>PVKB01000056.1:0-683978 GCA_004027205.1 Ctenodactylus gundi | reverse complement strand
GAGGCTTTTGGGGGACACTTCATATCCAAACCACAAGAATCATGCTATAGAATAACTAAACTGATATGTAGAGCGTGTTTCATCCAACATCAACAGAACACACTTCTTTTTTAGCAGCATGGGGAACATTCTCCAAAATAGACTATATCATAGAACATAAGGCATATTTAAATAAATACAAAGGAAATGAAATAATTTCTTGTATACATTCAGAGCAGAACAAAACTAGAAATCAATAGCAAAAAATAAAAACATACAGAAACTATACAAATACATGGATGCTGAGAGATACACTATTTTATAAACACAGGGTCACAGAAGAAACCAGCGTAAAAAAACCAAAAACTTCCTTGAGTCAAACAACATTGGAAGCTCATTATAGCAGAACCTATGGGACACAATAAAAGCAATACTAAGATAAAAATTTATAGTTATGAATACATATTTTAAAAAGCAAACTAATCCCAAATAAATAGTTTAATGATGCACCTTAAGGTCTTCAAGAAATGAAAATCATCTAAATCTAAAAGTAACAGAAAAAAAAGAAATGATAAATGTCAGAGAAGACATCAATGAAATGGAATTTTTTTACAATATTAAAGATCAACAAATCAAAGAATCAGTTCTTTGAAAGAAGGAATACAATTGATAAACCTCTAGCTAAACTAACCAAAAGAAGGAAAGAAAAAAACATATTATTGCAATTACAAGTTAAGAAAGGGAAATTGCAACAGATTTTGCTGAAATTCAGAGGACTATAAGGAACTATCTTAATAACTTACACTCCAACAAATTGGAGAATTTCTAAGAAATGAATAAATTAGAAAAATTCCTAGACATATCTTAGTTTCCATAATTGAACTAAGATAGAAGATATAAAAACCCTGACTAGATCCATAACAGCTACAAAAATTGAAATATTGATAAAGTTTCTTGCCAGCATCAAATTAAGAATCAAACCCAAGCCTTGCACATACTAGGAAACAACTTTAACCACTATGCTATTCCTCCAGTCCAATAGATAAAACTCTTGAAAATATAATCATAGACAAACATTTTCTCTTTAGAACACCTGATGCAAAAGAAATAACCCAAAAGTTCACAAATGGGATTATATCAAATTGAAAAGCTTCCACATAACAAAGGAAACAATTAACATAATTAAGAGAGAACCAATAGAATGGTAGATTTTTTCACTGCCTGCATCTCAGACAGAGGGCTAGTAACTAGAATATACAAAGAACTGAAGAAAAATAGACCCTCAAAATCAAAGATCCAAATAAAAATGGACACTTAAAATGAATAGACAGTTCTCAGGAGGAGGAGTACAACTGGCTGGCAAATATATGAAAGATGCTCTATATATCCGGCAGCTAGAGAAATGTAAATCAAGACAACACTGAGATAACATCTCACCCCACTGAGAATGGCTTCTACCAAGAACTCAAAAAGCAATAGATTGTAGAGAGGATGAGGGAAAAGGAAACTGCTTTACATTGCTGGTGAGACTCTGAACTGGTACAGCCACTCTGGAAAACAATATGGAGATTCCTTAAAAAACTGAAAATAAGTATTTCATTTGACCCAACAACACCTCCTCTTGGTATCTTTTGAATAAAATTAAAAACACTGTATAACAGGGAGACCTGTATACTCATGTTTACCACAGTAGAACTAATAATAGCTAAATCATGGAAGATGTCAAAATACCCATCAACAGACCAATGCATAAAGAGAATATGGTGTGTATCCACAACGGAGTACCGCTCTGCTATAAATATAGATTCATGCCATTTGGAGGTAAGTGGGTGCAACTTCAAACCATTATGCTTAGTGAAGTGAATCAGATTCAAGAAAGTAATTATCACATGGTCTCTCTAATGAGAGAAACCCAGAGTATACATAAATAATAGAATCAAACAGGTGAAACGTTGGGAGTCGGGGGAAAGGGGAACTTGGAAGGGGAGAAACGAAGAAGGGAAAAGAACGTGTAGCTGATGAGATACATATGTGCACAACATTTTCAAATTTGATGTAACCATTGTATATCACAAATGCATACTAATGAAAGTAGGAAAAAAGACTGTAAGTGTTATGTGAGAATATGTTAGACTATCTAACATGTATTCAAAGTCTTACAAGGAAACGAACTGTAGCGGTCGCAATATTAGAATAACTGTTGTGCAATCTCTGAAATTGATAACTATTAATTCAACGAGTAAGGCCCAGTGGCACAGGCTTGTGCATCTAGCACTCTAGAAAGCTGAAGCAGGAGGATCACAAGTTCAAGCCCAGCCTAAGCAACTTGGCTACTTAGTAAGACACTTGTCTCAAAGTCAAAGATGGGGTGAGGACATAGGTCAATGCGAAAGCCCGGGGCTTGATCCTCTGTGCAACAACAAAAGGATCTCAGTTATTACAGCTCTACATAGATTGAAAAAACTTATATCTTGGCACATCATGATCAAATTACCAAAAATTATTAAAAATAAATACTTAGAAATGTTTGATGTCTTTTAACATGTTTCTTTGGCTGGAGTTTGCAGATTGTTAAATCAATGGAAAAAAACTAGAAAATATTGAGAATGGCTGGACATAATGTAGCAAATCTTCTGGTGACTAATGGCAGATCTGAGATCCACCATGTTTCAGTAGCTTAGACAAAATGAAGGCAAATAGCAATGGGCATTCTCGAAGCCAGGGGGCGCCTGTCCAGATTTCTATTGCCCAGACTCAACCTCAAGCACCTCATAGACACGTGCTTGCCTAAGTGTACTCTGTTAAGATTGTTGGAATTTATGCTCATTGATTCAAACAAATCTCAGGAGCTTTTGGTATTGGATGAGAAATATGACCTCACTGAGGATGTCTGACACACACAAATAAAATAGAAAGCTTACTTAGCAACAGAATAACATGTAACAAGGATTGATTTTTGGTTCAAACACTGACAGGTCATGTGACTCTGAGACTTTCCAAGCTTTGGTTTCTTCATCTAGCAAATGGAGATAATAATCATTCATGATACTAATGATGCTATTATCTTGTAAACCCTTGAGAACAATTGCGAATATACTGTGTATAAAATACATAGTCATAACGTTGGTATTTTGAGTGATTTACATTAGTGTGACTTCTATTAGAATCGGAGAGGAGTCAAGTTACTTGGGTCCTCCTCTCTCGCTATCCTATCATGAAGGCAGACGTCTTTGGTGCACTTGACAGAGTTAATAAAAGTCATCATTATTTTAAAAGAAGGCTTTATAGTCCTTTCTGCCTTTGCTGCTACTACAGCGCCTGTGAAAAAGTTTGTGTCAAGGTGGGGGAGGGGGAGGCAATAAAAAACAAAAGAGAAAAGAAGCAGCTCTGAAGTTCCCCCTCCACTGCACCCTAGAGAAGGTGGAAACATCATGGAACCAATTCTGAGCAGCTTCTCCTAGAGACAATCATCGTGGACAGAAAAACTGCAGATCTGGCAGAAAAAAAGAGCCAGAGCAAGTTCACTGTAACTTTTGAGGTATCTTTTTTTTTACAAAAGACATAGGAAATATCTCACACACACAAAAAGAAAGAAACTGAAGGAGAGGGGGCGGGCAAGGGGATGTGAAGTTGACATGACATGTTACATGCCCAAAATTCTCATGTTCAGTGTAGCCATTCTGTATCAGACGTACATACTAATAAAATGAGGGGCGACTTACATGAGTGGTTTTACATACGCATTGCTAACAGTGAAGAAAGTTAAAAATTATCTTAATTTCAAATCCGGCTGAAGAAGAGAGTAAAGATAAATATTAAGACTCATTTGCTTGAAATATTTTGCATGAATTCTTAAATAAAGCTTGGGTGCTAAGAAGAGAGAGATTTAAAATAAGACATTTGGTATTCATTTTTCTCTTCAGAGGTATGATTTTTCCAGTTAATTCAAAATTGTCAGCTCTACCATTATAGTCTAGCTTAAGAGTGTTACTTTCAAGAAAATCTTTAACTTCAGGCTTATATAGTAGAGCAGAATAAATGCATCTTAAGAAATTATTTCTAAGGACTTTTCTGAAAAGAGAAAGTAAAACGCTAAGAACATACAATCTAGAATAGATTGATTCCTTAAATTTTAGTAAATATAAGAGAACTTGATCATCGCTCATTATCTCTTCCATTTGTTGCATGAATATAGTTACCTGTGACTTTTACTTATAAAATCAAATTTGAGAACTAATTATCTTTCTTATTCAGCAGATATTCAAATTTACTGCTCATTATGGTTGAATTTTATTCACTATAAATAATTTTCAGATGTTTCTTTCAGAGTTCTGAATATTTTGGCATGCATTTTCCACTTCCTCTCAAGGGAAGTCAAATTTGAATGAATTTCTCTGTAGTCTCATTATAAAGATGACTCAAAGATAGCTCCAGGTGGAATCATCCCTGTGACATTTTCTTTGCTAGATGCAATCACTCCCATATGGATACTTTGCCATCTTTGGAAATTTATTTCCCATGATATCAATTTTATTTTATACATTTCTGTTAATAGGTTATCAGATGTTTAAAATATTATTACAGAAAAAAAATCTCTAAAAGGAGATTTTGTGCTTTCTGGATTTAGAAAAGTATTGAGTCACTAATTTCACTCAAATGATGATTTTCCCAAATCTTCTTGGTATAATTTGGCCCAAAAGTCTCTCACTCAACTGTGAAATATCACAGTTGACTATCTTATTTAATATGTGGTAATGTTCTCTACAGTGAATAAAACATTTAGAAATGCAACTTTTATCTATTTGTGTGACTTTTTGATTGTTAATATGGAAGGAGTCATGATTACCTTTTTTTTCATGATCAGTATGGAAGATTCCATTACAATACGTGATTCAGCGAACACATCAGCCACGGCGATGTTTAATAGTTACACAGTACTTTTCTCCCGGGGAAGGTTCCACATACTTTACAAAGTTAAGAGAAGTGCTAAACAAGCCTCAAAGACCACAGTATTCACGCCTGAAATGCTGACACCCCTCGGATGGATGGTATTGCTTAATAGTGCAGTGACGTTTCATGCTGTGTAGGACAAATAAGCAAGAAAGAGCCAGGCCACACTTCCAGGCAACTAAACAGGAACGCCTTATATTGCGGTAATGTATCCAGACTCTCCGGGATACCTCCAGCTAGGAATCTGGTTCCGTCCTTTGTGTCCAATTGGAAAAGCATGGATACCTGATCTGGCTGAATATCAAACCTACACATGGGCTAGGCTGGAGTTAGGCTGTGAAACAAAAATCTTTATTTTGAGCCCATTTCTAAACTGGCCAAGAAAGGTAGAGAAAACTTAATTCATAATGTGGAGAGAAAAAAAGCAAAATGGATAGTTCAGAACAATTTTTCTAAATAAACGTGGCTTTTATCCTCTTAGTTCATAAGAGAAAGTAGTTTTCCAATGTGAATTAAACTTATAGTACACTACTACAATAAATAATAAATATTGTGATGAACAAAATTTGAAATGACCTCCGGGGACCCTATCCCCTGCTTTTCCTGCCTTTATGTAACCTCCTGTTCTTAGCTACAGACAGGATTTGTAATTTGTTTCTGACTGTATGTGGCAAAGACAGCAGGATGTCATTCCTGTTTTATATTACATTGCATAATATGCTGTATTTCCTGCTAGAGGTGGAGATATCTTGTGAGCTTGATGACGTAAACAGACGTTTTACAGATGACTATATGGCCATAAATGGTAGGTGATATATAGAAAATGTGCGTAGCTTCTAGGATCTGAGGGCAGTCTCCACTCAACAGCCAGAAAAATCCTAAGGCTTCAGTCATACAGACAGATTTGCCACAAACCTAAATAACCTTGAATGTGGATTACAGTCCAGCCAGGCCCGCAGATGAGAACAGAGTTTTATCGCAGCTTTCAAGGAACTTGAGCAGAGGAGCTAATTAAATTGCACCCTTAAGGGCATAATCTATGATACATTTTGTATAGTGTTAAGCCTTTAAATTTGTGAGAATTGTTACACAACTATAGAAAACTAATACACCCTTCAAAATGGCAAAAACAAATCAGTTGATACCAAGAGTTGACAAGAATATGGAATGATTATTTTTCAGATATTGTTAAAGAAAATGAAAATTGGTTAAATTGTTTCAGAAAATTGATGGCAATGACAGTTAATCACAATATATCCACTTAACTGGAATAAGAAATGCTTAGCGGCTCTAGGGGGGATGGAACCCTCTTGCACTGATATAAACTGGTATAGCCAATAGGGAAAGCAGCATGGAAGTTCCTCAAAAGGCTGAAGATAAATATCCCCTTGGATCCAGCAATACCTCTTCTGAGAATTCTTCTGAAAGAGTTAAAAGCATCATATAACAGAGATATATGTATATCCATGTTCATAGTAGCACAATTAACAATAGTTAAAATGTGGAAGACATGAAAATACCCATCAGCAGACCAATGGATCCATAAATCATGGTATATGTACACAACGGAATACTGTTCATCTATAAAGACAGGTAGGTTGGAGGTTTTTGTAGGTAAATGGATCCAACTTGAGATGGTCATGCTCACAGAAGTGAGTCAGACCCATAAGGTTAAATACTAATGATTTGTCTGATATGAGAAACCCAGATTATAGTCATTTCATGGAAGAAATGAGGGAGACAGTGGGAACTAGTAGGGAAGGAGGGTGTGAGGGGGTTAAAAAGGAGAGGGGAAGGATTTGTAATTTTGACGTGATATATACATGCACAAAATATTCAAGTTCAATGTAAACATTATATATATATATATATATATATATATATATATATATATATATATATATATATAAATACGGAGGGAAAGAAATGCCTAGCTGATTGGTGGAACACACGTCAGGGTGTGTTTGTAGGATGTTTCAAGAGACAATTGGCCAGCAAACAGATGGGGGATGTCCACGCTGATTGTGAGTGGGCTTAATAATATAAAAAGAAAAGACAAGAACATGAAAGTTGACACATTTTTAGCTCCATTCTGACTGGGAGTGTTACAACTTTTGCTTCTGCCGAGGATCCCAAACTCTAGTTTCTTTTGACACAGATTCATAGTGGTGATACCCCAGTGAGCTCCAAGCCTTTAACTTGAAACCCATGTTCAATCTTGATTCCTTTTGTTCTGTAGTTTCCATTTTCTTGGGTTGAGCAGCTACTGGATTCTCTGGCCCCTCAGCGTGCAGGTAGTCAACGTGGAGTCGCCTGCCTCTGATCCCATAAGTCTACGTAATACAACCCCTGTGTAATGATACATGTGTTTTCTGTTAACTTTGTTTCTCTAAAAAAGGTCTAACCAATACAGAGGCATCTACCAAAATTCATATACATATATACAATCTCCTATGACTCAGCTGTTTCACTCTTAAGTATATTTGAAAACAAGTGCATGATTCTAACAGATATGTTTTATTTGTTTGTTTTTTGAGGTAGAGTCTAGCTTTGTACTCCAGGCTGGTTCTTAACTTACTGTGTAGCCCATGTTGGCCTCAAGGCAATCTCCCTGTCTCAACCTCCCAAGCGTTAGGGTTACAGATGTGTGCCACCACACTCAGCTTATGGGGTGCTGGAGAATTGAACCCATGGTCTTCCATTTGCTAGACAAGCGCTTTAACCTCTGAGCTACACCTCCAGTCCTACAAAAGGTATGTTTGTGAGTCACACTATTTTTGACAGTTTCAAACTGGAAGCAACTCAAATATCTATCATCAAAAACATAAGGAACACAATGTGGTTTATTCCTAATTGTAATGGTAAACAGCCATAAAATAAAAGAATGTGCAAAACATGGAACTTAGAAACGTACTGGGGAAAGAAGGAAGCTGGCGGTGTACACTGAGTTCATCAACACTAACCTATCCTGCTAGAAGTCAGGATGGTTGTTATTCTTGTAGGATAGTAACTGGAAGGAAACATAAAAGAGGCTTCTGGAGAACCCGAGATGTGATCATTTTTTGATACAGATGCTGTGTTTAATTTATGATAATTTATTTAATTATAAATTTATTTTGTGTGTACTTTTATACATATGTATATATAAAAGCCTGCATGTGCAAGACCAGGAGTATCCAATGGCTGCTCAGCTACAAAGTAGGTCACGCGTCCAGGATTGCAGGACAGCCAGTGAGAGTCTGCTGTGGATCTCAGTTGTTCAAAGAACATGGCAAAGACCAGAGATTGAAGATCAGTGACTCAGAATTGGTGACTGAATATATATATATATATATATGCAAATATATAGAATACTATGTATTAGTGTACGAAAAGTAAGCTTCAGCTAAAAGGTTCACCTGCAAGCAATTTTCCTCTCTATGATCTCCCTGCACATTCACTTTACCTGTCCTTTTGTCCTTCAAATGAAGAAAGCCAAAAAGAAAAATTAAAACAGATAAAAATGTGGCAAAATCAGGAGTCAAACCTGTGCCTCATGTCTCTCTAGTAAACGGATGTCGAGCTCTGTCACACACGCACATAAGGCAAGTGGCTGTACATGCCATTGCAGAGTGCACTTTGTAATAAACACGCTCTTAACACGATTGCTGTTATGGTTAATAAGTTCCAGAAATTTAACATGAATATAACATTTTGTTCTATGTCCATGTTCTAATTTTCCTAACAATGGACTCTGACTTTTTTGCTTCCATTTTCCCCATTTATCCCTCTTTAAGCACGAACTTGTGGCTTTTCAATGATTTTTTCAATGATTGATAGTTCATTGTTATTCTTAATTATGTTGATGATCAAGTTTCTCCATATGAGGTCAATGGCAGTTCCGGCAAGCTGTCTCTGTGCCCTCTGGATGGGGTATATATATATATATATGTATATATATATATATATATATATATATATATATATATATGTGTATATATATTGTGTATGTATGTACACGTATTTTTTTCCTTTTTGAGACAGAATTTCACTCCATAGTCTAGGCTGTTCGTGAACTTTCTATGTAGCCTAGGCTGGCCTTGAACTCATGACAATCTTTCTGCCTCAACCTCCTGAGAGCTGAGATTATGGGTGTGTGCCAGCACACTCATTTTATGTGGGGGTGGGGAATCAAACTCCCAGCCTTGTGCTTCTTAGGCAAGTGCTTTTACTACTGAACTATACCTCCAGCCTAGGATTTAGGCTTCTTCTAATACTTCTTTCCCTTTTCACACAAGTTGTACCAGGCTTGTATTTTGTTCCCTCACCTTAGTCCAGAAATCAGATGTCACCCTTGGAGAGATTATGTCAACTTGAGGCAATCAGCAACCATTCCTGGAGTAGAGGTTGGGAACCATGCCTAGATTAGGCAATTGGGAGCCAGCTTGGATAAGAGTGTGAGTGATTTGTAAGCTGATGAATGAGGGAAGAACACTCACCAGTTGTGGGAGGTCCAACTGGCAACTCAAGCTGTATAAAAGGAAGGAGGAAGGAAGATTGTTAAGAGCTTTTTCCTCTGGGAAAGTTCTTGCCTTCGCAGTTGTTTACAGACACCAACTTGCTATACACCGCAGATCTTCATCACAGATACAACCCTGCCCTTGACTAACACACGTTTGCCTGTTGTCCATCTTCAGTCACCAATTCTCAGTCGCTGATCTTCAGTCTCTGGTCTTTGCCATGTTCTTTGAACAACTGAGATCCACAGCAGACTCTCACTGGCTGTTCTACAATCCTGGAAGGGTGTCCTACTTTGTAGCTGAGCAGCCATTGGATACTCCAGGTTTTGCACATGCAGGCTGCCATCATGGACAATCTCTATCCTCAGATTTATAAACCTTCCAAATAGATCCTAATACATCAGGATAGCCATTGTTACTGAAGTGCCTTGATTGTAGCCTTTTCAAGAAATGGAGATGGAGAGATTGTCATGTGCCATGGAGGCTCTGTGCTTATCAAGGAGGTTAATGCCTTACAAATGAGCCTGAGGTGCATGTTCGTTCCTTTTTCCTTTCCACCTTGTGGCGACATAGCTTTCACCCGTTTCTCCATGTGAGTGCTCAGCAAAATCACCCTGTCTTGGAAGCAGTGTCTCCAAAGGTACTGGCTTTGCCTGTACTTGACCTTGGACCTCTTAGCCTCCAGAGCTGTGGGAAATAAATTTCTATTACTCATAAAGTAAGCAGCCTAAATTATTTCCATTACAGCAGCAGACTATAGACAATATATCAAAAAATACTTGGAGGAGAGGCAGCATAATTAAAACCCTCAAGCAGGGCTTCGTGAGAGGCATATCGCAACCTTACTGCTCTGGAAGTGTCGGAACACTTACCCTGGCTCCTCGTGGACACTGACAGGTCTTCCCACCATAATCAGATGTGTTTATATGACACTGTGCTTTGTAGTTTATGAGGCACTTTCACAATCATTACTCCCTTTGATACTCATGACAACCCTTTGATAGAGTCAGGGCATTATCATTATCCACTTATAGATGAGGAAACTAAAACTCTTAGAAGTTCATGGTCCCATTACTAATAAGGCCCTAAGATCTGAAATCTAGGATAGTTTCCATTGCTCTGCACTCACCAGACTTGAGGGTTTCAGGGTCTTGGCTCTCGGCACAGAAAGTACAGAGGGAAGCCAGGAGTTTGCTGCAACTTCCCTGTGGCCTCTCAGCCACCAGCGTAGCCTCCTCATGCCAAATAAGAAAATGAAGCTGTTCTACTTCTGATCTTTTATTGACAAATATGGACTTTTGTCCTATTCTTTGTCGAAACAAAGTAGCAAATAACACTTTAAAATTCATCATTTTGAAGACAGTCATGTCACTCTAGAACTAATGAAAATATGGCATAAACATAAATGCAGACAAACTGTGTTTTTCCAAAATGTTGTCATTTTGTAATGACTCCATGTTTCATCATTTATGAAGTTAAGGAAGCTCTACCAAAAAAAAAAAAAAAGAAAAAAGAGTTATAAGAATGTTGCTTTTGAGCATAGATATTGAACCAGATATTTGGGAACAGTGGTTTTAGGCAGTGTTTTATCGAATCTTCGTATCTATCCTTCCTAATATTACGCTTGTATAGTCGTATGGAATGAATTCAGTCTTAGATCTGTAGTTTTATAACCCTGATGTACATATAAAAGATAGAATTGCATGTGACAGTTGTGAAAAACAGGGCCTCCCACATTTGCATCACATTGCCCCTAGCAGGAGATCTTCCATGAGCATAGAAAATTTTATTTGATTTACTGAAATAATGGGACAACCACAAAACCTCTCAAAGCATCTTATCCAGAGTGGGTTTGCTATAGGAGGTTTACAACTTTCCTCTTCTGAGACAGAGAAAAAATATTGTGCCCTTTATAATTACCATAGCTGTCCTCTGTTAGGATTTCCTTAGAGACCGGCCTTGCTCCATCTGTACAAGGTGTAGTGTGTATCACGCCAACCGGTTCTGTATTTGTGCCAGGCACTGCTAATCGAATATTTGTTCTCTGGCATTCTCCTCCTGTCACCCATTACCATCCCTATTGTTGGTAGTTCATGCAGCATCATTGGTTTATAGGAACTCTCATGCAACAGGAAAAAAGTGCGTGTTGGGAGTGTATCTCATGCTTCCACTTTACCTGGGGAAACTCCCATGTCGTTTTGAACTAATCACTTCAGTTTTCTCATATCCCATCATCATAATCATCGTAAGTCTTGAAGTTCTCCAAGCTCTGAAATCCTGACCTCTACTTCAAATACAAAGCCGTGTACTATTTAATAATAGCTAATTTAACACGTAGAGGCCCTGTACTCTACTTGATTCGGATATGGACCTTTGATCACATAAATTTTGGGCCCAAGTAAAGCCAAACCATGCAATTACCACTTAAGAAGAAAGAAAAGGAGAGTAAACGGGAACTTCATTCGTCCGTTCTTCACTTAAGTACTGAGGTGTTCCCGTGAGCCTCTAGTCCTCAGGACACTGCAGATCTGGTAGCAAACGGGACTGTGAAAGGCCTGTGATCTTATGAGGCTTCCACCTTAGACTAGGCAGAAGGACAAAAAAAGTAAACGCATGAAGAAAATAAGAATGCTGTTTCAAATGGTAACAGACAACATGGAAAATGAAACAATGAAAGAAAAAATACTCAGCAAGATGAGCAGACACCCGGGTAAAGTGCCAAGAAAGCCTTCTCTGGGGAAGCGACAGCTGAGCTGAGAGCTCTGGTCCGGCAGGCAAAGATCCAGTGGCGGAGCTCTCCGGCAAAGCAGCAGCGTCTGTCAAGAGCGATTCTCCAAGGTAGCTGTGTTTGCTGTAGAAAGTGCAGGGACATCGGTGATTTTTGCAGGGCAGTGAAGGACGACAGGGTTCCTGCACACGAGGCCACAGGGGTGTGTGGGCATGTGAGGAATCCTCCGGGACAGGACACTTTATCTGCAGTGGGCAAGAATAGAGTTTGCAGGACACGGTCGTTTTCCCCCTTTGGAGGGAACCAAATTTGTCACAAATGTGGATCAAGTGACACCAATTGTCATACTGACTGGGCGAATCATTGGCTTGAATTTCTTGGTCCAGGAGTCCCAAAATAGCTTGCAAATTTATAATTCAGTCCACTGTTATCTTTCCTCTGAAAAGACCAGCTACATTCAGCAAAGGGAAGATCACCTTTTTTCTGGAACAGGGAAAGAGGGAAGGGAGAGGGAGAAGGAGGAGAAGGAGAGAAGACGAGAGAGGCAGGAGGAGCCCGCATGACAGATGATGAGAAAATAACCCCTCAGCTAACTTACTGGGAGGCCAGGGAAAGCACTTCTCCTCTTTGACGTATGTTTTGACAACTGTCAAATGACGGCTTAGACAAGATAATCTTGGTAGTTCCTTGCCCATCCTAAACTGGAATTGTTTATTTGTAGTTCTAAAATGTATTTAAATTTTTGCAATTTAATCTTTGCAATGAATAATAAACATATTTTCTAAAGCATGCTGTAGCTTACACGTCTATCTCCAATCCTGTACATAGTAATTTGTATCATTTAGATGATTATCCTCATTTGCACATATGTTCTCATTAAATTTTATTGGTAGCATATATGCATGGTTTAACATGGCAAACTGAGGTCTGAATCCATCAGACACCAACATTCAAGATCATTCATTTACTCAAGTAATAAGCCATATATTTCTTTGCACATGGCCGTATTGTATATGGGACTTTTTTTCTTTTTTAATGCTCAAAGCAATACAGTACTATGACACTGACAATTCAGTGAATCCCAGAGAGATGAGCTCACTTCAAATTCAGGTGCATGCTAAGTGCTCACCGGGGTGAACATTCCTACCAATGTCTACATCTGGCCATCAATCGCCATCACAGACAATATAAACTAAAATACATTTACTTTAAGTTATATCCAATAAGAATGCCACGTATTATTTTTATAAATTTCACTTATTTTTGGCAATTTACTTTTCTGATAATATAATTTGGTTCCAGCTATTGTTTAATGTATCTTAATGTATGTGTTCTTTCTTTCATGTTATGTTTATCTGTTTTTAATGCACAGCCATTTTATTTATGAAATAGAGGATATTGAATAGGCATTTCATAAAAAGAGAAATACAAACAAGCAACAAAATTATGTTTAGAGGTAAGCTTATAGGACTATTAATAATTCCAACATTTCTAGTAATTCTGTTAATAAGGTCTAATACTAGGGATTATAAACTTTAAATTAATTATGATATGCTCATAAATTTATTGCTATAAATTTATTGTTTGAAATGATGTTGTAGAAAAGTATTTGATGATGGAAGAAATGTTAACAACATCTTAAAACACAGATTTGAAACTTGTGTTTATATTATGATTTAATTTTCACAAATATTTTATATGTATACATAATTATTTATCTGCTCATGGAACTGCACTAAGCACTTGGCACATACACCAGTCGTAGTATCAAGAGCAGATACGATGTTTTCCACTTGTCTTTATTCGTGAGAGAATATTTCTCAAATGCTCTTTCTAACAACAGGAATTATTCACTTCCTCTCAAGGCAATTCTAATAGATAAAGCTAATGATGTTGCTAGAGAATGTGGTCTGGCACTTCCTAAGATATCCACTCCAACTGCACAGAGTTAGAGCAGCTTCACAGGCAATTCCTCTCGAAGATGCACCATATTGTTTCTTAGAAACAAATGATAGATGTTAGAATGATCTGTCTTTAAGCAGCAATATTACTCTAATTATATTTCACTAATCACTAATAAAAAGTCAAAGACGCAAAAGATTATAAATCATAGGCACCTGTTGTCTCCCCTAGAATACTCAGTCTGGTCTTTTTAGGTTATATTATTAAGTATATGTAGTATTCACCTAGCTAAAAACTAAAGTTAATTTGCTAAATAAATTTATTAGCAATTGCTCAAAAATAGGGTCAAATATTTGAACTCAGAGCACAAAATCACTTTAAACATAGAAAATGAAAAAAAAATAGATTGACAAATTACCAAAAATTTTAAATCCTGCCCCTTACGAGAAAAGGCTAGAATATAAGGACAGATTTTAGAAGAAAAAAATAAACAAACCTCATGATAGATTTGACTACTATTATCACATAAAAATTTTTTTGCAAATTACTAGGAAAGGTGAAAAAGCAATCGAATATATGAGGGAAAAATATATTGTTGGGCCAGTGGGTCAAACCCATAATCCCAGGATGCTAGGAGGTTAAGGGCAAGAGAATCTCAAATTCAAGCCCGGTCTGGGCAACTTAACAATTTAGTAAGACCCTGTCCCAAAATAAAAATAAAGAGTAGGCTAGGGATGTAGTTCAGCATGAAGGCCTTGCGTTCAGTCCCTCACACCACAAATATGGATAACAATAATAAATGAACAAATGAATAAATAAATTATATAGTTTATAAATAGCTCTTAGCCAGTAAATAGATCATTAACTCAATTATACTTAACAAAAATTAAAAGAAGAGAAAAGATTGGCACAAATATTTTTAACTATATCAAATATTTTCAAGTTAGGTATATCCTTTCACCCAGGACTCTGTTTTTATGACTTTATCTTAAGGCAGTTCCATTGGATAGCAACAAAAGTGTATGTCAAAATAAGCTTTTTAATGGTCTAGAGGTGGAAACACCTTAGAATAATAATAGATTGGTAGAATATTATTGGTAAATTCATACAATAAGAGAAGTACTATAATATAGCATTTAAAAGCACAGACACTAGTTATAAATTATCTGGATTCAAATAACAATCTTTTTCTCCCCATTTTATTGATATGTATATATGCAAAATTTAAAGTTTACATTGGAGTTGAGCATTTTGTGCACATATACATCTTGTCAAGGTGACAAGGGCTTTCCCACTCTCCTGTCCCTCCCTCTACCTTCCCCACCCTCCCTCCTCCCTCACCCTACCCCCCTGTTTCACTCAAATAACAATCTTTTAACTCTCATCTCTAAAGCTTAAAAAAAAAAAAGTTCTTTAAATCTTGGTTAAAAAAAATGCCATTCTCCCAGTACTGAGTATGAAGTTTGTCACGAGCACCAAATGAGGTAAACCAACAACAATAACCCTCATTATTAGCCATAGTGCTGGTGAAAATTAATTATCAGTATTCTTATTGTAATTGAGTAGCATTTAAATATCAAAATAATGTCTCAGTAGACCAGGTAATAAAATGAGAAAGTGGTTAAGAAAGTGGTTAGGTTGTATTTTCAAGAGAAGAAAACAGAGTTAAAATCTTATGTGCAGCGTAATGCAAACTGAGTCGCAATGGAATGATGAGTCACGTACTAAAAAGCAAGAAAGATGCGCAGAAAAATGTTACCAGTGTTCCCTCTGAATTACTATTTTCTCCTTCATAATTTTCTATAGTCCTCTGAAACGCATGCCTGTTTTGTGGGGTTTTTAAAATCACACATAAAAATGTAATCATAGAGGAGTATGTCCCGATTTCCTCTCCTTGGCTATCACAAAATGTTATACGTCATTTTATTGTTCCAAAGTTGTAGCATGCCTACTTTTTCAACAAATTCTTTCTTGAAGGCTATGATTACATTTGGAGGGTTTTTTTGTTTGTTTGTTTGTTTTGTTTTGTTTTTTTTCCTTCATGGCTTTCCTGGCTTTCTGGCAGACAAAATTTTGTGGAAGACTTGTTAGCAATATACTGGCTACTGTCAGTCTCACATTTAAAGTGATGTGGGGTTTCCTCTATTGATCCTCTATTGAGGATACTAATCCGCTATTGATTTGCCAATATTCAGAAACGTCTTTTCTTCTAGTAGAAGTGAAAAGTTTGGATAACATTAATTGGTGTGTTTGAGTATCAAATTTATCTATAGCCTTAGCAATAGATATACAATAATATTAACAATGATAATGATAAGATAATAATACTTTAAGTGCCAAGAACATAATAATATCATAATAATCATAATATCATAATAATATTTATCTAATAAAAAGGAGTTTAAAAAGAATGAGTGCTGTATATGAAATCTTCAAATCAAATGTAAGTTGTTCTTGAATTTCAGAGATATTATGTATTTCATTGTTTTTGAAACAAAGGCATACCTAAAATGTTTGGCTTAGGAATTTGGGGACTCATATCTTACCTGTCATTGGGCTAATGTTATTCAGGACATCCTTGACAGTAGTAGTTGGTGATACTTTTCTGTCCTTTTTATGATAAATATTCCTACATTTCCTGCTCATCCCCCATGATTCTCAGGCTCACCCAGTCACACAGCTGGATTCACTGATTGGTGCCTTGTGCCTATCAATATCCACCTGTATAAGTCAGGATTAGATTTGGTGCAATGCACCATTGTCTTAGTTACTTTTTCATTGCCCAACATGCATAAATTATGGGAGGAAAAATTTAGTTTTGCTCACAGTTTCAGAAAGTCACAGTCCATACATGAGCTGCTGGCAACAGTGGAAACACATGGAGGATGTGGAGGTGGACAGAGCTCCTCATGACACTGCAAACAGGAAGTCCAGTTTCAGCGTAAAGAAGTAGGATATACTCTTCCAAGTCTTGATTTGGTGATCCTCCGCTTCTAGGTCCAGCCTCAATGTTCTGCCCCTTTCCCACCATATGCCAGTAATCTATAATCTACCACACACCTCTGATCTATAATTTACCACACACCTGTCTTTCACCATATTCCTGTAATCCACCACATGCCCATTATCCACCCCTCCAGACCAGGCCCCATATCCTAACAGTAAGTGGTTCCATAGACAATCCATGGTACCCAAATACAGGAGACTTTTTGTGAGACATTCCAGATGCAAACCATAATAACCAGAAAACATAACACAAGATAATGCCAGTCATTTGAGGAAACTTAAAGTTAAGAAGTTCAGAGGTAGGCAGTTCACAACCAGTGAGAAATTTCCACAGGCTTTCACAAACTCAAGGTCTTTCCAACTCATCACTCTACCATGTCCAGAGCATCTTGATGTCCTGATGGAAGATGACTGCTTGAGCCCCACCTAGCACAGCCAGGTTTGAGGGCACATGGTACATGATGGCTATGCTACCTTCCTGGAAGGGGACTGCCTGGAGTTCCTTCATGGCTCTTCCTTTGCATCTGTCAGTTGGGACTTTGGGGGCTCTGTAACAAATTACATTGAAACTTAGAAGCCTGATAACAACAACCATTTATATCTCACAGTTTCTTGGCTTGGATTAGAAAACCACATGCATATTATCAGTTCCTTGCCACATAGGCCTCTCCATAGAGTGGATTCCAGCTAGGCTTCCCAGGAATGAAAAGGGTGAAAGGTTGCACTCCCAGTGGAAGCCAAAGTCTGTCAGTAACTTCTCTTGGAAGTGACATCCCTTACCTTGGTCAGTTCTATTCATTAGCATTAAGTTATCAGTCCCAGTCTATCCTCAAGAAGATCTGCCCAAAGAGATGAATACAGAGAGGGAGATCATTTGGAACTGTTTCAGAGGATGGCCAACACAAAACTTGATTACAATAAACATGGTTATACATACTTCCACTGAGTCTGGGAAATGGAGCTTTTGGTCATATAATAGTGAAGTCAGTTAAAATTTAGAGTTCTACCACTAAATCAGAAGGAAGAAAAAGAAAACCAGCTTAATACCAATCAACATTCTCTGCCACCTTTACTGGTACTTTGCTCTTCACGCTAGAATCTCCATTTTTTTCTGCCCTTCTTCCTACTAGTCCTTGTTTAAAACCATTGCATTTGACAATGCAATTGGGTGAAAGCATTGGGCCTAAGCCACCATCTTCTTGACTTACAGCTATCGGCATGCTCAGGAATTAGAAATTTCACTCATTCATTCCTGAAGCCTTTGCTCCTGCAATGATAAAACAGTAGGCTTTTCCTCTCCAAAGTCCTTCACAGCCTCCTCTTCCTTTTTGTACACCGTGACAACCTTCACATGCAGCCTCAACATATTATTTCCAAAGCCAATACTGTCCTTGTTCACAATATTTCCTCCTTAAATCTATCCTAAAAAAATAATTCTGTAAAATAGCTCTTCCTAAAAAGTCACATAAAGACACAGTAAGAAGAGCTCTTGGATAGAACTGTGGGATTCAGCCTCAGTTTTGCTCCTGATAAAGTGTGTGGCCCATAAAACCACGAATTTCTCTGAGATTCATTTTAGCCTCTGAGATTTTAAGACCATAGCATGATCCGAGTACACCAAGGTCCCCAGTGAGGAAGTGATGGAAGGAGTGCCCCTGGCTGCTATTGCTTGCTCCCTTAGATATTGTGTTCCCTTAACTGATAACCACAATTAACAACAGGCCTGAATCCAGGTAAGATACATTTTTAGCCCAGTAGCTGGTCAAGTAAAGGGGAATAGAAGTTTCAGTATATTTTCCTGGGTGTTTCACTTTACTAACACATGGTTCTCCTGAATCACATGCCTTCTCAACGTAGAGGCCATGAATGGCTTCTCTTGCCCATTCACTTATACAAATAAATGCAAATACTTGAGCACATCCCATAAACCAAAACTTTTGCAGGGTGCTTAGAAAGAAGGTGAACTGAATTCCCTGCCTCAGAGAATTTAAGTCTAACAGGAAAGTCACACAATTTAAGAACCAGTAACAATTAAATTTTATGTTTGAGCACTTGATAATAGGATTTATCCTAATTTGAAAAGATCAGAGAAAATTATAGAAGAAATAAAGGCTGTTTTTTTTCCTTTTATTTTGAACTCTCCATGTTCTATTTTACCTTCAGGTTTTTTTTATTATTATGTTTTCTACTTTTTGTATAAATCAGTCTTCAAAAACAAGTGCATTCAATTCTATGCTGACTTTACTCTGTAACAGTATAAAATCACTATCTTCCTCCAGATTAAAAAGATACATACCCTGAAATCTTCTCTGCTTCCTTGCTGAGCCATTGGCAATTTCAAATAATATTTTAGGTACTACGAGCTTTTCGTTCCGGCCTGTCAACGATGTTTTGCAGCCATATTTTTCCAGGCTAGTTTTAGAACTGACTTGTCTCCTTTAAGCCCATTTCCACCTCTGTCGTTCCGCCACGACTGCGCAGCAGTGTCTAATCTACAAGGTAACTTATCAGACTTCTCATTCTAGGGTATGATCATTTGCTTCAAGGGAGTTTAGAAATGGCCCCCTCAAGGATTCTGGAGATGTTTGAAGTCCATTGAGAGAGAAAAGTAGTTGGAGGATTTGAAACATATCCTAATAATAGTGTTTTGTTCCCTGTTGTAGTGTCAAGCATGAGTGCATAAAATACACTGAGCCCAACCGATCCCATTATGCTCTTGTCTTACACACCATTAATGACGGGCAAGAAACTGGACCAAGTGTTTTCAGCGCAACCTCAACAGGCCATTCCACCAGGATATCATCTCCTTCAGCCAATCAGGTAGCAGGAAGTCATTTTAAGTATTTTTAAATCACATTTGTATTAGTCAAATGTTTGACTAATATGGTACAATCATTTATGAAAAAAGCTCTGGGATACAAATTGACATCTGAAGAATTAGATTGGATGGTAACTGAACTACATGTTTCACGTCACTTCCTGCGAGGCTAGCACAAGTCACCTGTCTACCCACAACTGCTCTCCCGTTATGTATTGGAAATGGATAGTTTGAGGTTAGTATTTGGCTGAAAGAGGAACTGTAAAAACCCATGGCATGCCTCAAAAGATGGTTACATAATTCAGGTTCATCACTACTGATATTAATCAGCCTCTTGTCCTGATACATTATTCATGTCAACTAATTAACGTGATTAGTAGTACTAAAAATTTTGTCTTTCACCGTGAGCTTAACACCTCTTATATCTTTACTCTTTGTTTCTTATTTCCATTTAGACTTTTATTTACCAATAATTATACGGATTTCAGTAATGGAAAAAACAACATCTTGGCCCTCACCAGTCATTCAATTCATTTTTCAGGAAAAATATATTTTTTCTAATGTTCTAAGCCAAATACTTTCTCATCTTTGCCATGATTTAATATGCTGGCTTTTAATAATTGCTATTTTCATAATTTTTCTGCCCACGAAAAATGGAAAATTTAAAAGTGAATGAGATTTGATCACCGTGTTCTTGCCTTACACAGCAAGTGATCAATTGTTTACTATGAAAACCTTAGGATTCTCCTCAGTGATGAACTGAAAATCCTCTTTAATACAAGAATGAAGTATCGACATGGCCTTTAGGTGATTTCAAAATTTGAGTTAGAATTTACATCAAACTATAGCGTTATCACTAAGCTGGCAGTTAGAGAAACACTAGATAAACCAAAGACAAAAATCATACAGAAGCCAAAATTTATTTTGAATATCACTCTTAGCTTCTATTTTTGTCATGTCCCAGGGTTATTATGTTGTTGTAGTTTTCCAGTTTTTCAGCTGTATCCTCTGCTTGTCCTCTTCCCATATGAAGGTTCATCTATTTCTACATCACCTAGAATCCTAAAATTCTAAGGTTGGAAGAGAACATGGACTCAGTTCTATCTATGGCATCCATTCTTTCTGCAACATTTGTCTCAATTGTTTTCAGTCATGGCCTGAAATATTCAAAAATAAGAAATTTACAATCTCTGGAGCTCCTGTATTTCATTGTGAAAGAAGTGATTAAAGGCATTGTTTTCTGTTGACTCAAAATCTGCTAACTGTTCATCTCCATTTCTGGCCTTTTGTTCATTTGTTTGCTGTGAAGGAGGAATTTAGGAAGAAGAGTTAAGGATAAGGTTATCTGAAGGTTTCCAGAGAAAACAGAAAGAGAAGCCCATGAAAATGCACAGAAAGCCTGGCTTCAAGTTGTTTCGGGTAAACAGCTCCATCCTTTACCATGGTACCAACGTTTATGTCTCTCAATATCCATACATTGTAGTCCTATCCACAGAATGGTGGTGCTGGGAGGAGGTGGGAAGTGATTAGATCGTGAGGCCTGTGCCTTCAGAAATTGGATAAGTGGCCTTACAAAGGAGCTGGTTTGCCTTTTCACATATGAGGACTTAACAACAAAGTACCATCTATGAGTCAGGGAGCATGCCTTCAGTACACACCTAATCTGCTGGTGTCTTGATCTTAGTATTTTCCAACTGCTTAAACTGTGAGAAACAGATTTCTTCGGTTTATAAACCACCTATTTGTGGGTAAGTTTTTGTAACAGCCTGAATACACTGATATTGTCTCTTTTTTGGTCAGGAATTCTTCAGCCTTTACCATCTGTGCCTTTCTCCAAAGCCATGTACTACAGATTTCATCTTTTCTTTTTTTTCCTCATCCCTCCTGTATCATTTCAATCATGTTAAGTCATCGCCAACATAAGTTGCCGTCATCAGCCTGCCTGATCCCAAGCAGCCACTCTTGCCCTCCTTGGACAAGGAGTTCATGGGAAGAGAGCAACTCAAGCCACTTACGATGTGGCTCATGGACAACTCATCCCGGTTACCCAAATCCTGGTTAAGCATACAGCTTCCAGAGTTCCAACTGCAGGGCTTTCTGCTACTTTTTTTTTTCTTTTAGCAAAGTTACTCTACAGATTGAAAGCATTGAGGTAGCCAATACTCGTAGCCTCCTGAATCCACCGTTGGTAAAGTCTTACCCCGTCTGTTTACTAAACTACTCTTACAGGGTATTCTGAACTCCACACTGATAAATCTCAAAGTAGCTCCTTTGCAGAAATTCTCCCTTCTCGATGTTCTATCCTCTTGTTTTCTAGTTTTAGGAAACTACCATCGTCTGCTGATTTCCCTCCTCACTGTTCTTTTAACTCTTTATTATTTACTCATGCTTTGAAATGCAATTGCTTCCTAGGCATTGAACTGGAACTCTTCGCTCATTCTCCATGTCTTTTTCCATGTCTAAATCATGGCTCCAAATACATTTATAGAAATGTGATTCCAAAGTGTCCATATTTCACATAACCTCCATTTCAAGTTTCTACTAGTCATAACAAATCACCAAAGTCAACATTCAGAAATAAAATCCTCCCTTTAGTGGACCCCCCCCCCCCAAGCAATTTGCCTCTTCATTTTTCTTTTAATAAATTATCAGCAGGGATTCTTTCAATTCTAACATAAAACCCAAACTCAATTGGTTTGGATGAGGAAGATATGTTACTCTATATAATATAGAGAACTTTGGAAATAGACTGGCCCTTGATTAGTTAACAACATAAAGCAAGATGCAAATTCTTTCTGTTTTTACTTCCTGCTACTTTCATCTCATTGGCTTAATCCTCAGACTAGCCACTCATGACATGTCTGCTGCAGTTCCAGGCATCAAAGTCACATAGACCAGTGCCCAATGGAGGAAGATAGCAGCTGTGTGACTTCTTATCAGCAAAGGCTTTTCCCAGGAGCCAAGACTTACTCTACTGGCCAAAATTGTGTAACACAAGCTTTCAAATTATCTATTAAATGAAAAGGGAGGGAAAAGTGTGATAAGCCTGCCTCTCTTGCAGGAATTGATTGCCTTAAGACAAGTGGGTGTCTAGGTAAAGTCACAGTTCTTTTAGAAAAGAGAAAAAGTAGCTTAATCATTACAATTGGATTTGGCTGCTATGAACAAAGACAAATGCAGCAATAGTTTAAAATATATAAAAAGGGAAGAGAGGAGAACTGAGGCCAAGAATGTTTTGCTTTGGCTCCAGTTTGGTGCCTGCTGGATGTGTGTGTGTGTGTGTGTGTGTGTGTGTGTGTGTGTGTGTGTGTAGCACTGGGAAGCAAGCAGCTACCCAGGGCCTTCACACTGAACTACTTCCCCAGTGCACCCCCCCCCCCCACCACCACTTTACTTCTTTTCTGTTAGCGAGACAACATCTCACTAATTTGTGAAGTCACCCAGACTGGGCTAGAACTTGCAATTCTTCTGTCTCAGCCTCCCACAGTGCTGGGAAGACAGACTCTCGCCACCAACCCAGCCCCACCTGGATTCTTGCTCTGGTGTAGGACCACAGGGTAAGGATGGTGAAGCACCGCTGCAGCAGGCCAGGTGCCAGGGCTTGGACTGGAGAAGGGGAAGGAGGAGTCTGAGAGGTGGAGTTGGCCCCAGGAACCACCTACATGTTAGAGAAGTCTGGCACGCCCAGGAATGTGACAACTAGCGTTTGCATCTGCAAAACACTAGCGAGGGAAGTTCGCATTCTGAGCCACTGGATTTGTGCTACGCCCTGCTCAGCCCTGGAGAGTCACCCCAAACCATGCCAGAAAGGCAGGGCTCTGACAGGCCATCTGCTATCTTTTAATCATGGTGATGTGAATTAATGACAAAATAGGTGACAATACAAAAGTGTACATAGAACAGAGTAAAATATTACTACAGTGACAAGGGGGGAGAAGAGAGAAAAGAATATATTCTGGTTAGCAAGCATGGTGCTACCTGAAACTTCCTGAGAGATTTGCAGTCTTCTGTATAACATATGTACTTCAACCTGAATCAAGAAGTAATACTTTTTTTTTTTTTTTTGATTTGGAACCAGGGATTGAACCCAGAGCCCTGCGCGTGCCAGGCAGGCACTGCACCACTAAGCTACATCCTCAGCCCCAAGAGCAAATACTCCAGACATTACAAAAATGCAAATCAAAACAACCCTGAGATTTCAGTCTTATTCCAGTAAGAATGGCTGTTATCAAGAGCTCAGAAAACAAACGCTAATAAGGTTCTGGGGAAAAAGTAACCTTCTGCATCATGGGTAGAACTCTAAACTGCTACAACCATTATGAAAATTAGTATGGAGATTCTTCAAAAAACTGAAAATGGATGTTCCATTCAACCCAGCTGTACCTCTCCTGGGTATCTTTCCAGAAGACTTAAAGATATCCTATTACAGGAATACATGCCTACCTATGGTAACAGAGCATAACTCCTAACAGCTAAGTCCTGAAAGCAGCCAGTGTGCCCGCCAACAGATGAACAGACAAAGAAAATATGATATAACTCCACAATGGGGTACTATCCTGCTGTAAAGATAAATTTGAGTCATTTATAAAAAAATGGATGCATGTTGAGGCCATTGGATTCGTAAGATGAATTAGATGCAGAAAGATAAATATCACTTGGCTTCTCTAATTCGATTAATCTAAAATGTAAATCAGAAAAGGGCAAACTAAAATTGGTGGTAGGAAACGGAGAAATAGATTTTGTGGAGAACAGACAGTGCAGGGAGGAGGGATCAGATTTGGGAAGGGGAAAGGAAAGGAAAAAAAAATTATGAAGATACGTATATGCACCAAATCCTCAAATTGGATATGATTGTTAAGTATTATAAATATGTACTAATAAATAGAATAATTTGGGGGAAAACGCAAATGAGATAATTCAGATTTTTCCCTAAGAAGAGAAAAGATGCTGGAAGGGGAAGACATTGATTAAAAAGAACATTTATTTTATTGGGAAAATTTGTAGAGGTTGTGGAAGAGTGGCTATTAAACACTTTAAACATCTCTAGAATAGGATGCCCTAATTATTTGCAAGATTCTTTTCCCCCCAAGAATCACTGTTTGTATTACTGTGTATTTGCAATATACAACAGTCACATTAAATTTGAGGAATTGGTGCACATGCATATCAAATCAACTTCACATTCATTCCCCCTCCCTTCGCTCCCACACCCTCTGCCCCTTTCCACAAATTCATCCCGCTGCTTCCTCTCATCTCTCTGGTTTGACACTTTCTTATTTATACTCTGGTTTTCTCAGATTTTCAAGATTCTGGATGGATTCTGTTGCCTCTAAAACAACTCCTCATCTTTGGTGCCCGCTAGTGGGGTTTCTGGGTGTTCTGTTCAGGCTGCAGTCTTCTCCATAGAGAAGACTTGCTTCCTCACCGGTAGAAGGCCCACCTCAAGTTCACACGGGTTATGGGCTGTGGCAGAGCCGTGTCCTTCTCCGGCTTCACTGATGACAGGTGAGGACTCCGTAGAGCTCGTCCTTTGCTGTCAGTCTCCTGGTTATAGTCTGCCAAGAAAAGAATATGCATTAGACACATGGAACACTGACAGCAAATGAGTCAATGTTTACTCATTTGTGGAACTCAAATCTGTTTACTAGAAGTAGCCCATCTGTAAGCACAAAGTCTCAATATTTATTAATACAGAAATGCAGGCACTCAAAAATTGTTTTACACAATGATGAGCCTTTCTCCACGCTACCCCCTCTCTCTCTTCCTCAGTGTTCCTGGGTACTTTCCCTGCGTCCTCTCCCTGAGTCCTCCCCCTTGCTGTCGTTCTGCTCCCCCACTGGTCATGTCAGGCACCCAGGGCCGGTCCTATGTCACAGCTGGCAGGAAGGCCCAGTGCGGTCCAGCCTGGCACTTTCACTGTGCCCGTCCCTTGCTCTGCTGGGAGGCATCTCTGGGCTTATGTCTGCAAATTTACCTTTCTTAAGCACTGGACACATCTTTGGGTGATATCTTTATTTTTCAGTGGTTTTTCACTTGGGTAAGTCTTGACACTTACAATTTCCTTCCCCATAATTATTACGAGAAGTATATATATGTTTGCAACACAGTGTAATTAATGTACATTCATCTGGAGAAATATAGCACCTTATATTAATCATTTTTTCTTCTCCTATCCCACTACTGGCTCCTATTGCCCTGTCTTCCCCAAACCTCCTTCTCAACTCCACAAAGTCTGCTTCCCTGTTTCTTATTATCGATCTTTCATTTGCTTTCTGAACTACTTATATTTTGGGTTTCTCGTACAAGAGAAGCCATGCGACATTTAACTTTCTACCTCTGATTTATTTCACAGAGCATTATGACGTCAGGGTGCATCTATTTTCTGACAAATGACTCAAATATGTCCTTCTTTATGACTGAGTGGTACTTCGTTGCGTATATAGATCACAATTTTCTTCATTCATTAGTGGCCATAGAGGTGACTGCCAGGATTAACTATTACGAGCTGCGTCGTGATTATTCACGTATGACTGTAATACGATACTTTAACTTCTTTGGGGGACATGCCCAGAAGATGTATAGCTGTGTCATATTGAATTTTTATTTTCAGTTTTCTGAAGAATCTCCATGCTGATTTCCATAGTGGTTGTCCAAGTTTACATTGCTGCAAACAACATCAAAGAGTTCCTTTCTGATTCAACCGCTCCGGCGTTCATTGTTCTTCAAGGTTTGGAGGATACCCGTTCCTCCTGGACTAAGAATTTCAGTACTGTTGTGATCCGCATGCCTCTCAGAGCCACAGATGGTGAGCATGTTTTCTTGTAATTACTGGCCATTTTTACTTCTTTTGAGAACAGTCTATTCATTTCATTTGTCTATTTTTTGACAAGGTCTTTTATTTTAAAGGGATCTAATTTTTTTGAGTTCTAGACATATTTTAGGTATCAGTCTTCTGTCTGAGAAGAAGTTGGAATGTTTTTCAAGTCTATAAGTTGTTTCCTCACTCTGCTAATTGTTTCCTGTGCTATGCAGATTTTTAAAATTTGATATAATCCTATTTGTTGATTCTTGATATATTTATTGTGCAGTTTGAGTACTATTCAGAAACATCTTGCCTATGCTTATATCTTCAAGAGCTTTAGTTATCTTCAAACAGATTCAATGTTTCTGTTGAAATGTCTAGAACTTTCATCCATTTTTATTTGATTTTACTGAAGAGTGAAAGACACGGGTCTAACTTCATTCTTCTTCAGGTGGATAGCCAGATTTCCCAGCATCTTTGTTTTGAAAGGGGTTATCTTTTCTCCAGCGTATATTTTTGGCCCTTTTGTTGCAGATCTGATTGTTGTTTCGGCATCCTCCATTCTGTTTAGAATCAAATGTCTTTATTTTACCATTTTATTGATATGTATAAAATGTCTTTTTCTGTGCCAGTAGCAGTGGTACGCAGCCTTTTTTTTTTTTTTTTATCACTGTTGCTTTGTCGCATCACTGTTGCTTTGTCGCTTTGTTGCTTGAAACCAGGGATTGTGTTGCTGTTGCTCAGGATTGCCTTAATTATACTGGGTCTCTTTTCTTCTGGTTGTCTATAAATTTTAAGGTCTTTTTTCCAGTTCAATGAAGAGTGCTTTCAGTATTTTGATTGGAATTGAATCACATCTGTATATAATTTTTGAGACTATGGCCATTTTGATAATACTGATTCTGCCTATGCAGAAAGAGAGGGTAACTGACTTTTCATTTCTAAGGTTACCTTCTACCTCTTTTTGCAGAGTGTTACAGATTTGTTATAGAGGCCTTTCACCTCTTTGATTAGGTTAATTCCCAGGTATTTACTTTTTAAAGCTATTTTAAACGGTATTATTTTCCTTATTTTTTCTTGTAGAATTCATTGTTAATATATAAGAATGGTATTGTTTTTGTGTATTGATTTTGTATTCTGCCACTTGCCAAATTTGTTTATTAGCTTTGTAAGTCATCTGTGGAGTTTCTTTGAGTCTTGTATATAATGAATCGTAGCATCTGCAAATAAGGACTGTTTGACTTCTCCTTTTTCTATACACGACTACTTTGTTTCTTTTTCTTGTGTCATTCCTCTGGCTAAGCTTTTGAGTACTATACTGAGGAGGAGTGGCAAGGCATGAACACCACAACTTGTTCATGATTTTAGAGGAAATACTTTCAGTGTTCTCTCCATTACGTATGATGTTGGCAGTGGGTTGCTGCACATGTTTCTTGTCCTTTTACTTCTTTCATTTCTAATTACATTTGATATTAACTTTTCCTTTTCTACTTTTAATTATTTTTCTAGGAGTTTATTAAACTTGTTTATCCTTTCAAAAGAGAAACTCTTTGGCTCTTTGACCCTTTAATATCAATTTTGTTTATTTCTGATCTAATCGTTGTAATTTCCTCTACTAATTATAGGTTTGGATTGTTTTTCTTTTTCTGGGAACTTAAGGTGCATCCTTAGGTTATTTATTTGGAATCTTCTATATTCTTTTAATGTGTCCATGCACTGCTATAAACTTCCCTTTTAAAACTGCTTTCATATGCCTCATAAATTTTGGTATTTTGTGCTTCTATTGTCATTGATTCTAAGAACTTCTTCCATGACTTCTTTTGTGACCCAGATTATTTAATAACATATTATTTAACTTCCACATGTTTGCAGTTTCTGTGGTTGCCTTTGTTGTTGGTTTCTAGTTTCATTCCACTACAACCCAATAGTATGCAAGGGAGAATTTCAATTCACTTTTATTTATTTAAGCGCACCTGATGGTCTAAGATGTGGTCTATTTTTTTAAAAGTTCTGTGTGATGCTGAGGATAGGATGTATTGATGTTAGATAAAACACTCATAGAGTAAATGTTGAGTCCATTTGTTTCATGGTGCTTTGACTCTGACACCAAATTGCTTCTTAGAAAGTTTATAGTCATTTCTGTGTCTATACTCCCACAAGCTAATGGAATGTTTAGTCCACTGTTTTCCATGATGCTTCAGTCACTGAAGTATTAAGTAGGCATGGAAGAGCACGTAGAGGTACACACACACACACACACACACACGCACACACACTCACACATTTATTTTTCTGTAGTGCCTTGCTCTGATGGCTACTTACCTGAACAACGCTTCTAATTCCTGAAATATGAACAGGAGGTGTAAAAAAAAAAACCCTTAGATTCTGATCTGTAACTAAGAATCTAATAGTCATAGTGTGTGTTCTATGGCTGTTGATTAGTATGGCAATATCAGAACCAAGTAATAGCACAGTGGAAACTCATTCCACAGTTATGGAACAATGAAAGGAGAGGAATAAGGAACAGAAAACCACAGGACCTATTCCCTTGCTTCCAAACTATTCTGTACCCACACTGTGTTGGCTAAAGGGAATTTATTTCATGGGCAGGAGCACAAAGGCCACAGTGGAATACTTTCCTCTTTTCTTGTGCTTTTCTAAGATGATTGATGTCCTCAGGAAATTTAGACACTTTGAAGAGACACATGTGAACAGCCTAGTATAGGAAAGAATCACCAGTGCAAAAGATGAATATTGTTTGATACTGTTTAAAACACAAGAAAGCTTTCAATTGCCTAGATGCGTGTGTTCTTGGTCGGCTTTAATGAATGTGGGTTCTGTGGATTTGAGGCAGACGAGTCAGGCTGCACTTATGTGAGGAGGGAATGGAGGAGAGGAAAACAGAACGATGAACAAGATTTGAGACCGAGAAGGCAAAGCAGGAAGGGAACAGTCAGCAGCTACTTCCGGCGCCCGTCCCCACAGATTCGCGCTTGTTCCTGTTGCTTTTCCTTTCCAGCAGGCTCTTTATCTCATATCTACTGTGGATCACTACGTAGGTCAAGGACAAAGTTCAGACTAGCCAGTAAAAGGGGGCCCATCAGGCCCTTGGTTGCCCAAATTATCCTCATATCTCCGTGGTCTCCCGTGCCTCCTCTCCCATCATAATTTCTCCCTGTTCTTAACTCCAGGCATAAATCCCCTCTAGGGACGCCTTCCACCTAGGAGCTTCTTCGATGTTCCCCCTGATTTGCTGTTTTTCCATCAGGATCCTGGGGACGAGGCCACCCTTCAGGTCTAAGCCAATCTGTCATGATCATTCATTTAAAGGTACAGAGATGGTTTCTTCCTATTTGGCTTTGAGGACAACCTTCCTGGTTTCTGTCAATAGCTACAGTTACACTCTACATCGATCCTTTTCTAGTATATTATCATATGCACTTATGAAGCCTGTCTATGCCCTACCACCTCTCCTCTTTCACTGTTATTTTTCTCCCTTCTTGAGCACTCAAAAAATTCACTTCTCTGCTCTCCAGGTGAGACTTGCTCACCTGGATGGAATAAATATCTCACCTTACACACAGGTGGCAGGAGTCTATATTGGTAGAAACATTAAGAAAGTAATTTGGGAGTATTTCTTTAAGTCTTTAAAAATGTGTACTACAGATGCATTTATTTAGTAATTCTGCTTCTAAGGAAGTAGCCTCAGAAATTAGAGGTGCACGAAAACTCTAAGAAAACCCCATACTCATTACTATATTATTTACTTACGCCAGTGAATAGCTAGAAATTATGGAATTGTCAACAATAGAAGAGTAAAACAAATATCGAATTCAGAAACAGAAGGTAATATACCAAAATCCTAACAGTGATTAAATCTGGGTATCTTTGGAGTTATTTCTCTCTATCCATAGAGTACCAATGATTACATTTTTCTTCCTTTACCTGTTCTAATTTTTTATAATGTGCATATTATTTAATCACCAAAATGTTATAAAAAGAATTTCATCTCCCTAAACTAGATATTGAATATATCTCTCCACTATTTTCACTCAAGGATTATGTGTAGACTTAGATACACACTGCCCTTGGGGACAGGCAAACACAAGACCTTTCCATGTATATTTGGGTACACACCCAAAAGCTTGCTTTGGGGTTCCTTAAAATTGATAGCTGGTTTGGAAGGGGCTGGGGGTAAGGAAAAATTACTTGAGAATTAAATCAGCCTGGTATCAAAGGAGAGAATAGAACCCCCTTGTCACCATTGTCCTTGCAGTCCAGAGCTTTCACCCACAAATCTAAGTGAAGTGATATCTCTGCAGATAAAGATGACTGAGAAGCATCAGCTAAAAAGAACAGTATCTTTATCCAGAATACCTATGTGGTTGAGCTTGCGATGGAGTAAGCTAGGGTTGAGCTCTTGGAATCACCTGGGTACTTCTTTAGGGTGGCACTTGAAAACCATGACATTTTTACAATTCCGGGTCTGGGTGGATATTCTTGCCTATCATTCATCTAATTTTGTCCCTTTGAATATTTATTAAAGTAGGCCTTATGAAACATTAAGTGATCCTCTGATCATAAACACAACAGGTACCAGTCAAAAAGAAATTATTAAAACTAATTTCAACTTGGGAAAATTGATTGTTTCATGTTCATTATTTTGTGGCTTTATTGTCTTCATTTGTTAAAGACATAAGTCATTTAAAATACTCTCTGGAGTAAAACAGAAACAAAAATCTTGATAAGTGTGTGTGTGTGTGTGTGTGTCTGTGTGCATGTGTGTGTATAGTATATACATACATTTAGTAGCAAACATCAAAACTGGAAATGTACAATATATATGTGTGTGCATACACACACACACACATACATACAGAGACAGACAACCCAGGACACACATTCTTTCTATGTTTTTTGCTTTTCTGGATGAGGTTTCCATGCCATAATCCAGGCTCTGAATCTGTATTCTAGGCAGCAACATTAAGAAAAGGAGAACAAAGGGCTAGCCTTTCTTAAGAAGATTTCCTGGATTTCCCAGCCAAGATGTCTGTTTACATCGTAAAGGAGGCTGACTAATGTTGTTTTCATCTTGTTCAGAGCTTTGTTACCAAGGAAGAAAGTCTATTGGGAAGTAACCAGCAAATCTTCCACGGAGTGAATGGTTGTGCGGGCAGCCAATAGTGAGTGTCTGCTACTCTCACTACTCCTCCACACCATCCAAGTCAAAGCCGAAACCAAACATCTTGAATTACTTCCTCATACATGTTAACATACTTAAAATGACACTGAGTGCCAACGATTTAGTCTGCAACACACTTAACACAGCTTTTCTTTGATCTGACTTCGTATTTCTCCTGCCTCAACCAGATCTTAGGCTCTCTGAGCAAGGTTACAGCTTCCATCCTGTCTCTCTGCCTCTACACACTCCTTACTCCAGTATCTTCCCTATACCACCTCCCATGACCTCCAACTTCTTCCTTAGACAAAACTCTAATCTCCTGGAACAACTATAGTAGCACCGTATAGCTACATATTTACAGAAGCCATAACTATGTACTTACATGGATGTGTAGATTTTTAAAAATAATCCAAAAGCTTCAGGATAAAATTAAACTGATTAAACTGCTTGGTGTTCCAATCAAAGCTCTTCATACTCCAACTTCTCCCAGTCTCCCACTCCCACTATTTAGCAACCCCAGGTAAAATCCTTCAGAAACCACCAAATCACACTGATGTATTTAGTGATTTTTTTAACTTTGATAACATGTCACAGCTACAGCATGCTATGAATGTATCATTTTCTTCCTGTTCCAAAGGTACAAAATGCTTTCAGCCAATGAAATTTCAGTGTAGTTCTCTGAGTTGTATCTATTCTGCACAGGTATGGTTTGTTCGTGGTCTGGCAGACAGTTTGGACCACACTATTGAATAGCTAACTAAGGGTGCACACTTGATATTCTTGGACTGGTCACAAAAGAGCAAGGGGAAGTAACAACTTTGAGTTAAAATACAGAGTTTAGGGATGCTCGATACACCTTGAAGGTGACAATGAAATAAACAGAGTAGCAACCATCAGTTAACTAGGAATTGGCAAAAGTCTCACGACACACGGGAAGCACTGTAAACTGTCATGCAAAACAGAAGGGATATCCCTTATTGTTTAAGCTGGAAGATCTTTAGGCTGGTCACATATCATAACTCCAAACATTAAAGACAACTAAGGACAAGTAGCCTGAGTACGAGAGGGAAACACAGTTCCCAAGTTTAACAACCCACATATACTGATTGAACTGATGCTTTCATTTCTAGGACTACAGCTGTCTCCACATAGAAATAGATCTGTGATGAAGATCATAAAGCTCGGGGGTCAGTGTCTTGATCCCTGGACATCATTTCTTCTTCCTCCTCCCACTCCCGTTTCTGTTATTGTGTATGTATGATACACAACGGATACAATGAACTTGAGAATTTTTTCCCACTATTTTTATTAATATAAAAATATTATATTTGTTGTCTTTTGAACTACATGCTTATAGTTATTTTCTAATGTGAACTTGAGAATTTTGTGCACATACGTATCGCGTCAACCCCTCATTCCCCTCCCCCTCATGCCTCCCCATTCCCTCCCTGAGTTCCAGTATCTTGCCCATTTGACTCTATTAATTTATATTTATACGCTGGGTTTCTCATGTCAGAGAAATGAAGTGATATTTAACCTTCTCAGTTTGATTCCCTTCATTCAGCATAATGGTCTCAGGTTGTACCAATTTACCTACAAACGATCAAATCTATCTGTCTTTATGGTGGAGTAGTATTCAATTGTGTATATTTACCACATGTTTTTTTATCCATCAGCCTATTGATGAATATTTAAGTACCTCCAGAATAAAGAAATAGGACTATATCAAGTGAAAAAGCTTCTGCACAGCAACAGAAATAATCAACTGGAGACAGAACTGGCAGAATGCGGAAAAATTTACCACACAGACCTCAGACGGGGAGCTAATAGCTCAAATATACAAAGAACTGAAGAATAGATTCCTCAAAACCAAAAACCCAATTAAAAAATAAAGGTTGTTTCTGAGGTTTGCAGGGTGGCCACAGCTATATATTATATGACCATGTAGATTTTTTTAATCACTGTGGCTTTTTTGATATTTTTAAAATAATTTAAATGTGACAGAAAAGAAGCAAAAATAAATAGATTACTACTAGGTACAATGTAAGCGTTAATAATGTTGCCAGTAATGTGGTTTATATCAAAGAGATTCAGTATAGAATTATGGCGCACTTACTTCTCAGTCTCTTTAGATTCCTTCAATCTGGAACTTTTTTATGTCTTAATTTCATACTATCAATGCTGTTGAAAACTGCTGGCCAGTTACTTTATAAAATGGTCTTCAGTTTGGATTCACCTGGCATTTATTCATAATTGGACATGGCTTTTTGCCCTTTTTACAGGTTATAGAAATAATGCTGTTTGCTTATCATTGATATATCTGCTCGGGAGATATGTTATTTTGGTTCCACCACCAGTGATGTTAACTTTGACAATGATTAAGGAAGTGTTGTGTGGATTTCTGTGATGTGGAGTTACTCTTTCTCTCTTTGAAATTAATGTTTGTCAAGGCTAAGTGAGTATTCTATTCTTTAACATTTACCCACCAATAATGAGTTGAATTATTATTGGAGCAGTTGTGAATGTTCTAATTTTATCAAAATTTTGCTCACTAGTACTCTAGCATTCATTATGAATTTCCAATAAAATGTTTTAGACAATTTTGTATTTTTTTCATTTTGTCTTCATTTGTGGATAGTTTACTGTGAGGAAAAATATTTTTTCTTCCCCATTTTTATGTGGTGTTCCCTTGTATTAGTCTGATTGTTTGATTCTTGTTTTATTCGATGAGTAACAATATGCTATTCTCACACATTCTCTTTTACTCTCTGTCCACAAGCACCCAACCATGCACTGGCTTTTTCGTCACTTACTTTGGCTAGGTACCTAATCTTGGCAACCACAATCACCATCCCACTGCATCCAAGTTACCCTGAACCCAGACTTCATTTTTTCCACTCTTGAACTCCAACTGCACTAACAACCTCTCATCCTTCTTAAGTTCAACAGTGCGCATGTGCTCATTTCCCGTCCCCTCCTTGACTGCTGCTGCTACTCCTAACACATACGTACCTTGCTTGAGTCCTGCTATTGGATTGAAGATTGAATTATTTAGGCAGTAAGAGGGAAAATGATAGAAGGAGATACGGAAGGAAGGAAAGAAGGAAGGAAGAAAGGAAGGAAGGAAAGGAGGAAGAGGCAAAGGAAACGATTTTTGAGTTTTTATAAAGTTCTTGGTACTTTCATTACTCTGAGAAGCATTTTTCTTACCTAAAATCATTTACAGGCATTGTCTCTCTTGAGTCTAGCAGCCCTTTGTTACAAGAACACTTGTGTCCAACAGCATTGCAGTAGCCATTCTGGGACTGTAACTAAGAAGGTCAGTTGAAGGAAGTTATATCTAATTCGGGTGTAGTGGAATATATGCGGAATAATGTGTTATATTTAATTTTATTTTGCTAAATGGAAAGTACTCTTGTGACTCTTTTGAACAAAGTGAAACTGATTGGTTGTATCATCACAAGCAGCACTTGCAACCAAAGTTTATGACTATCCTGCTATTAAAAAGGTGGAGACGGGGATGGGATTGTATGTGGCTCAGGGGCAGAACGCTACTCTAGCGTGCAGAGGCCCTGCATTCAATACCCAGATTTCTGAGTTAAGTATTGGGGAGAAAAAGAGGTTGAGGATAAGGATCTTGTTACTAAGTCTGTTAATAGTTTACAGAGTGTATATCACAGTCAGTTACTTCCTTAATTTTGTTAAAGAAAAAGCCCCATCATGTCATAAGTGGAGTATTTAGACATGCACACCAACTTGAGTTTTGTGGGGTTTGTTTTTGTTTTTGTATAGAAGTAGTTATCTAACTTGCCAAACTATTTTCAAGATTTCTTTTCAGCAGTGAAGGAGGTGGAGAAGACTGAAAGTTCATGTCCCACCTTGGAAATTGAGTAAGATTTTTGCCTCAAAAATAAGAAACTAGAGATGAATTTTGGTGGTAGAGCACCCCTAGTTCCATCCCCAGTAATGAGAGAAAGAGAGATAAATAAAGGGAAAAGAGAGAGAGAGGGGAACGTAGATGCACCCCTCCCCCCCGCAAAATACAGGAAGTTTATTCACAAATTAGTAAAGATCAAAGATTATATTTAACTGTAATTTGTCAACCTTTTATGAACATCTCAGCAAAACAAAACAGTAGTTACAGATTCCTGGTTTGGGGTGTATGTGAAAGGCACCTTTTTATCATCTTAAGTATATTGAATATTTTTAAAGAAACTGAAAATATTTGAGGAAAATCATGGAAATATGAAATATGGTAAGATGGGTGATAAAATCAATAGACATTATTCTGGCACTAAAAAGTAATTTACACATTAGAAGAGATAAATTTCAACTAAAATTAATAAAAGGCTTTTAGATATTGTTTGATAATCCAATTAATAAGAGGAACAAAGCATGTTGATCCAGTGTAAAAAAAAACTATTAAATTTCTTGCTGATTTGACACAAAATAACTTTCATGAAGGGAGATAAAAAAACTCATGATACACCACCATAATGAAAATATTAAATGCCAACAGGCTAATGATGTCATTAGTTCAGAGAGAATTGGAGATTAAACACTGCCACAGAAAAGAAACTAGATGTTCCCTAAAATCTTAATGTACACATAAAAGATACTTGATAAATGTTTCATCCGATTTGATATAATTCCTAGAAATTTACATGTCATCACTAACAAAAGGTAGCATAGTTGAAATACATTTTTCTAAGCTGCTTATAAAAAAACACATTTCAATCAACCTAACTATTGTCATATTAAGAGGCTACCAAAGGTTCTATTTCTCAAAAAAATTGAAGGAAAAGGATTATGCAGTTCTATTATATAACTAATTCATGACAATATTATTTTATATTCTGGAAGTGTATAAATACTTCACTTGTAAGAAAGTATATGGTGTATCTACTCTTTCCCCCAGTGAACACAAGTTCCTTGAAGGGAAGACACTGCTACATGGTTACTCTATAAGATTTAGTAAATACTTGTGACCAAATGACTTCATGAATGAATGTTGTAATGTTACACAATAGGGTGAAACTGTAGAACTCACAACTGTCAATAACCAAAGATAGTAAGTTACTCTATTTGTTACTGTGTTACTAACATTTCTCTTTTTCTGAGTTTCTTTGTGTCTGTAATTCTACTCTTTCTGTAGACCTTCTGTTGATGGAGAAACATGTATCTTCTAAAGCTGTTGTTAAGGTACCTCTTTCAAGCAAAAAACTTACAGAGAAGCATCTGAAAAGAACTTCTTTCATTTCTAGGTCTATATGGCCCTCTATTAACTTTTTAAAAATCAGACACAATGAGCTTTTCTCTGCTTAATTTTCTGTTTCTTTACAATATATTTCATTTCTTTCTGAATGTTCAGCACTTCCGCTCTTTCTCGGTTTTGATTCTCTGTTGCTGCTTGACATCAATGCCCATGTAACTGCAGAAGGCTCTTGTCAGGCCTGTCGGCTGTTGCTATTTGTTTTCTCATCATTGACTCATGACCAAGCAGACTTGCACAAAGCCTCACCTGTCTTTGCTCAGGCCTTTGACGTACATCGTATCCTAGAGTGGAAGTGTCATCATGCCCAAGACATGCCTGCTCATTGCCTAGTGTGTATTGAAAACATGAGTAGTGACTTCTTTCTCTTTTAGCAACAACTCGCTCCACACATTGCATATCTCACAGTGTTTACTGAAATGGGAACAGCCTTTTTTTTAAATCACTGAGTGTACTCATTATTGCTTTGTGCTTGCACGCAGTATTTATTCTTGCATTGATTTGTCCAGAAAACTATAATTGAGCACTCCATATGTATTAGCGAGTAGTAAGATACTAGGTGTCCAAGTATTCATAGAACTGGCTTTTCACCCACCACCGAGGGTTCGTCTGTGAGGAAAACAGAAGCACTGGGGCCAGAAAACGTTGGTTTTGTATATTGACTCTTCCTTCAATGGCAGTGAGAAAGTATAACATGTCTGGTGTCATAGGTTAATAAGAGAAAAAATAATATCCATAGTCCGGCATCGGTATTTGGATTAAATGATATATTTTTTAGTACAGCATCACTAAATGGAAGATCAGGAAACAGAGGGTTAGATCACACCAAAATTCTGGAGTTTTCTCTATTTTAATTGAAAAATGCATCTTTTCCCTTTAAAGAAATGAAAGGGTTTGAACAACTAGTAGAAGCACCAGCGGCAAGAGAAGTGGACCCCATGCTAGGCACCCGTCAAACACCAAGAGAGGGCAGCCCAGAGTATGGCAGAAACACCTCCCCGTGCCTTCTCAATATTGCCAGCATCATGTCTCACCACAGTAGTGGCTGGCCCTTGGTTGTGACCCCGACAGAGAAGCAACAAAGAGAGAAAGAAAACCCAGTTGCAGCAGTTCCCAGCCCGAGAGCAGCAGCCAAGATGACAGCACCCAAGCATGAATGATTCTGAAACCGAGGCAGCCAGGCTCCTGACCTTCAGGCATCAAACATGACCTTGACATCAACTTCTGGCTGCTGAAGGCAAATCCAAGGACCTACTCTTAGATTTCAAAGGAAATAAAGGGTCTCGGGCTGGAGAGTAGAAGTGTTACTAGACACCAGACCATTCTTCTGGATACAGCCAGGAATTGATAACTTCCCCAAATTCTTACATATGCTGTCACCATACATCATTGCCCCTTCCCCACATGCAGAATAGCAACCCTGCTGCTCTGAGGGTTTCCACATGCCAGTCATCTTGCTGGGTTTATCCTCCATCCTCACACTTCTGCAGAGCGAGTATTATTATCCCTGTTTTAGAGACGAGGAATCTATGGTCAGGGAAAAAATTCAGTACCTTCGCAATGAGCACACCGGTGAAAACTTGGAGTTCAGCCTGAGCGACTGACTCATACAGCCGGGCTATAGCAGACTCTGCTCCTGGAGGAGCTCAACTGTAATGGAATGGGTTTCGAACGAATCTGGGGTGAGCTTCCTTCTCACAGTGCCCAAGAGACTTGGATATGGGCGCTTTAAGTTTTCATGGCTATTACTTACTTTGTCATCTCCCGAGGAAGGCGATGGAAGGTGGAGTGCTCCCTGGAGTGTTGCTGGAAGTGCTGCTCAACGCCCTTGCCCGCTTCAGGTAAATCCCTCTTCTGTCGTGTGTGTGCTCATGCGTGGTGTGAGTGCACATGCACACACATCTGATTTGCTGCCTGAACTAACATTGCACAGGAGGGACTGGGATTTCATTGTCGCAGCAACAGAAAACAATTTTCTCCAGTGTTTTCATTGTGTAACTTCTTCCAAGAAGCCTTTCCAGGATGAACTCGATGGCTTGGTCATTGAAACAAGATGGCTAATAGAATGATTTAGATCAATTTATAATCTTGATTTATTCTGCTTTAAAAATATGTTGTCTCCTTTCCTAGATTAAACAGGTCTGAAGTAAAAGGCACTCTCGTGTGTTGTTGGCATCCCTCCCTAAATCCTGTGGGGATTCATTAAGTGTTATCTCTTTTGGAGCACCAGAAATATGCTGGGGTGTTGGATGGAGAGAAGAAAACAGTGGAGAATGTTTTCTGAATGAAAGGCAGTTTCATAAATAACCTGTATTACTCCAGTCGACACCAGCCTTGGGAAGCTCCTGTGGCAACAGGATTAAAAGATTTGAACAAAAGAGGGTCCATCTAGTCTGGCTTCTTCAGCTGAAGGACAGCAAGTTCCAGTCCCGCTCCAGGCCTCCTGGAACAGCTGAGGACGTCCCTGAGAGCTCTGTCTCTCTGTGGCCCCTGTGTTTCTCCTCCTGCTGACACATGAGAGCCGTTGTGCTCCCCTTTTCCTACTGCACTTGGTCAGTTGTCACATGGCCGTGACATTCAACACCAAGTGCCCACAGTCCTTCCTCTTTCATTTTTATCTGCCTGAATAAGGGGATCCCAGCTGGCTGGTCTAAATGGCATTTCCAGCCTCCTGTCACTGCTGCAGCAGGTGCCAACCGCCTTTGGGCTGACCTGAGGAATTTGCCCTACCCCTCTCTTGGCTTATCCCTTGTTACAGGCCACAGACTTGTTCTGTTTGCCTCTATCCTACAACACTTGTGCTTGGCTTCTTATCAGACACTTTCTTCCCTGACTCTGGCACTGGTCTCTGGATGCAACTAGGTCCAGTGAGAAATCTGAGCAACCTCAACCTCATTAACCTCAGAATTGTTCCTCCCCTCCAACAATGCTCTATTGTCCTTGGACCAGGTTTGCACACCCGCATCTTCTCTGAGTGAGTTCCTTCTCCACAAGGCTCCAAGATTTCTCTAACAAATAGCTTCCCACTGGTCACCACCCCCCCCCCCCCCCCCCCCCCCCCCCCCCCCCCCCCCACACACACACACGGTTGCAGAATGGAACACTGGTTCCCTCTGGTCATTTCCAACAGTGAATTCTAATAAACGTCTGTGTGCTTACACTGCTGCTCACCCACCACTCACCTCCTGCTTCCAATAGGCACTCACTTCAGAGTCACGGGTGGGTTTAGAATTTATCAAATTGTATCATGAGACTCTGATTTGAAGGCTATTTACTTCCCCTCTCATTTTTATTCATATGATACATATGGTTACACCTCTTTCACCCTCCCCAATCCCTCATCCCCCCAACTCCTAACATCTTTAACGTAAATATTTCACACATTCGACTCTATTATTTACTTATACATATTAAAGAAGTCAAATGTTATTTAACTTTCTGAGTCTGATTCATTTCAATAAGTTTCACAGTCTCAGATTGTATTTGGAAAGCTATTTCTTTTCTCATTTTTTTATTAAAAAATCCTTAAAATATTTCGACATATCCTTGTTATTGAACCCATTGGACTGGCTTAGCTAATTTAACCCAAGTTCATGTGAAACTAGTTACTAGTAAGGGCTATCTCATCTATGATAAAATTGCTGCAGAATTGGTAATTTAACCATCAACCAGAATGGAGAAGTATGTTTTAAGCTCTTTCTTTTATTTCTTTTCTTTTCTTTTTTCTTTTCTTCTACCTTGCTTTTCCTTCTTTTCTTTTGAACTAAAATCCACAGTACCAATTTCTAAAATCTGAAGATTTCCCAAAGCTGGTGCTATTCCCAATGAAGTCAAGATGAAAATTTGGGGGCTCATAAATATTTTTAACAATTTGTTAAAACTTAACACATTAGGAACTCTACTAGGAAAAGGACCAAACTTCTGTTGCCTCTCCCATAGTATGTAAATCCTTCTACACAGAAAAGAAAGTAAAAAAGAGAGAAAGTAAGAAAGAAAAAGAGAAAATTTTAGAATTGTATTTCATTGACAAAAACTTGCTTGTTTGGTTATTAATTTGGGGCATTTCGAGGAGTCTACTTCAATTTGTGAAATATTTAAATAACAAATCTTGAATGCATAATCTTAGCTGTTATAATGTAACAAATCTTGGTTAAGCTTGTAATGTGTGGCTTAGACAACGACAACTTAATCTCCTTATTTCTTATCCCCAAGGAGATTATGCATATATAATCAGACAAATCCTAGTCAATAACTAAACCAGAGGTCTTCAAGCTTCATGATAGTGTTAACTTTCCCTAAACTCTCTCAGGATCTCCAGTAGCTCTCTTAATTTGAATCCTCTCTCTTAACTTTAGAGACTCAGTAAAGTACATAGAAATGAATTGTGATATGTTGCATGTGCTTTTATCATTTCACTTATTTGTATTGAATTAAATAAAATAGACCAACATATTCAGATAACTGTGATTGTTTTAAAAGTTTAGCAGAGATAACCTCATTTAACAGTGAAAACAAGGTAATTGTCACATGGCCCTCAACTGTGGTACTTTTGTAAGGCATATATAATGCAGTCAATAATCATCTGCACTGAGGTGGCTAGAGAGAGAGTGCTAATTCATTAGATAATTATTCTAAATAATTTATTCAAATTCAACTATTCTTACTTGGAGAGAAAGAGATGTTAAATAGCCTTTGCTGGTCTTCCCCTCAGCGTTCCTTCCTAAGTGAGACAAGAAATATGACTCTATCATAATCTAAGTCTACTTTTGTTCCCTTGTGCCTCAGTTTTGTTTTCTCCTGCTTAAAGGAGGCAAAGTTTATTTTACCCCACAGTTTTAGAAAGTGCCTGTTCATTCATGGGCAGCTGGCAACAACAGAAGGGCTTGGCAGAAGACCCAGCCACAGAAAAGCTGGTCACAGCATGGCAAGAAGGGAATCAGAGATGGCCAGGGCGAAGCTAGCGAGGAAGTTGTATACTTCCGGGTCATGCCCCAGGGATCCACCCCTTCGACCAGTCCTCACCTCTTAGCAGTACAGGAAATCAAAGTATTAACCCCCATGATTGAATGACCTCAAACCCATGACACTTTTCCGGGAGATATCACATCCAAATCACACCACTTTGCGAATGACTTGCCCTATTTAAACATTGGATATGGCCTTTATGATTAAAACAAAATATGACTTTATCTGATGCTTAATCAAAGAAACCAAAATTTTGTTACAAAGTCAAAGGAAATTTGGCTGTTGCGTAGAGATGGTTGTCTGGTCTCCAACAGGCACCTTCCAGAGGAATTTTCAAGGGTAGCTTTGGATTTCTTTTTTTCATCTGGAGGAAATTTTGGAACATTATCTCTGAGCAATAAGTGTACGATCATCTTATTATAATTTACATCTATCCCTGTTATTTTCATCTCTAAGAGAAAAAATAAACTGTGATTTCTCCATTCTATACATAGTTGTTTTACAATACAAGACTAGGTTGGAAGAAAGGAAAGAGAAAACAGAACATAGTTTGACTCCATAGACATTCTCTGCTGGGCCCTGGGTTTTCCACTCTATGACACCCAAACTCCCGTTCACAATACATGTGTACTGTATATTACATAGTCCTGCTCAGTTTCCTCTGATTGAAACTCTGTTCCAGCCTCTCTTTCCTGAGGCTCTCGTGATGCCTCAGCAGAGGCCTGCCCTGACCATGCTATTGAAAATGGTAACATAACCTGCCAACACCACCCGTGCTTCTCACCTGCCTCGCCACTTTTTGTCTCACATGACACATTCACCTTGTCACTTCTAAAACTTGATTAATTTATTCTCACGTATCTGAATTTTTACTTATGTTACTGTTCATTGCCTGCTTTCCCCTATTGGAGGGCAAAGTCTGCCATGCTGGGGTCTTTATCAGCTTATTGGGTAATGCATCTAAGTCACTGAAAGCTGTGTCTGGGTCACCTATGCTTAGTAAGAATTTGCTAAAATGAATCTATGATGTTTCTGTACCTAAATTCCCTGAGAGAGATTATTACTTAAAGCAGGTCTAACCTCTCTGTTAAATTCCCTCTTTGTCATTATTAAAACAGGCCACGGGTAATTAACAAAACTTCCTGAAGTTGCTAATCACTTACATGAAGAGAGGTACAATGTCCCAAACAATTGACCATTTGACAACAGATCAAAACCTGTTACTGCAAATAGATCTGGAGCAGAAATCTGAATGAGGGAAATGTCTAAATCTAGCTAGTGGCCCATTTATTTTAAATTAGGTTCTTCGCCACAAAATCCTATTACAGTAAAGTGATTTAAACAGATTCTTTGTCTTCCCTTTAATATCACTTAACCTACCCTGCATATTAAGAAGATTTCAATTAAATAGTTTGATGAGGAATCTACATTTTCTAGACCATGAGAGTCATTTAAAGCAGAGAACACTTTTCTTAAACTCCTCCATTATCAAACTATTAATATTGTCTGTCTCTTCTTAAAGAGATTTTAGTAACGATGAAGAAAAGGTTTAAATTTTTAAAAATGTTTACCTGCAGGTATTCCCAAAGGGCAAAAAAGTAGTAGACATTGTAAAGGGCCTACAAACTTATTTAAAAACCCACCTACATTTTTCTTAGCAACACTTGCAACTTACTATGGCCTGCTCCATTCACGTGTAACCATGATAGATCCTAGAGAAGTGAACATTAGCAAATCAATGAAGTCAATTTCATCACTAAAGGTCACATTTTTCTTATTTTTATTAAAATTCTAGCTTGCTCAGAGTTTCGTTTTTTCATGTTCAGCAGTTGTAATCTGTAACAGCTGATCTGAACCACAAAAGTGTGGAAATTATATTTCTAAGACCCCAAAGAGGCAGAATGCTTTCACAGTTTTTGAATCAGGCATACATTGATTAGAATTCTGGGCCCATCCTTGCTCACCTGAGCCTGACATGGGCCAAGTTCTCTATTCTGAGGCACAATCTCTTCATCCATAAAATGACCCCATTAACATCTGTGTGCAGAATCACTGGGTTAAAATCCATGCAGTGTCTGCCATGTTAAGGCAATAAACTCTCTTTGTTACAATACATATTCAGACATGTTACACCCCAAGCCAGAACTAATCGTTGTCCTAACTAACTACGGAGTGATCGTTAGTTTTTCTGATTTGGCCATTTATTCACTCGCAAGCTTCACAACGGGATCTGAGAAGATGACGGAGTAAAAGCTGGAAGCAGATGGGTACTAGCTACTCTGGGACCTGAATTAGAGAGGCCCGGAGAAGAGTGGGGAAAGAGCTCCTTAAATCAAGAAGGAATTGACAAGAAAGCCAGAAATCATGGAGAAACAGCAGAAACTGAAGACAATGCAGGAGGAAGAATGATGCAGACTGCAACGCTAACCCAGGCTCCTGGGGAGGGGACCTACCCCGGCAGACACAAGGCAAGCCCGAAGAGGGTCAGCAGCCCCCAGTTAACAACAACTGATGGACAGCACCAGCTCTAAGAAAACCCACAGTTTTGTAAGCTGCAAATACAACGAGGGATATTACTCTGAAATGGACTCATTCACTATAGCAGGCCAGCATTTGAGAACAAAGCCAATATTTGGAAGTGATATCGTCAGGAGCCATTTTGAGAAGCAGCTTATTTAAGATTCAGCTACACCTGGAATCAGAAGTCGTAGAACAATCGTACTCCAGAGCTTTTGGGGTCACCTCAGTGACTGAGTGGGAGACATGACAGAAGACATCACAGAGATGTGGAATGCTGGCCACAAACGGTCTGAGAAACTTAAAGCAGCACGTAGCTCCAGCTGTGGAAGACGTGGTGGCCTCACCTGCTGTAGGAAGGGCTCCGGCTGCTCACGCTGAGTCTTCTGACGGGGCTGAGTCTGCGAGCAAATTAAATTTACTGAAATTAAATCCAGCAGACTGTGTGGCTCCCATCACTGCTTACTTCCAGCACAGAATTCAGTGCTCGGTTTCCTTCCCTCATTCACCGGCATGATCACAGATATGCCTCAGCTCAGGCATTTGCCACATTCTGGCATGTAGCAACAGGGGAGCCTGGAGAGTAAGTGGGGTACCTCACGAGCTCACCAGCCCCAAAGCCAGCTGGGGATGGTATGACTCCAGATGCACACAAGCTCACAGATGCAATGCACCAGGGCAGTGAATAAACCACTGAGACAGACGACACACCACTGACCGACACTGCCCAAAGGGGAAGGTGCGGCGACATTCACACCACAAAAAGTGGGTGTGCAAACACAACAGTCCTGAGCTGTGACTCACCATCTCTCTCCCAAATCTGGTGGATTCCAATACCACAGGCCTGGGGGTGGGGGGTGGGGGTACTACTTGTGCAAATACCTCAACCTAGAGAAATTTTTTGACTCATTTCTACTTTTATTTGGATCTTTTTCATTCACTTATTTGTTTTGCTTGGTCTGCTTATTTCTGATTTTCTTGTTTTTTTTCTATTACTTTTGTTTAATTCTATTTGTCTTTTTAAAATGGATTTTATCTCAATTTTCTCTCCTCGTTTTTCATTCTGTTTTCCCCCCAATTTTATATCCTCCCTTTCCCAACCTTCTCCATTTTATTATGTTACTATTAATCTTCACCTATTTATTCTGCTTTATGCCATTAATTCTGATGTTCTTTATATTCTTGATGGTGACTTAGTTGTTACTTTTAGTAAATCTTCTCTGTATAACAATACTTTGTGTTAATTTTCTTGTTGTAGACCTCTTTTCTTTTGTTATTCAGAACATTTAATTTCTTTTCTATTGTTAATTGTGACACTTAATTGTGATATTTAATAGTTGTAGCATTGAATTTTTGTGGAATGCCAATATCCAGTTTGTCATAGAACCTATAATCATTACTGATTTTTTTCTATCGTTAATCAGTTTTTACTGAATATCAGCATCTCACTTGTCTTTATATCATCAACATTATTTTGATTTGTTCCTTTCTTTCTTAGTGTAATGAGGATCAAGACCCTAAGAGAAGACTGGATACGAGAAAGACCCACAAATATTTCATTGAGGAAGTCAAAGAGGACAAAAACACCAAGATGTAACCAAATCCTAGGACACTTTCTAAGAAGACAATAATCAAATAATTAAGATATTTTCACAGTAGTGACATAGTTTTTCTACTCTAGCTAGCATTCTATCATCACAAAAGCTATAAAAACAAAAGAAAACAAGAAAACATCAAGATACTCCCCAAAATTGTTAACTCCCCTAAGGCTGATTTCCTGGGATCCCAAAGTAAAGAAAGTTACAAGCAAGGAACTAAAACACCAAACGGACAAAATGTTTGAACCTAGCAATAAAGAAACAGAAGCCAATTCAAAAGCTATTTATTGAGCCTAAAAAAATTTAAATGAGCATAAAATGCTCTGTGAGCTTAAAGGTGACAGAAACAAGAAATTTATTGAGTTAAACAAGGCAATACAAGGTTTGACTGATCATTTTGACAAAGAACTAGGAATTATAAAAATAAATTAAGCAGAAATTAAGAATTAAATCTTCAATAGAAAGGATAGGTATCCAGCTCCGGCACCTTGAGTACTTGGTGGTAGTACTTGGTATTAGGACTTCTAGACATGATTGACATAATAGAACCTGTACTCAGTGATACCCTAAACATAACAATATATCATGAAAGCCGGATCCAAGAGCTGCCATATGACTCAGAAAAATCAAACTCAAGATGAATAAAAAATTAGAATCTGACTATAGTTGTAGAAAAATTTATACATAAAAATCATAACAGAAAAATCCAAATCAAGGGGAAGAATTTAATACAAAATGAAATACAAAATGCATATAGATCCCATAAAGCTGTACTAGAACGTAATCGCCCACAACATTTCAGAATCAAAATTCTAAAAATTCAATACAAAAAGAAAATACTAAAACATGTAAGATAAGACTTCTGGTTAAGATGGCAGGCTAGTAACTGAGCTGCACAATGTCTCCTGTGGACCCACTTAAAAAGTTGAGAATATAGACAAAAATTGCCTGTTCAATTTAGCCAGGGCAGGGAGGAGTTCCCCAACAATTGAAAGGAAGCCAGAGAAAAGCCAGAAAACCCCAAAACACATCGGAATCAGAGGTAAACAGCAGCTCAGGAAGAAGACTCCGGTTGTCTACTAACACTTGGAAGCCACCAGCATCTTCATATGGAGAAAAACCTGCCCAGAGCCTCTGACCTAGGAAAGTGTGGATTTAGAAGAAGTGAGAATTGACAGTAGCTGGTAGCCCCAGCGTCCAAAAAACAAAACAAAACAAAACAACAAAAAACAAACAAACAAGCAAACAATAAAAAAAAAAAACCCAGCCTGTCAGTAGTGCATACTACAAATGCAATCTGAGCTCTCCCCAGAAAAGGACTCCTAGAGCCTAGATCAGAAGCAATGATTGGCAGCCACAACAGTCAATGATGTAAGCAGGAGTCATTTTATTAAAAGAGCCTGAGATTGAACTGATTAGAGTAAAAGAAAGCTTAGAAGAGCACATCAGGGCTTTTAGGGTCACTCCTAAACAATGCCTAGGAAGAAACTGGCACAAGTGATAGTTGTGGAGAGGAGAGAAAGGCCACTGACTCCCTGAAAGACTCTGGTGTATCGGGAGCATCTCCAAGGGTGGACATCCCCACCCTTGAGGGAAGGAATCCCAACAGGAGGGACAGCTTTGCTAAGGGGGCTGGGGATGAACAAGACACCTCAGAGGCCGTTGAATTCTTAGGTCCTTCTGTACTGTTTATTCCTAGCACAGAACTCAGAGGAATTTCAGTTCCCCCCACCCACCCTCATACCTGTTCAAAGAAACCTCTCAGGTAGGCCTTTAAAGTGAAGTTCCTCAACAACAGAAACATGGAAAGAAGACAAGGCAACAAGACACATACAGAAATGCTTGAAACCCCAGAAATTAATGTCATGAGCCCTGAAGTAGCAGAACTCATAGGGAAGGAAGTCAAAAAGCAAATAAATGAGTCAAACATCTATCTCAAACAAGATACCCTCAAAGAAAGGTAAGCAATCAACAGTGGGCTTAAAGAGGAGCTCTCTAAACAAATAATGGTCCTCATGAATACATAGCTCACTGAGGCTATAGACGCCACAAATAAAAAGTTGGCTGAGGTAAATATGTAAATGAAAGATATGGAGGAACATTTTGTAGGAAAGTGGAAATTTCAAAAAAAAAATCTAGCTGAAATTTACAATATGAAAAATACATTTGAAAGCAGGAAAAATTGACTTGAACATTGTGAGAACAGAATTTCAGACCTTGAAGACAAGGCTGAGGAAACAAATGCTATAATTAAGCATGACTCCACAATTAGAAATGATAAAGTAGTTGGATACAACAGCTTATGGGTGATTAAAAGAGAACCAATCTCAGAATTATGGGTGTGGGAGTTAGGTGTGATAGGGGAGGAAGGGAAGAGTGTGGGAGGGCCAAAAATAGAAAGGGACTGTCAACTTGATGTGATGTATATGTGCACAAAACATTCAAGTTCATTGTAAACATTATGTATTGCATACTTGTGTTAATAAAAATGGGTGAAAATTTAAAAAGAAAACAAGAAAAGATGTAAGATAAATATAGCAAGTAACCTACAAAGGTAAGTCTATTAAAATAATAGTGGATTTTTATGCACAAAGTTTAAAGTCCAGGACTGCTTGGAGTTAGGATTTCCAAGCCCTAAAAGAAAACAAACGTCAGCCCAGATCTCTATATCCTAAAAATTTAGCCTTTAAAAAACAAACAAAAATGAAGACTTTCTAAAACAAGAAATTCCTAAAAATAATTATTCATGACCACTAAAACAGCATTGCAGAAAATACTTACAGTATTCTCAAAGAGATACAGGGAGACCATCACTCCCAAGGTACTAAGAGAAGACAAAATTTTTTAAAAAAGGAGAAAAAATATGAATCTGCAATGAAAGACAAGGCAGTGACATAATTTTACAACAATAACTCCCCATGTGAATAGTCTTAACTCTCCAATAAAAACACACACACTACCAGATTGAGTCAAAACCAAAATACAACCACATTTTGCAAGAATTAGAAATTTAAAATCTCATCCACAAAAAAACCCACTTTGACAGAAAGTGAGAGAATGAAAACTATACTACATGCAAGTGGGGCTCAGAAGCAAGTAGTAAAGAGCCGGAATCACCAATGGAATCTTGAGCAACATGAGCAAAGCAGGAAGATTAGTGATCCTTGTTTTCTAGTCAGATATAAACTGCATGGTTCTGGCACAAAAACACTATGTGGATCTATAAAATTAAGGATGCAGAAACAACCTCAAGTCCCATCAGCCATCTGCTCTTTGATAAAGGGACCAAAAATATATACCTCTTTAAGAAATGGTTATCCACATGCAGAATAATGAATCTAGAACCATATTCTTTATCCTGTACCAAAATTGAATAAAAATGGCCAAGATGTTAATATAGAAATCTTAAATTAGTTGGAAAATAAAACAGTAAAAACTCTTGAAGACATAGGTATAGCCATAGATTTCCTGAATAGAATCTCAAATGCACAAGAAATAGTACCAAGAGTCAACAAATGGAATTTTATGAAATTAAAAAGCTTTACTGCAAAGGAAACAATGGAGTGAAAAGACAACTTACAACTGCAAAAATACTTCTGTCAGTCTTTCAGTAATTGTTGAAGGTTGAATTGTGTCCCTCAAAAATATGTTAGTCTCAACCACCATCACTTGTGAATATGAGCTTATTTAGACCTAAGTTCTCTGTAGATGATCAAGTTCAGATGAAATCATTTGACTGGATCCTACTAAGATTTGACTATCTTCTTAAGCAAGGGGGCAATGTGGACACAGACATACACATGGAGTGCTATTTATAATAAAGGCAGAGATGAAGGCTATATATCTACTCGTCAAGGAATGTTAAAGATTGCCAAAAAATGATCAGAAGCTAACAAGAAAACATGGAACAAATTCTTGCTAACAGTGCTGGTCTCAGATGTTCCTCCTCTACAATGAAGAGACACTAACTTTATGTTATTTATGCCACCAAGTTTGTACTTTGCACACAAATTCACTCGCCATCTTAGCTACTTATCCACTGCTAGGACAGAATGCCCAACATCTACCACTTAAGGGAGAAACGATTTATTTTAGCTCACAGTTTTAGAAAGTCAGCGTCCATACATGGGCAGCCAGTAACAGTGAAAACACACGTTCCCTTCCAGGTCCCGTCTCAATAACCCAGCCTTCTGCATCACGCCCCACTGTTCCACCCACTCTGACCAGGCCCCACCTCTTAACAGCATGTAGTTCCTTTGGTATTTCACAAGAGTCAAATACATGGGGCTTCCCCCCCACCCCCATTTCATTGATATGTATAAGTGCAAACTATAAAGTTTACATTGATCTTGAGCATTTTGTGCACATACATATCTTGGCAAAGTTACAAGACCTTCTCCTCTCTCCCTTGGCCCTCTTCCCTCCCCCCCCCCCCCCCCCCCCCCCCCCCCCCCCCCCCCCCCCCCCCCCCCAGATCCCATTATTTTCCACACTAAGTTCCACAATATAATTGTGATCTGGGTTTCTCATATCAGAGAAACTATTTGATATTTCACCTTCTGCTTCTGACTCACTTCACTAAGCATGATGGTCTCAAGTTGCCTCCATTTACCTACAAAAGCCTCCAACTTTTCTGCCTTTCTAGATGCTTAGTATTCCATTGCGTATAAATACCACAATTCGTGTATCCATTTGTCTGTTGATGGGTATTTTGGTGTCTCATGGGGTTTGTGAGAGACATTATGAATCTAAATCATAACCCTCACCCACCACACAGTAACTTTTAGAGAGGTAAGAAGCAGCTTCACGCCTAACCTTGTTCACCTTTTGGTCTGGGAGAGCACCTCTAGGTCTACCTTGGCTCTCAGACTTGACATTCAAAACATACCCTGTCCCCTGGCCATGGGGTGAAGAGGAGAGGCATAGGGAGGAAGAGAGGGAGGGGAAGTTGGAAAAGGATAGGGAGGAAGCAGAGGTGGATGGGGTAGAAGAGGATGTTGAAGACTTAGTAGCTCCTTGAAATGCTGCTGAGGCAAGAGTGGTGTTTGGACCTCTTCTTCCTTCCTCAGCTCAGCCTCAATAGTCCTGCCATCATCACAGGGGGGATGTTTTTTCATTTTACCAGAAGGAGGAAAGCTTACACATTCATCCTCTCACTAGCTATGCAATCTGAGCTGCATCATGGCACTGAGTAATTGCTACCATTAGACCCTCAGGCCAAATTCAGAGTGCAAAGCACCAGGAGGGGCTGCATGGAGATTCATCCTTTCCTACTTCTCTGCCCAGAGCAGCCCCCACTCGAGCCCATCTGTAGCTAATGAGGCCAGCAGAGCTGTCAGCTGTCACTGCCTATCCTTGAATCAACCCAAGTCACACCGGAAAGCATCCATCTGCCACATACACACAAAACTATGTAGGATCACTAAGCAACGTAGTTAACAGTAGTCATAATTTATTGGTTGCCTATGAATGCCAAGCCCTGTGCCAAGCATTTCAAGGCATTATTTGACAATTATTCATTAAACAATAAATAAGAACCTACTGTGTGCAACTCATTGAACTGGGTGCTAAAGACAGATGAACAAGACAGATTTAATTCCTACCTAGGAAGTGGACACTTTCCTTATTTTAACCAAACATCCACTCCACCATTTTTTTCCTGTTTCAATTATATAAAAAAAATTCACTCTCCTTGGCCTTCCTTGCGGTTTGGGATATAATCAACATCTTTATGGGCAACAATATCTGAATGCTTTTCTTCTAAAATTAGATACATATGATTGTCTTGATTCCTTTTATTTTTCTTTCTGCCAGGTCTGATTAAAATGGGATGGACGGAGCTGCAACGTCTATCTTACGCCAGTGAAGTCAAGGTCAAGTCAAAAACACACTTTGCCTTGAAACTTCTTGTTTAGAAGAGGAAAGCAAGTTTGTTATTTGTCTCAACTACTGTCAAGTTTTCTGTTAGCTGTAGATGAAACAACTCCAAAATTGATACACCTGCCCTGATAAAGATTGTATCTATTTTGGGGGACAGACATAACCAATATATTTCACAATACTTACTTAAATATGATTATGAAATGTTCTATGAGGTACAAGACACAAGAAGCATGTTTAAGAGGTATGTCCAACTCCAAATTTCATACTGTCTAGAAACAAGCCTGTGTATAATTTAGATTTTGCCACTTAGTAGTCATATAACTCAGGGCAACTTTCCTAACATTTCTCGGCCTCGGTTACCAGTATAACATGCTAATTGCTTTGTCACGAGGATTAAGTGATAAAATGTATGTAAAATGTTTTTAAGGTTCTACAGTAGGCACGCAATTACCTAGTCACAAAGAAGTCAGGAAATCACAATCTTCATGGTGGTACGTGGGCTACACCCACAAGATGAAGAAAGTAGATTTGGTCAACAATTAGTTTCTACCACAAAGATTATGAAACAATAACGATCACTGTGATGTACGTCCAAATTGCGTTTCAACGTTGCTTTCCTGCTGAGTGCTTTGTTTAGATCCTTTCAGAGAAGGCCAAGTTTAATTGCAGAGGAGACGAGTCACAATTTTCTAATGCTGAGTCACTCATTCATAAAGCAGTGTTGACCTCTGCCTGGAATAGAGGTAACATTGAGCACTGTAATGCGAACTGCTAATTACTGCAGTTCATAATCAAATGTGCTTTTCAAATGGATACAAATCTGTTCCAATCCACAGGTTTTATCTACCTCCCTGTCTTCACCTATGACAGGGTGCTAGGGAATGGGGATAATAAAAAGCAGAATATAAAGCCCTCGCGACTCACAGCTTGGCATTTCCTTAAACCCCATCTTTTATCTCTTAGAGGATTAGAAGAAAACAGCATCATATAGAAGATGGGCCTTGCTTTCTGTGATTCTGTTAGCAGACCAAGAGTGACGTGGTGGCACTTCGTTTGTGGCAAGAAACGTCATGAGAATCCCTTCAAATTTTCTTTGAGAATAAGGTTGATCAAAAATGCCCTTTTGTTGACACTCCCTCATGTTTTTCAAGCGTTAGAGTATATTATAGGAACGAGGATAACGTAAATTTCTTCTGTTAGTTGAGTAGTCAATAAATCTTTATTGATTTCAATGACAGTAAATAGGTGGAGGATCATTTATTGTAGGAAAAAAGACAAAATTCTCTGGTTTGCAAGATTCCTGCTATAAAATCACACTCATTTTTTGTGTTTGTCTCCTTTGAAGCTGAAGCCTAGATTCAAAGGTATTTTTCAAGACCACATATTGTGCTGACTGTACATAATTCCATGTTTCCCTCCAGATAGCCTATTTCTGACCCGTTAATTAGTCAGTGATATCACCAGGCTTTGTGAAAAGTCTGCCTTCCTATAGAATTTCTATTAGGTAGCAAAAGTTTCTGGATCTTGGTAACATCTCTCATAAGGGATATAAACCATCTCCTCAAATTGTAAGCCCCTTCTTTCAACAATTCCACAGCATGGAATAATGTTTACTTATCTTTTTTTCTTCCAAAAATATTTTCTCAAGTGTCCAAATATATTTCATTTCAACTTAAGCCATCTCAATTAACAATTGAATTCTTAGTCCAACCCATGTGGAGACAGCTGCTATCCGAAAGGGATTGTGGATTTATGGAATGACTCAGGAGTAGTTAATCTACGGGCCAGGCAGCCTCACGGGAACGGCATGCCAGGCAGGATGAAGAAGGAAAAGGGAGTATGACTCCCTTACTTCCATCTTCTTTTTAGCATTTTTTCAATTCCAAGAGCAAGGAATGGATCTATGTTTCTTTGAAATAAGATATAGTCACCCAGGCCAGGAGCACAGCTGCCAGCAGTTAGGTAGAGGTTCTACACTGAGAGTTTACTGTGCACCTTGGACACACACTTATTCATTGACTCTTCTCATCAGTTCTAAGCAGTAAATCCCATTACTAGCACCAGGCTTGGAAGGGTTGAAATTTTCAGGTTTACACAGAAATAAGAGATAAAACTGGCTCGAGCATCTAGACTGTTTGACTTCAGATCCCCGCTAAAACAACCATATTACAGTGGCTAAATGGCTTCTGGAGAAAATTAAGTCATGATGGACCAGCAGTGCTGGAATGAAAACCTATTTGTCCTGCTTCTTACCTGTTTCAGCATCCTGCTGCTTGGAGGCCCTCTTTGGCTTTATGCACTAGATGGACTTCTTGGCCTGTATGTTTGCCTGCATGTTTCCCAATTTTAGTCACACAGAAATCTAACTTTCTCTGAGGCCCAGCTACAGATTTGAAATCTTAAATTTTCTGCAAGCTGACATTTTACTATTCCATAGTCTTCAAGCCCCTGCAGGTTTTAAAGAAGTGATTTTATATATCCACTCCCCACAGCTCCAAGAACAATTCATTTCGATCTTGGGATATTGCCCAGAAATCAGGAAAATTAGCTGATCTTTTCAGTGTGGCTTTTAGTTCCATCCACTGTCTAAAGCTTTGTCAACAGGCATCAACTCCTAGGTAAGACAATATTTGATTACAATTGCTCTGCTTAAATCAGAAGCCAAAACATGCATATCACACATTAATGTTTCTTAAACCCCTCAATATATTTGCACTGTTCCCTTTCTTGTCTTTCTTGAATTTTGTTGAATAAAGCAGATAATTTGCCCTGTATAATTTTTCATATTCTCTACTTCCTTTTTCTTTTCACTTCTTTTTATTTGGGGGCAGTAGTACTAGTTGACTCTAGGACCTTGACACAGAGATACAGCTATACCCCCCAAATTTCCCCCCAATTTTATTTAAAAAATATATATGATATACAATGGTCACATTGAACTTGAGTATTTTGTGCACATGTATATCAGTCAACAGTACAATCCCTTCCCCTCCCCATGTTCAGCCCTCTTTCCACCTCCCTCATCTGTCCTGACTCCCAATCATTTGGTTCTATAGAATGCCTGTATTCTGGATTTCTCATAGCAGAAAAACCACACAATATTTAACTTCCAGAATTTGACTCACTTTACTAAGCATGATAATCCCAAGTTGCATCCATTTACCTACAAAAACCTCAAATTTGTCTGTCTTTATGGAGACTTAATACTCCATTGTATACATATACCACATTTTTTTAATCCATTGGTCTGTTGATGGGTATTTCAGCATCTTCCACATTTTAGCTTTTCTTCAGAAGGATAAAAATAAATATTCCATTCAATCTAGCAATACTTCTTCTTGGTATCTTTCCAAAACAATTTAAAGCAACATATAACAGAGCTGCATGTATTCCTTTTTTTTTTTTTTTTTTTAACAAGCTCTCACTAAGTTGCTAAGTTGACTGAACTGGGCTTAAATTGGCTCTCCTCCTGCCTCCACCTCCCATGTCCCAGAGAGCTATGACATGCTAGGCTTTTCTGATTGCCTTCCTATGATATCCTTGGTCTCCTGTAGGTCTTCTAAAATTGGTAGGTAGATGTAGGGGCCTTGATAAGAACCCTTTCCCTTTATATAAGAGCATTTCATAATTAGTGTATGGCTGTCTGTTAAGTTTTTCACATAATGGTTTAAAGGCCTTTGGCAGCTATTGGGTAGCTTTCATTATAAATTTTATTAGAGAGGGCCTGCAAAATGATGATAGGAAACTGTTACTATTCCTTTGCATTTATTAGCTGGAATTCATTAAAAAATCCTTATCGACTGTTTTGTGACTCTGAGATATTTTTCTGATAAGGAAAGTATGATAAATGCTTGGTATATCTCTTTGTATAAACAGTTTCCAAATATATTGAGGGGATTCAGAAACATATTAATATATGAATATTTTAAAGTATCCTTATAAGCTCTTGTATTTATTAGCATACTTAATTTACTTCATCATGCTGAATATTAATATTTCTACATGGAAACCATTCTTTAGATTGAATATGTAAACGCAGAAAACACAGAACACAGAAAGGCAAGGACTAAATGCTAATGTAAATTGGAAAGACGCTTTATTTTTTCTTTTATGGTGGTGGTGGTGCTTGGAATTGAGCCCAGGGCCTTGGGCATGCTAAGCAAGCACTCTCTGATGGAGCCAAATGCCAGCCTTGGAAAATTCTTAACATCCAAAAGGGATAGTTGGTGAAAATTTAATCAAACTATTTAGAGAGGCCAAAAATACGTGCTTAACTTGTGAGAGGCCCTGGGTTCAACCCCTGGCACTAAAGCCCTTCCCAAGCAACCAACCGAGCAACAGAACTGTATGTTGCTTTGTAGCCAAATAGGTGACCCGCTCAGGAAACAGCAGAAATCTGATGGGCCAACTGAAGACAAACCGCTGAGTCGGCTCTGCGCACTTGCAGGGAGAGGACTGGAACTACAAAGGTCAAGCTGAGAGCCCGGGAGGAAGGTGTGGCCAAAACCTGGCTCTGGGATGGAAGGGGGGAATAAGAGCCCTCAAACCCAGAAGGGAGCCTTGAGAGGCGGCTTTTGAGTCAGATTTAAGAACTGAACTGGAACAATGACTGAAGCAAGAATATGTGTGCATCTGTACTTTAACAAAACACGTAGTGTGTTCACTAAAATGTACTCACCTCTGTTGCTATACCGTCCTGCTGACTATGTGTTATACTTCAGACGTAGTAACAGAAGTAGGGGTGAAGGATGGCCCAAAGAGGAAGAAGAGGGTATGAAGGTCTTGTGTTCTCGCTATGATCTTTCCCGCACTCTGGGAAGCTGAGGAAAGAGGATCAGAATTTTGAGCCTAGCCTGGCAGATTGTTAACTTAGGGAAACGTCTAAAAATAAAAAGTTGGGGACATAGCTCAATATGCAGACCTGTACGCGATTCTCCCAGCAGACCATCCCCCACATCCTCTCCCCCCACGGAAATAATCTTTAGAGGAGAACTCTTTCAGTGGTCTTTTTTTCTCAGGCAGCGATTCAAAATACACTGGAAAACTTCTCTGGAGATTGTGTAGGATCTGTATTAACCCTTTAGAAAGCCATAACTGATAGAAGTCGTTTTCATAGTATTTCTTGGGCTAATTTAACAATGTATATTACTTATTACTTAGCAATGAGCATAAAGATTTTCATCATTAATTTTAAGAGAAATTTTAATAAAATCAGAGATTATAGAAATTATCATAAGAAAGGATCTTAAAGGTCATTTAGTTGTAGTTTTAAATGAGAATATTAAAAAAATTCACATTCTATTAAAAGAAGTTGACATTAAGATGAAAAAATTCAACATAAGGTCAAGCTCTTTTGCCTCCTGGGCTTAGAAGAAGTAATAGCTTTATGAAAGTGTTTTAGCAATAAAATGCAGCAGGAAAAGCAAACATAACTTATAACCATTGCAAATTTCCCTTGTAAGGTGGCTTCTTATAGCTTATGAAGTTGGAGATTGCTTAGTCTGTTCCCACTTACACAACTGGTAGTTTCAAGACAATCTACAAAATCTTGCCAGTGAGGCAAGGACTTAACAAATATGGAAGTGATTCATTTTTAAGATACAGACACAAGCACAGACATGGGTAAGGTTACATTTCCTTGATATTTTCACTTTATTTAACATAATTTCCTTTAACTGTCCTTAACATAAAGAGATAGCTATGTTTTTAGAGGAAACTTATTTCTTGAACTTTTTTTTTTAAATCCTACTTTCTATTGGAAATACAATACCAAGCCTTCCAAAAAACAGAAAGGTTAAGAGATCTGGTATATTTCCACTTACTATGTTGTGACTGTACATGACATTTGCTTTGACTGAGTGGTCATAACCTTAATTTCAGGCTATCTTATTGCTACCTTTTTCAAAATTGCCTTCAAAAGGCCACATCAACTGGTTAAAAATATCTTTACATTTGAAAGTAGTTTCACTTTCTTAACAAGCTTAATCCTCACCAGAAAAATTGGGTATTTTTAGGGCAAGCTCATACTTGCTCTGGGAGCTCCCTCTTTACCAATAAAATTCCTGGCTAGACATGCAATCCATTGTTCCTTAAAGAAAGGATAGTTTAACACAAATAAACACAAATCTGAAACAAATATTTAAACTTAACATATTGTATAAAAGAACGTATTTGGGACAATTTTTTTGTATGCTAGGGTCAAAATACCTCCTTACATTTTCTTTGTGCATGTTTGTGTGTGTGTGTCCACATGATAATATCAGAATCGTCATTAAAGTATCAATTATTAGAGTACTATTTTGAGAACATAAAGGATTTCATAGTCAGGCTTTATAAGAAATTTGGACTTAAAACCATCTTTTTGTTTACAGTAGTTTTAAAATATAATAATAATATCCTGTGCAGATACATAAGAGCTTAAATAGACTAGATTATGGTCAGAAGACTAAGCCACAAATACACATCTACAAAAATAGTTGGATGATTTTTACCAGCCATGTTTGAAAACATATTTTATTATTGCAGTCAACACTTCTGAAGACCTGAGTTACTCTGTAACTGACGCCCACACCTCAGTACTGTCCTTGCCAAAGGAACTAACATTCTTTAGAAAATATTTACTCTTGGGAAAGATTGTTAAATTCTTTGTCAAAGCAAAAGAATGTGGAAAAACTGATCTGATTTAGATAAGAGTTACTAATTATTTCAAATTACCGTCATTCTTTATTTTTGTGGAGTTAAACAAAATACATGGAGTAGGGTGGGGATAATGGTGGTGGTGGTGGTGGTGGTGGTGGTGCTGGTGGGGTGTGTGTGCGTGTGCGTGTGTGTGTGTGTGTGTGTGTGTGTGTGTATGTGTGTGCCTGACAGGTAACTTTAAATTACAGGGAAGGTTAAACAGTCCAAACACAGTAGCTCTGTGTTTCTCTGTGGAGCAGCAACAGGGTCATTTTTGACCTCTTGCAGCACAGCTCCAAACATTAAAAAAAAAAAAAAAGATTCAAGTTAGACTTGCCATTCATTCCAAGTAAAACTGATCTTCAGATCATTATCAAAACAAAAGCTCAATAAACAAACTTTTGAACCATGAAACAAGTAATTCCCAGGTGGTATCTCCACAGTCAGGCAGTTCTAGCACTCCTTTTGGACTAAAAAAAGGAAAATGTTCTCATTGAAGAAAGCACAGGTCAGTGTCTCCGTTCTACCCTCGTCTTTCCCGCTCAGTTCAGGAGCAAAGTGGTGTGATTGCCAGGGCAGCTCCTAAATGTCAGGAAGACCTGGAAGACCTCTTTCCCACGTTTGTGGTTATTGCTCTCTAACAACATGATCACCTCTGGATATTGAGGGCTGTAACGTAGCAAAGTACGTTCTGAGGGATATGTAAGGAAAAGGAGGAGAAGAATTATGGTTTTCTGGTGAAAGAAGGGGTTTAACTTGTTGTACACTTGAATTTTGTGCCACTAGCAGAATCCCTTTCTCCCTGTCTGGCCACGCTTTGGAGTCTCTGTCTCACAATAAGTATTTAGCTAATACACAAACCAGGAAAACGAGTTCATCCCTTTCAGACTGGATTCACTTCTCCACAGGAAAAACTCCTCTGTTGACCCACTGCAAGGGTCAAAATGGCTCCCCAGCATTCAGTGCAATAAAACAGGTAAAATCAGGGAACGCACAAGGAATGGGCTACTCCACCCCAATCTCTGGCCTTATTTCATTGGTTCCTAAATTTTATCCCCAACTTTGAGTGGGGGTGAGGTGATGTGGGAAAGGAGTTAGGGTAGGGGAGAGGTGAGGTGGCTGTCAACTGTCCTTGATTCCTTTCATCTGTCTGCTTACTCATGAAAGCCAGTGTATCTTCTGTCTTTGTACTGTCTGTACTTTCAAGGAAAATAAAGTCATCCTGTCAGTGATGTCAGAGTACACCAAGAAAGATGAGGTTGCTGATTTTTGGAATGATCTGGGTCCTTGTAAACACCTACACTTTTCATCAGATTAGGCACTAAGGCAATCGACTGCTATCCTCATAGGAATCAAAACGAAGTCCAAAGTTGCACACAGAACTACAAGCAAAAAATAAATAAAATAAATAAAAAATAATATATATTCCTTTCTTTTCTATTGCTGCAGACTTCGGATATTTTTATTAAAAGATCCTGTTAAGCAACAGTAGGGTCAGAAGATTTGTGGGAGGTGACATTATTTTGTAGGGCCCCCTGCAATACTAACTGGCTCCTCTTTTCCTAGTTAAGCAGTGTTTTTCTATTACCTGTGCAAAAACCCTTCTCACCCCTCTTTACAAGTCTGTATTCCCATAAAGAATTCTACATCTTCTTTCCATCATCTCCCTAGACTCTTGGCAACTCTTACCCACCAAACTGGTTATTAGTTGATTAAAATGTTATTAGCTAAACTTTAACTATGCATGACTGATGCTAACAAGTTACTGTGCTGCACACCTCAGGTGCATTTTATTGTAGACCTCTGTACATAGAGTGTTGGCCCAAAACTCCCCCTCCTAAGTTGGAGAAGTGTGATCTTTAATAGAATAAATAACAATGCCACCACCGAACAACAGCCTGGGGATTAAATTCAGGAAACAGTAAAAGGAAATATTGCTCAGAAAGGTACACTGTTTGGTGCTTATGTCAAATGACTGGGATCGATGAACAGATGAGGCGGAAAAACCATAATAACACTTAAATCTCCTGATCCCTGCCTGTACTTCAGTTTTTTCCCTTTAAAGCGAATCTTTTGAAATAGTTCTTTCTCCCCTCTTTTTAATGTCTCAATAAATCTATAGCTATAGTATAACTGTGAACAAAAATTCTTACTCTTTGTTTAGTAGATATAGATTAATAAATTATATTCTTGTGAGCAACTACTAAAGTGGCATAAATTGCTAGGCTTCTATTTCAGCTGAAAGCCTTCCTCTGAATAAGTTGTTAGAACACGTTCAGAGATGCCTATCAGGGGAACGTCTAATAGGATAAATTGACTCTGGGAGAAGAGGGTTGGAATTAGTCACTCACAAGTTGGTGGCAAGACAAAGTAAAGGACTGAGCACCAGGTTGAACCCTGACAAACTCCAAGATGAACAGGCACCCTGCTCTGCTTTGAGTGGGCACTTGCTTCTTGATGAATGTATAAGTTTTCCACAGACTTTGATAATAAAGCTGAAAAGACAATGAAAATATGTACTCTCCAGTTTTTTAAGTAATATGCAATTTTAAAGGGGACGCTTAAAGAATTTCTCTATTCTGAGTATGAACTTTCAGGATTATTTGTTTCTCAATAGAAAAAACAATTGTTAATTGGAGAAAATATAAAACTGTAGACAAGTGAATATTGGACATGAAGAGTGTCAAATGCTAGCTTTCTAAGAGCTTTCTTGCTTGATTATACAACTGCCTGGTGATCTCATAAAGACCGCATCTAGGGTGGATCTTTTCTAGGAAGCATTCAATTTTGATATATCCAAAGATAACCAAGATAACCAATCTGTTACTAGAGGGGTATTTTATTTACCCCGTGCTTCTGAGATAAGGCTTATGCCATACTAGCATGCTCTCACAGGTCTCTAAACACTTCCCAAGACTCCATAGGCTAGTGTAGACAGAACTGTGTAAAACACAGTGAATTGGAAGTGATCTTGGCTATTCAAGGAAGGAAAGAGTCAGATTGAGGTGAGCAGAGTTTGGAAGCAGCAATGAATATTCCAAAATGGAAATTACCATTTTTCTCTGGAATAGAGATAGAAGTGAACAAATGCAGAGTTGACTGTTCATAAAATTCCCAACCCATACAGTGTTCGCAAAAGCTAAATAAAACAATACTCTTCAGGATTACTGATTAAAATAATCAGAACAGGACATAGTCAGAGAGGTTATAATCAGAGGAGAAAAATAAAAGCAAAATTACATAATTATATTTTCTGCCACCTGTCACCCTCCCCTAATGTTTCTAGCCTTGTTTAATCTAACAGTATATCTTATAATTATCTTTCCTGGCAACCTCAGCCAGTACCCAACTCATTGTCAATTACTTACACAGCTATGATGACTTTCTCTATAATGCATATAAGGCCAACAGAACACTGGAAACATATTCCATTGCTCCTAATATGTGACCTCAATTTCGACTCTTGGGGTAAGGGTGCTTGCAAGACATGCAGATCTATCTGAATATTTCTGGTATTTTGTCCCTAATTTTTTTAAATCTTCAGGAAAAAATAGATTCCAGAACACAATGGTTCATCTTTCAGACCTCATTATTCTGTCCTCGCAGTGTGTATTACAAAGAAATGACTGAGTAAGAACTTTGAATACAACTAAATGTAGATGCTCTACGTAAATATGCTTGTCAAATCAGGAGAAAGAAAAAGCTCAGAGGGATTGTTTATGCTTTTTTCCTTCTGACGGGCCATTTTCTCTCTACATCAGATAACATATTGATTTTAGCATACTTCAATTCTCAATTTTCCATAAACCATAAAAACCTTAATGACTTCTTCAAAGCTCAAGTGAGAAACAATCAATTAATTTTCCCAGTAGTTCAGCTCTGTCAAAATTAAAATACTATTCCAATGAATTTTTCAGACATTTAGGCTCTACACAATGACAGCTTAATGCCACAAGTCTTTTCCATTGCAAGAAAATTTTAAACATATACCAATTAAATAGAGAGTTCAAGTGTTTTAACCTTTATTATAAATATGGAAATGCAAGGCATTTTCCACGGCATTTTTTCCCTACATTTAGCATAATGTTGAGTCTGCTTGGGCTTGGGCAGAACTGCTGCCGAATCATCACCCATAATAAAATGGTTAAATGGATCAGCCAAACTCATGTGACGTCACTCCCCCATGTTTTGACAAAAAATAAAAACCTGTTTTATTTCCCCCATGGCTTTGATATCTTGCCTAAAAATCTCACTTTTAACAACCATGTCTTTCAAACACAGTATTTGTTAAAAGACCGCCATAAAAATCCCTAGAAGGGAAAGGAGGATAGGAATCGAATATCCTTTCATTTGCACAACAGTGACCCGTATCACATTAATATGCATTAATGTATCAGATTAGTTAACTCTCACTTAGCAAGCAGAGATTACCATCGGGGCAGGTGCAGTGCAGAGATGGCGGAGAGGAAGTAGGAAGCTGGATATGCTGAAGTGACAATGTAGAAGCCTCCAGGGAGAAAGAGAATAAATAATGATGAAGAAAAGAGTGTTGAGAAGGGTCTGAGTTGGAAAAGGCTATGGGGTGCTGCAAAGTAAAATTTATTTCAGGCTGTCCTAAACATGACTAAGACCCAGAACTAGGATATTAATTGAGATTATGATCTGAAGGTTTTTAAAAATATTTTTATGATTTGAATTTAAAAAACCTCAGTTATGTGCAAATAAGTATACTAACCTAAGTTTCATAAGTAGAATAAGGACAGCACTTTCTGAAGTGAAAGTTCTACCATGTTGCTTTTATGATGAAACTCACTTTGCTCAGGACACAAGTGAGAGTGGCTCTGAGAAGATGCTTTCATGGCTTTTCGTCTAGGTCCTCTTCAGGTTTTTAAAAATTTTGTCTTTGCCTTTTTCCCCTTTGTTGTGTGTGTGTGTGTGTGTGTGTGTGTGTGTGTGTGTGTGTGTGTGTGTGTGTGTGTGTGTGTGTGTGTGTGTGTGTGTGTGTGTGTGTGTGTGTGTGTGTGTGTGTGTGTGTGTGTGTGTTTGTGGTATTGGGAACTGAGCCTAGGCCTTTGTACTGATAGACAACTCCCAGCTATTTTTAAATAATGTCATCTATCTATCTCTCTACCTTTCAGATAGGGTCTTGCTAAGACTCTACTTGCCTGGGCTGGGCTTGAACTCTGGATCTTTTATCCTCAGCCTCCCAGAGCGCTCAGGTCAGAGGCACGTGTCACCTTTCCAGCTTGCTTTGTTTTTTCCCTCAGGTCGTGAAGTAAAACTTACTTAACGTCAGTGAATACTGGAAAGTTACCTTGAAGTCTCTGTGTTCATGATTTTCTCTTTTCCTAAGTCTGAATCATTTACAGTCCTCACAAGGAGGAGGCAGTTATCACATACACATTAAACAGACTGATTTGCCATTTGGTCTTGCCGCTCCTGCTAAATTTCAAGGTTGTTGTAGATAATTATATTTCTCGGTTCTCATTTGGTCTGATACTCCTCACAATTTTGCACTAATTCCATTCTCTACTTGCTAGTCGTTTCTAGGCATTTCCATAGCGCAGGTAGGTCTGTTCTGACCTCCCACAGGTCTGACAGCAAGCGGGGCGGAGGAACCTTCCGAGCCAACCTCTACACAAAACAGGTTGCTACTTCCTCTTAGAAGCTGATTTTTTCTCCTGGTGGTTGCCAATCTGGACTGAATGCAGGCATCTCGCCCCTCCACCTTCACTTCCAGCCACATCTAACTCTCAGGCAAACTACATGGGTGGGTAAATGAAGGGCTGATTACCACGTGGGACATAAATAAAATTCCAGATGCAACCCAAGTGCAAGAAGGAATATCACATCATAAATTTTGCAAGTTACTTTCCATTTACATAACTAGCAGCAAATATCACTTGTAGTGCTTAAATAATGTAAATTCAAACTGGAAGCGACTCTATCCATGGATCTTAATGAAACATCGTATATAATAAGTATGGAATAAAAAGGCTCATTGAACAGATTTTAAAAAGTCAAAGAGAATATAAACTAATGCTCATACATGCATAATACATGTGTCAGGCACTTTGTGTTCATTGCTGAGACTGGATTTTGCAGGTTGTAAAAATAAATAAGCTTACAAATCCCTAAGGGATATTGAAAAAAAAAACTTTTGGAACATCAGACAGAAACTGATCTGAGGTTGGTGTTCCTGGGGATTACAGTAGATTGGCTGGTTTGGGCCCCACAGCTAGTGTGGAAACGAATGCTGCCTAGTAATAAGTTAAAGGGGGAATAGATTTTGTCTTCACAGAATGCTTTGTTCATATGCTTTTCTGAGACTCTCTGCAATTATGATATAATCTGTTTGTTTCACTCCAGAAGTTCACTCACTGTTACTTCAAAAGAGGCAAGTGAGCATTATTAGGTATTTCTTACACATGAGAAGAAGAAAAATCTATAAAACCATGTCATTTGGGAATGACCAGGTTGGCAGAAACAAGGATGAAACTCAAACTTCTCCACTGCTTAACCCGTTTACAGCAGAAATCCTGGAGATCTACCAATTTCTGAGTAATTAAAAAACCTATAGTCTTCATTTGTTTTCACCCCCATTTAAAAAATCTTTACTAAAACTTTCATTTAAAATGTAATATGATTATGAGACACTTAATTCAGTGAAAGATACATTATAAATTCAATGGTGGTATCAATAATAGTATAATGGAGTTGCAAATTTTTATCATGAAACACTGTAGCCATTGTAAGACTGAAACATAGTGTTTTATGTGTTTGTGGCCTATTTGGTGTGAAGAAATCCATTTTGTTTCTAGATGTATAAAAGTATATGCAGAATATCTAACACTAAGTAATGATAATGATTTATGATATTACTGGCTTATATTCTTACTCTACTAAACTTTTTATGGTTTTTTGAGTGTAGTCTTTTTACTTATAAAAACAAAGTTTATCATGAAACAGTGTGCCACATTAGCCAGGAACAGACTCAAATGTCTCATGTTCTTTATTGCACTGTTTTCTCTCATTTTGGATTTAATCTGAGTTGTTTTGTTCGACACAGCCCTAGAAGCAGAGTGCACACACACCTCATGTGGTTGGTGTAGGTGTTTGGCAGGCCATATCATTTAGGTTTGTGTGTATTCCATGGTGATGTTTGCATAACAATGCAGTCAACTAATCCTCCCTGTTAAGCAACAATTTACAGTATTGCTTTTTCTAAAAAATTGAAAAAGATAAAAAATAAACCATAGAAAGAGAAGAAGAAAATTCATAGAAAATGCTTTGGCCAGAAAGAACATGCTTTGGTTTATTTCTGTCCATCTACAAAAAAGTTTGATTCATACTATATGTTCATATTGCTTCTCATTAATCTAGGAGGCAATTACACTCATCATTACCGTAGGCACAATTAGAATGACAGAGAGAGAGAGAGAATCCTGCCAATAATAAGACACAATGCTTAACCACTAAGAATTATTACACCATACTCATTGAAAGCAATCTTATTACACCGGTCTTATCAAATATCTTGTGCTAATATACATTTAAAAACTAAATAAAATTAATTGGCTAAGTATAACTAAAACTTTTCACATCCAAACTTCAACACCTTGATTCACTGTTTGATTCAAACTCATTGATGATGACGATTTTCCATGCAATGTTTTCTGTCTTAGCTAGGGTATTAAGGATATATCATTTCTGGAATGAGCGTCCTGCTGTCTCTATGACATCACTGAAGCTGATGTCCTCCACTAGCAAACGTTAAGAGCAGACACGCCTACAGTGAAACAACAGAAAACATTCTGATTTTATCAATTGGAAGAATACTAACAACTATGCATTTTAGGATTTATTACATAAATTATTAAATGTAGCTTATTTTGCTGAATTTCATATCACAAGAATTCACTGCCACTTTTTGAATCAATGACAGCTACTCACAGCAAAACAGTTAACATAAGTTTTGTACAGTATTCTCTATCATTAGACATTTAGAACCTTTTCCATTTTTGTCATCATAAATAAATATGTGATAAATATCTCTGAGCACAATCCCTGGCTACCTCTTAGAACATTTCCTTAGAAAAGAGTTTCAAAAACAGCATAAATACGTAAAATTATTAAAGTAAAATGATCTCATTAATCTATACACTGACAAGTAGAATATCTGTGCACAGAGGTTTTCTAAGCTGTTTTCTTTGGTCACCAACAGTATGTACAAGCTAAACCTTGTCTCTTGACCAAGATCATTTTCCTTTTTTTTTTTTTTTATTTATCACCTGCCAACATGATAAATGGTTCCTCTTCTGCTTGATATTTACTCTAACTGATCCTACAAATTTCCATCAAGAAAACTCTTTGTCATTGTTTAGTCAGTTTCTATGGGATGTAGCTAGCTGCCTTAATTCTTCTCTGAAATCAGTTTCCTTAATCACTTCATTGCTCTAATTTTTTAGAGACTCAGGAGACGAAACCTGAATCCATTATTACCAGCTTTTTGTTGTGAAGGTAGGAACCACCTATTTAATTTTCATGGTGAAATGTCTATTTTAAGTCTAATCTTCCATCCAATCAGTATTTTCCACTTTTGTTTATCATCATCATCACCAATCATCGTCGTCATCATCATCATCATCATCATCATAAAATATTACTCTCCATTCTGACCTAAAAGATTTCTTTTAGAAAGAAATATTACCAGGCCTTTTAGAACTAAGTGAAATTTCCATAGCTAGTTCAATTAGGGGCCAAGTGTTCCTGAGCACTGGAGACTTACTGAGGAAATGAAAACTATTTTTAATACCCACCATTTTAGAAGGAATCTACTGGGCACATGACTGACAGTTGTGGCAGTGCCAAGTAGCTTAAGCTACATTCCTGGCCTAAAGTTAACTATGTAAAATACACTGGATTATTCCTGTGTATCATGCCCAGGCACAAAATTTTGCATGCATTAACTGATTTAACTCTCAAAACAATTCTATAAGGTTGATCCTGTTATTTCACAGATAAGGAAACAAAAGCAGAAAGTCAAGGTCACTTAGATGAAGAACTTGAGATCTGAATCTTCAACACACGACTTGATCTTGCTTCATACATACTTCTCTGGGAACTCAGAAAACAGGATAAGGCAGATTCACACAACTGCAATAAAATGCTGTAAACATGGAGATATGGTAGGCTGAGGACTTGAAGACATGAGAGAAGCCAAGAGGCAAAGCAGAGGCAGAATAAATTTGCGGGTACAAGTGAAAGCAGGTAGAAACAAAAGTTTCCCGAATAAAAATGAAATGAATGTTCCACATGGAGTACAAAGATAATGAACTTTAGAGTCCAACACCCTGGATTCAGCACATATAGCTCAAAATCAACTTCTCTTAACCCCAAGAGCTCCACCTTTGGTTCTCATAGCATGGCTGTAAAAGTGTGGAAGCACATGGTGTATTTGGGGAATGAAGGTAACAGGGTGGAGAGGGCTTCTGGGGGGTTTGGGAGCAGTTCAAGGAAGGAAGGACAGAAGAAAGGGGTCCAAAATGGAGGGAAGGAGAGAGAGAGAGGCCATGCACATCATATAGGTAAAATAATTGTGGCAGGAGACAAAATGCAATAAAGATACGAGATATTTGGGGGAAGATTTACATATACTGGAGAGATATCCTGGTGTTTTACTTACAGGAGAGAAGATTGACAGCAGCGCTCTTTGGGTAAGCAAAGACTGAAGAAGTAAATCTGGGGAAGCCTACTAAATTTTCCAGGAGAAAGATAATAAGAGCATGAATCAGGGTAATATCATGAAAAAGGAGAGAGATTACAGAATCATCTCAAAGGTAAACTTGAAAGAATTTGGTAACCAACTGGAGAGCTGGAACTGAGTCAAAATGTTCTTTATGATTTTTGCTCCAGGGTCCTGAAATGATGACAATGCCTTTGCAGAGAAACTGCAGTTAGATTAAGAACGAATCTAAGTTGAAAACATGGCTGTCAGCAGGACAGATGACTTTGTGAAAAGTCTGAAAGGCAAGAGAAAGAGAATGGAAAGTTTGGAGGTCAATACCCATGAAGCTCAAATAAGGAGGTGAGGCGTTACTGGATTAACCATCTCCTGTCTAGCATAAGTAAAAGTTAATCATATTTATGGGCCCTTCCGTCCTGGTTTACCAGAAATTTTTATTTTCATTTTTGGATTAAATGTTATTTTTGCATTTGATAAAAACTATGGACTTAATTTTCCCTATTTTATTAATATATATAATTGTGATACATGATGTTTACATTGAATTTGAGTATTTTGTGCACATACATATCACATCAAAATTACAATCTCTTCCTTTGCCCTTTTTCAGACCCTTCTCTTCTCCTCTAACTCCCGCTCTCCCCCCCATTTGGTTCTGTAAAATGACTGCACTATGGGCTTCTCAATTTAAGAAAACTTTCCTGGACTTGATTTTATTACAACACACACACACACACACACACAGACACACACAGACACACAAACACACAGACACACACACACACACACACACACACCCTTTGTATACAATTGTTGGGAGTTCTGATAGTTCTAGATTTCCAAGAGTATACTCTGCATCACTTATTTTAACCACGTAATGACTTTTTAGCTATAATTAACTACACATCAGATTCTGTACTAAGTACCTTACCTCTATTAGCTCATTAATGTCTCACTGAGACATAACTATACAGGTTTGACATTTCAAACCATGGAAGAACATAAGAGTTCGATTTGCCACAGGCTCACAGAAGTTGTAGGTGGTAGAATCAGAATTTGAATATAGGTCTCTATATTAAGGGTTTCCAGAGATGCAGAACCAATCAGACATACATGCATATATTTGGAGATTTGATGTAAGAAATTATGCTCCTGTGATTTTTGTTGAGAAGACACCAGCTTTAAAGAGAGGTAAGCTAGAGATGCAAGAGAGCTAATCATTTCTAGGATAAGTCTAAAGGCCTGATGACAGTGGTGTAAATGCAGCCTGAAGGAGGGAGACCCAGGAAGAGGTAGCTCTTCAGTTCCTGCCTGAATACAGGGCAAAACATGTGGCAGGAGGAATTCTCTCTTACTTGAAGAAGAGTCACACTTTGTTCTACTCAGGCCTTTTTATTTGATTTGACAAGGTTTAACTAGATTGAAGAGAACAGTCTGCTTCATTCTTTTGGATAAAAGTGTTGATTTCCTCCACAAACCCTCCCATATAGTCACACCAGAATAACACTGGATCAAGTATCAGAGTGCTTGATGGTCCAGTTAAGTTGACATATAAAATCAACTTTGACCACAACTGCTGTGCCCTATGCTGTCATTTTAAAGCACATTGTGGTATTTTTCTTCAGTGAACATTTGTTTTGCTTTCACATGTGCCGTATTTAAATTATTCATAGTCTTCTTCTATGTTTCTTTTTCCCCTGTTACATTCTCCTAACTGAATATTTTAAACAAAACCAACTTGGATTCACTCTGTTTTCTGCTTCATTTTTTTTTTTTCTCAAGAAGATCAAATATCCACGGAAGTGTCTTCCTTCATTTTAAGTGTTCAAAGACTATTTTGCAGGTAAAAGAGAGTAAAAGAATCTATGAGTGCTTACAGTTAAAAGAATTTTGAAATTCACTGTATGCAATAGAAACTAAGTGCTGGCCTTTGGAGGCACAGTTGAAACTTTCAGGTGCCTTGCTTACTTTACTCATCCTGGGGGACTCCTCCAACTCAAGAACTTCAATGCCAAGAAGTTACAGCACAGCTAAAGGCCTTGCGGACAACAGGCTGGAGGAGGCTAAGGCAACAGAAAGGGGCTGCTTCTTTCTTTCTTTCTACCACACACATTTTGAGTTGTCTAAGAAACTGAATTTATCTGCCCAATCATCTTGAAAAAGATGATCAAACAAATTAATGGGTTTAATTTATAGGTTTTTTTCTCTTTCCTAATAGGTGAGGGAAGCACGCGCAGTGAAAGAACATGCCTTCTTTTTTTCTTTGAAAATTGTGTGTAGAGAAGGAGAACAAGGAAGGGCAAATTTAGGAGAATGCCCCATGTCCTGTGCAATCATGTGCACACTGACTAAGTAAAACAAATTAAATATTGAATTCTTTAAAAGCAGGCTATACATTCCACTCTAGCTGTACAAATTTATGTTCAAATTAGGAATATAGATTCCTAAGAGTAAGACAAACTTTTGAAACACTGGCTGTAATTACAGGTGTAGTCTTTAAAGAGTACTGATTTTCATATTTAGTAAAAAAGAAAAAATGCATCTTTATTCTATTGGCTGGTAGATCGCTTTCTTATAAAGGTTTTTCATCATGCATCATTTCCTTGGGATAGGTTTGTATACACAATGTTTTTTTTTTATGTAGGGTGACTTCAAACAAGGGACTGAATGTATCGGATGAAGTTTTCAATATAGGTTAGCACTTTTAAATTCTGATTTAATATTATCAAGTGATCACAACGATATCATGAAGAGTATTTCTGCAGGGCCTGCTGCTCTGCAGTGATGTGCTAGGGGTGGCCCAACCGAGGCCAAACAGCACCACTAGCAGCCATCACTGAGTGCTTGTTTGCTTCTCTGGCAGTGGGGATAAAAGAGGTGAAGCCATGGTTTCCCCAGACAGAGCTTAAAGCCTAGTTCATGGCTTAGTTCTACCTACACAGATAACACAGGCACAGAATATTAGTGAATCAATAAATATGTCAAGGTAAAAAAGATAAGGATCCAGCCTTCAGAGTTTCTTTACTATTCTCCATTGTATAATCCATAAAATAATATCTGCTCCTAACACACAGAAAACATTGATTTGATCTTACACTACTAATCTAAAATTTTCTTCTTGTATCCACAGCTCTGAGCTCAGAGTGCAACACACAGCAGAAATTGTATCCACCCGAGTTAAAATACAATTAACATATGTGGGGTGGAAATCCCTATCAAATGTAATCTGTCACTCGTGGTGGGACCGTTGTGGCACTCTGCAGTACACAAAGCGTAACATTCACTGTTTATCACACTGATACTGTGAGGATCTTCCAGAATCACATTTGTTAGAACAAACACACATATACAAAATATTATATAGGATACTATAAAAATGTGGTCATTTGTATGTCATCCCAACCTATGTCTCTGCCTGTGTACATAACCAGCAGACCTGAGTATGGTTAGACTGGACATACTTCTTTGAGGAATTAACAACAAATGTCTTTCTTTACATAAAGTTGAAAGGATTAGACACTGAAACAAGGTCAGGGCCTAACCAAAGTACCCGGGGCCTCTTGTTTATTTTAGCATGGAGGGCGGGCCACTAAAGGGTGACAGGTATATCCTTTGTGTTGATATTCTGGTTTTTCCTTCTCAGAGGGACTGGAAGAAGAGTTGAAGAGCTCAGCTGCAATTTCTACTGACCAGCCCGGGACAGAAGAAACTCTGTCTTCTTTCAGTCCTTGAGTACCTTGCCCTCACAGCTTCTGGACCTGGGCCTTGCTTCTGCTTAAGAGAGATACACATTTGTCTTTGGCAGCTGGGCACTTCTGCAATGACAGCCATCCATCCAGGCAAGGGACAACAGCAGCTGCAAACACTCCTGCTAGATAAGACCACTTGTGCGGCAGCAGAGGAGAAATGATTCTATCTCACTCTGTGTGGTAGTTGTTACATTTCTCTGGTGGTATTATTGTTTTTATTATTATTATCATTATTATTATTATTAAGATGGGGAGGGGAAAGGAGGAGGGAGAGAGGGAAAGGGGGGAAAGAGAGAGAGGGCGAGAGAGAGAGAGAGAGAGAGAGAGAGAGAGAGAGAGAGAGAGAGAGAGAGGAGAGAGCGTGAGAGTCTGTTCTCAGCAGTTAGGAGAGCAAACTGCAGTTCCTTCAGAGGCCAAAATAAACTGCAGGACTGGTAAGAGACTGGTCACAGCGTTAAGGATGGCTGGTTCCTAATAACCACAAACCAGTAGTTACAACCTCACAACCTCAGAGGTTCAACCTTCTTCAGTAACCCTCTGATGGCAGGAGAGGGTACAGAGAGATCCTGCGGCTAGCCCCAGTCTTGAGACAGATGAATATTACACCCCGCAGGACAGACAATTGCCAAGTGTGCCCATACTGGCTTTACTGAAGCCACAAGCCGCAGCTCCCACGTCTGGGCGGAATCTTCTAGGCTCTACCGCCAAGCTGCCTGCCTTCCTCTATTCATTTTGCCACTGGTTTTCTACGAGGCTATGACAAGAGGAGGAAACTAGTCATAAATCCGGTCGTAAAATTCCTCTTATATTTGGAGACAGCTATTAAATATCCACTCAGCCAAGGTCTCCTTGCATCGCTTAAAACAAAAGAGGCGCCCCACTCAGTCCGGCCTCCCCCACCCCGCCAGAAAACCTGCCCGCGACCCGGGCTGCCCATCCCGAAAGTTGCCGTTTCCCTCAGTCGAGGGCCAAGTTGGCGAATCCGCGGCTGCGAGTCCCGACCCGGGGGAGGCGGCGACGGCGGGGCGCGGGCGAGGCGAGGGGGCGGGCCTAGCGCGAGGGACGCTGCCCGTTCCGCCGAGGCCGCCGCGCGGGCCGGGCGCCGCCAGCGGGGCGCGGGCTGCGTACCTGGCGGGCGCGCTCGCGGGCCGGCCCCGGGCGCGTTGGGTGTGAGCGCGCGCCCCCCGTGCCCGCCCGCCGCGCGCGTCCCGGGGGAGGCCCCGCCGCCCGGCGCCGGGAGCCGCAGCCTCAGTGCTGCCGCCGGCGGAGCTGCGCGCGGCGGCCCGCGTCCCACCTGCTGGCGGCGGAGACACGAGGAGCCGAGGGGAGCCGGCGGAGGGCGAGAGGCGGCGGCGCCCACCGCACGCGGCCCGCAGTCGCGGCGCTCGGCCTGCAGCGGCCCCGCCTCCGGCCCGATCCGCCTCGCGGCCCCACGCGCCGCTGCAGCCCGCGACCTCCCCAGCGCGGCCCGCCGCCCCGAGCCCGGCGCGTCGCCGCCTCCATGCGCCCGGGCGTCGCCGCGGCGCCCCGGCCCCGCTGAGCAGGGCGCGCGAGCGGGAGGGCGCGGCGAGGCCGGCGCAGGCAGCAGCCGGCGAGGAGCGAGCGAGCGAGCGAGCGAGCGAGCGCGGACACCATGCCTGGCTGGAAGAAGAACATCCCCATCTGCTTGCAGGCGGAGGAGCAGGAGCGAGGTGAGCGGGCGCCGCGGGCTCCGGGGCCGCGCCGCCTACGGGTGCCCGCGACTCGCCGCCGGCCGGGGGCGGGGGCGCCGCGGGGCGGCCGGGCGGCCGCGTGCGAACTCGCCGAGGCCGGTCGGGTGGGCTGCGCGGAGCCGGGAGGGCGCCGGGCCGCCGCGGGGAACTTCGCGCCTGGGGAGAGATCTGTGGGCCAGCGGCAGGGGGACTCCGCTTCTCCCGGGCCCGCTCCACGTGGGGCCGCGAGCGTCCGTCCGCGGGTGGGTGCCGGGGCCGTGGATGATCGGGGGCACCCTGCCTTGCTGGGAGTGACTTTTCAAACTTTCCTCCTGCTCCTCCTCCCGCGGCCGCCTTCGCCGTGTCCCTGCCTCTGGCCGGGATCCCGTGGCGCTGCCAAGCCGAAGTTGCTGGAGGTTCCTGCGGGAGGACGAGTGGGGGAAGCGTGGGGGCGGGAGGGGGCGCTGCCGCAGGTCTCCGGAGGCGACGGGAAGCTGAGGGTCCGGGGCTGGCAGTGACTGCCTAGCAGATGAGTTATGCTCCGGCGCAGTCCCGCTGGCTGTCAAGTTACCACTGCGGGACTGCGGGCTTTTCATAATTGTTGTTTTCTTTGTAAAAGGCGGCTGTCCGTGCCAGGTGGTTCGCAGACCTCGGCTGCTTCAGCCTGTCCCGTGTGCTGGGGGCAGTGCCTTTAGGTGGCTAGCAGAGAGGAAAGTCGAAGGCCTATTGCACACCAAATGCTAGCTTCTGTTGAGGTCGTTTCATGGTGTTTGGATCGCGTAGAGGTTGGCTGTGAGGCCAGCTCTGTAACCTGGACACGATGCATTGAGTGCACCAGAATTTCCTGTAGGGCCTCCGGGGGCTAGGGGTGTGTTCCGTGGCTCATCTAGCACCCACAGGGACCCTGCGGTCGAGGTCCACCAGAGCCAAACCCCTAGTTCCTTCTATCTCTGCCTGTTCTTCCAGGAAAATGCGTTGGAATTGAAGGAGTTTCATGATGCAGAGTCTGCATGGGTTTTGGTTCTCAGTGGGTGCTGGAGGTTAAATGGTGTTACCTGGATGGGTGGGAAGAGAGGAAAGCAGCAAGCCAAAGGAGTTGTGTGGAGAAGACTGAGTTTTTAGGGGAGCTTCGTCCTGGCAGCTTGGTGAGCTCTTATGGACCTTGGCATGGTTATTGGGCATGCCAAAAGTTTCAGGCTTTTGAAATAATGCTTACTACTGAAGAACCAATGTACAATTTCCAGTTTTTCTCTAGGTGGCACAACCTGTCTTTGGTTCGTATCCTGTTAAATGACTCAGGGAATTTATCCCCCTTTAAGTACTTCCTTGTTAGATTTGTGCATTCGTTTTCTAGCACCGTTTTCTGGCACCTATGTTTACCCACTCAAAAGGCACCCTTGCTTCAGAAATGCTACTGCTTCTGTCTGTAAATCATATCATAAAGTTATAGGTAGCTACTGATTTCAAACCAGGTAAAAGCAGTACATGATTGCATTCTGTTAAGAAGCATGGGGTATCTTACCAACTTCGGGTCACACCACACTTGATGTAAAGTGCTTTGGTTTGATTAAACGCACACGCACGCACGCAGTGCTGCCACAACTTTGACCACATGGAAATATGTGGTAACTTTGAAAGATGATCAGCTAATTTGTTTGGTGGAGATAAAACTAAGATTTCTGCGGAACATAAAAATCTGAGTCAGAAATTGGGCTGCGTTAGCTCCTCCAACAGGAGAAAAGAGGAAATGTTCCTTACTTCTCTCTTCACTGTAAAGGTTTTTTATTTCTTAGGTATATTATGAGATATTTTTGGGTTTAGGTCCTGTTTTATTGAGAGTTCACCAGTAGGTACTTGTGCTTCTTTAAAACTCTCCTGCCCACCTAGTACTTGCATTTGTCTTTTAATTTTCTGTGTGTGTGTGTGTGTGTGTGTGTGTGTGTGTGTGTGCTTGCATATATAAGTAAATTGAGATATCTGTGTGACTTTTAATATGTCTGTCAGAGGACACTGCTTGAACTTGGCTTCTCCTTTTTAAATAATGTTATTGTAAAATATTGAGAAATGTTTTCTGTTTGCCTTTGATGTATAGACCTTTTTATCTTGGAACTTAAAATTATAATGGGCTCAAATAGTGGTGTGAAGCCAGTCAGGAATATAATGAGCATGGAACAAAAACATTTTAAACATTGTTTGGGGATACCATTGATCAGAATGTGAACTTCTAATACCTTATAATTATCTTATCTTATAATTGTATGTGTCGGCGTATTACATACTAAGGTTGGCTGTGATCGTCTAACCACTGCTTTTTCTATATTCTCCCCAGCCCCGATTTTCATTTAAACATTTTAAAACCCAGTATGGAAGCTATTCTAGCATAACATTTTTTCATGTAGATTTTATTTAGTTAAGTCTCTTTCTGAAACGTAACACAAATTATTACAAGATAACAGCTTCTATGAGAGCATCATATAGGAACAAGTGTGTGTCTTTAGCGTTATCCTTTTAAAAATGCTTATTTGCTTCAAGAAACATGCTTTCTTGCTATTAGATGCAAAAAATAGGATTTTGTTAACTATGTAATTTCATGTCGTACGCCCCTTACAGCTTGGATTCACCTTGCAGACCTCTGTCCAGATGATATTGAATGACATACCGCTATTGCATGGGATACTCAGCAGAGAAACTGTAGCATATGGTCTGTTGCAGTCAGTGCAGCTCTTCCAAAATGACATGTCAAGACTCACCCACTTAAGGTGACATACTATTAAAATTCAGAACACGTTTCCCTGTCTTCCTCCCGATTTTCTGCTTGAGCTGCTGTAGCCAATCCACTTAGAAGCCACCGAAATGCACTTTTGGGTAAATGTTTTAGGAAAAGCAAAATAATTCTGAAAACTGCACTATTTAACACCCCTTCCAATCAAATTAAATTAAGCAATTTATTGGTTGTTTTACATCTGCTTATTAGCTGATCATACATAATGGGATTATACTTGCTGAGGAAAACCTCAGTGCAAAAGAAGAGGTGCATTGGTAGTGACAATGCAAAATGCTGTTTCTGTGGGCTGCAGCATCTTTTCTGATTTGTGTAAATGTTGATTATGGTTTAATAAAAATTAGGTTGTAATATCAGGCATACTGGTTAGGATGATTAGCATCTGTCAGTGCAAACATACTTCTTGCTAATTTTATTTCTGGGAAATAGAACTATATTGATGGGTATTTTTCATTATTTAAAATTTATATTTAGACTTAATGAAATATATGAGTATTATGTAATTATAAAATCAAATAGATGCATTTCACACTAACATATATGTGTATGGGAAAAATGAATGCATTCTGTATTTTATAGCTCTCCATACCTTTGCCTTTTCTACTGTCAGAAGTTTTGAGGTCTGCAAGTGAGTATGAGACCATCCTTTTGAATTTCCGTTGTAGAAATTATGAGGTCTGGATTTTAGCTTGTATTTTGGCAAATGTAGATAGGTGAATATCTTTAGATATGAGCAGCTTTATTTTTTCCTTTTCAGTACTTTAGGTCAATCCCAAAGGCATTTTGCCACTGAGTTACTTTCCTAGCCATTTTTAATTTTTTGAGCCATTTTTATTTTTGAGGTTTCACTAAGTTGCCTAGGCTGGCATCAAAATTGTGATCGGTGATTCTTCAGTGCAAAGACCCTGGGTTCAGTTGCTAATACTGCAAATGAAAGAGTATGCCTGTATAACACTCTTGGTCCATTTCATTTTCTACCTGACAAGGAAATCTACCTCATAAAATGTCCAGTTAAAAATTTCAGCTTTAACTTCAGGGATACTGTGGAGAAAAGAGAAGAAATCAAAAAAAATCTAGAATCTTCTGGGTGCCAGGTACTGTGTTGGCTGTTTCACATGTGTTATTTGATATAATTATTTAGTAGCCACATGCCTGTAAGGTAGGAGTTATCAGTTACCTATTACATGAAAATCCTTAAGTTCAGAGTTTACTGCTAGGGCACCAGTTTCCAAAGAAATAATTCTAAAAAGAAAAAGTATATTTCCTTAAAGTTTATAGCCCTTTATTAACATAACATCTTCCTCTTTTGGGAAGATTTTTCATGCTACCATCTTTCATTAAGAATTTTTAAAAGTTATGTGTACTGGAAAAACATTCCTAAGGTGTTTTTTTGACTTTTGACAAACTAATTCTGTAAAAATTGGTGAACTATAATGATTGAAACTTCAACCTATTTTAAAATAGAATTACTTGATTAAGAAAAGCTACTCATTTAGGTGAACTTTTTTTTTCACCAAAGATTTGATGTTATTTTATGACTTTTCCTTCTTTTAAAAAAGTGCTTGTTGTGAAGGAAAGAATGAACAAGAATTGGGTTTGGAATCTCACTGTGTTGAACTGGCAAACTACAGTGTTATCAGTAGTCATTGTGCATTTGCTCTTTTGCCAACATTTTACTTAATTAAAGATATTTATCTGATTTTCTTGGCTGTGAGTGACCAAACAAGGGAATGTCAGCTAGTGCTTTCTGCTGCAGCAGTGTGTTGTTTGGGTTCTTGTAGGAAGAAAAAGTAGTATCAACTTATATTAATAAGAGAAATTGAGAATTGAGGGTTATGGATATTAAAACTGGCATAGTCAGTTTCTGCATGACAGCAGACTGTTTAGACATTTGAGATGTTATTTGATTATTTTCAGTTAAATAGCCAATGGCAGTACTATAAATTATACTAGTAATAGCAATGCAAAGAAATGTATCCGGCAGAGAGTACTATTCAAATATAAAGCCAAAAACTGAGTTCCAGCCTGTTAATTTTATTTATTTATTTATTTTTTGAGACAGAGTCTCACTCTGTAGCCCAGGTTGGTCCTAAACTAACTACATAGCCCTGGACTTAAGGTGCTCCTCTTGCCTCAGCCTTCTGAGTGCTGAGATTACAGGCATGTGCCACAACACCTGGCTTTTATGTGGTGCTAGAGAACTGAATTTAGGGCAGCGCTTTAACTGCTGTGTCAGTCCTTCATCCCCTCAGCCATGTTAACTTTCATTAAAATTTATTTCTTCTTAAACTCAAAAGTTTCCTAAACAAAAAACATTAAAAAACCCTATTGTTATGAATTTTCTTATTAAAAAACAGGTGTTTATGCACGTTAATGGCTAACAAGAGCTATCAGTTAATGCTGTCTAAATATACCTACAAATCGAAATGCACCTGATTTGCTTCCTTACCACCCTTCATTTCAACAGTGATTAAACTTCAAGCACCAGAAAAGGAATGTGGAGACGATAGAGCTTGTATCATATGTGGATTCCTTCATCTCTATGCAGTGGATGATAAGTAATTTGAAGTTAAATGGCATTGGGTATAAATCGACTCCGGCACTTATTAGCTCTAACCACTCAAAGCCCTAGTGCTTCCTAATTTAAGATGAGGACAAGTAACATCTCTCTCATATAAGGATTAAATGAAATTACAAATGTGGAGGAATTTATGGTAATTTCTTGCATCCCGTTAAGTGCTCAGTAATGGCAAGTGTCTTTACCTTTATGATTTCTTGATAGAGATTTGTAAAGAATACTTTAGTGTAGGACCCTGCTGAGGAAAGGGTAACATTTTTAGACTTCAGAATCCTCATCATCTTGTAGGAAAAAAATCCAGTGTGTTGTGAAAAGCCGCACTGACACAGAGCTTTCTGAGGCCGAAGTCTTTGAGGTGTTGTACTCTGACTCTCACAAAGATAAGGAGACTTCTGTGTAGAAAGCAACGTGACCAAGACCACGTAGCATATCCTTTGCAGACACTTAATGTGCACTATCCTTTCTAATGGGTGCTGGCCATGAAGAAAGCATGGTTCCTGTTTCGAAGGACATTATTAAGTATAGTTGTAGAGGCACAGATATGACAGGTCTGAGACAGTCTGACTGCCTATTAGTGTTCCGGAAACAGATGAGGATTTATTATGCTGAGGGTGGGTGGAGAGAAAGAAGCTTTTGAGGATAACTGTCAGAGGAGATGGCACAGAGGAGGTGTTAAAAGACTTGAAAAGTAGGAAATTAGAAGGGGCGGGGAATATAAAGAAAGATTATTTCAGGTACGAGGAATGGTGTGATCCAAAGCATTGTGGAATGAGATGTATGTTAGAGACTAGTACAGATTTCTTAAGGGGCTCAAGTGTAGGAAATGACATGGGTACAGAGTACAGAATATAGGTACTCTCTTCTTCCACAAGCTGGCGAAACTGGGTGGTAGAACACGAGACTAGAAAAAGCCAGATGTGGGAGTCTCCCTGTACTAGATTAAAGTTCAAATTGTACCCAGTAGGCAATGAGGAGTTCATTGAAGGATTTCCAACAAAGGAAGAACAATATTCAATTTTTGTCTAAGGATCATTGCTTTCCAGCATGGAAGAAAAGGGAGCAACTTGAAGGGAGAGGGCTAAGGTAACTGGCTACTGCTGTGTTTCATGCATTTGTCAGAGATGTTCAGGAGAGGAACTTGGGGGGGGGGGTAGGTCATTGGATTAGGTACTAATGAGTTAAAGTTATGTCTTAAGTTACAGTATCTTGATACAATACCTAGTACATTTTCTTTCATATAGTTTGAAGGCCTGGGCATGGTCTTTAGTACCAAAAACAAGTGAAGGTCCCAAAGTATGTTAGTCTGTTAGTTTGCTGTCTCTGGATTGAGGCATTATTTGCGTAACTTTTGTTTCATAAAGTGAAAACTTTGATTAAAAAATCTTAATTCTTAACTTTTCAAAATGAGGTTCAAGTATGTTATGAAGTTCTTCCTTCGGGTTTTATTTATACCAAAATTGCAACTCAGTTAACTTATAACAAAATAACACAAATGGTGTAACTAAATTGCACTATAGACAGTGCTGCCCAATTACCACCTTTCCTCCTGTTACTCCCAGCCTAGAAGTAGACAGAGAAGTTAGCACAAATGATGATGGACTTCGCTGTTCTCTATCATTAATATTCTGATGTTGTTCAGGATTCTGACCTCAGCTCAGTATCCAGAAGACCATCATTTTTCAAATTGGAATCATGTCTGGAACCTTTTTAAGGAAGAAAAATTCCTTGTAGATCTCCATGGCCATCTTCATTTGTTTTTATTATACTGCTTGAATACATACTAGCACAAAACTAATGCAATTTGTTGATACTTATAGCACTCATACAACCACCAAGCCAAACAGGTTTTACAAACAAAATACAAACAGTGATACACCCCAATCAATAACGTCCAGATCAACAACATTAATTTCATGTGACTTGATAGTACTTGCCAGAAACTAAAGTCCCTCTTGATGGTGAATATAGTACTTGCTGTCACAGGAAGTAATTGTACTACTTTTTTCTAGTTGAACTCCTATGGAAGATTGGATTTAACTGATTGATTTCACTTGAATTGTCCTGCATGTGGGACATATCCTTTACATATGAAGTTCTCTGTTCTTGTTGGTCTACTTGACACTATTGTGATCTTAAATATAAAACTCAGTATTAGTTACTTTCTGGTTGCTGGGACAGAATACACACAACTTTAAGGAGGAAGGATTTATTTTAGTTCATATCTTCAGAAAGTCTCAGTCCATTCACTGGCTGGAAATGGTAGAATCACATGGCAGAGCACCGCCAGAGCTGAGCTCCAGAAACAAGAGTTCCTCTCAGTATTGTGGCATGACAGAAAAGAGACAAGTCTGGGAGGAAGGCAGAATGAGCGCATGCCTTCCCAGGTTGAGTCCCAAGCACCTGCCCCTCCCAACAGTACACAGTATCCATAGGTACATGAGGCTTTTTGGGGATACTTCAGATTCAAACCAATAACAGTATAGTACTAAAATTGGAGACTGCTTCAGGCTGCACGTGGACCTACATTTGTCCTTCAACTACTTGTGTACAAGGTACTACTTCCCAGTTTACTGTTATATAATCCTACAGCACAGTGCATTGTGTGAAATTCATTGAACTACAGTTTGACAGTACTTGTCCTTGTCTTGATGCTGTTTGGTGGGAGGGACCTACTAATCCTAATCACAGGTTTGGATGGGATCTTGTCAGGTAGCTACAAGAAGTTCTAAACACCTACCATCATTTTTACCTACTTTCTGTAACTATTGGCTGACTTTAGAAGTTTAAGTTTTATCTGATTTTATCTAACCAACAAAATTTTCTGTCAGACACAGTCCACAGACCACATTTTGAGTAGTACTGGTTTAGTACAAGATTACATAGCTGGGATTGAAGAGAAGGTTTAGAGGGATGAGGGTATGTGTATCTATAAGTGTAAACACTAGTTTAAGATACACAAATGAAGTATAGTTTCTATAGCTGAATTTCCTTTGTCTTAAGTTACCATTCCCACTGAAAATGGGAAATATCTATCTTGTCTCCAGTTTAAAAACTCTTTAGTAGTATCTCTAATTTCTTAAGAGTTTTACTTTTCCTTGTTCTCAAGATGACATTCATATGAAGAGGAAAGTTTAATATCCTCATGACTTATGGGTGAAGGGTGTTTTATTTTATTCATTGGGTGACCACTACTGTATTCACTGCTTTGAACTTGGCATGCTTGGTGACTGGGCATTGTGCCCTAGTATCTATTGAAATGAGACTGTTCCCATTTGGTCTTTTTAATGCCACTGTGGCAGCTATTTGGGCTCACTGGACCTTTCCATCACATAAGGTTGCGAGATGCTTGTAGTCTGTGACCTTCCACCAACACCTTTTGTAGGTACAGGTCCTGTCAGCATTTTTGTATCCCCTTGGGAGCCAGAGAATGCTTAAATTTTTTTTTTCTAAGTCATAATGGAGTTTGTGGGATCTTAGGAGTTGTCCTCATTTGCACTTGTCTAAAGCATCTTCTGCAGATACTGCTACCTTGTTGGTCTGATGTTTCAAATAGGGCAACTTCTTGCTATGTGATGAGGGTCATTGGCGCCACCATTTTCTGGTGCCCTCAATGCTACAGAAGGGCTAGTTTTCACCTTTTACACTTATTAAGGACTTTTGAGCTTTTCCGGACCATTGTATACCTGATCTCTGACTCCTTTTTCTTTTCTTTCTTTCTTTCTTTCTTTTTTTTTTTTTTGTTTCTCTGCTGTCCTAGATATCTAGAGTGATTTAAGAGACTTAAAAATGTAAATTGGAAGGCACAGAGATCATAGCAGGTGGGGGAATGACTGGTAAGAAGGCAGAGTCCTGTTCTACATAAGGTCAACGTGTCTTCCTAGGATCCCGGTGTCAAGAAGGAAAGGGAGAGAGCATCTGAGTCGCTGGCTTGTCACTAGACACAATACCTGACACCTAGGAGAAGTTTATTTCTGCTCACAGTTTCAGATGTCTCACTTCATGTTTGGTCAAACAGCCCTGTGATGGCATAGTTTGAAGTTGGCAAGTAGTTTTGACAAATGCGTTCTACATGTCCATCTGTACAAAACGTATCTCACTTAGCAGTTTTGTTTTTTACTTTATATTTCATCAGCAAATGTGTGAATGCAAGAACTAACGTGTTTCTTCTCATAGCTGGTAGTGTAATTGCAGTGTACACTTTCTAACAGATCTTGATGTATTTTCAAGGCTTGTCTGTATTTTAAGTAAGGCTACCCAGAATAGTCTACTAGATATCTTTAAGACTTCTTGTATGAGTTGATCAAATTATTAAATCTTCTTTTTTTACTGAAGTATTCTTTATATTCACTACTATTGCATATAGAAAATACATGAAAATCTCATATACAGGCTACATGAATACTATTATTTATGTCTTTTTTGGATATAATTAATCATTTGAGAAACAGGTGATAAGTGCAGTTTTTACCTATTGCTGCATTTAAAAACAGCCACAAAATAGTGGAAAATAACAGATAAACCTTCAAAATATATATTTATTTATTCTGTCACATATTCCATGAATAGATTCTCTCCTTGGTATCTTCTGATTTCTGGTGTTTATATCCCCACAGACTCCACTGATAAAGAGAAATGTATGGATTTCCTCATAAAGTCAGATTTACTTAATCATAAGGATTTATAGCTTGCCCTCTTAGAAGTATCAGGATTATTGACTATAAGAGAGTGGCATTTAAAATTAGACTTTTTCAGAGGAATTAAAATGTTTCTTTTTAAATGTGGAATTTTCTAGGATATGCAGAGTACGTTTTTGTTAAATGAAAACCCTGAACAAGGCAAATTTAGTTTCTTTGTTACTATTTCAGTTCTTCCTCCTATAATTTTTATGAGAAGGAAAAATTTGCCAGGTTAGAATCAGACACCTGTAGTGCTGCATCAGCTAAGGAAAAAAAAATTCATCTGACTTTATTAGTGAGCTTGAGTGCTGATACACACATGAAAGCCCTTCTGCCTCCCCCCTCCCCACCATCATATAAATTATTGAGCATAGTATTGTCTGTATTTGCAATGACTGCATTTACTGAAACTCTTACTGTCCTGGATACTAGTACTCATTCTTACTTAAGAGGCCTCATCTCCAAATACAGCCACACTTGGAGGTTATGATATAGCCTTAGTTACTTTCTTGTTGCTGTTGGAAATACCTGACATCCACAATTTAAGGGAGAAAAGATGTATTTAGCTCACAGTTTCAGAAGGTTTCACACAGTCTGTTCATGGGCAGCTGGCACTAGTGGAAGTACATGGCAGAGGCTGGAGAACTGCTCACCCCCTTGAAGCTAAGTGAAATAGGAGCATAAATGAAGTCTGGAAACTGTAACAGTGTTTCTTCTTCCCTCCTTTCCATGGTGCAGGCTGCCAGTTGGCGTCCCCACCTTTTCCCTAGCTTCGTGGCCCACCGGTCAATAACTGAACTGCCCTGTGCTACCCCTCAACTTAAACAAGTTGACACAATCTGTCCAAGTCAAATTCAACAAGTATCTTCATCTTATAGCCTCGCTGTACCTCCCAATAATAGTTCCACAGCTGTCCCACTACATCCAAACACACAAGGCTTTTGAACAAAATTCCAGATCCAAGCCATCACAGTATACATATAGATTTTGGGGGAATACAAATAGACCCTAATGGCCTCCAATGAAAGAATATCCAATGGCTTATATATTATTGATGTAAATTTCATCTACAGTTTCTGAACTGAACAAGGGGATTTAGTTTGACAATCAGAAACACCAAAGGCTCATTTGAGATTAGGGGTCATGAAATTAAAGTGAAACCAGTTAGCCTGGCTGGTGATCAATTCATTCTTGGGTCTGCTTTTGGATGGCTGGTACCTTCCCCTCTCTTCTTTTTCTCAATCTCTAAGACCTCACTTACCCTTCTCACTTTTAGCTAAAGACTTTACTCCTTGCATCACTTAGACAATAGAAGCATTTAGAAATGAATCTCTGCTGACATCTGGGCACATATGCTCTGTCTTCACTCCTGTTACCCTCTATTCTGTTCAGGGCTAATTGTCCACTCGGGCAGAGTCCAGCATCATCAGTCCTACCTTCCCTACTGGGTCATTCCCATCAGCCCACAAGTGTGGTATTTTACCTACTTTAAAAAAATAACCCTCTTGACCCACATTCCTTCCAGTTCCTGCTTTCCTTTTCTGCTTCCCTTATAATAACAAAATACCTTGAGAAATGGGACTGTGTTCATTCTCTGATAGTTCTTATTCTCTCTTGAACCTAGTCCAACCAGGTTTTTATTTCTCAATCTGTTTCTTCTTAAGATAACCAGTGACCTTTCATATTGGAATATCTTGCAGATAATTCTCAGTCACCAATTACTTGACCAGTCACCAGCATTTGAGATACTTAATTTCTTCATGGAAATTCTATATTCGCTTGCTGCCATCTCGTCCATGGTAGTATTCTGCCTTTTCTCTTCCCTCACTGGCTACACCATTTTGTTGTCCTTTTGTCTGTTTTCCTCCTGCTGCTGATGGCTAAATATTGGAATGCACAGAAGCCACCCCTCAGCTTCCTTCCAGGCTCATTGGTATGCTGTATCTCCAGCCTCTTTCTTTCCCTGGATCTAGACTTCTCTAGGCACCCAGCCACTGAATTTCTCCATTTGAGTGCCTAACAGGCAGACATCTTGCACCAAATCTAGCTCCTGATTTTCTTCCTTAAGCCCACTTTCAAAGATGGTGTTTCCAACTTTGTAAATAGCAAATCCACTTTCCAGCTCTTGATGCCTAAGCCATTCACACTCCACATCTAATCTGTCAAGTCCTCTTGAGCCCACCTTCAAAATGTAGTTTGAATCTTCCACATTTCCCACTTTCAAACTCGGTCAACCCATCATCAGAGAGCTTGGATAGCTCAGTCAGTAGAGCATCAGACTTACCAAACCATGATCAGCTGTGTTTACCTGGGTCAGTGTGTATAATTCCTGTTTGCTTTTCCCATTGTCCCCCATCAGCTGCTCCTACAACTTTTTCTTCAGAACTGCGGCTGAGATCATTTTAAAATGTGTCAGATAAAAAAAAAAAATACCTCAGTGGCTCCCCTCTCATCCAGAGTAACAGTCAAAGTAAAAGGTCTGGGTAGTCATGCTCCCTGAAAACCCACTGCCTCTTCAGCTCCACCCGCTCCTTCTTGCCTCCCCGACCACACTGGCTTTAGAAACACCCAGTGGCCCTCTGCTTCTTTTCTTTGCGCATGCCCTTTCCTCTGTGTCACTCTCTCTTTTACCTTCTCCACGTGTCTGCATAAGGATTAGTTCCCTAGGGAGACCTTCTTTACCACCACATTTGAAATTATGACCTCTCCAACGCTTCCTCCCCCGTCTTCCACTTTATTGTGCTTTCATAGCGCTGAATTAATTTTGTTTATTTTACTCATGCATTTATAGATTGTGTATGCCTATGTTTATTGTTAAGAGAGGCCCCCTCAGGGCAGGCATTTTTATCTGCTGTATCTCCAGCTCAAGGAAGAGTATTTGGCTCCTACTAGATGCTTGGTAAACAGCTGTTGAATGAAGTAAGGGCATCAAGTGATGTTACTAGGAGACCAAGAGAAATGGTATGCAGATGATGGCGGTAGTTATGTTCACACCCAGGCTTTCTATTGTTTTTGAGATTTATTTGGAGCTTTAAGGATCTTGACTCCAGGAAAAGAGGAACCAAGAGAGGTCTTGGTACCGTATCATTTCTGTTTAAGTTTGGAGAAAATTAGGGCCAAAAGAAATTTGAAGCATCCCTCCTCCAGAAGGATCCCTCCCTCCAAAGAAGGAGATAGCAGATAAACAGTTCCTCATCCACCACGGGCAGTTCACAGAGTGCCTTCTGAAAACTGCTTTTAAGTCTGCAAATATTTCCTGCCAAAATATATCTTCTCTGGTGGTATGGTTATGTCTTAAGGCAAAAGATAATAGAAGAATGTTGTGCAGTAAAAATATTTTTGATATTTATTATAAGATATGATTATTGTGTTAGCATTTGTGACATAGACTTCTTGTGTGTATACTGTCTACTATAGTGCAAGGCACAATGTAGATGTTTAGTCTATAAGTGAATAAATAAATGAGAAAAATGAGTTGGTATTATGAAAAATAATGGGAAGAAAGAAATAGGTCTATCTTTTCCTCTCTATTGAAAAGCAAAACTCTGTTAAGTAAAAGTAGATCATATTATACCTGTAACCAGGATGAATTAATTAATTATATCATGCAGTTGGTTGAGGTGAAAAAGTAATTTTTATTTACCTTGGGCATAGTGTTTAAAACTTATGCCAAAAGCAAAGCAGAGTGATATTCAAAACAACCTGAAGAGTTTACATGTTTCCTTGTATGTGGTGTATATTGGTTTCAGTTTTGATTCTTAGAAAATAATTGAAACAGTATCTTTCTTCCACCTTCATTCTGGCCTGCAGATTGGTTTTATCAGTGTATTATCATGTGCCAGTAAAATGAAGATTAGTGTATTTTGCCCTATTTTTCCTAAGCCAATTCACTGTTGTAAAAGAATGCGATAAAAATGGCCTTTAATTGAATAATTTATTGTGCCATTTGTTTGTTTCTGATTATCAAGCACAGGAACTAAATACTTAATCAGTTTTCTTGCTTATTACTGAAACCAAAGGATAGCATAGTTATAGGTGAAACCAATTAAAGAATATGTACATATGAAAAATTTTAAAGGAAAACATTTAGAGTATTATTTTATAGCACTGCCACTTTGTTTTAAGGCTATGTACGTGTGTGCTTAAGCACACATTTTTTTCCTTAAGTACAGTGATTGCATAATGGATAATCTCAAATTTCAGCATAACCATAAATCATACTTAGATTAAGGCAATTGGTTTAATGCAATAGTGTTTTCCCTTCAGAGCACATATTTGACAATTAATTTTCCCAGTTTCCCAGTGCATGTAAGCTGTCGTGTGTGTGTGTGTGCGCGCGCGCGTGTGCACAGGACTTCTTTGTCCTCGCAGCGTCTTTACTCTCCTTTTCAGTTTTTCATGCTGTTTATTTCTAAATGCCAAGGTATGTGCTGGTTTGCCTTGCTTAGTTTTTAACTGTGATGTGAGAAAAAGAGTCAACTTTGTTTCTTCACCATTTTATTTTTTGGTGATCCTCTGGCAAAGCAGGCCACAGGCATTCAGTGGATACACTGATTGATCCAATGCCTGACTCCTCTGCAGACTGTTAACCTAGGAAATACTCCTGAATGAATCAAAGACCGCCCATGGATTATTCATCATGAAAGCAGACAATTAGGTTTAGAATAAGTGTAGTGGATGAGGAATGAATATTCATTAATCAAAATTTTACTTTCTAGAATGAGGAAACAATCTAGGAAACTTAAGTGTACTTCAAGATGGAAATTTGGGTGTTTATACAGAATACTGGGTTGAATGCTAACCCTTTTACTGACTGGTTTTCTGTCTTAGCTACTTTTTCATTGCTGTGAGTGAATATACAATATCCACACATTTAGGGGAGGAAAAGTTTATTTTCACTCGCAGTTTCAGAAGGTCACAGTCCACTCAGGGGCCACTGGCAACAGTGGAAGTACATGGCAGAGGCAGAGGTGGAGGCAGCTTCTTGGCATTACAAACAGGAAGCCACGTCAAGACAAGTTGAGTCTAGTCTTTCAAGGAAGGCAGGAGGCAGCTTATATTTCCTTCTAGCTCTTATCCTAGGGATCAGCCCCTCCTGGATCCAGGTGTGGGAGTGTGGTAAGCCCCCTGCTACGTGCCTGTAATCCACTTTACATGCCTATAATCCACACCTCCAGACCAGACCCCAGTCTCCCAGCAAGCACATGGTTCCCATAGACAATCCACAACAACCAAATACATGAGGCTTTTGGGAACATTCCAGATCCAAACAACAATAATGATTTTCTAGGATTGCGGTCTCTCAACATTTTCCTTCGTAAAATGATCTTAATAACGCATATTCCTTAGAATTGTGACAGATATTTTAAGACTACAGTACTTAATAAACGTATCTGCCAGTAGTGAATTCTCAGTGTTGATAGCCAAATGTGTAACAGTGATGTTTAGATACGAGCATTTTAACTGCAGGATCGTAAACAGCCAGGTATAGAGCAGGTATTTAGGTCATTCTTGATGTAGTGGTTGGTGGTGGTTTGCCAGTGGGTTCCAGGGTGTATGGAGATCCTGGCGTTTTGTCAAGAGTAAGGACAATAGTCACTGATTTTTTTTTTTCCACTATGATAAACATTTTGTAACGCAGCAAATATTTGTTAAAAATAAATAGGAATATCACCCAGAACCTTGTCTAGGCTAATTATTGTCAGGCTTAAGGGCATCAAATCATCACAGAGTTATGCATACCCAAATACAAGAATTTATTATTAAAGCCACATGCCTCCGTTTGTTTTGTTGCTGATACGTGATTCAGCCTGACAGCGAGGTTTTGAATCACAGTTTTCCAGTTCTCTTCCTGTCAGTGACTTCCATTTGAAGAATGTCTTTATGCAACATGAGGTTTTCTTTGTATGTTAAACTAAGACAATAAAGATACTAAATTATTACCTTTCAGAATAGAGAATTTGAAAAAACGCAGTGATTTGGATTTGGTTTCAATATTTCAATTAATGATTTATGGGTAAAAAAAAGGAGAGAGAAACACAGCAAAACATCTTTCTGCCTGGGTAGTGGCAAACCTGGGATCTGAAGAGATTCTTTTTGTGAGTTCGGACTTTTTGTACCACGGAAACCTTACATTATAGCCATTAGGAACTTCTTGTGTCTCAGTCCATATGCACCTTCATCTCTCTCTTTGGCCTCAGTGTGGTCATTGTCTAGCCCTGTTCAACTGAGTCTTTCAGCACATTGAAACCCTTTTCTTAGAGAATTCGATTTGCTATAAGATCAGTGTTGATGACCCCATCCATTTGGTGCTCAGTCTCAATCCCAGATTCTGTAGATTACAGAATTTTCAGCCTATTTGAATGCTACACATTACTAAAATCAATCAGAAATACAGTGCTAACTAATTCCAGTCTTCATATATACTTTTTTTTTTACCATGTTGGACAGATGACCAAGTGGAAAATTAAAAAAAAATTTCTCTGCAAAGTACATTATTAACCAGGCCCTTGTAAATGAATATTAAATAAGTAGCCTGTATAGGAAGCAAGTGACCCCACATGCTCTGGTCTAGCCCAGATGTTGGTGGCTGGGATTGACATTACTCCCACATCCTTATATTCTATGTTCAGCTGCTGTCTGATCTGTGATTTTCAAGTCTCACCTGCTTGTTGCCCATGCCACCATGTAGCTTAAGTCCAACTAACATCTCTGAATGTTTCCAGGTCAGGAAATCCTCCAGACTTTAAATTTTTTTTTGTGTGTTGCAGATGTGTGTGTTGCCAGTCTCCACTTGGGTATTGCTGATTTTCAATTTTTAATAGAGCTTGACATTTCCCTATTTCCCGTCTTTCTGATCATCTCAGACAAAATCTGACGTTAGCTTCCTCTCTGTGTTCTGCTGAAACTGGTATCTGCAGAATTTCTGAGCATGCTTATGTAAAAGTTCATTGTGCTCCGAGGTATGTAAGTTGGGGAGAGGGGAGGAAGTGTGTAGTGGTTGCCAGATTTATTTGATCCTAGGCCTCCTTCACTGTCTCCTTTTACATTATCTTAAAAGGCAATGTAGTTCAGAACACACTGAAAGAAAATTGCTGCCAAATGGAGTGATGGGGATATTTGGTGTTGAAAAAAAACTAAAGAGCAGGTGTTTTTCTCCTCAACAACAAGAATATCAGTCCTGTAAAATATTATTTTGAACTTTCCCAATTTTTCCCCTGTTATTCTGTAGTATCACTTTAATTAAAATCTTTTCTCTCAACTGTATTACTTGGTTATTAAGTTTGATCTTTCTGAAATTTCTTTTCTCTTTATGGGCACACTCAGCAATTAATGTACACCTACTATAATAATAACTATGTCTTGTCATGTGTTACTTGTTGTTAAAAAATACACATGTACATATGCTAGGTGTTCCCTTGAAAAAATATGTTATGAAATGAACATTTTCTAAAACTGGTTCCACACCAGTTCAATTATTTTGTTTTTCTTCATTTCAGGTCTAAATCTTTCACAGAAATTTATTCTCTTTCCACTCCAGAAAATAAAGGATTCCCTGTGGTAGAGAAGGACTTTCTGAACATGTTACAGAAAAAGAGAAAAACCAAGAGGTGCATGAAAATTTAACGGTACTATTTGTAAAAATTTATCATAAACAAAATTAAAAGAAAGACATATTTTAAACTAGAAAGAACATTTACAACATAAAAAATCAAAGGCTTAATATCCTTAATAAAATGAGCACAGCGTGGCTTTCAGTAAATCATTCGCTGAATGACTCAATCAGAGGCAATAAGGGAAAAGTCACTCATTGGAAAAAAGAAAAAGATACAAACATGTGACATAGAGCCTCTCTCTCTCTCTCTCTCTCTCTCTCTCTCTCTCTCTTTATGTCTCTTTCTTTCTCATACACACATTACATGTAAATCCAGACACTTAAAAAAGCAAGAATTAAAAATTACAACAAAATCATTTTTTACCTATTTACTAATTTAGCAGTTATAAGCCATTATATTACCATGATGCTAATAGTAGCTTTTAAGTTCTATTATTTCATGTAATTTAGGCAACACTTTGTCTAAGATTCACGTGTTACTTTCATTTTATAAATGAGCAAAGGGCTTAAAGAACCTAAATCTTAAGACCTAGTTATTATCCTGGATGACGTCTTTAAATTACACCTGTTGGACCTCAGAATCCATGCTTTTACCTACCTATCACTGTTTTTTTTTTTAAGCATTGAAAGTTATTGGAAGATGTGGCAAGTATTTGGTGAAATAGAGTGAGACTAAAAAAAAAGAAAAATTATGAGCAATATGCATAACATATGATTCCATATGTATTTTTAAGCATAGCACATGCACTGCAAAATTTGGAAAAATATGTGCTACAATGGGAACAGTGCTTAACCATGACTTTTGGGAATTGATTTTTCTGTTCTTTGTTTTCTTTTGTGGTTTTTGGTGTTACTTCCTTCATCACCATCTTCCCTTCCCCCTTGCTCCTTCTCCTCCATCTCTTTCTCTTTTTGGTGCTGGGGATTGAATCCATGGTCTTTTCTATGTGTTTTTTCACCACTGAGCTGTACTAGTAGCCCCAGTTTATCTCCACTTCCCACTTCCTGAATTCCATTTTTTCTGTAATATAAATGTGTGTGTGTGTGTATCATTTAAAAACCTATAAACTGTATCAAATTTATGTCTTTATGTAAACATGACAAGATACTTTGAAATTTATAGAGAAGCACACCCACAGAATAGAACAGGGTATGCTGTGGGTGCAGAAGTTACAGAACGAATGAATAAACTGGCAAACAATATGACCAGACAACTCAGTAAACAGGAAATACAAATGTCTCTTGTATATTTGGAGAAATAGTCAATGTTGATAGTAAAAGATGTAAAAATAAAACCATCGTGGGATAACTCTTTTCTACCTATGTGATTAGGAAAGCTTTTCAAAAAAGGGAGGCTTATTAGTGCTTTCAAAAGTTGTTCTGAAATAGGTACTCCGAAGTTACGGCTTTTGAGAAAGCAACTGTGTGACGTATATTAGAGGTCTTAAAAATTGTTCATATGTCCCTTAACCTACTAATTCAACTTTGAAACTTGGTTTCATGTAGGTAACCCTAAGTAATGCAGAACTTTATCCATGGAGGCATACAATTTTATGTATAATTGTGAAACATTGAAAGCAACCTGAATGTGTAGTGCTGTAGTCATAGGATGATAAATGATAAGATAAATCACTTATTGATGAATTATTTGACAAATATTCCTTGAGTGTCTATACTATGCAGGAATTGCTTTGGGTACTGAGGAGCCAGCAGTGAAGGAAACAGGCAAATTCTGTTCCCTGAATGATTTTTAAAACTGGCTTTTTATAATATAGGAAATGCTAGATTTTAAGAAATTGAATGTAAAAAGTATTAACCTTAAATTTGGAAAAGACTTGAAAGGAAGTACATGAAAATATTAAGTAATGTTGCATTTGGATCATGAATTGAAAATTGTTTTTGTTATATTTTAATTTTTCACTGATGTGTTGCTTTAAGTTAGATACAAATAAAACTTAATTCCTATTATTTATTAAATGTTTGCAGTATTCTCTTTACATGGGAAAATTAGAACCTATGTCCGAGCAATGGTGAGAATTTAATAGATCTAATTAAACCTACTAGAATTTCTGATTTTATTGAGCTTCTAAAACATTCTGTTTTTACTGATATGTTTAAAGCCTTTGAGATGTTGCTTTCATTAAACACTTTTGTAGTTAATGGTAATTGTGTATTGAACAGATAAAAACTTACATTCAGAAGATCAAAAAGTCCAACGCAATGTCAGTTTGATTAGGTAAATGCAAGTTTAACAGCTTAGTAATTCTTTAGACTTCTTATTTGACATGCCATAAAGAGAGCAATAATATAATTAAAATTCTGAAAATGGCTATTTGGGATAATGGTGTTTCCCTCCTTTTTTTCTCTTAAAGTAAGATGAGGGAATTTAAATTTCCACTGAAGCATTGTTTCCTGTAGTGAAGGATTCTACTACTGTGATTTTAGTGATTCTAAATAAACTTTAATTATATTCCATACTTACGTGTAAATTTATTTTGCGTAATTGCATTGCATTGTATTTTGAAATGCTTTTTCAATAGTTTCAAATTTGGTAATTGTTTTTCTACTTCATGTTTGACAGTTGGTTTGAATTAAATGTAGAGATATTTCAAGTGTAATTTAAAATTATAAAAGACTCCTAAAATAGCTTAAAATGTTGAACATAGGTTAAGAAAGTCTGTGTTTTGTTTGTATCAAGGTTATGGTGTCCATTGTCAATGCATGGTAATATTTAATATCTTAGGCTCAAAATCACCACAATTAACATGAAATTCAATTGTGTAAGAGTTGCTAGTGAAGCAGAGTCCAGCTACAGAGGTGAAGCAGTGTCACAAATATTTGATGGACCAGATTCCCCTTGAATTAGAGACTGTCAGAATCCATTTTCTTACAGGATTCCATCAGCATGGAATATGGGCTTTGCAAAGTCAAGTTACAGGTAGAGGAGAAAGCTAAGGAGAGAACACCTGCCACCACAGGGGAGGTTCTGTGCACCATATCACACACGTCTCTGCCCTTTCCTGGGGGACAGGAATGAAGAGCTGCTGGCTTTGACTCGGAGACCGAGCCTATTTGGGAGGTGGAGGGCGGAGGTCAACACAAGCGAGTTCAGGTTGTTTTCTTTCCTGTTTCATCAGCAAATAAGGTGACCACTACTCCCTCTTTAGACACTGTGAGGGTTCTTCTGCGTACAGTAGTAAAGGCCATCTTGTCAGTGGCATCTGCTGCACGTATGAAAATGAGGACCTTGGAATTGGGAGGCTTGTTGTTAAGTATTTTAGGTTAAATTTCTCTTTGTATGAAGTCTACTGCCGCAGGTCCAGCCAATGTTTCAGTGCAGCTGCCCCCTGTGACTGGTAAGGTCCTGATTGTCCTTAAATTAAGGCCTGCATCGAGGTCCTGACAGCCACAGTACTGTCACTGGCATTTCGTCCATTTCATGCTAGAGATTCTGGGCAAAGCCCGTGGCCAGTGAGGGGCTTACATGTGCAGCCCCAATCTTTGACAGAATAGTGTGCATTGCCCTGTTGCCACTAAGAGTGTGTTTTTTGCTCAGGTTTTCTTATAAGATAGCTAAAACTGTGAGTTGATACTTGAGACTCCACTCCTTGGTATGTTGGGAACTCCAGTAGGTCTCCCACAAAACTTGCCTTGGGATTTACTCACAGAGTACTGTGAATCTTTCCTAGAGTCCCACAGTGTGCAGGTGAGTCCCTTTTCCCCCTGAAAACTAAAAGGAAGGCACACGGCCTTCATTATGACCCTATAGGAATGCTCTGTCCTGTAGCACCCAGGCTGTTGGGATGGGAGAACAACATAGCAGAAAGAGAACAGTGCAGCATTTCTTGTTAGCTTGTTTGGACTGTTAAGCAGAAAGGCAGTCAAGATTTTCCTGCTTCATCAAAACTCATTGAAAATCAGTATCGGATCCCATTCTCTGTTTTTCTTCATTCCTGTCCGTACCTGTACCTCCTTTCTGTCCCTGTCTCTGACATCCACATAGAATCCTCCGCTTGTTGTTCACTAATTAACTGGAAGGAGAAGATCAGAGAATATAATGATGTACTTGTTTCCGTGTGTTTAACAGATCTTGGCAATTTTTTTAACAACATGATTTTAAATCCTGTTTGCATTGTGCGTCTTTTATTTTTTTGAGTATCACGACGGGGAGTGGTTGGGAGCACAGGTCCTGCAGATGCCCACTTCTGTTTAGGTGCTCTCTCCCTTAGCTGTGTAGCTTTGGGAAGACTTCAAATGCTTCTCTTGCTCAGCTTACTATGTTTAAGGTGGAGATAATTATCAGATCTTTCTCATTGGGCTGTTCTGAGGATTCAATTAACATACAATATTTTCAGTGCATAGTTAAGTACTCAATATAAATTAATGTGGTGTTGGCCAACTTAGTATCTTCTTTTGGATTACTGTATTGCCCAAAGCATCCAAAAATATATACCAGAGCATGAATTTTGTTGTAAGATTCTTTGTGTATTTTCTTTCTTCTTGATGTAGAATAGTGTATTTCATGACCCTGGTTTAGCATTTGCAGAAATTCTAAAACACAAACATGATGACAGTCGCTAGAGGAGAACTGAAAGTTTCTGGTGTCAGTTGAGCACAGCAGAAGAGATAAGAGCAGTTGTGATACATAACATCCCCTGGGAATCAACAGGGATTTTATAGTAATTATGATTATGACAACACTTGCACTAGATTTTCACAGTAGCTTTTTATTTCAACAGATTTCAAGAAGAATTTAGAAAAAGCTAAGAGAAAATTTTTTATCATTTTTATTTTCTATAGAAGGTAAAAGTACACTAGAAAATGGTTGAGTGGCTTCCCTTGGGAACAATATCAGATCGGTAAGTGGCAAATCCAAGCAGCTTAATTTCTGATTTGCTTCTTTGTATGTACAAATCCTAGTTCTCGCAAGTTGGGAGCAATTTGCATGTGAAATTCATGGGGAAAGTTCTTTAGATTCAATCCTATAGGTCCATGTAGTATGTTTCTGCAAAGATACTTAACTGGTAGAAGCAGTGACCCTGACAGTACATGCACATACAACATACAACATACACGCACACACACAAACACTCATGCACATACTCCCCACAGGCACCCCCCCCCCCCAGGAATGAGCCCATGGAAGGAACTCTTGAGAGAAATTGGAAGCATCATTAGCTTTTCACTAAGCATTAGTGTGTTTTTTTCTAGTTCGTTTAGAGATGAGTATTCAGTATTAATAGGCAAATCTCTTAAGATTAAAAATTGCTGCTATTATAAAAGGTCCTCTCAGGGTCAGCCTTACCCGTGGGTGGAGTGGGCCCTAAATGAGTTATTTCAATGCAGAGGCTGAGAAATGCCTTTGAATTCTCTCCAAATAGCTTCTTTATCTATTCACTCTTTGATATTCAACATTAGAGATTATTCCCTTTTTTAAAAATAAACTTAAGGTTTCAAGTTATTTTTATAAATTCAAGTATCCCAGGCATAGCTCAACAAGAACACATTCAGTAATGTTAGTAATGTACAGCACCTTATAATAATGTGTTAGTGAGTTTGCAAATGACTTTGTGGATTACCAGTTTTTGGGGGCTTTTTTTTGGCCTAAAATGCTATTGATAAGGAGAAGAGCATGATGATTTTCAGTAGCTAGAAGGGCCTAGGAAATAAGGTGATATCTCAATGGTGAGGATGGGGCTATATGAGAAAAACATTGGCCACATGTTACTGTTCTTCCTTTTACTTTGAGTTAAGCCTTTTTTTCCATGATCTTTGAGTAAATGGTAGAAAAATGTTTGACGTTGTGCCTCAAGACTTTCAGTTGTATCAGTGAAAGAGGCTGAAATATTAATATTATGCTTTTAATGAGCTTGGGATTCTTCTTGTTTTTTTTTAAAAAGAAAGAAAATACTTGGGAATTGAACAATTCTAGATTTAGTAAAGATGGGGAAATTTTCAAATTCTTTTCACATCTTCATGGGAGAATTTAGGACTTTCCCCAGTGGTTAGCCATTTCTTTAGCAGACCCCCCCCCCCCAACCCCAAAAGAATTCTGTGTTAAAAAAAGACATATACTCAATCTGTGGCTCTTAGGAAGCTACAAACCAAAAGAAGAATATACACAATAATTGATTTCGTTGATGGTGGCAGAACTGCAAGGGCTTCCAGAAGACCTCACTCTCAGTTTGAGTCACTTACACCTGCAGACCCAGCCATGGCCTCTGCCAAGTGGCTGACATACACCTGCCATCTCTTCTCTACCCACATTAGCCAGGCCATTTAATGCCGGGCCAGTAAGCAGATGGTGCCACCCTGGGATCCTTTGTTATTCCAAATCATGCTGTCATGTGGACAAGTCTGTTTGCACCATGAGCTGTTCGTTACTCCTTCAACAGTGCCCATTCCTTTGGACTAACACTTAGAGTCTTATTCTTGGACTTCCCTCTGTCACAGACCCTGTGGCTGTGGTTGTACTCTTCCCTTCATAATTCACAGAGTTGCCCCATTTGTCTTTGCTTCTGACCCAGTGCCGTCTTAATTGTTCTGATTACTAATTGTCCTTCTCTTGGCCTCCTCATCATAGGAACCTAGCCCATTCTGAGAGATGTGTTTCTCCTAGTAAGTAAAGATATTTAAAACTAAATGCTGGATCTGGAGGAATAACAGCAATGAGAGCACTAGAGCACTTGCCTAGCAAGCACCAGGTCCTGGGTTCAATTCCCCAGCACCACATAAGCGGGACATGGTAGCACACACCTGTAATCCAAGCACTTTGGAGGCTGAAGCGAGAGGATTGCTGTAAATTCAAGTGAGCCTTAGCTACATAGTAAGTTCACAATCAGCCTGGACTACTGAGTGATACTCTGTCACACACACACAAACACACACACACACACACACACACACACACACACACACACACACACACACACAAAAGGGAGAGAGAAAAAAATAAGCCAATGCCAGGTAAGAGAATAGAATTTAAGACACATGAGCTAGAAGATATGAACAGGTAAAGAAATAAAATGGCTGGCAGAGAAATAAAAGATATTTATATCTGATGAGTTCAGATAGAATCGAATTAACTGTTTTTCTTTGTTTAATTTTGAGCTCTCCTTTGACCTTCTGCTAAAAAAAATGTGAAAAGAGATTATGGAAAATTTCATACTTCAAAGACATGAAGACTATTTATTTTATTACCTTATACAAAAAGGCATTTCATTTTATGATCGTTTCTTGATGAGTCCAGCATTATTTCATTTTGCTGGAGCAGGGACTGTCATGTGCTGTCATCGCACCTTGCTGGGGAGGGTCCTGCAAGAGACAGAACCAGTGTACACTATAGCTAATAGCTAGAGAGTATGTGAAGTCAGCCTACAGATGCCGTAACAGTGATGGATTATGACATAGTCTCTATGCTCCTGATAGAAGCCTTGGTTATCCAGAAGGGAGTAGTGTACCAGGCTGTTCACTAGCAGGGGGACCAAGCATAGGCTTGGCAGTGGGTACACAGCTTGAAAGTAGTGAGAAATAATAGCTGGTTGACTTAACTGGGAGAAGAAAGAAAAGCAAACAGAAACCTAAGATAAACCACAACAGGGAGTTCATTTGGCATAAGGTAAAACATTTTTTCACCCGACAGACCGTCTGACACAGCCCGTAATTGTCATCCATAACAAGCTATCAGGAGTTCAAATCAGATTTGAGCGCTCTTGTTAAGAAAGCCTGGAGCTGCTCAGTGCATTCTGGAGGGATCCTTTGGAAAACCAGTAAGATGTTTTAGTGCTTAAAGATTAAGCCTTTATTTATTTAGAAAGATGTTTCTCCATATTTCAGATTCCTAGGGATCTGTGTAAATGTCTGTCTTAGTTACTTTTTCATCACGGTTACTCAGTACCTGACATCAACATAGGATATTTCAGAAGGTATCAGTCCATTCATGGGTGGGCAGCTGGAAAATGGTGGAATCACATGGTGGGACTGCAGCTAGAGCTAGAACTGGAGTTCCTGGTGTGGAGCATAGTGGAAGAGAGAGACTGGGAGAAAGACCAGAACCAGTACCTGTCCCTCCAGGTCAAGCCCTAAGTATCCATCCCTTCCAGCCAGGTCCCATCTCCCAAGTCTATACAGTATCCATAGGAACATGAGGCTTTTAAGGGACGCTCCAGATCCCAACCACGACAGCGTATTTATGAGCTGATAGTTGTATGGGACCCTTTTAAATTCTTCCTGTGGACACACGATAAATGGAAGGCTCTTTTTGTGAACAGAGCTTTTGGCCTTAATTGACTTTTGACCAGCTCCCACACTGTCTGCAGGTAAAATAGAGTTATGGGACTTAGTTGTGCAGAATTCATTTTCAATATTAAAATGGGAATTTCTACTTGCTGTGTAGCTAACCTGACTGCTTTTTATCCTGCATGAATTGAATTCATTTTTCTTTTATAAACTCTTTTCTGTTGTTATTAATTTTGGACAAAATGTGGCTGTGTAGTCTGGGTTTATCTCAGATTTACAATCCTCTTGGCTCAGCTTCCCAGGTACTGAGTTTACAGGCAAGGACCATTGTCACATATGGCTTATTCTGTATACTTTTAATGACAGAATCCCTATTTAGAATTTATTTTCGTGTCAGTTTTTGGTGTTCTGTGGCATGTAGAAGTACTCTGGCCCTGATTCCTTTTCTCTACGTGTGCTTCTTGGATGTCTGATGGTTAGTGTGGTGGGTAAGCTGAAACCAAATGCAAAAAGTATATTTACCAGTTGTGCTTGAGAATGTCTTAAACAGTTAAAAACATAATATTGCACCTGAATATAAATTTAAATTTTATCTTACTCAGGGTCTATAGTAAGGTTATATATAACTTTTACATTTTCAGGACCTCTTTTTATCCCGTTTAAAAATTGTTCTGCGAATAAATGCTGAGTGTGTATGTGTGTGTATAGTTTGTAGCTATTTCTTGTTACAAATTTGTAGGGACTTGGGAATGTGTGTGGTAATGTTGCTGTGGCATGTCTGAAAGCCTTGCGTAGTACTTCAGAGTCTGTGTGTATATTGATCTGCAGTGAGTACTGAACTATACTGCACTATTGATTCACCATACTTTTAAAAGTCAATATTGGATCATCTAAGATAAAATTAGCAATTGAGCTAATACCATGGGGATAAATGTCCTTTCGACTTGTTCAGAATCTACCTTTTCCAAAAGGGAGAATAGGCCAGTGCCTGTGTGGTGAAATTTCTGGCTATTCTCCTGAAACCTTCCTCTTCAAAATCCTGTTTTGATATTACTTTATAAACATGGTCTAAATTTATACTAAAATACATGTCATAGGTTTTTCAGGATTACGTCTGTGGAGCACAAATGCAAAGTATGTTGTTAACAGTAAGCGAAAAGTAGGTTCTACTGGTGTAATGCATTTTAAGAATACCATGGAGTTTGCTACTAAATCCTTTGTTGTTAAAAGGTGATTAAAATAAAAACGTGTGTTCAGTTGTCAGTGCCCTAGTATGCAGCATTATGTATCACACAGGCTGCAGTCATGGATACTGCCTCCCTGACGACGTGAAATCAAGTCCAAAACTAAGTTGATAACCTTAACATTTGCTTAGAGCAAAGGTTGGATAGCCTTTCCTGGTGATATAGTCCATGATAAATGCAATCATATTTTAAGTAATTAATTTTTTATGATAATGTAAAGAAGTGATAAATATCTCATTTCACTCTTTGCTGGATATAGAGCTCATTTTCTTTCCATCTGTTTTTCCTTAATTGTGCTGATCATCATTATTACTTCTTTTTTGCCAAAAAAGTTATGAGGCTTGATTTATTTAGAATCCAAGAGCTTAAGTCAGTGTTTTCTATGCACAGTGATATATACAGAGAATGACTGTTCAGAATCATGTTCTCAGAGCGCTGCAAGAATTGGCTTCCTACTCTGCAAAGGGAGATTGCATTGTGGTGTAGCATCAACAGGAGAGCATGTTGTTTACAAACACATCAGTATGGTATTTAAGTATGCATTCCCATTTCCAAACCATACTGGTTTACATATTGTCAAGAGATTCTCCAGGTTGTTATGCTTTTGAAGTTGATGGAATGTTTATTTAGTGTGTTTATATCTTTAGTTTTTTTATGTGGAGAAAGTTTATGAACAGGAACTGGTGGTACGAGACCTTGGAAGCTCTGTCAAGAAACTAAGTTCTCAAGATGTAAGTAAAACCTGGGTTAGCAGGTTTAACAATTTGTAGCTGCAAGAGGAAGGAGAGTTGTTTTTAGAGGCCAGGAATGGATGAAAGAGATTTGATTATGTCATACCAAATGGGAGTGCTGTGCAGGTACACAGATGTTGACATCTGCATTCTCTAGTATTATGGTTGTACCCTGTCAGTAGACATAGGGGAAGTAGGAAAGTACACCAGTCTGTTATCAGTATAGTTACTGAGCGATACGACAAGATGCGACATTGGTTATAAACTTTGTGGTTAAGTCCAGGCTAATTAGTTACAGGCAGCAGGCCAGGTTGTTCAGCTGACATGGCCTGGCTGGGTAAATGATGGTGTTGAACTTGATGTCATCCAGCTATAAGTATTAAATGATTTTTTAAATGTTTCAGGTGGAGAGAAGTCATGTTTACATCATTTATATTGCAGTTCATTTATTTCCATCTATTTATTTAACAAATGATTTTTGAGACTGTATGGGGAGGGGCCAGGAACTGTTCTGGTACTAGACATGGAATATTTCCTTTGTGGTCTCAGAATTTGTGGTTTCTTGGGGAAGGAGGCATCAACATGCACAAGTTTAGAAAGATATAGGTGTATATAACCAGTAAAAATGAGGTTGAGAAGCAATAACAATAGAAGAGAAACCGTTTTCAGTGGTGTGGTCAGGGAAGTTACTTGTTAGTTTCCAAGTAGAGTCTAATTTATTCACTTTTTAAAAAATGATATTTTTGGTGCCCCCTTGACAGCCCCACCCTAATGCTAAACTCTTCACTCTGTGGCATCACGTTTTCCAGAAAGTGCACCAAGAGCACTTATTGAAATGCCCAATCATTGGCATAAATGCAGCTGTGTACAGCATTGTCAGTGCTGATTTGTATGATGTTCCCATCCAAACATACCTCAGGGTACATTTGCACATCTAATTACAACATTAAAGCTAATAATAGCCTGATAAAGCACTACTCAGACAAATGTCTGAGCAAACAGCTGGCTGTTTCATTGTGTCCTGAAGGACAGGCAGTTTCAGACTTTGTTCTCTAACTCGAGGGCTTGAATTCCAAACTACAATTCCTCCTTCATGAACAGCCTGCTGAGGAGGCATGGGCAGGAAGCTCCTCTTTCAAAGGAGATGCTACCATAACAGAGCTTCCATAAAACTTGAGCTTTATGAAACTGCATGGAGGGGCAAAATTCTGTGTGTGTGTGTGTGTGTGTGTGTGTGTGTGTTTACTTTTTTCTTTCTATCCAGAGGTAGAACTAAATTCAGTTTAGACCAAAATACAACAAAATATTGATACAAGGTATTATTAAAATGCAACTTCTCCACAGTACCCAGAAAATTAATATATGGACTTTTCAAGAATATAAGGGTAGGAATACTTGAATGCTTTTTGGGTATTTGAAGGTGTCGTGTTATGAGAAAACAGTGGCAAGTTCTGGTTGCCAAAGTACTTCTTCTCTTGTGCTTTATAGAGAGAGGGGAAATTTGGTAAAAATGATTTTATCTCACCAGCACAGTATGACTTCCTATTATTTCCAACAGTAAAGGTGTACTGTTTAGAAAATAGACAATTCCTTCCCAAGGTAAGTTTCAGTACAGGAAGCAGCCTGGGACTTTAACCTGCTTTGGGAGTAGGACATTCTTACTCTGCAGTGACCTGCATTCTCTGGCACAGTCTACTTGGCCAGGTGCATTGAAACAAATAATTAAGCTCTTTGTTGAGTCTTGAAACATTGACTGAAAATTGAAGACTTTTAGAAAAACTTTCAAATGGTAAGAGTGCTGTTAACAGCAGTTATAAAATCTTTCCCTTGAAGCCTTTAAAAACAATATGAATTTTCATCAGTCTTGATAATTTAGGTATTATACTCTAAAGGGGTAAGGAAATAGATTAAAATAAATCTCCAGATTGCTTCTTTCCCTTTCCTTATTCTATTTATTTGTTACCCTTTTCAGATTCCAAAAGGACTGTGCCTGATACGTATAGCTCACTTAAAAATAGTCCTCATGGAAGTGTAGATACTGCTGTTTCTGTTGTAGGTTTGAGGAAATCACCACTCCAGGAGTGAATTATTGAAAGCTGCCTAGTTGTGATAGACTGGGGGAGAGGACTTCGACCCAGACTCAGAAATCTTAAGTCTGTCCATGAGTTCTCAAATTTCAGGACAATTTCTAATCCTGCATGGACTCTTTTCTTTGTGTGTACAGTGAAAGGATTGAAATGAAAATATCTAGATTATATTTCTCTGCAACTTCTGTAATGCATGACCTGGGGGAAACTTGAACAAAATTAACATTTTTGCGAATGCGATTGTTTTCATGAATACTGGGCAGTTCCTTGTGTAGGAGATAGAGATATGTAGTCTTCCTGGGGTGGGGATTTTGGGTGTGGTCAGTAAGTAAAAACTGGCATCTCTATGTGACCTAGTGATGTGTTGAGTTAGTACATTAGCTGAATTCTTTTACAGCCCTTTCTTGAGTTTTCATTTTTTTTCCACATCTATTTTTCTATTCCAAATATCCTGTTCTCTGTTTCCTTTGAAATTTTCTGGTTTGTTCTGATCCTAAACTCTTATATTTTAATACATCTGTGAATAATTAAGGAGCAAGAAAAAATAATTTTTTCTTCCTTCTTCTTGAGAAGTGAGTTCTCAGCCTAGGGAAAATTCTCTAGATCTGAACTGTCTAATTCAGTAGCTGGTAGCCAAAAGTGGCTAAGAAACTGAAAGCCAATTAGTCTTGTACATATAAGATGCACACTAGATTTTGAAGCATAGTAAGAAAAATAAAGAATGTAAAATACTTCATTAATCATTTTTGTGTTGGTTACTTGTTCAAGTAATACTATTTTGGATATGTTGGCTTAAATAAAATGTATCATTAAGATAAGTATTTTCATTTTTGTCCTATTTTACTAGGTATTTTGAGGTGGAATAGGGAGGTTCTTACTGTGTTTCCCAGGTTGGCCTTAAATGCCATGGCTCACACTATCCTCTGCTTCAGCTTCTCAAGTAGAAGTAGAAAGAGTTGGGATGACAGGTGTGCGCTGCCTTCTGTGGTGAGGATAAAAGTGCCTGGGGAATTGGATTTGAAGGCCATGGGAGTAAAAAGGATGTGAGATTGGGGAGTCATCTTAAGGAAAATGGTTGTTGAATTTACTCCAGGAAGATGTTATCTTATAGGAAAACCAGGATGCATCCTGAGTGTGACTGAATTTGGATGGGAAGGGGAGAAGAGAAGCTAGTGAAGAAATGAAAAATTATGAGAGAAGACATTGTTTTCATTGGAGATGCTCCATTGTGGTCAAAAGGACATAGGGAGAGATAAAGCTGATTCCTTTGAGTTCAGATTAGCATGATGTTGGTAGAATCTAGTAAGCTGGGCAGAAAGCAGCTGGTAAAGAATGAGGGCAGAAGGCTGTCCAAGAAGTCTTTGCTGAGAGTGGACACCCATTTTGTTACAGTGTTACTCTTGGGTCTGTCATTCATTCAACAGGTAACTATTGAACATAAACCTATAATTTTATTTTTCATAGGGTAGGTAAGCAGGTGTGTGCAAAGAAAACTAAGATTATAATCCCTGTTGTTTCCATTTTTTGGCTCAAGACAATAGATGTAACTAAGCTTTTGCTTGAAAAAAAAGTCACATGAGGTATTTAGTAATTAAGCTCCTAACATTGTTGCTTCCATTTGTCTTCTTTAAATCACTGACAATTTAAGGATTGATGTCCTAAATGAAGGCTTATACTTCATTCTACTAAGGCAATTAAAGTTGAAATATTGGGGGGTTAACTTAAATAAATAAGCTCAACCTAATACTGATGACTTTTTCTTTTTTCTTTTTCTTTTTTTTTTTTTTTTTGAGACACGGTCTTGCTGTGTAGCCCAGGCTGATCCTGAACTCAGTGTGTAGCCCAAAGTAGCCTGCACTCATGCAGTCCTCCTACCTCAGTCTCCTGAATTGTGATATTAGAAACGTACACCGCCATATCTAGATAATTTTATAGGGAGCTGGTAGATTGACCAGGGCTTTGCACATGCTAGGCAAGAGCTCTAACCTCTGTGCTATACTCCCATCCCCCAGTGACTTTTTTATAGTTAGAAGCAAAATAATTCAATTTTTAAATTTTATCCACTGTTTTCAAAAAGTTTGATGAATCCTAGGGTTTAATGGACTGTCTTATTTTAATATTTACTACTGAGGAGTTATGGGAAAGAGCTGGGCATAGAGAGAAAATACGTTGCCAAATTGGAAAGTCTTTTCCATCTGATTATAAAAAGTTTTATATAAAGAGTTATTCTCTCCTTTCTTACATATACCTCAGGTCTGCCTCCGTGTAGACCTCACAAGATGGGCGCTTTTCAGTCCAGGTTTGGTGAGGCTACATGTACGTTTTGCCCTTTTACATTTCCATGAATGTTGTCATTAATGACAACTGTCTTACAATAGCCCTTTGATATCTTAGAGAAAGCTTATAGTATGATTCTAGCTCAGATCTTAATTTTTTCTGTTTGTTTTTATTGGAAATTAGTAAATTGAAACACTAAACACTAATTCATATTTGAGGAACTTGAATTTTTGAAATACAGAATTATGAATCAGAAGTAGATGTGCTGCTGCTAGGTTTTATTTCCAGCAATATGAGCACTTAAGAGTCTCAGCCAGCATGCTGCCACACATCCGTTACTGATTTTGAAGAACTTCTATTCTAAAAAAGAAATGAAAAGTCAAAGCAATGTTATAAGGCTGCCAGACTTTCACTTTGCTGGTAAAAATATGTCATCTTTATTTACATATTTGCCAAAGGTCAGTTGTTTGGCCTTGATTAAATTTTACGTACACCTATTTAATACATAAGGCCAATGTTCTGTGTTTCTAAAATGAGAATAGCAGTGAATCTCCTTGTGAGCTTCATAGTAGTTATGTCTCCATGTTGTCTTAGGTTCAATAAAAATTACTAAGATTTGAAAAATTCTGTAAGAAGTATTCTCCAGAATTGTGAGCTAATTAATTTAAAAATTGATTTGTAAACACAGTACTGGGACAGTATAATGTAAAAAGCACATTTATTTAGAATTATATAAACTGTTACTACAGGGATTAGTCTGAGTGCTCCTTCGAGTCTGCTTTTAGGTTACATTCCTAATTAAATCATTAACAACAAAAACATAAAGAAAAGGAAAAAAGGGGAAGAGATCCACATCATTTAATTTCGCTAATAAAAATATTGAAGAAGTGTACATTTTTTCATTAAAAAAATTCCAAAACATCTGCCAGCCACACTATCTGTGTTCTAAACTATGGTATATAACAAGGACACGGATAATGCTTCCGTTTCCAATAATTTTTTTCACAATTTCTACATATACGTATACATATATGCACACACACTGAAAATTGATATGAATAATCATTCTATCCAAAAATATGCCTATGAAGGAACTACTAAAATACTCTATTAAAGAGTGGTTCTATTCATACATAAAACTTTCTGATAATATACAGTATCTTATCATTTTGGCAGTGCTAGGGATTGAATTCAGGGCTTCTCCACTGAGCTATATCTCATCTTTCAGGTGGTTTTTTTTCTTTTTATTTTGAAATAGGGTCTCTCCAAATTGTTAGGTTGTCCAGGCTGACTCAGACTTGCAGTTCTTCCGCTTCAGCCTCCCACAGTGCCAGAGTTACCCCTGTGTGCACCGTGCTTGGTTCTATAGTGTTTTAATTTTATCATTCATGATTTTTTTTCTTGCCACTAAAGATTGAACCCAGGGCCTTGCACATGTTAGACAAATGCTTTACCGCTCAGATACACCCCCATCCCACAATATTCAGCTTTAAGAAAGAAATATTTGAAGCTTCCGGATTCCCTGGTGGAGGTTAAAATGGTTAGGGTGATGTAGAGGTACGAAAAGCCACTGTTAACAAGATAGAGAATGCACAGGGTTTCTCAGTGGATTCAAACTGAAGGACATTCCTGACCGTGTTCTCCTTGAACATATTAGTAGGAAAATAGCCACGTGATTTGCTAGATACACGCTTGGAGGTGAGGATAGTTGAGGGCAGCTAGTCAGTAAGCACACGGACTGCACATTTTGGGATCGGCACCGCCTTCTTGTTTGTCTTTGGCGTCTTTCTTGGTCTCTTCCGATATCTTCTCATCAATAGACTTCAGAGATCTTTCAAGGAGTAGATGCGGTGTGTGACCCATTGGCTTAAATGTCTCTGGGAATTTGGCCTGTTCTTAGGATCAAGCGGACGTTAAGAATATGGATCCCTCTTGTCTCCCTGGGCCCGTGTCACACTGTGCCTTTTCGCTGCGACCTTAGTGACCTGTGCGTGTGGGAGGAGGGGTCCTGAATCATTGCTCTGCTTGGACCTTCTTCTTTCTTCTCTTTCTCAGTTAATTGCCAATCATTCTTCAGAATGTAGCTCCATTGCTACTTCTGTGGGAATCACTGGAGATGACTCTTTTATGGTCTCCTAATTGCGCAGGGCCATTTATGTGATTGTTTTCTTGGTATTTGCCCATCATTTTAGATTGTGAGCTGCTCCAGGACAGAAATAATTTTGTACACTATTATAGCCCTGGCCCTTAGCCCAGCCCTTGACATATATCAATCATCAATGAAATATTTATGAAATGAAATGGCAGTATTTGGTGTTCCATAGTTGCCTACTGTGCCCCTGATGTTTGCTTTCTTTGCAAACAACAACAGTAAGTAAAGAGCTGGTCTCTTGATGTGAAAGTTCTGAAAGTGGTTCTTACTATATTTGCCATCTCAGGCAAAGATTTTGAAACATGGAGCATTTCCCCAAGAATATGACCATATTGAGGTTCAGAGATGCTCACACTGCTTTCTTTAGTGTCCTACTATCTTTAAGAATGATTGGAATGGGAATCCACAAAAGTTCTGAACCAAAGAGCAGCTCAACTACTGTTAGAAAATGATTTTTTCAGAAAATACCATTTTTCCATATATTCTGTTACAATGTTTTGAAATTCAAAGAAAGTGGGTCACTGTTTTCCCAAGGCTTCAGAGGAGTTATTTCCTCTATGAAAGATTGACCAAGAGATCCGAGATGATCTTAGAAAACATGTTATTCAGCTTTCAGCAACACTTGAGGCTATGTTGCATGTATGCAATTTGTAAAGAAGTGAACAAAAAAATGGGACCATGCAGAATATATATATATTATTTAAAAAAGTGAAACTGCTTTGGTGGTGCGAGCCTGTAATCCCAGCGTCTGGCTTTCCGAGGCAGGAAGACTGAGAGTTCAAGTCCTGCTTGGTAATTTAGCAAGAGGCTGTCTCAAAAAACCAACCAGCCAACCAACCAAACATAAAGGATATGGAAATGTAGCTCAAAATAGATGCAAAATGAATAAATAAATACAGACAGGTGAACAGACAGAAAAAAAGAAACTGGAATAGAAATTTAGTAAATAGTAAATAAATAAATCTTTCCAAATAACAGAGACAAAAATGTAGACCAGGAGAACTGTAGGAAAAAATTACAGTATTTTCTAGAGGTGTCATCTTTGGGTGGAGAGAGAAAGCATGGTTTTTATTTTCTTCTTTAGTCTTTTCAACATTTTAAAATCCTAACTTAATTTTTTTTTCTTCTAATAAAGGACGTAGTTGGCAGGAAGCATTTAGTGTTTTAAAAAAATAATCTTAAGTAATTTCATGAAACCGAATTGCATTAGAAGCCGTGTTGGGAGAGTCAGCAGGAGTGAAGCTGACCAGGTAGGAAGAAACATACCTTCTGCTTGGGAAGATGGCGCCGAGCGCCGCAGGAAGGAGTTGCTGAAGGAGCATTGCCTTTGTCCTCTCGCCCTTTCAACTGAAAAGCAAACCAGAATAAACCTAAGAAAGAGGAGCCGCACTGGCCAGTCAAGAACATTTTGAGAGTTCAGATTAACGTGTTGAGAGGGCACTATTACAATAATTAAGAGCTAGTGAATAATTTATACTAGTGATTTAAATAAATTATTTGTTTTCAACAGAATGCCCACAGTTGCCTGAATCACACGTACTTTCAAACCATCTGCACCTGCCGTATTACCTACATTGTGATCCAAGTTACTGCCTGGTGGCAGGATTTGAACTTGGGAGTTAAGCCTGGGGAGGAATAAAACTTCCATGATGGTCTTGCCTTAGAAATTCAAGTCCATGAAGGGATACTAAAGCTGATAAACATTTGAAATTGTGAGGACTGATTTTGTAATGTACACTTAATTATTTAATCACTTCTACATGTCAGTTCTGTGGAAATAGAGGGTTAAAGTGTAAGCCTGACTAGAAGAGGCAATTTAAAATGAGATGTAATTTTAAATTCCTTGTTTTTTAGTTTTTAATAGCAGCTTTATATTTTCTGAATGCATGGTTTAAAAGTTTAAACTGTCATGTTTTTTCTTCCTCATTCTTATAGAAGGTATTTTATGTTGTTTGATAGAAGTGGGATTTCTAAGAATTTGGCATAGGTTCTCAATCACAGTTTATGGAGAGATTTCTTATACTAAATTAAACAAAAACAGATGACAGTGAGAAAAATGCCAAACATTTTCTAAACATGAATGAGTTTTTAAGTAGTGTCAGTGGGAGAAATGCTTACCAAAAATTGTAGGAAGACTTTATCGGAAAGATCTTTGGATTAAACTACTTGCATATAGATGATTTTCTGTTAGTATATATCTTTGATAAGCTACTTCCTTCCCAAAAATACACATGAATTCTCAGTCCTTTGGGCCATCATAGTTATAATCCTTTGTGTTTCATTTTTCTCAAGAGTCATTGAAAATAAAGAAAGGTTGCTGGGTGATGACAGAAAAGCTTGTTGTTTTTGATGACTTGTAATTATTCGTTACAAAAAGATCCATAGATTCCCAATTTTGAGCTGTTTTAAAAGGGCTTTATATTTGCTACAAGGACGGTAAAGTTGAGAAACAGCTGGGAAACACTGAGCTCTGGTGGGAAAGTGAAGATACAATGGAAAGAGAAGCAAGGAGCTAATCTGTAACACCTTCAGATGGAAGGAAAGGAGAGAGAATAGGAGGGAGGGAAAGAAAGAAAAGGAAAGTATAGGAGGAAGAAAGTTGAAAGAGGAAAGTAGCTTTAGGCCTCAGTGAGACCTACTGGAAAGATACCTGGTGTCTGGTTTGGTCTCACATTGGTCTTATGGCTGCCAGAGTCTGAAGCATTGGAATTCAAGCTGTTGTCCTGGAGTTGTCCTAGTTATGAGACTGGCCAAGAGAAAGAGAGCAGAGGGTGTGATGGAATCCTAGGATCTACTGTTGGATCTACTGACTCAAAGTAATCCAAATCAAATTCTTAATATACATTATTTTTCAGTAGAAATTAAACTGATGCCAGAATTCATATGGAAATAGAGTGGACTTAGAATAACCAAAAAAGTGTGAAGATAAAACAAAGTTAGGTGTATAAAACTGATTTCTGCATGTATTGTAAATCTGCAGTAATCTGGGCAGTGTGATATCAATATCAAGGTAAATGAATAACTCAACAGGACAAAAACGAATTTAAAAACACACATGGATGAACAATTTTTTTGATAATTCCATTCAAGGACAGTTCGGTGGAGAAAAGATAGTCTTTTTAAGAAATGATGATTAGGAAATTGGATAAAATATATGCTTTAGTTTGCATCCCATTAAATGCTTAGTTGAAATGTATTATAAACCTAAAGGTAAGACCTAAAACTGTAATACTTCTGTAAGGAAAGAGGAGAAATCCTTTCTGGTTAGATAAAAATTTCTTAGATAAGTCGCCAAAGGCATGTATGTATAGAGACACCACACAAATTAAGAAGTTGAGTCTCATCAGCATTAAAAGTATGTGCTTTTTGAAAGACGTTGGTGAGTTCAAACTACACATTGGGAGGAAATAATTGTGAGACACACATTTGCTCTTTTATCTGGAGTATATAAACAACTTAAAAACTTGATAGAAAGAAATTAGCATTTAAAAATGGGCAAAAGATTTGACCAGACCCTTAAGCAAAAAGATATTTAGGTGTGTACATATGTATGTATGTATGTATGCATGCATGTACCTATCCCATAATGTGATACCTGTATATAGCTATTATAGAATTGTTAAAATGATTGACCATACTAAGTGTTGGCAAAGGTGTAAATTAACTGGAACTTTCAAATACTGTTGGTAGGAATGTAAACTAGTACAACCATTGTAAAATACAGTTTGGAGTCTTTTAAAAAATTAAAATACTACCTACCAAATCATCAAGCCATTCTGATTCTAGGTAGTTATGCCAGAGAAATGAAAGAATATTTACATACAAAGATTTGGAGATGAACATTCACATGAGCTTTACTTGTAGTAGTGAGAGCCGCAAATAGGCCAAACCAACAGACCTGTGTACTAACAGGTGAATAAACTATGGTGTATTTATGTAACAGATGATAAAGAACAAAGAGCTATTGATACATATGAGAACATGAATGAATTTTGAAATAATTATGCTGAAAAAGAAGTCATCCCTTCCCCGCAGTGATACTATATGATGTCATTTGTAAAAATATGTTGAATAAATGCAAGGACACTAGGAACAGAAAGAGAGAAGGATGGAATGAATGTATGCTACAGTGGGAGTCACTAATAGAGTAATTTCATGAAGACCCTTGTGGGTGATGAAGCACGTATTTTACAAATGGAAATCCATTTTGCTTTTGCTCATTTCTTGACTTTCAAACCTTATCAAATTGTGTAGTTTATGGCATATCAAGAATACTTTATGAAGTTGAAAGAAAAACTGTATTAAGTTTAATCTGTAAGTGTTCCTATTGTTGGTTTAAAATGCGTTTCTGATTGTCTGCTCTTAACTTAGTACTTTTCGACAGTTAAAGTTGATAATTATTTTATCATTAATGATATTTAAATCTATTTGTACATTAAGTGTTATATGAAGGCTTACAAGGACACAAACAATGAAGGGCTAAAATTTCATGAGAGATGCTGTGAAGTAAAGCAAGCTCAATTATCTCATACCTCAAAACCTGTTTTTTGCTCTGCAGTATAGAAACTTGAAGCCTTGTATATTCCTTGTTAAGTATGCATTAAGTATCTTTTTCTCCTTAATACATAAAGTAAAAGAGTGACAAAAATCTGACTTCTTAGGGTACTCATTTTTGTTTGCAAATACAAGATTTACATAAGTAATCAAGTAACAACTAAGACATGTCTTCAACTGAGATGAGGAATATGACTTTTTACCCTTTATCCCCATAATGCTTAACTTTTCAGGTTTAATTGAGAGATCCAAATTTCTTCTGCTGAAAATAGTGACTTTTTTCTTCTTTTGGTTCTTTTTAATACCTTTTCATATACGTGTATTTTATCACGAAGTGCCTATTTTCATTTTAATAATCACTAATAAGGATTATTGGAGTTCTAACCTATTTACTCAAAACCAAATTTCAGAATTGCTAGTGCTGTTTTTTGCCTTCTCACTCTCAATTGAAATTACAGAATCAGTGCTCAATAATATTAGCATTTTCCCTAGACATTACATTGCTCTGAAGAATTTGGATGATTCATGTGAATTATACAAACTGAAGGTGCTTTCTGGAGAAGCGCTTACGTTTTCTACTGTTCTTGAATGTGATTTACTCTATTTTTCATGATGTAGCTCCTAAACATATTTCTTTTCCTTCCTTATTTTTATCCTTCTGTGTTACAGTGGAACCAGAGTCATCCAAAGTGCTGAGCTACTGCATATTGGTAGCTCCCAGGCAAACTGCTGGTAGAGAAGGAAGTGTTTGTATTTACATCTTGACATATGTCTGGTCTCCTGAGATTCTAAGCAAATGCCTTTGTACTGTGTAACTGCTAAGCAGACTCCTGGACTGCCTATTTCTTCCATAGAAAGGGGTGTGTGTGTGTGTGTGTGTGTGTGTGTGTGTGCGTGTGTGTATGCACGTGTGTATGCTAGCTTCATGTACAGTGCATTGCCTTTTGTGCCTAAGCCATTATTTTAAAAACTGTTTCTCATTCCCCAGTTAAGTGCCCCTTATACAGTCCTTCTCTGCCTCCCTACCTCCTGGTGCTGGGGAGTGAATCCTGGGCATCTCACACGCTAAAACACATGCTCTACCACTAAGCTACATTTTCAGCTCCATTCTGTGTTCTGTTCTTACTAAATCCTGCTTTGAGAGAAACATTCTCAAACAATAGCCGAAAACAACCTCTCGCTCTACCGAATGCAATTTCAGGTTAACTTTCCCTTCAGGTACCTGCATTTTAAACTATCTCTGAGTGTTATGTGAAAAGCTTTTCTTTCTTTCGATGTATTAAGGCTTTGGGAGATAAGTAGACAGGGGATAGTTTTGGGAAAGGCAGTGCTTACTAGCTGCTTCTGGATAAGGCTATCAGTCAGTGGTTTTCCATATATTTCTTTTATCACATGTCCCTTTTGGCTGAAGCTTCAGTATATAAAACCACTTTTTTAGAAAATTGGGCTGAAGAGCTGAGACAGGAGTGGAGCGCTCAGCAGCCCATTCATTCACCCCCTCATCTTTTCCTGGGTGTGCACCTGGGGACCCTCTGTGGACCTCCTCCTCCTGGACCACAGCCTAAAAGCCAGCTGTGTACTTTTTAATCTGACATGTTAAAACCTGACCCTGAATTGCAACTGAATCCAGATGAGATAGAGGGTACAAGGAAACAAATTAACTTAAAATCCAAGCATTGGTATCTCCAAAGAGATACCGATGAAGCTTTGGCTTATCTCTTGGTGGAACACCAGGGGAAGGCAGGCTGCCGTAGAGGCAGAGGCTAAATTTAGCTGACTTTGTTAATGAATTGCTAAAGGCCAGATATAGGATAGTGTGAGAGCTTAGAACCCATGGTGTTTATGGATAGAATGGTAGTTTGTACCATAGGCTGCATTTGGAGCTCACAAGAAAGGTCAGGGACAGGGAGAGAGATGCCAAGAAGTCTGTCTTGGTGGTATAAGCTTGAAGGAGAGGAATTTGTCTTAAGCTCTGATTTCTACTTCTCTTCCCCCATTGTACAAAGAGCAGAATTACTGAGAAAGCCCACTCCTGAGACACAGGGACCCAGGGTTTTCTTAAGACTGGACCTGAACAACCAAGCATATTCACATCGTCAGCCACACCTCTGCCAAACCTGAATCCTGGTGTTCAGCTCACTCGGAGTTCCTTTTGCCTACTGCAGTGTAAAAAACCCCCTCTGTATCTAGTGACCTGACATATAAATCGTGTATAATTTCTCAGAATTTTGCATCCTGGGCAATCTAGGCAGTTGTTTTGCTCTGCACAGCGTCGGCTGGTGCTGAAGTAGCCATGATGGCTTCTCCATTCCTATCAGTGCTGCCCAGTAAGGTTGGCTGTAATAACTGCAGTCTGGTAGGAAGATGCTTTGTTCCTTGCCTTTGTCTGTGTCATTCTTGGTTGCGAAAGCAGAAGCTTTTGATTGGTAGAGTGGCACGCACATCTAGGGAAGGGGAGAATCCATTACAGTTAGCCTGTAGATTGTTTAGTGTATTTGATTTACCATTTGCTGTTTTCTTTTCTGCCTTTGTCTTTCAGTTCCTCTATCTCTTAATAGTCCCTTCCTAGATCTTCACCCAGTAAAATGTGCCCCATTCTTCAATTCCATCCAAATGGGACCACCTTTATGAAAAGACTAGCCTTATAATTTATCATGCAAATTGAGACACTGGGGAGTGAAAGAGGCCACTAAAAGCACCACAGGCATAAAGTGGGATTTTTTTTTCTTGGCAAACTAAGAAATGTAATAATTATTCATGAGCCTCTACCTGATTTTTTCATTCCTGAATGATCTTTCTCTTCTGCTGAATTCTTATCTCTGATGGGACACATTTCATTCTTTCTGGTATTTTAAGTGCAAATATCTGTCAGAGCTTTCTTAATGTGTGAACTCCTAGAAAGCAGAGTCACTGTCTTGTTTGCGTTTCCCAGAGCATTTGGCACAGCACTGTGCGTACAGTAAACACTCTTGTGAGTTGAAGAACATAGAAGATAGAAAAATACTAGGTTGAAGAAGAAAATAGAAGTCAGAAAAGTACCAGGACGGATGTTCTTGGGTTATTAAAAACATCTTGATTAGCTGTCATCCTCTTAAGATCTGGCAGCTTTGCCTGCTTTGCTTAACTTTCTCGTGACCCAGAGCCAATGATTTAATGCTAGGCGTGTCAATTTCTTCATCCCAAAAGTGGGAGAAGTTACTCCTATGCTTTATATTTTTATAGGCTGTGAAATGATGTGCACAAAAGCACTTTGAAATATATGTGAGAGTGCCCCCACGGATGGAAAGTAACGCCATCTCTATTTTGTTTCGAAAAGGGACAGCCAGGGAGCGGGTGCAGCTAACCACTTTCTCCATTGAATTGTGAGTTTAGACTTCCTCCTTTGTAAAAACAGTTCTTAACTGTACCTAAGATCAGGTAATGGAGACAGTCGGCCAGAAGTAGTCACGCGCGTCTCAGCTCATCCATTTTCACCCACTGCTGTGAAGGTGGGAGCAAGTCGCTAAACTTCTTGAATGTTTTCATACCTGTAAAATGAAGTAGCTGCTCTGTCCAGTCAGACAGAGTGACGTCCAAATTGACGGCATCTGAAAATCCTCCTGAAGTCAGTACAGGGGGCTATGATATTAATAGTTATTTCAATGTGCTCCTTTGTTCACGGTTTCCTGCCTTATATTTGATTATCTGTCTGCCTTCCTGCCTGTCTATCCATCATCTGTCTACCTACCTACGTACCAAGCTACCTGTGTTTTTATGTATATCTGTGAAAATTTAATTTTACAAGACAATTGTAAGTACTGAGTGCTTTTATACTTTTATTTCTCAAGTGTTTAGTGTTCTTCTATTTTTTTAGAGAAAATAATTTTTCTACCTAATTTCTTACATTTATGCAAACACAAGCTGTGACCCGAAGTGTTGTTTCCCTTTCCTTCTCTCAAAGGATAGTGTCACGTGTATTTTAAGCAAGTATCTAGAAAGGAAAGCTGCTGAGGTACGTATGACATGAGGTACCTTGGACCTCTCCGCAACCAGAGTTACAAGTGTCAGATTTAAGTAAAATGTTACCATGTCCTATGTCCTTGCTTCTGTCACCTATGAGATCCGCAGAAGTAGATGACAGTCATGATGAGACTAGTTGTGGGCTGTTGGTACGCCGCCCGCAGGGCCGTTTCTACTTGGTGCTGTATTTTAAAAGAACTTTGGGGTTGTCTGTCATGTAGGGATACTGTGTCAGAGAATCAGTAACGTTTCCTGATTTCTTGCCAAACATTTTGTTGTCAGCTGCTGGAAATCCTGTTGAATGATGTATCCTTTGTCCCTTCTCCCGTAGAAAATTGGAAGGAAATTGTTCCCTCACCATCACAATATGGCAGAAGCCCTTAATTCGAGTTGTTTACACTCAGCATCTGTCCCAGGCTTGTTTCTTTCCTGGTACAGCTTTGGGGTTTTGATGCCCCAGCCAGACCTTCCAATCTCCCCCCTCCCTCATTCTCTCATTTCAGATGCCCAACATGGAATTTCTGTCAGAAGCCTTTTAGAGTGCTTCTTGAAAGCTCCGAAGACTTCCTGAATGATAAGAACTTGCCAGGCCCGAGTTGCAGTGAAGCTGCTAGGCTGTCTGCTGTGAGCAGGATTTATGTTAGGGCATTTCTGAAGCTTTTTGTTTTATTCTACTTGGAGTCAAGAGGGCTCCCCTTCGGGACAGTGAAATATGCCCTGGCACATTTCTCCTGAGCACATGTTTGTATTTCAGCATGAAGGAACCCCCTTAGCTTGCTGTGAATTTATATAGCAAAGCTTGCAATTTTTCAAGTCCCTTGTAAAGTCATTATGGTTGATACAACCTCTGGGATAATGCACATCTCATGGTGTGGCAGAATATTAGGTTGTGCATTTCTTGGTCAGAGTAGGACCTTACTTACATATCATTACTGGAATGTACGTGCGTATGTCATCCTAGGTTTTTTTTTTTTCTCTCCTAGATCATAGAACGTATTCCTTTCGAAAGTTAATTTGCATGCCTGTAAAGGTACTACTTCACATTAGCAGTAGAGATTATGGTATTCTTGACTTTTATTTAACTAGTCATTGGGAGAATTAGATTTTTGTTTATTATTTACTTATTTGATTAACAGTTTAGATTTGAACTATGCTGGAATTAAGTCTTTGTAGAGTGTATTAACTACCTTTAACGTTTTAAACCAATGATACTAAATGTAAATGAGTAGTTTTGGGTGACTCAGAGTCATTAATTACTGACTGCAGCTTCTTCCAAATTAGTGTGAACAAAATAGTTATATACTGTATACTATTAGTTATACTGCATGCTCTTTTAGGAAAAAACAGTTTTCAGTGGTGGTTAAATATATTAGGTACATACTGGGTAAACAAAATTAAGCAATTTTCTTTTGTTTCAGAATTACTGGAGTGTTTACCAGGTTAATCTTTATTTTCAGTTAGAGTTACAGAACAAAATTTTTTTCAAATATAATGGGTCATATAATATATGGTCCTGAATAATTATAGAAGAAAAGTCCTCAGAACTTACTTTTGCAAATGCTGGGTTAGTATGATAGCATCTAGGGCTGCCAAGGTGTTTGGAATTATTAGACTGTACATCAGATGATCCCAAATTATTGATGAATTTTTTGTCTCCATTTAATATGCATTTTTATATTTCCTTATTTAAAAAAATTGGTTTTATGTTTCATTCTGCTTTGGCCACCTTTAACTACCTGACACCTTTCATTACTGCATATCCTTTATGATATGAGAGCTTATATACTTTATCATTTAAGTCTGCATACTGTGAGGAGTGAGAGGTAATTATATTGGCAGTTACATTGTTGCAGTATCTTTAAACTGTGGCAAACCAGGCTTGTTACATATGACATAAAATATAAAAACAAGGTAAGTTAAAGGAAGCATTTTATGGGCTCTTGTAACTGGAAAATCTCAGGCTGAGATGACTTTTAGTGTGGCTTGACCAAGGACCTAGTTTATTTCTGTGGCTCCATAGGTAAAGTTTACCCTTGCATTGGGCTGTGTCATTGTGCAAACTAATGTAGTATTTTCAGGGTACCTGTTACCATCCAAGTTGGTTAGTTTATTTATCACTGAAAAATACAGCTCTTTTGTCCCAGAATTCTTAATAGAAATTCTGAAGGGAGCTGACTGAACAAACTTTTAAATAGTGTCCAAATCCTCAAGAATTTCAAGTGCTTATTGGCTTGGATAAGTTATCACAATTTGTGTGGAAGGGTGGTAGAATTATTTTGACTTTACCATGGTTGTCAGAGGATACTACTGGAAGTGAGTCTCAGTTCCATCTAGAATTCTGTGGCTAGAATTCTATGCCTGTTAAACACACAGAACAGAGATTGGGACCCAATTGTATTAGCTAGTAGATGGTCTTTCTTATTTGTTTTCTTAGTTTTGTGGAAGACTTGACAACTGGCTCTGCAAATTTATTAGAATTCTCCCCAAAATAATGTGTTCCAAGGCCTTCCTGTGATGAATTTATAGAAGTACTGGATTTGGCACATTTGTTGAACTAGTCAAGAATTTTTACTTTATTCTAACTTCTTAATTCTCGGTTGTATCCTAAGTCGGTGAGACCAAATAACTGAGTGGTAGATAGATGGAATAATTAATTTTCCAACACACTACTGAGAAAGTATTAAGAAACACATCCTCTTAAATTGCTAGTTTTGATTCTTTTTTATAAAAGAAGGAATAGATGTATATTGTTAAGACTATGCACAAGATAGATAAATAATTTGAAGGTCATAAAGAAAATCCATAATCTCCTAGTTTTAACTTTAAAACCGGATTAGTTTTTGCCTCCTTTTGAAGTTAAAATTGTCTTTTTAATGTAAGCATTTATGTGTGGAAATGGAAAGTGTACTTGTCTTTGAAAATCAGAGAAAGCAATGTTTGTTCTGTACTGCACCTCTATTTTCTTTCCTAAACAAATATTGCTCAAATTATGTGGTTTAAAAATATCACCTGGCTAATACTTCAGGTATTCGTTTCTTTTCTGTGAAATACAGATTGAAAAATTATACTTTTTTTTTTACAAGGGTGAAAGTATTTCTCAGGCATGAATTACTTTCATTTTCAAAGCTATTATATTTACTCAAATAGCTAAAAGGAAATTATTGTTATTAAACATGACTGTGCCAAGATACACATTTATGCATCATTCTATCATAGATTTATAGTGACTTGGGTACAAGTTACTTGTAGAGGGGGTTTATCTTCTGGTCCTAAAGATGTAAGTGAGGGGAGGAGAAACTGTCCCTCCACCTTCTGAGGGTAAAGTAATTGAATCTATGAAATCAATGGATAGCAGACAGATTAATAAGAAAAAACATTTACAAATTTATTATAAGCACAGTGGTATCACATGAAAAAGTGAATACTCAAAGCCCACTGACATCTAAGTTCATATATTCCTTTTATAAGAAAAAGGCAAGGAAGAGTAAAGACAGTTTAGGGGAGGATGATTTTGGGGAAAGACAAATATCCTCCAGAATAGAAGACGGTCTATGACAAAGCCTACCTGAGTATGGAGTTGCCTCTTCCCTCCTCTCTGGTAAGACAGCTAATCTTCTCTGGCTGCCGAAATCCCTGGGGAGGGAACTTGCATCAGTTTAGTTCATTTTGGAGACCGTGCCTCTAGGCAGATAATGGAAGTTGGTAGGAATCTCCTACCTGCATTTGCTGTCCCCGATATACTTAGTTTGAAGTCCAGGGTGGCATATTTTGGGTATCATTCCCCACATTTTTATATGACATGTTAGGAATTGCATGTCCTTAAATTTGGGGTTTTAGGTTTTATGGTGTACACACAGGGGTTGGGAGAGGTACAGCTGGAGGAAGTCATAGATTTTGTGGCAAGAACACAATCACAGGCCTTGCCTGGGTTCTGGGTCTGTCCTTCCACCTTATCATCTCTGAATCTCACCTTCCTTCTCTGCAAAATATGGGAAATGTCATTTAAATTTGCAGGTTAACTTCAGGAATTTAATTCTGAAATATAAAACAGTTGTTGAGGTAAGGACTTAGCAAATGTGGTATTAAACTTAATGGGCAGGTCCTAAGTGATTGTTAAGAACCCTAAATTACTGAACATCCTATAGGTCTGCAGGTCCAAAAAAAGTACGAAAATCCATGCAAAGATCTACTTGGACCATGCCTGAAAGATGGGCTTTCCGATTCTTATGGTATAACCTGGGGCCCCACTGCCTCCAAAGCAGCATATTTGTGCATATTTTCAGTCATGTCTGATTCTTAATGATAGAAAAACCATTTTTTATTTTACAAAAATACTTTTACATCTATTACTTCATACCCTTATTTTTATAGTAATTTTATACACCTGGTAGAGTTTTAAGGAAGCTGTTTTCTTACATTGAACACAAATCTTCTACTGAACACAGATCTAACTGGTACTTACTGATCTGTAGAGCTACAGACAACAAGTTTTATTCTGATGGTCATTTAGATTGTATCCATTCAACAACTACTTACTGTGCAACTACTATTTATAAGACCCTTGTCTAGGCAACAGAGATACAGCATTTACAGTAAAACTGTTTGTCCCTGCTTGTCTGAAAACTATGTCCAGTATGGAAACCTGCAAACTACAGCCCTTAAAAGACAGTTCTGATTCATCTGTCTTAAAAAAAAAAAAACATTGGAACACAAGCACATTATTCTCTGGCTTTGTGCTACAACAGGAACATTGAGAAGTTGTAACAGAAATTGCATGTAGGAATCCTAAAATACTTACTATCTGACCCTTAACAGAAAATTTTGCCGGTCCCTGGCCTGGTGGAAAAAATAGACACTAAATTCTTGAGCATATCAATAAATACACCATGTCCCATTTTTCTAGTGTGGGGAGCTGTGAATAAGAGCAATAGACAGAACTTCATTTATATCAGTCAGTAAGTAAAACCTTCTAGGGAAAGTTATATATAAGTTGGCTCCTGAAGGACAGAGCTAGAGGATATAAGAAGCAGTGAGGCAGAAGGACAACTTGTGTGAAGGGAAGAGCTTGGAATATTTGACTAACTGAAGGAAGGCCAGTGTAAGCCAAGCCAAATGGGAAGTGGAGGTGGGTGGCTTGAGGTTCACTTAGAAAAGAAGGTGAAGGCCAGGTCATGGACACCCTTCTAAGAACATTGTCGGGTGTTTTAAGTAGAATCACATTTTAGAGCACCTGCATAAAAATAGAAGTGGCTGCTTTAGCTACAGGTTGCTTCCTGGTGTGGGTAGAGGGGACAAAGGATCTACGATGAGTCCCAGTGGCCTAGTTGACCAATTATGTGAGTGGAGTTGCAATTTATGAAATGGAAAACAACCTTTGAGGAGAGAGTTTAGTGGGTAGTGATGATGTAAGTTTTGGAGACTTTGCTTTTGAGATGTCAGTTGACAGTCTGTCTCTCAGATCCTGTGTAAGTAGAAATGTGAAAAAGACAGTCATATGTGCAATTTAGAGCTCAAAGGAAGATTGGACATTAATTAGGTAAAATTTGAAGTCATCAGCTTTTAGTTAATTGAAGCCATTTTGGTGAGTGTGGTTGGCATAGTCATGGGACCCAGGAAATGGGCTCAAGTCCTCAGGGCTCTTAAGTTTATAATTTGGGTAGAAGAGCAATCAGTCAGCAAGAGAAGAAGGAAGAATCCTTGGACAATTGCTGTCTTTGGGCTGAGAGTGTTTCAAGAAGATAATGGCTGATTCCAGATGCCCTATCCTGCTGTGTGTGTGAGGTGATGACTGGAGTCTTTCAGAGTGGAAACCCAAAGCACACTGGAAGCCATAGCAGGAGCAGATTCAGCTGAGTATAGAGCACAGAAATAAGACTAAGACAGGTTAGGAGGCAAATGAGTAGATACATGTCTAAATAATTTTCTTCAAGACACTTGTCTGTGAAGGGTAGGCGAGAAAAGCCTCCAGCTAGAGAGGAGATCCAGAGAACTTTAGCTTTGACTTTGAGAACAGTTGTCAAGAGAAGATTAAAAGATATGAAGACTGCAGAGTTATGGAGTGAAGGCTATAGAAATGAAGGCTATGGAAATACCAGAGAGCAAAAGTCTTGAGCCTGCACGGAAGGATTGGCTTCCATAGGAGGGAAGATGATTCTTCTGTGATAACAGTAAAATAAGCATTCAGGATAAAGGCAGTTGTAGCTAGGTTTTGCAAATGCTGACAGGAAAGAGAGGGAGTGTCTATGGTGGCTTTTGTTTTCTCTGTGAAATAAAAAACAAGGTCACCTACTGAAAGTGGAAGGAGGAATGATGTCAGAAGAAAACAAGATAATGCAGAATATGCATCATAGTTATTGTTGGTAAAAGAAAGGGAGCATGTTAATCAGATAAAACAGCAGGGTGGCTTCTCAGAGCTGATGATTGTAACTTTATTGTGAATTAATCTCTAGTTTTGTGAAGGTGAGGGGATCCAGTAAAATCAAGGTAGCCTGATGTTAGGTTACTTGGGATGATACGGCATGACAAGACCATAAAGAATTCTTAAATCTTCAGTGAGTGAGGTGAATTGATTTAAAAAAGAGAAGGAAAAGTTGATGTTCATCTTTAGGATCAGTGGTCTAAATGTGGCCTCAGCAGATCAGACTTTTAAGTCCTGGCCCTGCAGTATGCAGATGTGAGGAATTAGACATCTGTATTTTGCCTTGACTATCTGATAACCAGGTATGGAAAGAAGTGACTGCTGAGGATTTGGTGGAGTTCAAACCCTGAAGCCACAGTTGAAGGGCACAGGAGAGTGGGATATATGGCAATACTTAGAGAGCATGTGTTTTGAATGGCTGGGGAGATGAAAGTGGTGGTCATCTATAGCATTAGTGGCCTCCAATGAACCATACCTTCCTATATCATGTCCTTGTATAATTGAATTTGATCCTTATCTGTATCTTACTTTAAGCACAGAATGTGGTATTGCCGGTCTAAGATTGAGCCGTCACTCTTTTCCAAGTCCTTAGATGATGTTTAAGATGTCTGGATATCCTGCTGAAGAAATTCCATAGAAAGACCATAAAAAAGGCATTTGAAAGAGATAGCCTTCAAGACTACATGGGAAGCTAGGATAAAAGCTCACTTCCTTCCGAGGAGATCTGTTCTCATCATATCTGCCAGCTGAATGCAGCTGAGTACCCACCAGCAAGAGGAACAGACGAACTTTCCAGCTAAGCTTATCAGAGAGAGAGGGGGGGGGGGGAGATTTTATTTTCAATTTTCGGCCTCTAAGTTTCAAAGTTTTAAGGTGTAGTTCGTTAGCAGCAATTGATAATTGAATTGAAGGGGTATTCTAATAGAGAAGACTACATTTAGGAGGAAACTGTCTCAGTCACTTCTTCATTGCTGGTACAAAATACCCAACTTCTATAGCTTACGGGGGGAGAGTTTGAGAAGGTGTCACACATTTCTTTCCTGGGCATCCAGCAATGGTGGAAACACATGGCAGAGGCTGGAAAACTGTTGACAGCATTGCAGACAGAAGCCAAATGACACAGGAGCCAAGTGAACCAGCGATGAGCCTGTCTGGCGACTCAGGTCCCTGGAAGAGCTGCGACAATGCTTCTTCTTCCTTCCCTTAATTCCTTCCAACTGCCAGTCATGCCTCCCACACCCAGGGTGGGTGCCTGCCCTGACTTCCTGACCCACAAGTCACTACCACACCTAAGATCTCTGCCCTGGGCAACCTCTCCAGTGTCCAACACAATGTCTCCAAGTCAAACTCATAGCATCTGCCCCTTCCAGCCAGGCCCTTCCTCCCAGTAGCAGACATAGCACACGGTTCCACAGTTACCCCACTACATTCAAATGCATGAGGCTTTCGGTGGACACTGCAGATCCAAACCATAGAACTGAGGAAGAAGGATGCAGTGCATTCTGTTGGACTTAGTGGACTTTCTCCCCCTAACAGAAAGTGGGATCTAAGACATAACATGATTCAGCTGTGGTTGTGGAAAGGCTCAGATATCGGGGTAGCAATGTACATTCGCCATCTCTGCACCCAGCCCTTTGTGAATGTTCTTGGCTTGACTGTGATGAGGAGGTAAACAAACATCTTTGGCCTGTTCTTCCAAATATTCTTCTTACTAATCTTGATTTCCTGCAGTCCTGTCTTATATCTGGTTTTGAAATTTAACATTCTTGTCCCCTTCCCCAAGTATATTCCAGCTTGTCTGTGACCTTAAATGTGATACCCAGAACTGAACTCATCAATTCCTGTTGTGGCCATAACTGTTCATTATAGAAAAAGAAATAGAAATGTTTCTTGCTTTAGGCGTTATTCTTTTTAAATGTAATCTCAGGTTGCTTTAGCTTTTGGGAGATGCTGTAATACTATTGACTTATTCTAAACTTGAAGGCCATACAATACTTATTTAAAAAAGACACGAAGTACTATTAGGTCAAATCTTGTACTTGTATGGTCACATTTTTGAACCTGAGAATAAATTAAATTGAATCTGCTATAGTTTGGCGTATTCCACGAATCTGTTAGTGACTTTTAATTTTTTTCTGCTACCTGCCTTCTTAGCTTCATATTATTCAAGTTTAATAAGTATATGTTCTTTTATTTTTTTTATCTGACTCACTTATTAAAAAATAAGCCATGGTAAGGCTGGGCTCAGAAGCAGTCTTGTGCCATGTCTATGAAAGCTCAGTCTAGTGAGATACCAAATCACTAAAAAATGCCCTTTGTGATAGTAGGTGCCTGCCTAGAAATACAGTTGCTCACAGTTCTCCCTTCAGTAAAGTTTAATGTGGAGGTATTACATAAGGTCAAAAGCAAAATGGCTTGGATATTATAAGAACTGCTGAAATTCTGCTCTGTGTGATGAGCCCTGAATTTCTTAGCTGGAGTTCTATCTATCTATCTATCTATCTATCTATCTATCTATCTATCTCTGTCTGTCTGTCTGTCTGTCTGTCTATTTTTTAGTGTGTCCTAAAAGTGTAGCCTGATTTCAAAGACGAACTGTTTCAAAATATGCAGCTTTCCCGGAATCACTTTCCCTGAATGCTCTAATCTGTCCTGGATGAGGATGGACCTCTCCATCCTGGATGAGGTTGTGCTCTATTGTAATGCGATGTGCAGGAGTGTGAAGGAATTTTGCAACGTTGATCAGTCTAACCACATCTGTCTTAGAATCCTCAAACGGGATCCCATTTAAGGTCAACTAGAAATCAGTGTGGGTCCCAGGTGCTAATACAATTTAAATGCTGTATCGTACAAAAATCACAGGGAGAATGATAGTAGGTAAGAATGTACTTTTGTGGAACATATTCCATTACCAAATAACAGGAGACAGTTCTGTCTTTTCGCATTTTTGTCTTTTTAACAAGACCAAACAGCTCAATACAGCTTTTAGATGGGCTATGTGCATGCCCTCTGTCAAAGTTAATTGAAAGATAAGCATCTTCTTCCCTATTGCTAGCAAAGCAGGTGGAACCTATGGCTAATTACTCTCAAAAAGAAAATGAAATAATCCACTCTGTCAAAGTCTTTGGCAATTAGATATACAAAATCAAATAAATTACATTTTTGCTGGATTTCTAAAGGAAACAGTCTGAGTTGATTCAATCTGGGAATATAAGAAGATGCAGTTTAAAAAAAAACAAAATAAAAATGATGAAAGTAGCCAGCTGGTTGTGTTTCTGCTTTTTAAATTTTTCAGACCAAAGTCTGGGTGAAACTACTGTACCCAGCTACTCTTTTATCAGCTAAAATTTGATGGCTTGTTTATTGTACGTTAAATTGAATTCCTTTTTTGAAAGAAAGCAGAATATAAAAAATGATATGTCGAGTGTCCTTCTGTCCAAATGAATTGATAAACCTTATTGTTGGATGTCTTTAAGATTAATCTTGAAGGGGAGTATGGTGAATGGACTTGAGACATGTGTATCTAAATTCCATGTCGTTTTCCCCAAAGAATTGCCTATTTCTCCATATTTCTCATTCTTTATTTCAAGTTTCTGGGTGAATGAATGACTGTGTATCAAGCATTCAGAGGGCAGTGCTCTTTATCCTTTCACCCTCTTCGATACGTAGGAAGAGGCAGTGAAGTTGTCAGCATTTAGACTGGCAGTATCGTTTCAATGAATATGGAAGGATTTGATGATACTCAGTCATTTGTCAAAAAGAAAAGTTTAAATACATGCATATTATCAGATGTCATAGAAGCCTTTATTATGATTGATTTCTTCTAAAGCACTACACTTTGCAGATGTTTTATTCATGAGTTATTTCTGTAAAAACTCCGTGAGTTCCTATTTCATTTTCCTCAGCTGAATATGCTGTGATTTGGTTTTTTGTTAAATTTATCCTTATATAGGCAATATTATTTCTGCAATGTTGATGCACGCTGTAGGCCTAGAACACAGCTGTTTGTAAAAAGTAATGATTGTTGACTGCAGTCAAATTCCCATGCGTTGATAGTATGGATATCAAAAGCATTAATTGTGCAAGAAAATTCTTTGGCATATGTGGGCAAGATTGCTGTCAGATCAGGACTAATTTTCCTGAGAAAGGAGGGGGGACATTGCAAATAAATGACTGGTAATAGTAAAGAGAGGAATAGAATTTGAAATGAACTCACAATAAACTTTTTTAAACATCAGAAATAATATTTTATGTGTCACTAAAAAAAAATCTTGATTTTAAACAGACTCTTGGACTAGTGGTTCATATCCATCAATCATTCAACTCATCCCCAGTAATTTTTTTTTTCAGAACTATTACCTTCTCCGTGAATCTCCATGAGTTTTTCCTACTCAATTTAAGTTTCTTCAGCATTTTTACGTTTCTAATGAAGATGTAATAAAGAAGATAGACTGGCAAGTTTTTGTGTCTTTTCCAATGATCTCAGTAATCCATTTGTTATTGATCACACTTTTACGCAATCTATGTTTATTAAAACAATTACACAGGATAGTTTAGATGCCTATATCGTATCAGTCCTTCACTCTTTATTTTACTTTATTATTTGCTTCATTTTCCTTTTTTGAGTGGATATTACATCTCAACATTACATCCCAAAATTATGGAGAAGTGTTAAAATTTAAAAATTTAAGATTATGGATTTTTTAAAGTTTGAAGGTTGTGTATTCTGGTGGTGACATACTTTGAGTATGATTTTTCTGAATACTTTTTAATCTTCTTGCTCTGAATTTTTGGCAGAGATTTCATTGTACTTTGATACAGGTTGTCCTTTCGTACTTCTTGTTTATATGTGTGAGAAAGAACATCATAATGATTTAGTGTGTAATTGATGACGTTTTTTGTTTCCACTCTTCATTCCATCTCATCACCACTTTGCTGTTCCCATGAGGGTTTGTTTTCCTATTTTAGATATTCAAGGGCGCCTGAAGATGAACAGTGGTTGGCTTAACTTGATTGTAGCTCTGAATTCACAAGAACTAGCGGGAACATTGCTTATAGGAGTGCCTGCTTTACAAAGAAAGGGAGCAGATTATCTTTGTGAAATCTTATGTAGTAAATGGAAAACACACACACACACACACACACACACACACACACACACACACAATACCTTTGTTGCATATCTCTAAATTGAGCCTAATTATTTTCTCCATGTCTCCCTTTTGACTCTGATCTGTTCTGAGGTTTGCCCAAGCCGCCAGCCTCTGAGGTCAGCCAGAGAGCCTCCTGCATAAAGGCTGCCTGTGTCCTTAAATATCATTGCCTGCCTGACTGAATACAGGCAACTGTGGGAAAGTGATTTTCACCTTGTCTTTGATGTTTGAATTCTTTTCTCACTTGTTTTTGGATGCCTGTATTTATATTACATATTAGGTCATTAGAAACTCTGGCACAGTTTTTTTTTTTTCCCCATTACAATGTATTAGAAGTAATCATGCTACTTAATCCTCCCCTTGAGAAAGCTGGGAAACTAGCCTATGCATATTGCATGTTGAAGTCACAGGAGATGGGAATTTAATGTAGTCATCTCTCAACAGGCAGACAGATGTGTATGTTATTTTTTCTGCATTTGCCCAGGGAGAGCCTTATTAAATGTGACGTCAGTCACCAGTCTTCATTGGTGGTTCAGTTACTAAGTGTGCTTCCAAGGCTTCCTTGCTGTGTGTAGAGGCTAGTCTACCATTTATGTGTGGCAGTTTCCTCAGCTGGGGAGAGTACTGGTTTTCCCAAACGCTGCAGGGAGGATGTTCTTCTGTGTGTTGCCTTTGATACCCAAGGGAGTACCTGGCGCACAGTAGGCCTTCTGTACACGAGACGTGCTGTCACACAGCGGTGGTAATGGGTGGAGTCCCATCGACTCTGTATTGGAATTCTGGCTCCATAACATCTCGTCCTGGCCTCTTCACTTTGTTTTTACTTCCTGCGTATGTCTGTGCAAGTAGGACCTTTTTTATAAGATTTTTGTGAAGACTTAAAGATATCATCCAAGATAAGTTCTCAACAGAGTCTCATCCAGAGAAAATACTCAATAAACATTAACTAGTATTTACAATGTAGTCAATTTTTGGTATTTTTCTGTGCTTATGTTATACAACTTATTTTTTAGTGATATTTTTGAGTTGTTGCTGTTGTGTTGTATTGCTGGACTATCCTCTTTTTAGGCTCAAAATTTAGATTATATATAGAAGAAGGGAGTTTCTGAAATATGTTTTTGTTTCTGGAGGTATGCACATTTTATGAAGGAGGGATGGCAGCAGATTGTTATTTAAATTTCCTCTGTGGTCTAATGAATACGTTCAACCTTTTGCTTATGATTAGCCTGCTTTGGTCAAATATTTCTAAAAAGTAGAAATTTTTATTTTTATATTCCCTGTTCTCAGTAATGAAATAAGTTAATATTTTATCAGTTTTCTTTTAAAGTTAATGCAGCAAAGCCAGTTTATGATCTTTAAAATATACTCTGATGATTTAACTTGAAAATAGTTTCTTTTAAAATTCTCACAGCTTTTATTTCTTTGGCAGTGTATTAGATTATTTCTCTTTCTACTATGCATACATTTCAAATGTTTCTCCATGATTGTGCCCTATCTTAGATAAAAGTGGACTAAATTAATCACATACTGTATATTGATTCAGTTTTTCCAAAAATGAATTTCATTCCCAACCGATAATACTTTTATTCTTTCTCCGTAAGCCTAGATTTCTTTTTAATGTGTTAGATTTTGCTATTATCTTGTGCTCAGTGTTTAACTCATGGTTTTTCACTTGGCACTGAGGCTATTCTGTCCCTTCATCCCATCTGGGCGAATTGTGATGAGTCAGTTGCATTTCACCATCTTCATTCTCCTTTTTGCATGGCTTGTTGGTTTTGTCACAGTGGAAGTTTATCTAATTCATGGAGTTCCTTCGAAAATTGGGCCTTAGTAAGTCTGAGAAGTAAGGTTTTATCCATTAAATAATTTCTTAATTTAATCCAATTCGCTTTGCCATCCAGGTGATTTTTCAGAATAAGACTCTTCAGTCTTTCAGCTAATTAAGTGCTAAAGGGGGTTTAGCAACTGGGGCCTGCTCAGTAACAATGTAGCATCTATAATGTGCGGTGTCATTGAAAGATAGCCAATTGAGGGCTGGTACTTTTTAGCCAATTAAGACGATTTTCATATACTGCTGTGCTTATCTTGTAGTAGGTTGAGTAGTGGCCATCCAGAGGGATCAAGTCTAACTCCTGTCATTGGTGAATATTATCTTTACTTAGATATAGGGTCTTTGCAGATATAACTAAAATAAGAAATTTGAAATGACAAAATTACCCTGAATTATTTAATGAATTGAAAATATAAGTGTCCTAGTAAGAGAAAATCAGAAAGTGCACACAAGCAGAAGAAATAATGACTTAGATTCAAATGATGTAGCCAGAGGCCCCCTAGGGGCTGGAAGAGGTGAGGAAAGAGTTTCTTCTGGGACCTCTGGAGAGGTTGTGGCCCTTCTTGGGTCCAGACTTGCAATTTCCAGACTATAGCAGAATAGATTTCTGATGTTTTAAGCTAATGTATTTGTGATAATTACTTGTAGTTGCTTTGAGGAATTAGTAGCTTCAATGAATAAATATACATTTTTTCTTATTTTTCTCTTTGATATTTTCATTTAAAGGAAGGAAGGAATCAAATTGGGAGTTACAATTTTTGAGATGTCAGTATTATAGGATTGACAGTGTAGCATTAATCAGGAAGTTAACTGGACTAGCATTAATAGAAACAACGAAGTGTAATAACATACTATTGTAAACCTTTTGCAGTACTTGGACACTTAGAATGTGAAACTTTAAGCAAATTAGTATATTGGGGTTGGAAGAAAAAGAGGTAGAAAGCTAAGGAAAAGAGAGTCAGATTACAAAGAACAAAGAAACTAATAAAGGAAATGTAAGAAGAAAATCGTGCTTTTGGAAAGAGCATTGTCTTAAAAATGATGACATGATTTTCTAGGAATGAGTAAAAAGTAGGTAAACATACCATGTTTTGAGTGAAAAACCCAATTAATCATACATGGTTGTTAACATAAAATAATTGATTTTTAAAACAGGTTGGAGAATTGCCTTGTGGAAAAGGGCAGAATCACCCTGAGTTAGTGCCCTGAATAACAGGAGTTTTTATGAGCGGTTGAGGCAGTTGCTAAATTAACGTGAGGTCACGTACCACACCAGCATTCTATGTTCCAGTCTGTTCTGATCCTGATAGAGTGCTTCCCACTTATTCTATTAGTATAATGTGTTGCAGCATTGCATTTTCATCCCATAATATATAGGTCATAGAATTTCAATGCGAAGATTTGCTCATTTAAATACTTTGCTTCAGGTTGACTTCAAATTTTGACAGATTGCACAATTCGCAAAAACTGTGTTTTGGGCAGGAAACATTCTTGCGTTATAATTCTTTTGAATAAAGAGAATTGGTTGCATTCATTACTTCCTTAATAACAGTGGAAGTATTGTATTTGTTCCCTTTGAGTTTGAATCTTTTATTATTCACCAAATATGTAATCCTTCAAGGCTTCTACTAAACGTTAACTTTTTTTCTCTTGATTTATAACATGCATTTTTTTTCCTCTGGATATTATTTCCTTGCCTTGTATGTAAAACATTGTATGTTGGGTTGGATTTAGCTTTGATGTTACACCCGGGTGAGCATACCCATCTCTGTAGATGGAATGATATACAGGTGACTAGTAGCGATAATAGGCAGTAGAATTCCATTAGGTGTGACATACCTGTTGGCCCCTGAACCTCAGCAGATGGGCAAGAGGAACCCGGCTGGTTGGTTGTGGGGATTTGTCCAGAATAATGTGTTTGTAGGAGAAGGTCGCAGACCCCAAGGCTTCTGTGTGTCCACTAGTATACAAGCGAGAGAATAGCCGGTGTGGGGCATTCGGGGTCTTGAGAGAACAGGTGTGTGTTCAGCTTAGTTTCAGGTACATTTTACCTCCAGCTTCTAGAAATGCAGTAGCAGAGGGGCAAGGTCTTGTTTTCCAAAAGAAAACTTGGAGAAGGGTTTTAGGTAATACCCTAATGTAATTAAGTTTGGGTAACTAATTGAAAAAAAATTGATAGATCGCAGAGAGTTACACTCCAGGAACCAAATAGTATACAAGCTGTGGTTTTCAGCATATGACCTGTGATCTACACTGATCAAATGTGTTGATCACAGTTCTACACACTCAAGGCCTCACAGAAGATACTCGCTGCCTGGGACCCGGTGTTCTCCCTTGACTGCTCATGTGTCTTGTAGCTTTTTTTCCCCGCCCGTCCCTCATTCCTTGAGTTATGGTAGGGAATTTATATAGCTTACAAGCTCTCCGTGTAATTTATGTGGGGGAAACACTGGTGGGGATTTAGCTCTCTCGAGACAAAGAGCTGAGCTGGGAAAAATCTGAAGAGACAATCAGAGCTTATTTTAAAAATTTCTGTTAGGAGCAGAGCTAGGATAAGCAAGTAGAATAAGAAACACAAAACACGGATTCAGGCAGTTTAACATCAATGCTCAGTGATTACAGTTCCTCAAATCTGAGAAGTCTGATTTCTATCCTTTCGGGTTGTCAGATAAAATTCAGGACACCCAATTCAATTTTAAGTTTGGATAAACAGTGAATAATGTTTTCTTATAAGGATATCTTATGCAGTGTTGCATGCGTGTCCTTATACTAAAACATTATTCATTATTGATCTAAAATTCAAATTGAAACTATCATCTTATGTTTGTTATATCTGGAATTCTATACCAAGAGTCTGGATAAAATTCAGAATCCACATCAGAATAACCCAGATCTATAAGCCAAAATAAATAACAATAATGAAATGAACTCTCAGAACAGTGTTTGGCCTATCTGTTTGGTGTAGCACTCTCATGGACTAGCTGAACTTTAAAATGCTTTTTTATGAGAACTGTTGCTTGAGAGGAGACAGACCAAGATAAATATCTGTAGAGAGAACTAACTTGGAAGTCTGTGGATCAACACGGTTCAGGTGCTTGTACATAATTGGCTGTATCCTTTTCAAATGGTGTGCTTGTTAAAGGATGTTTCAGAATCAGACATTAAACTGTGTCATGTTAATTATCATTATATGTCATTATTTGCCACATTTGAGATGGGGGTAGGAACCAGACAGTTGAATCTTTCTTTCCTAAGTGTTATGAAGAAACATCCTAATGTGATAGAGACTATAGAGGTTTGAGGAGGGAACTTTTCAGCTGAGATCTGAATGAAAGACAAAGAAAAATGAGGTTATAGCATAAAAGCATACATACAGGGTTCCAACACCTTTTTTTTTTTTTCTAAAGTGTTTAAACTTGTTTTAAACTGGTGGGCAGGCCCAGTAAGGAGGAGGATATTAGTGCTTCTGGGGACAGAGGGAGTACTAGGAGAAATCAGGTCTGTCTGGTGAATAACAAAGAGCAAGAACACAACCATGGGGCGTCATCTTGGCTAGGAGCTGGAAGAGAAGGCAGTGTGGGCCTCATACAGGTGAGCTCCTGTCCTGTTGCCTTATTCTTCTTGTGAGGAATGAGGCAAAGTCTGAAGTTAAGAGAAGCTTGTGATGTTTGGGAAGGGTGATGGCTGGTGGGTTAGGGCAAAGCTAGTTTGAAAGTTTGAGGAGAGAAGTGAATGTATGAAATGAGCTTGTCAGGGATTTGCAATGTATTCTTAGTGCCCATTTGGGATTTGTGGTCATGAATTTAAAATGAAACGAGTCATCAGGGCTGCATGCATAAACAAGCACTTTTTATCAGAATGATACATTGGAAGTATATTTTTTGAGTTTGTATATACATATACACACATACGTATGTACATGTACATATATACTGTCACTGTGTATATTTTTATAGCCTCCACCTAGAAATTTCAACATTCCTATATAACTATTTGGCCAAGAGCATTTATGTAGAACTCTGTGACTCAGCCTATTTAACTAGAGATTTCTGCAGTGAGAATATTATGTGTCTGTCTGTCCTACATAGAAACCAGTAGTGAGGTGCATTCTTTGTACATTTGAAACTGACAAGTTTCACTGAGAAGTCAAAAATTTTATTTTAGTTGTTCTTCACTGTTTGGTTGCACGTGACCAGTGCTGCTGTTGTGGACAACATGTTTACAGACACTATCCTATTGCTTTCTGACACTTATTATTGCAGAGGAAGGTACAAACTTAATTTGCCTTGCTTTTAGAAATTTGAAATTTTATAAATGATGAATATCTTTCAAATGCATTTTATTGCTTGCTTCTTGGCCTTTTGGCCTTGAGCATATGGCAGTCCCCTGTCCTTTCCCACGTTTTGGAAAATTTTTTAGTGCGCATTTGGAAATGGTGTGATAATATTGACAAAAGCAAATATTTAGAAACCACATAGACGTGAGCTTACAATATAAATCTGCAGTGCATATTATAAGTTGTACGATGTTTGAGAAATGCCTTAATTTTTCCTAGAATTATTTTTCTCTAAGAATTGTAATCAGGTCAAAATGAAGGATTCATTCTCTCTACCCTGCTAGGTTTATTTGCTTTGATTTATACTTCAAAAATACCTCTTCTTTACAGGCAAGACTTCTGATCTGACCATCAACATAGTTATTTTCAGGCTTATCCTTTCCTGTTTTTATTTCTCTTTTAGGGCGCTTTCTCAAGTTTGATTTTCATCCTTACTGCATTTTCTATAATGCAAGGAATGTTTAATATTGCTTCTGTTGCAAATTTACTGCCTTCTGCTGCACTTTTGATTTTACTACTTTTATATTCTACCTGTTCTTTTTCGATAGAGACATAATCGTCTTGAATATTGGTGTGAGCAGGAAGCAAGTAGGCACACTGAGTTCTACGGAGATATTCTCTGTACTGCTGGTTTGTTGAAGGATTTCATTTTTTAAATTCTTGGATGGAGGCAGAACTCAAAGTCCAGCATTGGAAATTTAGGGGTTGTCATAGTGTCTCTGTGTGCAGGAATTGCCAAATGTGTCATCCTGGGTTTTGCATGGGAAGCTGTGTGACTGTTGGCCACAATTCGTGGGGCCTGGCAAGCCAGGGCTGGGTCTTCTTGCTTCTTCTAAGTGAGCAGTCTCCAGCAGATTCTTCTGAGAAATAAAAAGATTTTCCCAAATTTGGAATGAGATGTGGGAGTTGGCAAGAACCTCTTTCAGTAGGTAGAAACATCTGCCCAGTTCCCAAGTACCCTCAGGAAAATGGAAACAATGGGGTATGGTTTTCGGTGAAGTACTAATCTCAAGTGTGTCCTCCAGCATGAGTCAGCCTCTGGCTGCCTGGCACAGGCTCCTCTGCTGCCTTTACATACTATTTCCTGCCTCTGGTTGGATGAAGGAAGTCAAGGAGTTTGGCCTAGAATTTTCTGTGCATTCACATATCAAAGGAGCTTTTGATGAGATGAAGGTAAAGTATTGATGGTCTAAAAGGAATGATTCCGGAGGACCACTCTTGAGATTCCAAACCCTCAAAAGCCTTTTTTTCTTGTCTTATTGTGATTGTGAGAGAATTTCAGATCATTATTTTACTTTTCTGACAATTTTATTGAGGCACACAGTTCACTCATGGTCGTATGTAACCTCATCTTTACCAATTTTAGAATAGTTTTTGTTACTTAAAAACTTCACACCCAGAAAGTTATCACTCCCCATTTCTTAGTCCCAACTCCAACGTAACCAGATCTGACAATCACGAATTTACCTCTGTTTTTGTGGATTTGACTCTTCTGGAATTTTGTGTAGATGTCAGTAGAATCATACAGGGTGTTACATGATGGACTTCATTCACTTAGCATGCTTTTAAGATTCATCCATATTATCACATGTATCGATAACTCATCTATTTTCATTACCAAATGATATTCCATTTATTAGACATGGTATATGTTATTTAACCTTTTGTCAGTTGATGAACATCTGGGTTGTTTTCTGCCTTTTTCTGTTATGTATAGTGCTGGCACTGAAGGATAGGCATTTGTTATTACATGGGGCTCTCCAGTTGTACCAGATAATTTGTTGAAATAACGTTTTTGTTCCCTATTGAACTTCTTGACATCGTTGTTGATAATAGAGCTCCTTTTGGAAACCTCAGTTCTGGCCAAACCTTTATGTTAATGCCAGAATTATATTGACTGAGTAATATATGTTTGCGTTCAGCTCTGAAAAAGAATTCTTTATCTTCCATCTTTATTCTTTTTTTAGAATGTTATTTTGGCAGTGCTGGAGGAAAGGCTTAGCGGTTAAAGAGCTTGCCTAGCAAGTGCTAAGTCAAGTACTAAGTAACCGAGTTTGATTGCTGAGCACAACATAAGTAGGGTGTGTTGGCACATACCTGTAACCCCAGCACTCAGGATGCTGAGGCAAGAGGATTGCTGTGAGTCCAAGGCCAGCCTGGACTTCATAATGAGTTCAGGACCAGCCTGGACCACAGAACGAGACCCTCTCTCAAAGAAAAAAAAATATTTTGGCAGCGTTGTGGCCCTTGGGTTTCCATGTAAATTTTGAGATCAGTTTATGATTTTTTCTACCAAACACAGAACTGAGATTTTTTTTAAAAATGGAAGCTGTGTTGAATCTGTAGATTTTAGAAATACTACTGTGTAACAACATAAAGTCTTCTGACACAAGCATGGGTTATCTTTTAATTTATAATGATCTTTTGTTTTTCAAAATGTTATGTAGTTTTCAAGTTTATATTTTGCACATCTTTAAAACTTTATAAGTAATTTATTGCTTTTTGAAGCTCTTGTAAGTTGAATTGTATCTGTAATTTTTAGACAACTTACTGCATATCTAGAGAAATCAATTATTCATCTTATTATCTCTCGATTTTTAAAAATATGTCGAGTGATTTATCTGATAGTTTCACTTTTCCTTTCAAATTCTAAGTGCTTCATTTCTTGTACGGCCTAATTGCTTTTTCTGGAACCTTTACGTAGAACACTGAATGGAAACTTTGTCTCTGTGTCTTTGGGATAAAACATCCAGCCTTTCACTGTTTTAAATGATGCTAGTTTTGAATTTTCCATGGATGTATTTTTTGATTGAGTTTTCTTTTTATTCTAATTGTATTGTTTCATTTTGTAATGAAAGGTGTATTATTTTGAAAAATCCTGTTTCTACATTTACTGAGCTTCTCATGTGGTTTTTGCCTTTTTTTGGTTGCTGTGTTGTAGTACAGTACCTGATTTCAGGTACTAAATTTACCTTGTGTACTGGGGGTAAATTCCACGTGGTCGTGATATACTATCTTTTTTTACATGTTACTAGTCTGTTTGCTACTGCTTAGTTGAAGATTTTTGTCTCTACCTTCATGACAGATAATGGTCTCTACTTTTTATGTATCTGGTTTTGTTATGTGGAAGCTAATGGCTTCAGAGAATATGTTTTGAGTGTTCTTTCTTTTTCTATTTTGATAGGAGTTTGTGGAAAATTAGTGTTAACTCTTCTTTATATATTTGGTAAAAAGTCACCAAGTAAGCCATGTGAAAGTGGGCTTGTCTTTGTGAGAGATTTTTAAAAAATTGGTTTAATTGTGTATTATAGGTCTATTGAGATTTTTCTGCTTCTTCTGGAGTCACTTTTGTTTCTAATAATTTGCCCATTTCACATAAATTTTCTAATGCTTGGCCTATAGTTTTTATAGAATTCCTTTATAGTTCTTTTTGTTTCCATGAGATTGGTGCTAATATTTAAATATTTAGTTTTGATTTTAGTGACTTTAGTCTTCTCTGTTTTTTTATCAATTTAGTATAAGTTTAAATATATGCTGATCTTTCTAAAGTTCCAGTTATTGTTTTTTGATTTTTCTTTATTTTTAAACCTTTTTATTGTATTAACTTCTGTTATAATCTGTTTTTCTTTCCCTTCTGCTTTGTATAGTTGTTTCCATTCATTTTTTCCAGTGTCCTAAACTTGAAGATTAGGTTACTGACTTGAGAGATTCCTATTTTTTTAAAATATAGACACTTCTGGCTATAATTGTTCTACTCTGCATTGCTTTTTGTTGTATTCAGTAAACTTTGATATGTTGTACTTTTGTTCATTTCAAAATATTTCCTAATTTCCTTTCTGCTTCTTTCATTCTCCATTTGTAATTTGGAAATATATTTTGTAAATTATCATGTATTTGTGAAATTCTGTAGTTGCTTTTGTTACTCATTTCCAGGTTTTTTTCATTGTTTTTTCCTGAAAACATGCTATGTGTAATTTGAATTTGTTTAAATATGTTTTCAGAATTGTTTTATGGCCTTCCATATGGTCTATCCTGGAGACTGTTCCAGGTGTATTTCATTAGAATGTTGTTGGGTAGTGTTTATTAAATCTTGTTAGTTTATAGCACATGTTTAAACATTTGTTGAATAGACTTACTAAGGTGTTTAATCAGAACTTGTTAGTATTTTAATATTTTCAGAAGAGCCAACAACCTGTTTGATTGTCCTTTCTGAATTGACATGTATCTGAACACACTGAAATTAAATTAAAATAATATAAAAAAGCAAAATAAAATCCAAGATTTTTTAAAAAAAGAGCTCTAAAATTATTATTCAAAGGCATAGATACTAAGCATCCAGTGTGGGATGTAATGACTAAATGTAACCTGCTTGTTCACAGTCTGTTACTGAATATTTTAAAATCAGTAGAATTACTGCTTCTCTAAGATTTGTACAGCTCTTGGAAGTTGAACTCTCAATTTTAGAAGAGATTCACAGATTTTGGTGAATGTGGATATGTTTTATGTCTTTACAGTTGTCCCTGGATATCCCCACTAGCAGACTACTTTTGTTCATGTGGGCAGAAATCAAGATTCAGTTGAGTGCTATCTATATCTATAAGGAAAATGTACCATATTCTTGTGAATTTGAAGATGGTTAAAAGTATTTCAACCCTACTGAGAAATTTCTGTCTTAAGTTAGTTTTGAGAAGTGTTTGAAAGTGTCTTGTTCTGTCGAACATTTTCTCTTTCCTGAAACTGCTGAAATTGAGGCCAACAGCTCCCATTAGTGCCATTAATCTGGAATCCAAATTGAGAGAGTTTCTGGCTAAACGTGCCCCAGAGAATTCAGGGACAATTCTCTTTGACAAATGCCAGTGTTTGCACTGATCTAGTTACCATCGATTAAAATATACTTATTATCACTAAGTTTATTTTGAGGTAGGTTAAATCGTTTTTACATGGCTTTTATATCATCATTAAATATCTAGTAGCTTTATCTTGAGAGTAAGATCAATAAATGATTTGATTTTCACCATATGAATTAGAAAATATGTTACCTTTTAAAAAAAGTGTTATGTCAAAGCTAACTTTATACTTTCTGTACTTTTTTTTTTTTTAATCCTGATACTGGAGACTTCTGAACTACATCTCTACATCTGCTTGCCATTTAAAAAAATGTTTATTTTGATACAAAGTGTTGTGCACTGCAGTGCTGACTTGAACTTGTGGTCCTTTGCCTCAGATTCCCTGATTGGTGGGGTTATAAGAATGCTTCACCATGCCCATTTTCCTGACCTCTTATACTCAGAAATAATGATTATTTGGAAAAATAAATAATTTAATTAATAATTTTGTATTTTTATTTTATCCCTGATATGATTATGTATAACTACTTGATTTTTCCCTCAGCTATATGGGAAAATATTTTTGTCCCCTACATACTGTGGCAATACCTTATTCTTTCTAATTTATAAAAAAATTATATCCCTAAGTATAGGAAATTGATTTTTCTATTGTAGATCCCACATAATTTAAGTTAAAAGCTGATTAGGATAGTTTGTTTTTAAGCCACCATCCTGTTGGACTGTTTTATGTTATATTATATTTGGATAGGCATGTTTGCATAGTGGTAACAATAGATATTATGGCTCTAAATCTTACTATGTTTTCTTGAGAAAGCTGTGCAGTTTTTCTGAGCTTTGGGGAGCACTGTATGAAGCGGGAATAGCAGCTGTTTCTAGCCATCTCCAGCCTTCCCAAGCTTTTTGTGCATTAGGTGGGTCTTATGGCAACCAAGTGCCTAGTGTAGTGCTTAGAAAATAGAAAACAGATCATCTGTCTCTTGCTAGTTTTTTTGTTTTCTTCTTTTCCTTCCTTGGTGGTAGATGAACTGTGAGTATTAGCAGGTTTACATGGATTACTTTTGTGAATTTCAAATTTGGCCTCTAGCTGAAACCTAGTCAGTGTCAAACACATTATTTTTATAACCTTGGCAGTCTTTTTTCCCCCCCCAGATACTACAGGCACATCTCCACCACACTAGGTTTGTAACTTTTTAGGAATTGAAGTACTATTTTCTTCATCCTTTTTATTTTCTTGCATATTAATAAATTGTATTTTGTGTGTTGCTAGTAAAGAATAGGAATAATATAAGGAATTGGATCGAGTTTTCCTATTCTTGCTAATTTTAATTCTTTGATGTCACATAGTTTCTCTTGTATTAGAATCCCCAAATGTAAATAATGTAAAGATCAAGATGAAAGATATCACAGATGATAGGAGCAGAGAAGTGGATTCTGTCAGGTGAGAAGGATCGGGGGAGACAGGAGGGCAGGAAACGGGCGGGGAAGTGACAGTGGCGAAGATACTGCATGTATATGCACCAGCCCCACGACATGGATGTGGTTATTATGTATCACAAACATATACTGATAAAATAATTAATGGAAAAATAAAAAGCATCAGTAGCTTTGTTAGAAAGAATATTCTGTAATAATCCCTTAACACTCCATTATGTATTTGCTGTTTTTAATTATTTTCATTTAGAATTTATACTAACTTTGATTTTTTTGTTTTTGTTTTTATTTTATTCTGTGTGTACTGGGGACTGAACCCAAGGCCTTCACATTGAGCTCCATTTATTTATTTTTTATTTTTTTTGCGGCAGGGATTTGCTCTGTAGCCCAGGCTGGTCTTGAACTCACTATGGAGCCCAGGATGGCCTTGGACTCATGGCAGTCCTCCTGCCTCAGCCTCCCAAGTGCTGGGATTGCAGACGTGCGCCATCATGCTCGGCTTCAGTGGTGCTAGAGAATCAAACTCCGGTATTTATAGCTTGACTTAGCTCTTGCTAGGTAAGCGCTTTGATCACTGAACCATTCCTCCAGCCCCTCCAGCCTATTTATTTTTTTATTCTTATTTTGAGACAGGACCTCAGTAAGTTGCTTGGTTATCCAAGCAAGGCTCAAACTTATCAACTTCCGGTCACAGCCTCACAAAAGTTCTAGAACTACAGGCTGGCGCCACCATGCCTGGCCTATTGTGCCTTTCATATTACTTATATTTTTTCCTTGTGTCCCACAATGTCCTCATAAATAGAGCTGGTTGCATTTATTTCTTCAGTTGTAACTCAAGTTCCACTGAAGATTCGTCGCCTTCCACCAAATCGCACCAGAGCCAGGCATTCAACTTCCCGCTACCATTATTCATTATTTTCTTCCTTTTGTAGTGATAGTTTGTAATACTGTTTCCAAGCCAGTTTGAAGCTTAACTTTGTGAACAGTGCATTTTAATCTGACCATATTTAGCTTTGAAAAAGTCTCTAGACTGAGATAAGGGTTTTCTGTTTATCTATAGTTAATAACATATTTCGATGTATTCATCTGAGGAAGTATAGATATTTTTGTCATCAGGCCACTTGTGTAAGTGCACAAACAGATGGATGGGTCTTACTCTAAATCCTGAAGGCAAAGAGACCAGACATCCCTTTAATTGTTTAGGGAAGATTTCCACAGCCAGGTCTTCCTGTCAAGGACATACTGATCTTCACTGTGACAACTCCTGAATTTGATATTTTCAATAAGGCAAAAAGCCCTGCTGCATTGATTGAATAAAATCTTATACTGTGCTGCAACCAGCTCCCCAGAATAAATTTACAATGTGGAAAATTAGAAATGTTAGAATGTTGATTGGCAATTGTTTATGACCTTTGTAAATGACAGCTTTAAAAGTAAAATTCTGTGATTCACAGTAGTCTGCCACAACCTCTGATGTCTTTTGTCATCTGTCCTGTGGCAGTAATGATAGTTTTCTTAGGAGACAATGGTGAGGGTGGGATTTTTACACTGGTCTATGGTGAGTGATCACCAACTGAAACTTAAGGTAACTTTTAATATGTATAGGTATTTTTAAGTGAAAGTTATGCCACCATAGTTATTATAGAGTTATACTTGTTAGAAAACCTCCAAAGCAAAATATCCCCATTAAAATGCAGTCATATCAGTACTTCTTTATTGAGAGTTAATCAGTAAGAACTTAGCTTCTTAACCAACTTTTTCTTGAATAACTGGATAAATGAGCAAACCACATAGTCTATTAGTATTTGAAGTAGGAATCTCAAATTCTTAAAATATGATCAAAACCCAAGCAGACCACCTCCAAAAATACAAATTTTGCAACATCAAATAAGTACCACAATTCTATAAGCATCGGATGCCTAGTAAATGTTTGCTTTATTGATTAAAGAAATAAAAAGCATTATTAGACTATAAGAATTAACTAGCACTATTTTTTTTTAACCATCTGGAAAGATTATTGTTTGGAGTCCTTTCTTATTTACTTATTGGTTTCAGGAATTTGTGAAGAGTTAGCTATTTAATGACCAAGGTGGGCCTGGAACTCAGGCTGGACTTACAAAGGGCATAAAAGAAGGGAAAAGTTTATTTTGTGGCCTCCCTTAAGTGCATGTTAAGTGCCATTGGCTGGTCATTTGTAAAGGTAGGGTAGTTCATGAGACTGGTTAAAGGAGGTTAAAAGGGAATGTTTTCCGAAAACGGGAGAAAAGAGTTGTTAATAAAGGACAAAAATCCTCCATATTAATTGACACTAGGGCCGTGAGAATGGAAGATGAGCTAACACTGCTCTTTGATGTCTCCACTGTGTCCTTACAATCCTATTGATAGCAGATTGAAAAGGCTATTTAAGAAAAAAAAAAAAAAAAAAAAAAAAACGGCTCCAGGTATAGGAACTGCGGAAATGACCTATTGTGTTGAAGTGGGTAGATTTTATTTTTCTTTCTGGCAGGTGTATCGAGGTTACTTAACATTTATGAGCGAGAGATCCAGATTTACACTTTAGATCTCTGTATGGATAAGAAATTTAGCATCTGACTCTGTCTGAGACTTGTATAAAAGTAGAGATAAAAATAGACTGATACAAAAGCAAATATCTAATTGAGAGCCTCTGCTAGCGCAGGAGTAAAAGCTTGGATCTCCTTTTACTGTATTTAATCTCAAGGATTGTATTGTGATTCAAATACCATTCATTCATTCATTTTTTTTTTTCAACTAATAGTGGTTGAGCATCTGCTACCAGTCAGGCACCCTTCTAGGTATTGGGAGTATTGCGATGAAGAGTCCAGCAATAATCTTTGTCTTCACGGATCCTTCATTCTGATGGGGAAGCAAATCATATTTTCCTCCTCCCCACCTCTTCTCTTAATATTAAATTTTCCAGGTTCTTACTCCTCACTCTTTTCTGGAGACTTTGGGCATTCAGCTTTATTTCTGTTGATTTTGCTTTATTATGACACATGTTGAGCATTTATGTGAGCCAGAAGGCCCCCAAACTATTAAAATGTGCCCCACAGACCATAAATCAGAAAAACTCCGGTGAACTGCCACTTTGAATTTACATAGCATCCTGAGCTTCTTGGTGCTTTCATTTGGAGTTTCACATCTCCAAATAATTTTTAGGTGAAGTATTTGTTTGTTTCTTTGTCAAAACAAATGTATCACTTTCTTGAATTTTATGTATATTCAGAGAGTATAGAAATCAAGATTTGTGATTGGTTTTAAAGACTTTGTAGGACTTCAGTGAGTTAAGGGAAGGGCATTTTAGGTGGTCAGCAGTATCTCTGGGTGAAAATGATCATAAAGGGAAAAAGTGTAGAGCACATTTAAGAAAACAGACTTTAGACACCAGACATTCTGAGTACCTGTGATCAAAATAAAATCAATAAGTGTTACTGACCATTGACCAAAAAGCACATGAATTGCTGTGATGGAGTTGTTTGCTAGTGTCCTCAGTGAAAGATCTACAAATGACATGCCATCTTGGTGAAATGAAACAAGATTTTGATTTACAGTGCTTTTTTAAGGGCAAGATGAAATGTCTCAGAGGTAGTAGGTGTTATTGAAAATGACATTTTATCTTTCAAAGGAGTGACAGTGCTCATTTTTTTCACTTTGATGTGATGATAGAAAAATCTGATCTTTAATGATATCAGTCTTGATTGTCCTAACTGTTCCCATTAGAAGGGTGATTTAAACTCAGATTTGGTGCCTAGGAAGTTGAAATTGAATCAGATACAATTACATTGCAAATTGAAATGTCTTGGAGCTCTGTGATAGAAGGCAATTTATATAGTATAAATTTTACTTTTAAAATGACTCTTAAGGTAGTTAACTGTAGTACAATATTGTTGACATCACATATTTAATAAATCCTTTATTTATTGTGTTAGCTTCATGATGTTTAGGTGTTGAAAACTTCTTATTGCCTTGTTGCTACATCGTATTTTCCAGAGATGGCTGACATAGTGTATGTCAAGCTCTTACTACAATATGATGTTGGCATTCTTAACACCAATTAGTGGCATCTGACTCCTCTTTTATAACCTGGTCTGCCTTTGTGATCACCTTGACCAACAGTTGACATATGACGTCTGAGGCTAACTTAGAGAAATGCCATGTATTTCCACGTTTTTCTTTGGGGATGTTTGGGCCATGCTATGAGGAACAACGTAGGTATCCTGGCTGACTGCTGCAACTTCTCGGCACAGAGTCACTCACTTCCCAACAGCCTTTCAGCTACCTCAACTAACATTGTGAGGAGGAGAGAGGCGCTCTACTCAGATTCCAGATTCATGTGCAAGAAGAAATGGATATTGTAAGCTATTAAGTTTTGATTTATTTGTGTGTGTGTGTGTGTGTGAGAGAGAGAGAGAGAGAGAGAGAGAGAGAGAGAGAGAGAGAGAGAGAGAGACAGGGTCTTGCTCTGTAGCCGAGCCTGGTCCTGAACTCACTATGTAGCCCAGGCTGGCCTTGAACTCAAGACAACCCAAGAAAATCCACCCCCCACCCCCTTAGCCTCCCAAGTGCTGTTATTACAGGCGTGTACCACTACACCTGGTTTTATGTGATGCTAGGGAATTGAACTCAGGGCCTTTTCCTTGCCAGGCAGGTGCTCTAACCACTGTGCAATTCCCTGCTGTGCTATTTCTCAAGTCCTCATATCAATACACTTAAATAACAGAATATTGTGAATGTTACATGAGTTAGTACATATGTAGCTATTAGAACAGTACTTGACACATCAGATAGTAATAGCATCATTGTAACCTTGGTGCTTTATTTAAACAATACAAGGGTTTGTCTAGTGCCCGGAAACTCAAAACTGATTATGATAACTTCAGAGTTTCTTTTAAACATGTTCTACTCATGATAAACTGTATAAACCATAAGGTGCCTTTTGATATTAGCCCCAAGGTCCCTTCAGTAAGGTGCTCTGTTGTGGTTAGGATCTGGAGTGTCGCCCAAAAGTATCATGTATTTTAATGTTATGGATCATCTGTGAAGCCATGTAATGTTGGTGGATTGGGGTCCGGTCTGGAGGAGTGGATTACAGTTGTTGGGATTAGGGGCGTGTGAGTTAAGACTAAAGGCATGTGACTTAAGACCAAAGGCTCCTGAGTGAAGACTAAGGGTGTGTAGTGGCCACACCTTTGATACCCAGATGCAGGAGAGACTAAGATTGGGGCTTGGACTAGTCTCGATGAGTCTCACTTGTCTGCCTGTGTGTGATGTCCTGAGAAGCGGCCTCCACCTCTATCTCTGCCATGTACTTCAGTTGCTGCCGGCCGCCCCTCAATGGACTGTGACCATCTGAAACTGTGAGCTAAAATAAACCTTTCGTTTCCTAAATTTGTGGGTGTTGGGTATTGAGTCACTGCAACAAAAAAGTAAGACATGCTGAGATGAGTATCTTTAACCACTTGTCACATGGAAATACTGTTGCCTCAGACTAGATTCTCTTGGTGTTTTTGCAGCTGCTGGAATAGCTGAATTTTGCTGTATTTTGTTTATAAGTACTTCTTCCTTAATGCTTCTGTTCTTGATCTTGAGTTTTTTAAGTAAAGACTCTGTGCCTGATTTACCCATGAATTTGAGCTTGGCTTTCCTTCCCTTGGCTTTGTTCTGCAAACTGCTGGCTTTGGTAACATAATGCTGTGCTTCTAACCTGCACATCCTCGTCTGTATTGTCTTTGCTATAATCGATGTTTTCTGTGTGCCGCCAAGATGGAAGGCAGGCTTTCAGTCTCCTTAGTAGAAAGAGGTGCTTCCTGCCTGGAGTCTGATTTGAAAATAGATACACCATTGCACAGACAGACACTGTTTGATACTCCTTGGGCAGCTCTATTAAATGCACCCTCAGTAGCAGCATCCAAGGGCCGTACTGTCTAGTCATGTCATGCATGCATAGTACTCTGTTGGGTACACAAATGCTATTGGACAATGAGAGGTAGAATTCAGCTTGCTGCTTAGTGGACTTATATTTCAGATTTCTAGTGAATTACTTTGAAAACATAGGTCACTTAAGGATTAAACGACTTCCTTGCTCTTTTTTTTTCTGAAACAGGGTCTCGCTCTGTAGTCCAGGCTGGTCCTGAACTCACTGTGGAACCCAGACTGGCCTTGTACTCATAGCAATCCTCCTGCCTCAGACTCCCAAGTGCTGGGATTACAGGCGTGTGCCACCATGCTCAGCTTATGTGGTGCTGGGGAATCGAACTCAGGTACTTAGCACTTGACTTAGCGCTTGCAGCAAGTGCTTTAACCACTGAGCCATTCCTCCAGTCCCCGGATTAAATCCCTATATAGCATATAGAAAAATTTTACAACTTTACATTGATTTTATTATAGAATTATAGTAAATAAGTAAGAGCTGTTGTGGTGGAATATTAAACTAGTTATCTATAAGTAATTTGTCTCAGTTTTAAAGAACTCATTGTTATGCTGCTTTTAAAAATAGTGCTCTGAGTTTAAATTATTTGGACTTCCTTATTCATTGTCAGTAATGTTACATTCAGCTTTGTCATTAAATGTTAATAGTATTTTGAGTTATTAAAAAATCACAAGAAGACCTTGTGTTTGTATTGTGCATTGTACTTCTATTATACTGCACAGAGCACTTCAGCCTAATCTGACCTAGTAGGAAAGTAGGAAGTGAATAACTTCTTATTTGACAGAGGAAAGTAAAGCACTAGACAAAACTGGAAGGGGAGTAAACAGGTAGAATTGCATTTGGGATTAAAATCTTGCTTTTATTTTATAACAGAATGTCAAGGGGGAAACAGTACATTGTTTTGGTGGCAACTCCATGGTGCCACCGAGCACTCACATTCATGGATGATTTGTTCTCCTGGTTGCAAGATCAGAACTCAAAGGTCAGGCATGACATTTACATTTTAGAAAGAGAACAGTGCCAGAAAGTCATCAGTGATAATTTTGCTTCCTTTCTGCCCCTCCAGTTTTTCTAAATTAAGAAAACAGTAGCTTTTCCAGTTGTTTTATTTATTGGATTTCTGCTTACTTCCCATAAGTCATGTGGCTCCTACTAACTTCAAAGAAATGTCAGTGATTGTTGTATGAAAAACGATCCTGTCATAATATCTTAACACCACAAACATCAGTTATATTAAAGTTTGTGTGGGTCAGGAATCCAGTCCCATCTTCTGTGGGTGCCTCTGTCTGAAGATGTCTGAAGGATGATCCAGGTGCCAACTGGGGTCTGAGCTTCATCTGGAAACTGCACTGGACAAGAATTTACTCATAAGGCCACCCACATACTCGTTGGCAAGATTCTGTTCCTGTGGGCCAGTGGACCGGTGGCTTCAGTTTCTTGAAGGCTTTTGGTCATAGTGCTTCTGTGCCTCCCAACATGGTACTCTTAGAGTAAGCGAGAGACTGGAAAGTGAAGAATAAAATGGAAGCCACAGCTTTCTTTGAATCTAATTTGAATGTGACGTTTAAAATCTTACGTATTGTTCTCTTTTTATATATGTTAGTGGATCTGGCCCACGTTGAAGAGGAAGGGATTTCTACAAGGGCTTGAATGTTCAGCCAGGAGGGTCACTGGGAACCATCTTGGGTTGCCTCCCATAGGAGTTTAGGCAGATGAATAATTTTAATTGATCTGTTATTGTCACAATAGACTTTAGATATGGAGTTAGCCACCTCATGGATAATAACAGAGTACTGAGTTTGAAGATAGTAGGAACTGAATTTGAGCCCCAGATCTGCCATGTATTCAGTGAGTTAACATTTTTGGTCTGTTATTGATTTTACCAAGTCACAAGGTCATTGCCCAAAATAAATGCAATTATATGGCATAGAAGTGTGATTTATAAGTTAAAAGAGCTTTTATTATTGTGTAGTAGAACTTAAAATAGGATTCACATTTCCGAAGAATAGCGGTAGTCAGTTCCTCAAAATAGCACAAGGTAGCAGACACATAAATCCTAAGGTTCACAGTGTGACAGCTTAATGTCGAGGAAATTGACTATTTCATTTTGAAATCAACATCTTTTTAATAGGTAGTTTTTTCTTCAAGGCACATGTAAGGGACTTGAATATAGCAGAGCTGAGGGCTGTTACAATTGTGCTGTTAAAATACCTGTACAAATGGAGTTATGTATGTTTTCTCTACCTTCGAAAAAGTGTTTCTGTTTATCCTTTTAAGGAGAATACTTCCTTATCTTCATGACCAGTCTTCAGGTTAGATAAAATTATGTGATAACATTGCTGCAAAGCTATATTTTTTGGGTGGTTTCAACCTTAAGTTTAAATTATAGGTTTTGTAATAGATAGCAACCAGTTCTTCAGGTGAAATTCCTTTACATAACATTTAGTTAATTGTGCAATTGATCTCAGGAGTTCTGTTTATTATTATAGAAGAAGTACTGGCCTCATAATATTAAACTCAGTTATACGTTTATCTAGTTTTCACTGGGCAAACATGTTTTGAATACTTACATTTAAGACAGTGAGGAATTTGTTATGGGGAGACAGGAGTGAAAAGTTTTGACATCAAGGACTTTATCATGTAGAAATGAAGTAATCATGTAAATACAAGTATTACTAATAATAGTGATGGTTTCTGATAACCTTCATAAGAAGCAGTAAGTGTTATGGGGGCTGGAAAGAAGAAAGGATTACTTCCAGCTTGTGTATCTTGAGGAAAATCACTTCAGTGCCTGGCCAGCTCCTGATTAGAGATTGAGCACATTAAACATTTGAGAGGAAGACTTGCTGACATTGTCACCTCCTCTGCTTAAGTGCCTGGTTGACATAAATAGAAGCTTTATTTACTCTAATTCAATTGGAATAGAAGGCCTTTTAAATCAAAATAACTAGCCTCTCTGCCCTAGGAAAAAGTAGGAGACAGCACATTTGCGGAAAGGGCTCAGCCCTGGTACATGTGGTTCCCTTACATCCTATAGTGGCAATTTGGCCAATGCCCAAAACGGAGTAATAGAGAACAGGCCAGAAAGAAGAGGGGAAGACAGAAGCACCAACAAGCAACGGTAGCACGGATAAACCAAACAGTCAAGGTCTAATGCAGGGTGGGTTTGTAGTACAGGTAACAGGTACTGATGCCTGCTCCTGAAGAAATTGGCTCTGGAGTCCCATTGCCTGAAGTCAACAGTAGAGTTCTCTTGCATTCTAATTATGTGACCTTTGACAAGTGAATTTGTTTTGTTTTGGTTTGGTTTCTGCCTTTCTTTAATAAAGACAATAATAATATTTTCTAATGTTGCTGTGTTAAATGATGTGATATGTATAAATTCTTACAGGAAAGTCTGGCAAATACTCTGAAGTGTTAGCATTTTTTGTTGTTTGAAGTGTGGCAAATTTCCAGAATGTTAGTCACTTACATTGAAATAGTTATATAAAGTACTTTCTGGGAGGCAAGTTGATTATTTCCCCCATTATTCATTAATCCGTATGTACAATATACAAAGGTTACATTGAGCTTGAAGATTTTGTGCACATATATGCCAAAAAACCCATTAAAATCCTTTCCTCCCCCGAGTGACCCTTTTGCTCCCTCCCTCCTAAGTCCTTATCCCCCCTCTCTTGCACCCAATTGGTTCCATAAAGTTCCTGTTCTCTGGACTTCTCATATTAGAGAAACCGTTCAATAATTTTCCTCCTGAGTTTGACTCACTTCGCTAAGTATGATGGTCTCAAGTTGTGTATATTTATGCACAAAAGCTTTGAATTCATTTGTCTTTCTAGAGAGTAGTACTCCATTTTGTACATGCACCACATTTTTTTTTAATCCATTGGACAGTTGATGGGCATTTCAGTGTCTTTCATGGCTTAGCTTTTGTTAGTTGCGTTGTTATAAATATGGGTATACTTGTGTCTCTATTATATGTTGCTTTTAACTCTTTTGTAAAGATGCTCAAAAGAGATATCACTGGGTCCGATGGAGTATTTATTTTCCACCTTTTGAGGAATCATCATGTTACTTTAACTAGTGGTTGTATCAGTTTACAGTCCCACCAGCAACAGAAACGTGTTCCTTTTCACAGCAACTTCAGCAGCATCCGCGGCTGCTCAACTTCTTGTTATGCAGAATACCTTGGGGATGTTCTGATTTACATTTCCCTGATGGCTAAGGATGTTGAACATCTTTTCATGTATTTGCTGGCGATCTTCTTTATCTGAGAACTGCCTGTTCATTTCAGTTGCCCATATTTTATTTGGATCTTTGCTTTCGATGAGTCTGTTTTATTTCAGTTTCTTGTATGTTCCGGTTATTAGCCTCCTGTCTGAGTTATATGTGGTAATTTTTTCCCCATTCTGTTGGATCTCCCTTTCTTCTGTTTATAGTTTTCTTTGCTGTGCAGAAACTTTAACTTGATGTAATCCCATTTGTTGATTCTGAACGCTATTTCTTTTTGCATCAGGTGTTCTATGTGCTTGCCCATTCCTATATCTTCTAGGACTTCCAGTGTTTTCATATTAATGTCTAGGTCTTTGATCCACTTTGATTTTGGTACATGGTGATAAGTGTATGTTTAGATTCATTCTCTTGCATGCAGATGACCAGTTTTCCCAGAACCACGTTTAAGTGGCTATCTTTTTCCAGGGTTTGCTTTTGGCTCCTTTATTGAAGATCAGGTTGCTGAGAGTACTTGAGTTTGTCTCTACATCCTCAGTTCTGTTCCATTGGTCAACCTGCCTGTTTTTGTGCCAGTACCATACAGTTTTTATTACTGTTGCTTTTTAATATAATTTTATATCTGGAATTGCAATGCCGCCTGCTTTTGTCTTATTACTTATGATTGTTTTGGCTATTCTAAGTCTCTTTTGGTTATATATGAATTTAAGGATTGTTCTTTTAAGTTCTGTGAAGAAAGTTGTTGATATTTTGATAGGAAATGCACTGAATCTCTGTATCAGTTTTGGCAGTATAGCCATTTTGACCATAATAATTCTGCCTATCCAGGAATAGGGATGTCTTTCCATTTTTTAATATCATCTTCAATTTCTTTTTTCAGCATAATATAGTTATTTTGTAGGTATCCTTTAATTACTCAGGTTTACACCTGTTTAATTTTTTGAGGGGCTATTGAAAATTGAGTTATTCTTCCCAACTTCTCAATTCTTTCCCAGTGAGTTCATTTTTAGTGTAGAAGAATGCTGTTTTTTTTCTTTTGTATTTTGTAACCTGCAATTTGGCTGAATTTGTTAATTCTTAGAGTTTCATGGGTTTTAGGGTCTTCCCCCTTAGGGTCTTCCATATATAGAAACATGTTATCTGTAAGTAAGGATAGTTTGAGTTCTTCCTTTCTAATATGTATTCCCTTTATTTTGCTCTCTTGTGTAATTGCTCTGGCTAGGACTTTGAGGACTATGTTGAGTAGTAGTGGTGAGAGTGGACAGCCTTGTTGTTGTGTTACTGACTTGAGAGGTAATACTGTGCTTTAAATTTCTCCCCATTTATTGTGATGTTTGCTGTGGGTTTGGCATATATGGCTTCTATCAGTTTGAGGTAAGGTCCTTCTATATTTATTTTCCTTGGAGTTTTTATCATGAATGAATGTTGGATTTTGTCAAAGGTCTCCTCTGCATCAATTGAGATGATCGTATTATAACTTTTGTTCTTGCTTTTGTTGATGTGGTGTATTGTACTAACTGATTTAGGTATGTTAAACTAACCTTGCATCCCAGGAATAAAGTCCCCTTGATAAACTGTTTTTACAGGTGATTTGTCGCCTGTTTCCCCGTGGTTCTTTTGTTGTTGATTATAGTTCCAGTAGTGTTGATGGACTGTGTGTCTGCTTCCTGTTCTGTCTGTATGGGAAGTTTCTTCTTCCAAGACCTTGCATCTTATTATCCTAGGTCTTCTTCCTGCCGCCTGGTTGTCCTGAGTGGCTGCCACCCAGGTCAGTGCGGAAGTGGCTGATGGGGCTGGCCTGAGCACCTACCAGCCTGGAATCCATGAAACAGTGGTAGACTGGGCTGGCTGGCCTGAGTGGTCGCCTGCCGTGGGTCCACGAAGCAGTGGCTGGTGGGCTTGCCTCAGCAGTTGCCTGTGTGCGTCTGCCAAGCAACTGCTGATAGGGCAGCTGCAACAGCTGCTTCTCAGAGTCTGTGACGTGGTGGCTGGTGGGGCCAGCCTGAGCAGCTGCCTGCTCAGTTCGGTGGAGCAGTAGCTCATGGGGCTGGCCTAAGGGCCAGCTGCTGAAATCTGTGGAGTGGTGGTTGGTGGGGCCAGACTGAGAGGCCTCTCACTGAGATATTTTTGGAGATGCCTTGGTGAGTTTATGAAGATAGAAACTGTGAAGTTTTGGCTTATTTTTCAGTGGCGGCTAGTATGTGTGATTGCCATATAAATTGGGTTGCAAAGTCACTTTTACTTCTGGGTCCACTCATGGGATTTTTTTCTACCTTGCTAAATGGAAGGATTCATGTACAAGCAAAAGGAATTTCAGAATTAATTAACAATAATAGTACCTGTTAAGATGACAGTGGCTCTATAATTTTTCTTGGATTTTGTTGTTTTTTAGTAGAAGAGACATCTTGTAGTTTGGGGATGTTGTACAAATCTTCAAGTGAAGTTGTGGGGGTCAAAATGTTTTCACTTATTGGTGTATGGGGACAGTAATGAATTTTCTGTTAATTCCTTAAGAAGGGTCACAATGGGATCCCAGAGGGTTTAGTGCATAGTGTCACCTGGAAGAGGAAGCTGGTATGAGGCTACTGACTTTGTATAGAGAGTGTTGAGACATGCTGCTTAAGGCATACAGCTTGGCTGGCATTGGTGTCTTGAACGGAGACTCTGTTATGGTTCAGCACTTTACCATTTGTCCCTGTGGATTCTGAAAGTTGCAGATAACACTTTCAAAGGCTCAACTGTCTGTAATTTAAGAATGAACTTGGTTATAAGTCAGATCAAGTAAAAGAAAATGAAAATGCCATTGCACAAGAGAAAATTGAACAGACGACTAAAGGTAATGCAGTATTTTTAAAACATAGAATTTTTTGTTTTCTTCTTTATTTTTTTTGTTTGTCTTAGGTTTTGAACCTAATACTTCTCTTTTTGGCTTAAGTAATTATTAAAGTTTAGGGCAAAGGTGGAAAACTTATAGTATGAGGAAGAAGAAAGAAAGGACTGCTCTGGTGTGATGTATGAACTACTGTCGCATGTGCAAATGTGGTCCCTTTTTGGGAAAAATACAGGGAGTTTGAGCAGCCCTAGAGATGTTAATATGATTAAGCAAGACAGAGGGTGAGGTGGAAGAATGTGTTAGCATTTCAAACCATAGAGACAGACCTAGCTAAAATAAAGTCACATGCTTTTGACTTTATATACCTGTATTAATTTGATCTACAATTCAGACTGTTAATAGTTTATTTCTATGAACAGTTTTTGAAATCAAACTTTCAAAAATTTTAGAGTTTGCTACTTTATTATTTGTGTACTAGCTGATGAAAGTTCCTTCCTTATGTGCATGAATATAAGCTTATCCTGAAAACATCCAGGGTTTTATTAACTGTTTATTAACTGTTGTTGAAATGTCTCTAGATTTGGATTGAAAGTTTAAGTTGTAAAGTTTTATGGAAAAGAAGAGCCTAACTCTGGAACTAAAGTAATTAAAAGAAGATTTATTTTAGTGATATATTAGAATGCCTAAGCCTATGAACTATTGAATATTATTATTACACATAGAAACATAATTATGAGGAAAAAGACTCATTATACATATTTTATATAAAACATAATGTATATATTTCATAACTCATTTACATAAAATTTAAAGATGAGCAAACTAACCTATGGTGTTAAAAGTCAGGCGAGTAGTGTTCTTTGTGGGGCAGACAATGACTTGGAGAGGGGGTTGTGGGCCTACCTAGCCTCAAATAATGTGCCATGAATAATTGGGGACCTAATCATTGCATGTGTTTATTTTGTGAAAATGTAGCTTACTTAGCCATTTATATACATTTGTGCTATCTTATATTACGTTTTAAAAAGTTGAAGTACATTATAGACTTACTGGGCATTCAGGTCTTTTCTGAAGGCAATTTTATCCTGCAGAAATTTAAATTTTGTAAGCTCACTGATGTATCTTTGTGAAAGATTGACCTTAGGTTAATCATGGTACATTTGCGAGTGTTAATGCATCTATGTATTCATAGTTGCATCGGAACTGATGAATATTTCTCTAATATCTGTCCATTGAGTTTCCTCATAATTAGCAACCTGCTTCTGTTTCTGAAATTTTAAATTTCAATCATATAAGTGGCTCAAAGATCCTTACGGTGCTAGCATTAGCTATAATTTATATTCAGCTCAGAATACAGAATTTATTTCTCAATTTTTTTATAGCAGTATGTAAGCTTCAGTGTATATATTTGTGTAGTTGCTGTGTTTTAGGAACCTTAAAATTAGACAAAAGAGAAAGAACAAGAGTATATGGAGATTGTGTAAAAGAACTTGAGAGGAGTGGGGCTAAGTGGGTATACAGTATCAGGACAAGTGTCTCCTGTTCCAGGCCATGGACTGGTACTTGTTGGTGGCCTGTAAAGGGCCACAGGTACAATGCGTGGCAAGCAGGAAGTGAGCACGGAGGGAGCTTCTTCATCTGTCAGCACTGAGCCTATTAAATCCTAATGCCACTGCTGATCTGACAGGAGGTAGAGCTTGCCTTCTTGAGCCCCTTCAGAGCTGTGCTCCAACAACCTACCGCAGAACAAATACTTGCTCCCTCCCACTTGGAGAGAATGGGTGTCAACTAAACTGGACCCTGATGTCAAAATGGTTGAGGACCACTGTGTTAGCAGACGTGAGTCTTAAGCATTTACTCAGCAGTGAGATAGTGGAATACTCTTTTGGCCTGACACGTCACACTTCAGTTGACCATATGTGTTTAACCTCAGTTAGTTGAGTGGGCTTAGCTGTTTAGATTGTGAAAGTGCTGGTAGTAGCGGTAATATAAAAAAGTTTAGATTTTGTTTCAACTGTTTGTTATTTTGCATAACACTTGTGTTTGGTTCACTGCTAGGTGAGGGATACACGATATAAAGTGTGATATCATGTTGTATTTTCTGTCCAGCTGTAATTTATTCTCTAGTTGAAGAAATGAGGTACTTATCAGTAAATTTTTTGAATGAAAATATATGCGCAAGTTGAGCTTGGAGGCATACACTTGGAATCACAGCACTGAAGGAGATTGGGGCAGGAGCACAACAGATTTAAGTCTAGCTTGCATATTTTAATGACTTACAAAGGCCTGTCTCATAATTAAATAAATAAATAGAAAGGACTGGTGTATAACACAGTGCAAAGGCTCTGGGTTTCATCTTTAGTACTGCAATCAAACAAAGAAAATGAAACAAAAATGCTACACACAGTAGCAGTAACAATGTTTGACAATTATTGTGCATTTATTTGTTTTCTAGTCTGGTGATAAAAACAAAATAACATTGAGTGGTCTTTCTGATATGAGAGTCCCTGATCACAACTCTTATGGAACTTAAAACGAAAAACAAAGTGAAACAGAGGGAAGGGTGGGGATGGAGGGAGGGAGGGGAGGGTAGGGGGAGGGACAAAAGGAGAGAAAAGGAGAGTGGGAAAGCCCTTGTCACCTTGACAAAATACATATGTGCACAAAATGCTCAACTCCATTGTAAACCTTAAATTTTGCACATATACATATCAATAAAATGGGGGAAAAAACAAAAGCAAAATACTAGCAAAAGTGGCTAAGGATGGGGCTGGATGGTTTACAGGCAAGGATATAAAATGGCCAACCTGTATGTACACACAGAAAAGGTTCTGTACCACTAGCAGTTAAAGATTCACAAGTTAATATTTCATCTACCAGATTAGCTAAATAAAAGAAAATCCAATGATAATAGGTAACATTGATGAAACTTCACTGAACTAGGAGAAAACTGGTATAATTGTTCTAACAAGAGATTAAGCAGCTTGTAGTAAAATTTAAAAGGTACCTGCCCTGACCAGAAAGATACAGGGTTAGTGGACACTGCAATTGAGGGAGGGGAGATTCTTTTTAAAAAGGACTTCAAAGTATAACTACAAAATTAACTATGAAAGCTAATTTGTTTGAAAGAAAAAAAAACACAAGATTTTATGAAATTGTGAAGTACCTCAAACATCACAAGATTTATCTCTAGCAAACTTCAGTTGGTTTGGCTATGGGCATGTTAACAGTTGTGTTCACACTGCCTCAGAAAGTTCCATTCATAAATCTCTTTGACTATTAAAGACTAAAACATACTTGCAACTTTTTGACTTTTATGTTGTAGGGCCACACCCCAAACCTTTTTGCCCTGAAATGGTCTGTTGTTTTGTCTTTGAATGGAACATATTACAGTTATTTAGATTTTTTATATTAATCTTGTGACATTTTCTATAGTACTTTATTTCTTGTATGATTTTGGTTATTTTTTAGTGCCTTTTTATTTGACAGTGATTTTGTGCTTTTACTACAGACATAAGAAAGATGATTAAATCCTCTAGCAATGATAGACACCCATTTCTGTTAAAAACAAAAAACCTCATTTGCACATCTCTTTTCTGTTTGTAGCATTCTGCATGTTTGTTGTGTTTATATTTGTACTGCTATTTTATTAAACATATTTCTGACAGGAGAGAAATTCCACGTAATCTGAACACTGATGAGAACTGAATCCTAACCATTTTAGATACCTGATGATTGGGATAGAATTTTCTATAAACCAGCTCTTGGCTCTGTGTATTTGTTTCTCCTCCCCTACCCACATATTTCTGTGTCAAATTCTCTTTGTGAAGTGACCTCCGGCCCTTCAGGGCGAACTGGAAGGATGTCCAGTAGGAATATTCCTGAATGTTTCTATTCTGGAAGAGCCCTCAAAACCCACATATAAAAGCTACTGAATCAAGATAAAAGAGACTTTTCAACTCAGTTTGCTCTGCCAGAGTGCAGACATGCTTATGGCTGTCCTGGTGCTATTCAATATAAGAGAAAGCTTGGTGAGAGAAAAATTGGGGTTGGGGGCTGGCAGAAGCCATACTGGGTATGATTAAAGGATCTGACTTTTACAAGTTTTGCAAAAACATAATCCCCTTTTAAAATACATCTTAAGAACCGTTTTTACGTCTTGGAAAAAGGTCTTGCCAATGCGTGGTCCTAAAGTTTATTCTTCATTAGGCATGTGATATAACATACATGCCTAATAAATATATATGTCTATATTACCTGTCTATGGTCAGCAATTGTTCTAAGTTTTAAAAGTGTCCCCTTTGCTGCTGAACTGAGTATAGAAGAAGCCAGGGATGGAATCAGGTGATAGGTTTACAGGTAACTAGTGATCTCTGGTGGGTTATGATAGGAAGGTGGACCAATGTAGCAGTGTTGTAGGTGGCAAGAAAGGACATAGTCTTCTGTTTGGTCTTCAGTAGTTAGATAGACTTCTAAATGGTGGGTTCTAAAGAAGTCATAGCATAATTCTAGGAGCCAGGGTGGCTGGACTGACTCTAGATTCTACTATTTGTGGTGGAAATGATAACTTCTCAGGGGACCTTTGCATATCATGGTGAGTTCTTTCTTTAGAACTGCGAAGGTAAGTATAAGTGTTCTGAAGTTTATCTGGAAAGACTGAATTTCAAGAAGATAGATTCAAATTTTTCATGCTTTGTCTTCAAAGAGACAGATTAAAATTTTCTATGCATTGTCAATTGTAAAAATATAAATTTTCAGATTTAGAATAACTAGTGTCAAGATGGAGTTTTCTTTGTTTAAAATTTACATATTATAGACATTATAACTGACCTTTCCATATTAGAGAGGAAGAACAGAAAAGGAAAAAGAAAAAAATGCCTTCAATCTCTGAAACCTAGAAAACCTCAGGAATTGAATATTCAATATGCCAAAGGGTCTTCTCATGCAATTTTAATTACTGAATTAAAATTGGTGCTACTAAAGAGAAGCCATAGCTGTCAGATAGCTGAAGCACTTTTAGTTGATATGTACTCTTGGGGAAGGCAGTATAGTATCTACCAAATTATTTTAGTGTTACACTTGATCTTTTATTGAAAGAAATAGGAGCGAATTGCCACTTAAGGCAATAAAATTATCCTTCCTGGAGTTCTTTAAAAATAAGATAAACATCAGCAGAGCTGTGGTGCTTTGATTTAGGACAGTGGAGGTCAGATTACTTGACAGACCATAAGGTCCTCTGATTTTTGAGAATTCTTCTTCAAAATATATCCCTATATATGGAGGCAACAGGATCTGAAACAAGGGAATTACAAATGGCCCTAGCAGACTGAAAGAAATGTTTTGTAGTACATTTTTCTTTTCTCTTTTCCTTTTTCTTTTCAGTTGTCATGTCAAAGGAGAGAAAAATATGAAAGAAAAAAATCCTATCCTCTCCTAAGCCCTGAATAACCTACGAAGTATGCTTTTTTTCTCGTATTTTCCTTTTGTTAAAGAATGCTGTGTGCATGTGCACATTTGTGTGTGAGTTACGGTGAGAAACCATGACATGACACACAGATATTGTTGAAATTCATGTTAACGTGTGTGTAGAAAAAAACTGATGGCTGTATTTTGAAAAGACATTGAAGCAGTCTCTGTGTGAAAATGCACAGGTGACCCTGAAACAGAAGCCAGTGGAGTGGCTTGGTGCCAAGGTCTGCTTTTACTTCAGCTTCTCACCCTGTGTGATATTTCAGAGCTAACTGTAATCCCATCATTGTGTTCCATTTTCTTTTATCTCCCCTCTCACCCCAACCATCATTGGGTGGTCAGGGATTCCTTTGAGCATCTGAGGGCAGCCATGAAAGCACTCATTGCACAAATGTGCATATGTACACTGAACATTTGCATAAAAGTTCAGGGGTTTTATGGTTTCTGGAAGCCATCTGTGGACCTCAGCTGCATATGAGTGAATAGGAATGGATCCGAGGCAGCATGGGGGCTATGGAATAGGCTGTGTAAACAATGGTTAGAGCATCACCCTGTGATGGTTAGCTAGAAAAAGAAAAGTTTGGAGAATAGGCCAATAATAAGCTGTCCTGCATAGTTAAGGAGATTTTATGTTTTAAAGCACAGGTTTATTCTGGGTGTTTAAGGGGTAAAGGTGGTTTGTGCACAGTGGTCTCATGTGAAACTTTAAACAGAATTTAAAATTCAGTACCAATGGCTCTGTGTTGGAATATTTTATCATTTTAGAAAGTTCTCTTGAACAAATAGTGGGAACTGGGGTTGGGGTGGGGGGAGGGCCAGAAGAAGAGAGGGGAAGGTCTTGTAACTTTGCCATGATATGTATGTGCACAAAATGCTCAAAATCAATGTAAACTTTAAATTTTGCACTTATATGTGTCAATAAAATGGGAGAAAATAAAAAAAGTTGTCCTATAAGTGTAAAATTTGAATAGAGTAGATTGTGGAAAGGTGGGTTCTAGCTCATTCTGAACAAAAACATTCTGTTAATTTTAACCATGCAATGACTTTTCTTTTGAATTGACTGCTCGAAAGAATAGTGAGCTTCCTGTTATTTGATGGATTTTTGCGGCAGTGATTCTTACATTTTTGGAGTGGTGTGGAAGAAATTCCTACAGAGAGCCTGACAGTGTTTGTATGGGAGAGGGCTCAACGTTTACTAAAGATGAGAACACTGGTGCAAAGGCGGCTGATCGTGACCACAGCTGGCGGGAAGAGCCAGCCACCCCTATGGGGTCCTTGTTTAGTACTTGTTTCATTCTACCCACTGGCCAGTGTCTTAACAAGATCCTCATAGTTCTTGTTGAACAACACGTAACTGATTGTAGCTCTAGCCACCTTTTCCATTATTCTGTCCTTCTACTCTGCAGTGAAAGCTGCAGTGTAGGCAAGACGAATTGGCTGTGTTGGAACAGATTATTGTCGTTCCTGCCTCAAAATCCTAACCACTGCTGTGCTCGTTATCAAGGTGGTACTTCTTCACAACCTTACTTCTGCTTAGTTTCCAGCTTATGCCCAAATTCCAGAGTACTCAGACCCACACCACTTTTTCTCTACACCTAACCACTTTTCTCAGTCTTCTCAAACATGCATATTCTTTGTGACTATTGTACTTTGCCTTGTTACTCTGAAGTGCTCTTTAAAAGCAGAGACCAATGTTTCTGGTGTGTACATTCTTTTTCATTCTCTTTTTCTAGAATATGAGTTCTGTGAGGACAGAAACAATTATGTTCTCATTAATGACTCTACCCTCACTGTCCAGCTCATGTCCTAGCACCATAAGTGCTTAATAAGTATTTGCTGAATGGATAAATGAATTCCTACCTCCAAAGTGCCTATGCTAATACTAGGCTAAGCTAGTTGAGAACGCTTTATAAATGTTTTTCCCGCACAAACATTTTTGTTTCTGTAAAAATCTTAAAAATATGAGTATAAGTGGGGTAATATTGTTTAGGCTTGTCATCCCAGATCCTTGGGAGGCTGAGGCAGGGGGAGTATGAGTTTGAGGTCAACTTCGCTAACTTAATGAGATCCCGTTTCAAAATTATATAAAAAGTCTTGGGGATATAACTGAGAGCTACTTTGCTTACCTAGCATGCATGAGATCCAGAGTTCAGTCCCTAGTACCAGGAAAAAATTTCTATATATGAATATGAAAAAAATAAGGAGGCCTCGCAAGTGATGACCATCAGTGTTACCACTTCCTTACAATTACAAAAACTTAAATGAACCAAAATAGATAACTTTTCTTAGATCCTTCAGCAATCACAGGGGAAATTACCAACCCCAAATCTGGAGGAGAGTATGAATTCAGTAAATTACAGCTAAGATTTACTTAGCTACAGCAGAAGTAGCTAGAAATATAATCCACAATAACCTTGTAAAGAGTAATTTTTAATGAATACCTAAAAGCTCTGTGTTGATTAGCCTGAGAGTGAGAAATTCCTGCACATAGATGTGGGTCTCATAGTTTCCTGGATTTTGTCTCCAGGAACCCCACCATATTTTCATGATGAACAACCAATAAAGATTCTCTGCTGGCCCAAGAAGAGGAAGTAAAAGGTAACCACTGTGAAATACTTTCCATGTGCTCTCTTTAGTAGAGGCCACCCCTCCAAGGAGAAGAGCTTTCCCAGGATCTTACCTCACTCGGGCAAAGGGTATTTCTGTATTTTCTTTGCTACTGAAGAAGGGTTGGAGGAGTAACAGCCAAAATAGACATAGAAAGGGCACAGTATAGTAACAGGCCCACCAAAAAGACAAGAGATTTAACTAGAAGACCAAAGAGTGCTTCCCCATCCTTGTTCCATAGTGCTGCTGTTTGTTGGAGTTAGGGCACTTGCATAGGAAGCGTGGATTATAGATTCTTAGGATTCAGGAGGATTGCTATGAATTCCAGGTCATCCTGGGCTACGTAGTGAGTTCAGAACCACACTCAGGTGTGACACAGATTTTGGAATTATTAGAAAAGTAATTTAAGAAAAAAGACACAACATGCAAGAGCAGATGAGTAATGTAAGCAATGGGACAGAAACAAATCTACAGAAAGAAAAAATCAAAAGATCCTGCCACCAATAAACTCAGTTACAGATATGAAGGAAGTAGTTCTCATTAGAGGCTGTACTTAGCTGAGTCACAGTAAGCTTTATGATAGGTCAGTAGAAATGTTCTAAATTGAAATAAAAAGTAAAAGGAAATGAGATAGAAGGAGACTGTGCCATAATCTTAAAAGGTGAAATGTACAAGCATTTGGAAGTTGAAAAGAAAGAGAACGGAATGAAACAAGTATTTTAAGTGATAATGACCTGATTTCCCCAAACCTCATGTTCAGAAGCTAGATACCCAACTCTCTTCTTTGGCATATGATATTTTAGCTCCAAGAAACAGAGGAAATTTTCTGAAAAAAATTGAGTTGAGTTTAGCCCATAATGCACAAGAACAAGAACAAGAATTGCACTGGAATTGTGGACTGAGATATTTAAAGTGTTAAAGAAAACCCAACTTACCTACCTTGATTTCTCTATCCAGAGAACGTGTCTTTGAAAAGTAAAGGAGAAGTAGACAAAATCTAGGGACTTCATTATCTACAAATTTGCTTTTTGTATATAGTTAAAGGAGCTTTTTCATAGGAAAGGAAAATAATTTAGTCTATGAAGAAACTTTGATTCATGTGAAGAAAGAGCATCGGAAGAGGAGTGACCAGAAGTCCAATAAAGTCTTCTGTTTTCCTCATTATTAACTGATTAATAATAATAATAATTTCAATAATGCATTCAGTGGCTGCAACATACAGATGATAAGGTGAATGACAACCGTGTCATAATAAGAGGAGGGAAGTTGACAGTAGTCTGCCGGCGGGTACCTGCATTGCAGGTTAAATAGCGTAGTGTTACTGGAAGTTGAGCTTTGATTAAAGTGCACATTATAAGCTTTAGTAGAGCCAGTGGAAAAAAGTTAAAAAGTACAGTTGATAGACTCAGAAAAGAGGTAAGTTCTGCACTGCATAAAATGTTCAATTAAAGCAAGAGAAGATAGAATGGGAATGGATGAAGTAATATAATGAGTACAAATTATAAGCACGGTAAATACTAAGCCAACTACATAACCACTTTAGGTGTGCATACTTTACACTGATGAACCAATTAAAATGCATATTATTAGAGATTTTTAAAAAGATCTAATTGTGCACATAAATTTGTAGGTTAAGAATGGAGGTGGACATAGATACACCATGTAAATAATTATCAAAAGAAAACTTTACTATGTTAATTTCAAGCAAAGATGACTTCAGTACAAGGAAAATGATGGGATGGAGAGGGAAATTTCAGAATGATGACATAACATCTCTAAACGTGTACATCTAAGAACATGGCGTTAGAATATGTGAGGTGAAATCTGATGAGTTGGCAAAATAAACAGTTGAGTCTACTGTTGCAGTTGTAGACTTCTAAATCTATCTTTCGGACATTTAGCAAGACAGACCACATTCTACCCTTAAAACACCCATTGAGAAATGTACAAGAGTAGTTATCTCCAAGACATGTATTCAGATTAGCATGAAATTAAATTAGAAAAGAAACAATGAGGCGATGAAGATGTTTCCCAATTATGGAAATAGATCAACAAACCGTGGTACAGCCACACAAGGGATGAGTAATTGGAAAGGAGACCATACACGTTGCAGAATTCCAGATAATGTATGTAGACACTTTATTCCCTAAAAGGTGGAACGTAATTCTCCACTTTACGATTGTAGGCCATGTGTAGGGACTTTGTTCCAAGGAGTATAGTATAGAAAGGAGAATGGAACTTTACTTATTTACAGTAGTTACAAATAAACTTAGCCAGATGATCAAAGTTGACATCACTAAATGATAGTGTTAGTATCATGTATAATGTGATTAAAAGGTGGCACTTCACGTCTGTGGTCTCCCTCCCTAAAATAGCTAACCCTGGTCTGGTCACACAATGTAACATCAGGCAGTTCTGCATTGGAGGAATTCTACAAACTTCTGTTCTCTAAACTATCAAAGTCAATAACCATAGGGAAATTATAAAGAAATTGTTAGACCCAAGAGGATCTTAGAGATACATGAGAATAAAATGTGTTATCTTGGATGAGGTCTTGGAACAAAAGGGAACTGTTATTTAGAAATGAGCAAAAAGCTAAATAAAGTAGGACCTCAGTTAATGATAATGTATCAGTTGGTCCATTATAGCAAATGTACATTTAGGATGCTAATCACAGAGGAAGCTCTCTGAACCAGTGGGTACTCATGGTACTGCCATTGAAATTTTTCTGTATATATATAATACATTTTATTAAAAGTCAGTGTAATTATATTTACATATATATGTTCATTTGAACAACTCTTAACCCAATTTTGAAAATTTTTGCTGAATAAAATTTCTGATATTTATACTAAGTTTAGTTTTGGAGTACAGCAGTTCTCTTATTTTTCCTTATAAAATTTATGTGAAGATAAAAATGTCAGTTATTAACATCCTGTAACTCCCATATATTTTTCAGGGCTCATGTTATTATCATTTTAGAACTTACTCTTTAAAGACAAAGTACATGAGTCACAAATGAGAAGTAAAGAAATGGCACTTATTTCATGTGCTTCTCATCATCATGGTGTTAGGAGCTGGTAGGGGAAGGGGTTCACACTGCGTCAGACTGCTAGCAGGTACTGCAGGACCACGTGTTGCAATGGTATCATCCAAATCCTAGGCAGTTCTGTTACCCAGAAGTCTCCTGGCTTGGTCTGTTCGTACCTGAGGAGGACCAGTCTTGATGCTGCCTCATCCTGACAGAGGAGCGTGTTGCCATGACAGCTGTTAGCAGATGTGGAGATGCTCTTAAGGGCATCCATATGTGAAAAGAGGAAATAGTTTCCTAGGTAGTGCATTTGTACTGCATGGAATAGTATGTGCAGATTCTAAAAATGCACTCTGAAAGTCTGTTGGCCTCATTTTGGACATGATACTTTATATACTACAATGATTTAAATATGGTTTGTGTCCCCAAAGGTTCTGTTGTGATTGAAAGCTAATTATGCAGAGTGGTGCTCCTGGGAGGTGGTAGAATCTGTGAAGGGTCACTGGGCATGTGAGGTACTTTTTATGTGACCAAACTCTTTGGTAACTCTTGAGAAAGAGTGGTCATAAACAGAGCAATCCTGGTCGTGTTTGTTCTTCTTTCTGCTTCTGGTTCAAGATATAACTACTTGCTTGGTTCCACAGAAGCTGTCATAATACATCACCATCTGCTTCCCTTATAAGAGGCAAAACTTGCATGATCTTGGACTTTGAACACCCAAAACTGTGAGCTAAATAAACCTTTTCTTTTTACGTTTCCTGCATCAGGTATTTTTTTTTTTATAATGATAAAACTTGACTAATGCCCCTCTGCCCCCAGCTTATTTTTTAATAGCCTAAGCAACTTTAAGAAAAATTAAACCCATTGATACTTCAGTTTGTATCTTTGGAGTAAAGGCTAAAGAAAGACTGTATTGAAGATTTATAAAATTCAAGTGATTATTATAAAGACAAAAACTTTCCAAAATAAAAGAATCTTGCTGAAAAATCATTGCTTTGTAAAATTAGAAAAGATGTTAGGGAATAAACAAAAACTTCAGGAGGACTTGTCTATTTTACAAAGTGAAAAAATAGATTTCTTTATCTAAAAATGTTGAAGGAATATTTACTAAAGAATATTTCTTGCATTTGCTTCATAATTATATGGGAGCTTGTAAGTGGTTGGTTAGGCATGTAGGTGAGCCAGAATTGGCTATGAGTCGATAGTAAAATCTTGTGGGTTGAGCTGTGCCCTTAAAATTCATATATTTGAATTTTAACACCCAATACTCAGAATAGGACTGTATTTAGAGATAGGGCCTTTAACAGGTGCAAAGTTAATGTGAGGCTATTAATGTGTCTAATAGCTGAATCCAATCTGACTGACGATACTGATAAGAAGGTAATTTGTATGCACAAAAAAACACCAGGAGCACACATGTGCAAAGGAAAGATTTTGAAAGGTCATTCTGAATGTAACCAAGAAGTGAAATCAGACCTGACCTGTTGATACCTTAACCTTAGATTCTAATCTTCAAAGCTCTGAGAAAATAATTTCTTTTTATAAGCTACCCAATCTGTGGTCTTTTATTATAGCTACAGCATGCTAATCATAGTAATAGAATCTCTCTCTCTCTCTCTCTCTCGCTCGCTCTCTCTTTCTGTTTCTCCCTAGTACTTAGAACAGTTTAGAGAAGAACAGGTGAGTAATTATGCATCAACAGTCTAGTGTGGTGGGTCTTACAGTGGGGAAGCTTTGGGTGCTCTAGGAGCCTAATGATGGTTGACAGAAACAGAACTGGGGGAACCTGGGAAGATTTGCTGAAAGTCCATAGGAATTAGCCTATGAAAAGTCAGTGGGGAGAGAAGTTTAAGGAAAGGAACAGTAATGTGCAGAATTCTGTAATGGGACCATGGCATGTCTGAAAAATTAGAAGTAGTTCACAGAAAAGAAGGCTAGGTTGTGTGTGAATGGGGGAGTAGTGAGATTCCACATCAGAATAGCAAAATGTTATTGGCATTTAATACTCACATATGCGCATGCATTACATATGACAATACATAGCTGTATCTTAATTTTGTTTAATGTTATTTGGAGCCAGGTAGTATTTGCCTGCAATCCTAGATAATAGAGAGAGAGGCCAAAGCAAGAGTACTGCATATTTGAGGCCAACCTGGGTAACATAATGAGACCCTATTTTTCCCCCATTTTATTGATATGTATAAGTGCAAAATTTAAGGTTTACAATGAAATTGAGCATTTTGTGCACATACATATCTCACCAGGGTGACAAGGACTTTCCCACTTCCTTTTGTCACCGCCCCACCCACCCCTCCCTCCCTTCATACCCACCCTACCCCCTGTTACACTTTGTTTTTCGTTTTAAGTTCCATGATATAGTTGTGATCTGGGTCTCTCATATCAGAGAGACCATTCGATGTTTCACCTTCTGTTTTTGACCCTATTTTTTAAAAAATCAGTAGTGGCAATCAGTCTTTCCTCACTAAAACATAAGGTCTGCGATGTGTTTTTTTTTTTTTTTCCACTATTTGGCAGAAAGAAAGTATTCAGTAGCAACTGAAAAAATATTGAAAATGAAATGAAGAAGTTACATGATTGTTCTTTTGAAAAGTCATGCTGTGAACCATGGAAAATATTTGAATGTGGCCCCAATGAGGGCTACGCGTTTGCAGGATATTTTAATATTGCTGCTAAAGTTGATGGTGGAGGTGTGGGTGAATAATACAGAGTTGGAGGGAGAAAGATCATTCTGAAGTTCCTGGCACTGGAAAAAGATGAGTCATTTCCTGAAGTAAGAGTTATTAAAAAAAAAAAAAAGGTGCATACCTGTAATTGCTGCACTCTGGGAGTCTCAGGCAGGAAGATGGCAAGTTTGAGCCCTGGGCAACTTAGTGAAAACGAAACATCGAATGGTCTTTCTGATATGAGAGACCCAGATCACAACTCTTATGGAACTTAAAAGGAAAAACGAAGTGAAACAGGGGGGTAGGGCAGGGAGGAAGGGAGGAATGGGTAGGGAGAGGGACTAAAGGACAGTGGGAAAGTCCTTGTCTTCTTGACAAGATGCGTAGGTGCACAAAATGCTCAACTTCATTGTAAACCTCAAATTTTGCACTTACATGTATCAATAAGATGGGAAAAAAAAAACCCTAATGTATTGAGAAGATTTAGGGAATAGGTTGGAGATACTGAGTTCAATTTAAAGTTAAGCATCTTCAATTTGGAAGACAGAAGCCATGGAAATGGTCATGTTTTGGTGTAGACACTGAGGAGAAGAGAAAATTAAAGAGTAGTGAGAGTGAATCTGAAACAGGAAATTGAAGCCAGCATTGAGAATTTTAGTGCCCTTCCTAAAAGTGTTGTGAATTCCTTCGTGTTGGGTTTCTCATGATTTCAGGGGACCTGAAGCTGTAATTTTCCTCAGCTGCTGACTGACACTACTGATTTTTTAAAAATAACCTTAGGAGGGTTAGATGAAACAGTTGCAAAGTCCTTACACACAGTACACAAGCAATAGCTTATATAATAATTTATTATTAACTATGAGCTTTAAATTGTTAAGTGTAATTTCAAGTATGACATCTTAAGTGTGCAGATTAAAACATGAGTGCTATGGCTCCTTAAATCAACCATGGGTTTATCTAGGTGCAGACTATTAAGAGATGGAGCACTCCTTTATTCTGTGTTGTGGATGCATAGATTTGTGGATAGTTATTAACATGCAGAGTAAAAGATTAATGCTAAACTAGTAATATATCTATTAGTTACTAATTACAAGTTTCAAACCAGATGATACCACACTTAAAGTAACATTTATGAAATACAGAAAAAGTACAGAATAAAATGAAGCATGTTGTTTGTTGAACCTTGTTTGTTGTTGTTTCACCAACACATTGTTTTCTCTTTGCGTTTCCAGGTGCATGTCTGTGTTATGTACCTGGCATGGTATGTTTTTCAACTCCCTGGCTTATAAGGTGTGTGCTTGCCATTTTCTGCCTGCTGCCTTCCTTAGTGGCTATTTCGTTGGCATGGCTCCAATGGGTGCCCAGGTTACTTCTCCCTGCCTGTGCTCTCTGAGAGGCTGCTGTCTCTCTCATATTTTTATGTGGTCTAAATGGCACTGTTAGGCTATGAGATAGGTGTGTTACGATGGCCTCATGCTCGAGTGCCTGGAAAATGCTCCCCTGTGACACTTCTCCTCATCTAAGAAAAGTTCTTTCCACTTGACCCACTTTCTCTGTCTTAATTCCATTCCCTTTTGAAGTCCAATGTGGAAGTTTCTTTGCATAAAATTGTTTACGATAATACATTAATCCTGTTAGTAGCTTTTTGTACATTTCAAAAACTTGCCTCTCCTGAAGATTCCCTTTTATTAGGAAAGGAAATAGGCTATTTTTCTTCTAAATTTAAAACTGTTATCTTGGGCTGTGCTGTCATTACCACTAACACAGCTGTAGCAAATTAGACATGTTTTAATATTCCAAAAGGAGAAAACGCATAGTTTTATATATATAAATGGGGTAAAATACATGTGTACATATGTAGATATGTGCACTTAAATATGGAGACTGTATGATGTATAATTATGTGCATACTATATAAATAACATGTAAGGGAAGCTGACCCCCAGGGTAGGCTCTCAGGCAGGACTGGCCTGTTTATGGGTGATCTTTCTGATTCAAAATATTATTGTTCATTTTTTGAGTCTTTTTTTCTGTGAAGTTAATCAAGTAATTCTGCATAAAAATTCACCCTTTTGAAATACATCAAAGTAAACATCATTGAAAAATCAGAACTACATTCATTCTTTGGCTCATCACTTAGGCACTAACGAATTATTATTGTTGTTGTTGTTGTTATTATATGTGATACAGTGTCGATTTTTTTTAGCAGTAGTGTACATTGTAGATACAATGTTTGCTCTCATGGCATTTAGTAGGAGACATAGATACTCAATACATACTTAACGTAAGTATTCACTCAGCGTTTGATGGATAAACAAGCTTTAAAAAAATGGAAATGAAGGTGTTCCTAGGAGAAAGGCAGCTGGTTTTAAAAATAAAACTCCTAAATTTATGGTTTTCTGTAATTTGGCTGTCATCAGTGTCAAAAGATGTTGTAGGTTAAAAAGGGTTTTTTGGTTTGCCCTTAAACTTGACAGCTTCTCATAACATATTTTCTATATGACAAGGCATATGGAATTCTAAATTTCAAACCTAAATGATCGATTGGAATATTTCATATTTATTAATTGGTTTAGCTCTTACTCCATGTAAAGTTATATCCTTAATCCATGTAAAGTTATACCCAAATTTTCTGCCTGTGTCTTCCCTCCCAACTCTTATTTCTGCAATCAGTACTTAGCTCACTCTTCTTCCAGGTAAGCTCTTGAGAAATAGAGGAATTTAGGAAGGTGGCCAACAATGAGGATTAAATAGAAATGAGGCAAAATTTGATTTTTTTTCTATAATCAGATACCTTTTTATGGGCTGCTAATAAATAATAGAGTTTGGAAAAATAAAGGAAATTTAATAAGTATACTTTTGTATGACTTAGTTTCTGAACTAGTTTATACAGTGCTTTCTTGCACAGTGATAACACTGCGACACTGTTGTACAAACTCCTTGGTCTCCATGCTGGTGATGCCAGACCCTCCTAGAGCGCCTCCTGGTTCTGGAGTTGTTCCTTCTCAATCTTTGTTTCTCACCTACTGTGATTTTCAGGTGAAGTTTCTAAAAGCCTTAGTGTTATCACACTCTGTAGCAGGTTTCTTCACTTCAGCGCTGTTGACCTTTTGGTCTAGGTAGTCTTTGCTGTGTGGAGCTGCACTGTGCGTTGCAGCATCCTTGGCCTGTCCTGACTAGATACACTACCTTGTGACAACCACGAATGTCTTCAACATTGTGAAATCTTCCCCGAAGGACACGATAACCCTCTCATAGGGCAAAATAATCTCCCCAACTCTAGCTTTATGTTCTGTCCCCAAGCGGCCATATCCACACAGACTCAACTATGACCTACATATTAATCTTGCTCTGTACATGGCCTTCGGTCATGACAACTTGGTTTTTGAGCTGCAGCGGTATGTCTTCCTGGATATTTCAGAAACATGCAAAACCAGCAGCCCGGCGCTGACACTGCATCGCCACTCCCAGGGTTTCTGTCTGGTGAGGGGCACTGCCATCTGGGTGTTGATTTTGCACCTCCACTCCACCCTACATCTACTTCCTACTATTCATGTTTCCAGCCCCCACCACTGCCAGGCAAACTGCCATTATCTGCTGCCTGACCTGCCAGTAAGCCTGAGCGCTGGACTTCGGGAGCTTTAGCTTCCCTTCAGCCTGGTATCTACATCACTCAGTGTCTTCTAAAGCGGTGCATCTGAGTAAGTCACGCATATGCCCTTCCGCCTGCTTTCAGGCGAAAGCCTCAAATCTGTAACAAGACTAGCTCCTGTGTGTGATCTGCCCCCAGCTGCCTGCCTTCTATGTACTGATCAGGCTGTGGATGTTCTTACCTCTAGGTCCGTGTCCATGACCAGAGTATTTTGTAGTCAGCTCCAGCTCACCCTCACCACTACAGCTGTTTGCTGCTAATGTATACATACATATGCTTTTCTCTCCTCATTTGAAATTTTATAAATGCTCTTACAACAAAGACGGAATTTTTAATTTGATTAGTTTCTTGTATTCAGAAAAGTGTAACAATGTGAATACTTTTTTCTAAGATGAGAAAAATGTATTTATAAAATTATAAAAATAGTATGAGAAATTAGAAATGGAGATTGAATTATATACATACACACATATACACATATGTATAAACAGACATTTGTAATTTCTTTTAAAGTATTTTCTATGTATCAGTCCTTATTGTTTGTTTCCCCTTTTAGAATATATGGAGATGGTTGATAAAATCCTCTGGTAGGAAAATATATGATATTATAAAAATTCAAAAGGAGATAATTTGTGGCTACTGGGCAAAAATGTGTATGAGTCCTAAATTAAACCTGACAAACCTGTCATAAAATGTAAGTTTTAATAGAAGCATAATCTGTGCTTTCATGACTGTGTCAGAATCAATAATACATCATCAGCACTTTTTTAGATTTACTCACATAATGCAAAGAATTTGAAAGTAAACACATTTTTTAGTCCATGAACAAAATTGTAAGATATAAATGTGGCTTAGATCAAGAATGAATGCCTATATCTAGATTATATCTACATTTATATATAGTTATTTTAAATTATAGCCTATAGAATATGTAAATTTGTTATTTAAAAAATAGGCCATAAAACAAATCAAATGACATGGAAGACTGGAAAAATTGAGTTAAAAATATAACATAAGCCAAGAGTTAATTTCTTTTATGTATTAATACAAGTATTCTCACAAATCATTTTTATAGAAAAGTATATCAATGGAAAAGTCGAAAACTGGACAAAGAAAATACTTTTAAAAGAGGGTTCACTTGGGTGCTGCAACAAAGAGGGTTACAAGATTGAGGCCAACCTGGGAGCTTTGTGAGACTCTGTCTCAAAATAGAAAAATGGGAAAGGTCTGGGAATGTAGCTCAATGTGAAGACCTTGGGTCAATCCCCCAGTACTACGAATAAATAAATAAATAAAACAAAGTGAGCAAGCATTCATATGCCAAGCACATATTCAAAACATCGTTCATACTAGCTAGCAATAAATTGTAACTACAAAGAAATTTCATCCGTTATATCAGAAATTATTTTAAAAATAGCATTAGCAATAGATAGCTGATGGAGATCTTGTGGGAGCAGTAGGCATCCATTCTTTGCAAGTGAGACTCTAGAAGCCTCTTTCATGCCATGCATCCAAAGCCCTAAAACCCACAACTTACCTTTCTAGGGATTTATGCAAATGAAGTAATTAGCTATGACTGTGATAATTTTTATACTAGAAATTTTATCCCAACCTTGCTCAATGGTACCAAAACATGGAAACAGAATTGGTGTTCATCAGTAGATAATGCCACAGTTTATTCATGCATTGGCTATACAAAGAGTATTATACAGTTCTAAAAATGACAACTTAAATTGTTTATTCACATGGAGAATATGTGTGTAGTAACTTGTTAGGTTGGCAGATATACCAAGGATGTCTTGGTCCTAGTGCTGTTCTTCAGTAAAATAATTAGGACTTCTTGCAGAAACAGCTGTTCTGAGACTGTTTCAGGAAAAATAAAAACTGAGGAGCATCTTGTAATGGTAAAAGTAAGGAAGTGTTGAAAACAAACAAAACAAAACAAACCTACAAAGAAAATGCATTCCATTCGAGGCAACCTAACTCAGTGAGCTTTTAATAGCCAAGGCTAGGACCGTTTGAGCAGCAAAATAAATAGAGCACTGTACTGTAATCCAGAATATAAAATAAATATTCATGAGTATATGCTTATATAAGTAGGTGGTTCAGTAAATAAATGGAGGACAAGAGACACATCTTCCATGTAGAAAAATTCTAAAAAATGTATACAGCTACTCTACTTTCAAGGAGATAGAGCTTAATTTTCCACTTCTCATGGTCTACTCATTACAACTTCATTCCAAATCACACAGGACACATTGAGGGACACAGTGTGGAAGGGGGAGAATGACTTTACAGTGTAGAAATCTGAAAAACAGTACATTAAGCTATGTGATGAAAGTCAGTATCAATAGCAATAAAACATGCAAATGGTGTGAGTTTTTGAAATGGTGAAAGTGCCATTTTAACTCCATGTTCTTCCTCCCTCGAACCCACAAATCCAGTGTCATACCATGAAAAATATTAAATTTCAAGTGAAGAACATTATTTGCTGTATTTGAACTTGTAATCCTTGAAACTGTCAAGTTATTAAAATAAGGAGAATCTAAGAACCTGTCCTAGTCTAGAGTAGCCTGAGGAGACATGGTAATTAATATAATGTGTTAAAATAGAAAAGGTATTGTATCAGAACTAAGGAAATATGAATAAATTATAGACTTTAGTTAATAAAATATGTGAATATTATTTGCTTAAGTTTGATTGTTAGAAGTCTGAAACCAAGGTATCATGGGATTAGTTTCTTCTGAGGGCCATGAGGAAAAGTTGTGTTCCAGAACCTTCTCCTGTGTCTTCACATCTACTGTCCTCTGGGGGTGTCTGTGTCCAAGTTCCCTTGCTTTTAGAAGGACAACATTTTAGAAGGACAACAGCCATATTTGGATTATAGACCACAGTAATGACCTCAGCTTAAAATTCATGTTTCTCCAGAATATAGTTTCCAGTGTAACACCCTAGGGATTGAATTCAACAAAAAATATTTTGTGGGGGACACAAATGGGCCTACCGGGTTCTCACTATTAGAGAAAGAAGTTGCAAATGAGTAGCAAACATTGGCAAGAATGAACCCTGGGATGGTAGAATCAGAAAATCATATTTATTTTAACAAGCATGAATATAGGCACAGTAATAAATATGCATATCTGTGCATACTTTGTTTACTATCTATCAATAGTGTATTACTCTGTCCACTGAGAGTGCCTAGATACAGTGGTGTCCCAGTAACAATGACAACCATGCCACGGCCAAGATAGTTTTTGAATATGATTCTGTAGTAAAAGGAGAAGTGGCTGATCCTTGGACTGAGGCAAGGGAAACATAGTATTAGCCTGAGAAAATTTTTAAGGAAAAATGGAATGTAAATGAACATAGCTAGAAAGCGTCTCCCTTCTACTTAGATACTAATTGCGGTAGTTCTGCCACATGTTCACAAATTCTTCACCCTCCAAACGGGGCAACACAGTTATCTTTTCCTGAAGTGTATACTTAATATACACTGCTATAGAAAGAGGTATTTTGGAGTTTTATAGCAGAGAAACCCGACTGGCACTACACTAGCCGGTTATCCAGCTTATCATCACCAGGGACTGTCATCTTGATATTCTATACCCCTGATCTTTTGGCATGAGAAGAGCAATTTGCCTCATTACCTTTATCCCAAAATCTGTAATTTGTATTATGAAATAATATCACAGTATATTATAATTTATATCTAAGGGAAACAAACCAGAAGCAAACACATTGAGAGACATTCTACAACATAGTAGGCCTGTTTACTTCAGAAGCGTCAAGGTAATAAAAAAACAAGGAAAAACTGGGAAAAGTTCGTGAATAGAGGAGAGCAGACCACCATGATGCCTAAATGTAACATGCTAAATGGGACCGAAGGTTGTTGGTGTCCACACTGGTGAAATCCAAATAATCTGAAGTTTAGGTATGCCAGTGTTGGTATCTTTGTTTTAATAAATGTTATTTAAGATAATAACATTAGAGAAAGCTGCTTGAAGGTAAATGAGAACTCTGTGTAGGGTTGGGGGCGGGGCGGGTGGTGTTGGGGGTTGGGCTTAGGATGTTTGCCCTGAGCCACAGTCCCAGTTGTTGGTGTTGTTATTTATATAGAATCTTTCCAGGTTGCTAAGTTGCCCAGGTTGCTCAGACTTTCTATCTCCCTGCCTCAATCTCCCATGTAGTGGGATTACGAGGGGACACCACCACATCCAGCTTGGAAATTCTGTATCTTATTTTTTGAACTATTCTGTGAATCTTAAATTTTTGTAAAATAAAAATTAAAATACATAATAGCATTAATTTCCTAAAAAAACATTGAGGACTTAGTATGTGCCGGGTACTCTTTTATGGTAAGAATGTTGGAATGAAAGAAGCAATCTTGCCCTTGTCGAGCTCTCATTTTAATATTAGTGGAACAGGTTTAGTTAAAATACATATTTGTAAATAGGTAATCTGTTTCAATTTATGCATTTGCTTTTAAGGTTTGATTTACCAATAAGTAGACATGTCTGAATGATGATACTTCTATTTAACAGAGGAAATATTTAAGACAGAGCACAGGTTTTAGAATGCTCTGTAGATGTAGGGTCTTGTAGGTGTGTGGTGTTGCCAGAGAACTCATTAGAGGTGCAAATTCTTAGGCCAAATCTCAGTTACCAAATTAGGAACTGTTAATGAGGCTAAGCTTATTTTAACAAAGCCTTCCAGGTGACTCCACCATCGATATCTATTGGTTTTCTTATCTGTAGAATGCAAATAGCAATTTTATGGATAATATGGATAATGCAAACCAAATTAACAATGATTTGGCACACTGTCAGCAGAGTCCAGATCATACCACCATTTCCTTCAGTATCTTTGCAGCTGATTACCTTACCTCTGCTGGACTTTGCTTGAATGGCAGTTTATCAATGAGGCCTTCCTGAACCGCCTTGGTTGCAACTTGCGTCACCCCCTTTCCTTGCAGCTGAACTCCCAATCTCCTTTCTTCTCCCTTCCCCACCTATAGGACTTAACTCCTAATAAATTACATAGTTCATGGATGTATTTGCGCATTTGAAAAGGCTTGTCTTCTCTGCTAGGTTGTAACATCTCAAGTTAGGAGATCTTAATGGAATGTAAATGCTGAAAGCAGTGCCTGACACATAGTAGGCACTTTAAACATTTCCACAGTGCACGGTTAATATTATTGTCTGATAACAGCAGATTGCAAACTGTTCTTCACGCACGTTAGGATTCTGCATGTTTAACTTGACTTAGGCTTCCATGATTAGACTGTACTTTGGATTCTGACTGTTCTTCACATCCCAAAGGCCATTTAGAGTTACTGTAGTCAAAGCAGTGATGGGGTCCTTGTCTACATGGCCGCTTCAGACATGCAGCTTTCCTACAGGTGAAATCTAGTCCTATGTGGCTGATACTAGGAGTCATTTTGTTCACAGAAAGACCGTTAAGTCGAGAAGATTTTGTTTCTCCAAATATTGCTGAACTCTGCAGCCATTTATTACTGGTGAGAGTGGCAGTTAAGAACTGCAAACTTGTTCCTGGCAGAAGAACCAAGTGAAAATGTCATGAAGAAAGAATCTGATGTGAAGAGACTAGACAGAGGGGATTTAGGTGGATCAGGGAGATCCACAGATAGCGGTTAATGAAGTTGGAGAGGTGATAATAGCATAGCCTATGTGATGAGAAGGTCGTGAAGCCCAGTAAGAGAAATGTGAACTTTATGCAGGTAAATCAGCAGAGGATTCCACAGGATGTATTGTGACAGCCGAACACAGGAAGGACTTGGGCAGTATTGCTGTTTAAGTTTTGGGAACTGGGAAGAGCTATTATCATCTGCTGGGCTGGAGATCAAATTCTGAGTGTGAATTTTTATTTTGAGTAGACAAAGGCCAGACCCTCATTATCTAGTTTGAGGATGATATATGTGCGTGTGCATGTGTATCACACCTTCTTTCTCTTTGGCCTGTTGTTTAGCTTCTGATATATGTTAGCATTACTCAGCTTTTCCTGTTGTTATTTTTTTGTCTATTTCTTCATTTTTCTAGTCTTTTATGGTACCCACTTCTCTGGCCGTTATCATTGGTGAGAATGTGAGTCTTTATCCAAAAAAAAAAAAAAGAGAAAACCCCCAAATATGAGACACTCAAGAACATCAGTGCAGTAGCACAATCATAGTCATACTTTTGTGATGGCATTTCTAAAAGGCTCTATTACTTCACGGGCCAACATTTAAATGTTCTTGATATCTCAGGATGACCATAGTAAGGATGTAATTTATTCTAAAACAGAACATACCTCTAAGCTTTAGTGTTCTTGTATTAAAATGGGAACATTGACAATGACAGTTCGTTGAAGATTTGCTGCCTGCATCATATGAGATTGTCCGTATGAAGCATTTCCTTTGGTTCCAGTGCGGCACAAAGTCCCGAATGATTGCCTGCCACTGCATCTCTTTTACTGTCATCGTCTCCTGTCCTCCCCAGCCTGTCAGAAAACTCTGCCTAAATCATTGCACCTTCCTTCATAATTTGGCCATGATTTTAATTTTCATCTCGCATGGATTATGTCTGTCCTGCTTAAAGAATACTCAAAAAGGTAGACATGCAATAACTGCTGTCAAAATTAGGCAGCGAATACATGATTATTCAATTTATTTTTTAACTTAATAGTATTACAAAAGGCAATCTTTATTTGTTGCTGGCTGAGTGATTTCTTTGAAGATAGGGTACAGTTTCTGTGCTTTGAGGATAAGTTCCAATGTTACATTTCCCCTTCTGAATTGGAGGAAGCTGTGCTCAATCAAGTTTGAAATTTACATTTCTATGTGTGGCATAGTCAAGCTTCACAGAATATTTTTAAAAGTCCTCATGTAACTCCAGTCATAAACTTGAGTAACTGAAAATGTTCACAACAAAAAATAAACTAAAAATGGCCTATCTTTACTCATCAGAATCATGTTCCTTTCAGTATTCCAGATCATGTGTGCAATTGATGAAATCACCCAGCAGCAAATAGGGAATGTTTTTAGTAAGGTGTCAAATCAGATTGAATTGTGGCCGGAAAGATGTTGAATATGTCGAGCCATAGAAATCTGAGCTCCACTGAGATGACACGTTATGTGTTGTATTAACTGAAAAGTCAATGTTCATCTGCCACTCATATTTAAAGTCCTATTTTGCAATAGCTAAGGAAAAAATGATATGTTCGGTCATGGAAAAATAAGGACAAATCCTGGCAGCGCTATTTGTACCTTTTTTCTAAAGGGGGACCCTTGTTCGCTCTTTTACTGGGATACACTCCTAGGCCATTTGTAAATACTGTTTCATGTGATTTCCACTCATATTCTTGCCTGCTAGGGTTCTGATGCGCCCACTGCCCAAGATCCCGGGAATGCTTTGCCGTCCTCATCTTGCTTCATCTCTCAGCCGCGTCTACCCGGTGGCCCATCCCTATGTGTAAGCGTTACCTCTGTGGCTTTGGCACATGGGTTTCCAGTGACATCTCTGACCTTCTCTGCCTGTCCTCATCAGCCAGTCATCCTGCAGTTTTTCCCAGCTCAGTCAGGCCCAGTGCTTCCTCATGTCCCTTTTCTACCCCTTTCTCTACCTCCCCCAACTCTTCAGCTGCCCCTTCTTCTTCTGTTTTCTTACCTTATACTTTTTTTTCTAAACAAAAAGCCTATGCACTCCCATCTCATCAGTTTTCTGCAATGTGTTCTTAATCCACACAGTAACGATCTCCAGCTCAGGTCTTCTTTCTAAACGCCAGATCTGCCAATCCAAAACCCTCCTTTCCCCGTACGGTGCCACTGTTGCTGAATTGAATACCTTCTTCCACCACCGTCCCTCCCTGATCTAGCTGAGTCCATACAGAGCCTCCTTTGCCTACCCTCCCATCCCCGTCTGTCCACGCTTCGCTCCCTAAGAGCTGCCTAGCCTGTCTACTTCGCTTTATTGCTCATGTATCTGGCCAGACACTGGAGGCTGAAGGCCAGCTGAATCTTTCAAATGGACTCACGAAGTATTGCTGTTGTGGACAAGAACAATCCCCAGACTGCTTTTCTCAATCTATTTGTGTTCCTCGCTTAACCATGTACACATTGTACCAAGATTAATCTTTCCAAAACAAAAGATAACAAAACAAGATGGATTATGTTCTATCCCTTGGTTAAAAAACGTCTTGAGCAGATGCCACATGTTCCTAACGGGTTGGGTTCTTTTGACTCTTCCAACCTCATGTTATGATATATTTCCCCTGTGGTCTCTGTTACTGCCACATCGTTCTTCTGTTGTTCCCTAAACGTGCTCTCAGCTGCCACCTGCCACAGGACCTTTATATGTCCTGTTCCCTCTGCCTCGGGTGTTCTCATTTCCTCAGTTCTCCTTTCACATTACCTAATTCAATGTTTCTTATCCTTATGATTTTAGTTTAAATATAAATTCTTCAAGGAAATTAATATTAAATATTGTTAACCTCAGTAAAATATTTTTATACAGTTATATTACGTATAGTCAGTTCTCCATACCCCTGAGTTCTCTTTCCATGGATTAGACAAATGTGTATTGGAAACACTTGAAAAGTAATTGTGTTTGTATTGAACATGTATAGAGTTTTCATGTCATCATTCTCTTAACAATACAGTATAACTCTTTAAATAGCACTTACTGTGTGTTAGGTGTATGCCGTCTAGAGATAATTGGCAGTATATAGAAGGTTATGCAAATGTTGTCTGCAAAGACTGCTGTTTTACATGGAGACATCCTCCCAGTCTTTTGGACCTCAGAGACCAGTTTAGACACTGTAATAAAACCAGAGTATGTTGTTATGAAGAAGGGTTGTGAAGGGCGCTTTGAAATGGCCTGTGGCAGCAGGAGGGGAGTGGGAGTCAGCCTTCTGTCAGATCAGCAGCTGCCTTAGAACCTAATAAGAGCTTCCGTGGCAGGAGGCGGAGCTTTGCTCACCACTCACCTGCTGTCCTCTCATCTGTCCTTGTGGCCTGGTCATTCCAAGGCCACCCACCAGCTCGGACAGTCTGAGGCCTGGGGTTAGGGTATCTTGTATTTGGTGTCTGTGAAGAGTCTGGGAAACAATCCCATAATAGATACCAAGGAACAAGAATATTATTATTTCAGGTTGAGAAGCCCCAGTCTGAATACTTTAAAATCCATTGTTTTGCCTCAGAAGTATTAGAAAATATTGTATAAGATAACTAGGTTATATTCATAGGATTCTCTGAAGCATAAGTGAATTTTATGTTATGACTTAGGCCTTATCCTTCAAGTTATCTTACTGTATGCATACAATATTCCCAAATCTGGTGATAATCTGAATTTCACAGCACTTGTAAACATTTTGGAAAAGAATACTCAACTTGTAAATTACATCAAGCTGTCCTCGTTGTCTATTTTTGATTATATAGCATTTAATACTCCTGCAATTTATAGTCTACTTATATATTTTCACTCCCACATAGTTCAGTAATTAATTTGTTATTAATATTATTAGTATCATATTATGTACATTTCATTAATATTTACTAGACTGTAAGCTCCATGCCAGTGGAAATCATGATTTTTTGGCTCATTTGGATTTGGTTTTTCTCCAATGCATGGCAACTGTATAAAGTGAATCTCGATAATTGAATGTCATATAACTGAACGAACATCAGATACTCCAGTGTTTGCACATTGCTCCTGCAGATACCAGATGTTGAGTCGACTGATCTTTATTTTCAAAAAAAATTTTAGAAGCAACTTTTTTTTTTTTTCCTGTTAGGTAAGGGTACTGGCCAACCTATACACTGCATACTGTGTAGAAGTTACAGAAATGGTTAATATCTATTTGCCAATAGTATTATTTTAAAAAAAGAAATGTAATAGAATTCAATACTAGTCTGTTCTTGAATGGGATATTTTGGGGGGCCATGACCAGCTCGTGACCCTATAAACACACATACGCACAGACATTAATGTGTGTGCAGGGGGCGGTGCACACATGCACATGGAATTGAAATAACACTTCAGAAATTATTTTCCTTTGCTACATGCACTTTATTTTATTGGCTCTATTCTTTTCTTCTGATTAGCTGGGCCAGGTGACCGAAATCCAGCACCCTGGGAAGCTGAAGCAGGAGGATTGCAAATCGCAGTCCTGCATGAGCAATTTAGCAGCTTAGAGAGGCTCTGTCTTAAAATCAAAACTAAAAAATGAGTTGTGGTGAGGCTGTAGCTCAGTAAAAAGGTCCTGAGCTCAATCTCGACTACCACAAAAAAAAATATTTTTTTAAAAAGAAAAGATAGTTTAATGAACAAGCCATGTCATTCTTTTGGGAAAGTTTGTCTTCTGCACCCCCCCCCCCACCTTTTTGTTTTGTTTTGTTTTCCTTTATTTTTGTGGTATTGTTTTCTTTTTTAGTACTGGGGTTAAACCTGGGGCCTAGTACATGCCAGGCAAATTCCTTGCCACTGAGGTACATCCTCAGCCCTGGAACATGTTTTAAAAGAAAGAAAATAAGTATGTTTTCCCTTTCTAATTTAATTTATCTGCTTTCAGTTTTGGGGGGACCATTAGCTGTTGTGCTGGCAGAATCCCACTTTAGCCATAGATTTGCACTCAAATCATGAAAGGGGTCATAATTAATTGCATTTAGATCTCTCCTTTGACTTCTCAAAGTAATTACTAAGGGTAAAAATTGAAAAATAGTATTGTTTTACTTTCCCCGAGCCAGAAGAGTATTCCTACGTGGTTCTTTATAGAAAACTATCAGGAATAGTTTTCTAGGAATCAAGTGTAGCACGTTAATATTCATATGTTTCTATATCTAACAGCTACTTTATTATAATAAAAAGGTTTCATTGAAGCATACGGTACCGTTGATTATGTCTCCATATCATTTTTAAAAATAAAAAGGTCCCTAAACATTTTCAACAACATTTAGTAATTTTTTTATTTTCAAGTAGTTTATTTATTAATTTAATAGCAAAATGAGAAATGATGCTGAGTTGGGGCTAAGGGTTTTCTGATCCCTTAAAAATTTTAGGTCATTTGTATGCTTTTAGTTACAAAGCATCTTCAGTAACTCATCACAAAGATTCACTCAGGTAAGTTTAATATGGAAGTGAAATAATATGTAAAATCAAATTGTACCATTTCAACTTGATAAGATTGGCAGTTTCGTATTTGTCCTTGATGCAAATTGAAGAACAATTTTTATTTGTCCTTCACGTTAATCCAGCTCAAAGCCTCCATAGAAGGCCTTCTGTATTTCCACAGGCAAAATGAATCTGTCTGTGCCTGTGCTCCCAGTATACCATATTAATTCTTTGCTTTCTGCACCCTGTTTCCTAAAAGTAGTTTAATCTAGTAACACATCTGTCTTTTCCATGGACTAGGAATTACTTCAGGACAGACGCCATCATTTATTTTATGTACTTTTGTAACAGCACTATCCATGAGACATAACATTTGCTGTATACGAGCTGATGACAAAAATAAATTTGCATGACAAGAGTTTTTAAGCAAAGTTATGCCCCAGCTCATTTCAAGAAATGGAGAATGAAAAAACAAAACAAACAAACAAACAAACAAAAAACCAAAGCAAATAGTTATCTGACAAGCCTAGTGTCTGAGAAAGGGCATAGAAATATTTAAGGAGGTATCTAAGATCCATGCTTCCCAAGGAAAAATATAAAATGGCAATTTTAAGTATTGAAATATTGCTAATACATAAGAAAAGTCAATTTTTAAAATGATTCTTGTAATATATACCTTTCTTCCCTGACTTGGCAATAAAGACATCTGATTTTTAGTGTTAAGCCATTTCTGTTAGATTCGGAGCAGTTTGTATATCTTGATTTGTCCTGGTGTGTTGAGCAGGTGGACTCACGTTGCAGGGGGGTCTTACAAGCCATAAAGTCCTCAGAGATGACTCTGAGAGGAACTAAATATGGGACAAAGAAGTTTGGAAAAAGATCTTACAGGAGCAACTCCTTGCTCTACCTTGAAATGCAAGGAGGGTTCCTTAAATTAGCTGTAGTTGTTGCTTACAGAGCTGTCACTGTTTTGTGGGGCTCTGTGTCTTACACTTGATTATTGATTAGGCAAGTAAGTTTCAAAAAGTCTGCTGAAAGAGCCTGTCTTGGGAGAAACCTTGCCCGTGAGAAGACTGAACAGTGACTAAATTTTTGGTTCCAATTCTCCTTCTCAGTGCCTTGCTGATGTGTAGTGGAAGCATCTATCTAATCAGAGCATCAATCTTTCTTGTGCCAGAAGTCACCCATCTGTCACCTGCTCAGTAGGGTACAAAAATCATTGTTACATCTAAAAGATAAACATACAAGGCTGTGTGTACCCTCTCAGCTGTTTTAATCTCCTTCCAACTTCTCACTCTGCAGTCTCTCTAGCAGCATTGTGGAGCAATCAACAACAATCACTGTGATTAGGGGGAAGACACTGGGCAGAAAAATGATCACCGTCTTCTAAATGGTTTCACATTTATGATGTAAGGCCTGAGCATATCCTATGGCTGTTGTGATGACAGGGTTTGGGAGAGATGATTAATATGCAGACCACACCAGCTCTCACTCCGATCTTACAGGAAATAGAATCAGTGGGAATAGGATGACTCATTACCACATGTGGGCTGAAGGGACAGGTGAAAGTATTTGCTATCTACACCTTCGGAAGAAAACGCCAGCCATTATGTCAGCTTCAGCACTGAATGCACTTCCTGCCCTTTTTCACTTGAGGAGGACCAGAGCTTCTGTTAGGCACTGCTTCTTCTCTCCCCCTTCTTCTCTTCTTCCTTTGTCTTCTTGGATACTGGGCATTGAACCTGGGATCTTAGCATTGAGCTACATATTCAGTTCATTGTTATTACTCTTTTAAGCATTATTTCTTAAAGGATATGGTACTAGCAATAGTTGTAACACCTGACATGAGTCACATGCACCATGTCCCTGAGATAAATATAATTAATATTTACTGCAGATGTATACTAATATAAGTAATAGGTAATGGGGAAATTTTTTGAATCTACTTCAACAAGAAAGCCTGGAGATAACTGATTTTGGTGCTGGCTAAAGTCTGAGAATAACTGTATTAATGTGTACTGTAAGATTAATACATTTTTGGTGCAACTTTTTGGAAGTCCTGTTAATATATTTGGGCCAACTCTTACTTAGAATGATGCCTGTCATTTAGAGAATTTATTTGGACACATTTGTGATGAGAAATGACATTATTTGGAACCACAACTGTTAACTAAGCATTGGCCATTGTGTTTGAGAAAAGAATATAATCTCAGGCTCTCTACTGAGTTTGGGTTATACATACCTAAGCCTGGAGTTGATTTCAGAATATAAACCTGGAGAAGGCCTGGGGAAATAGCACAATGGTTAGAGCACTGGCCTAGCAAGCACAAGGCCCTGAGTTTGACTCCCAACACCACATAAGCACACGCATGTCATCTCAGCACTTAGGAGGCTGAGGCAAGAGGGTTGCTATTGTTCAAGACCAGCCTGGGCTCCATAGTGAGTTTAGGACCAACCTGGACTATAGAGCAGGATCCTGTCTCAAAAAAAAAAAAAAAAAAAAAAAAAAAAAAAGACTAAAGAATATGGAATTTCTCTTAATAATAAAGTGAGATTATTTGAAATGTCCCTGGGTGCTGTTGGGAGTTGAGGGTTGGAATGACCTGTGAGACCTCTCCAGAGGGAGAGAAGCAGAAACACCTCTTGGGGAAAGATGAGGGTGTCGGCTGTGTAAGTCGCTCCCGCCCTGAAGCCTTCCCTAGATGTTCTGCCCAAGGCAAGGGCTGTGAGTAACTGCACTGCATCAGGAAGAGTGGGACCCATTGGGGTGTACAAAGGGCACCGGACTCTGCTGAGGTCGAGGAAAAGAACAGCTCCCAAGTATTGTGTAATGAGTGAGCGGTGTGCAGAGGCAGAAGAGCATTGCTTGAACGCAGAATACCTGAAGCTTGCTAAAATATTGAGGAAGGTGAGGAATGTTTTGTAGGGTGCAGAGTGAAGATCTGAATAAGTTTTCATGATCATAGTTATATGAATGTTTTTGTAGTGAAGTGTGTTATTCTATGAGTAAATAGTGGTTCTGTAGTAAAACCTACCATGTGTGGTAGAGCATACCTATCACCCCTGCACTGTGGGAGTTTGAGGCAGAAGGATCCCAACTCTGTCTTAGCCTGGGTAACTTAGTGACTTAGCTTAAAAGGAAGGAAGAAAGGAAGGAAGGAAGGAAAAGGAAGGAAGGAAGGGGAAAAAATGCAGGCAGGCTAGGGATATAGCAGTGCAAAGACCTATGGTTCTGTCTGCAGTACAGAAAAAAAAACCTTTTATGTTTAGACTTTAAAACTTTTATTGAAGAAATGGTATAAAGTGTCTCAGCAGTGGCTTTTGTGTAATTTTCTGGCCCTGCAGTGAGGGGGTGGGGGGTGGGGAGGGAAGAGTTTCTCTTTCTCTTTCGGATCTTGTATCACTCCTTGTAGTCTGTCTCCTCCATCAGCTCATACACCCCAACGTTCTTTGTTTTCCTACTTTCAGATTCATACTCCTGCATTGTCATTATGGCTGAGAACATGCATGCTGGTCCTTTGTTCTTAGATGCTGTGACTAAGATGAATCAGTACCCTACTTCGTTAATTTGGATTTCAAGCTGTATGTCACATTTACCTAAAGGGACAAGAGTCTTTTACATTGAAAGGATAGATTTTTAAAATACTAGCCTCAGGATCAGACGATTGGTCATGCTCTTAAGTTTATAAAAGTGGTAACCAAGTCCCCTACAACTCAAAATCAGAGCATACGAGTAGAGAGGACCTAGGGGATTGTAGAGTTCCTATACCTAATGAATAAAAGAACTGGTGCATACATGAGTCGCACTGGCTGAAATGAGTGCCATTTCAGAGCTCAGTGGCCTCTCAGGGTCCTCTCTGTCAACAACATAAAGTCATCAGACTTCCTATGCCACTGGAGTTTCTCCTGGAAGAGTTCATGGAAATATAATCCATGACATTAACCTTGCAGAGCCTGGAAGTTGCAATTACTCAATGTCTTAAACTTTCAGAGAATATTTGAAGAAGGTAGAAAATAACAATTTTAAAATCCGGACCAAAGGAAACCTTTAAAAATAATTAAGCTATGAAAATATTAGATAAGACTTTGTTGCCTGCTTCCAGTTGCTACAAAGGAAGCTTAAAAACTGAGAATCTATCAAGTCAGATTTTCTCATTGTTTTAGTAAGTAGGTTTTTAGTTACATTGCATCTGTAGGGAATGTTGTATACCCTTTATAATAAAAAGAAAAGCAAATAAAAAAACTTTCTTCTAAATGTTCTGTAGTCCAGATTTAAAAAATGACGCCTTGCAAATAAAATTTCACAAGCATAATGACCTGTAATTGTATTTACTGTTGTGCTGCCTATTTTTAAAGAGAAATAATTAGAAGCATGCTTATTATTTTTCTTTCCTTTTGTACTTGTTGTGAACTGAAGCAATTTCACCGGAAAGAGTAGGCTGTCTTAATGATTCTTCTGTGGGTGGTGCCAGCTGCAGGCCCAAGCATAGGACGGAGCCTGTTGGGTGTTCAGTCAGAGTTTATTCTGTGATTGAATGAATTCTGTTTTTCATTGTAAAAGATGGAGAGACTCAGTAACTTTATTGATGCTTCAGATAATGATTGTATCTAAATAATCCTACCTAGAATAATTTAAATTTAAGTACAGTGAATAATTCAGAAAGATCATGGTTATATGACTGGATGCTATTTAATTATATGTCCTCTTTATTATCAGTATGTTTAGGATTCTGATTTGAATACCCCATGGGTGCTATGAAGTAAAATCAAAAGGTGGGAAGGGATAAAGAGAAGGAGGAAAAGAGCAGGGAATTTTCAGACATGGTGCCTTAATGACACTCATACCTGTAAAACCACACGGTAAAACCACAATAGTTTGAAGGAATGTGTAGCTTTGAAGTAGTGAAATAATAAAGCAATCAGTTCAGCTTTTTTTTTTTGTGGTAGCAGATTAGATTTATGCTGTTGTAGCTTGGCACCGAAGAATAAAAATAACTGGAGGCAAGATTTAGGTGTATTGTAAAGAAATTTAAGAAAAACAACATTGACCTTATAAAAAGGCGAGTCTTTGATGGTGACCAGTAGAGACCAAGTAACCACATGCTGTGAGCATTATGAATAGAATGTCATTGTGACCTAGGAGCCTGAAACAGTAACCTCTGTGGAGAGTTTCTAATAGATTTTCAATAGGTTGAAAATAATTTTAAATTACATTTGTTTTACTGCCACATAAAAGCATAAAATGGGTATTTTATGGGATGATGTGATGTGCTGATATCTGTTTGTTGGATAATCAGGTTAAGCATATCTATCTGCTCAAATATTTATCATTTCATTATGGTATAATTCTTTAGAATTCTTTTCTAGTTTTGGGATTGTACAGTACTTTATTGTTACTGATGGTCTTCATACCCCAGAACTTCCTATTCCTTTCTCTCACCCTTCCTCTGTCAACTTCTGTGAGACCCACCGTATTGGATTCCACCTTTGAATGTTGTTGTGTGACACTTGCCTTTCTTTCCTGGCTTCTCTTAATGGTTTCATCCATGTTGTCAAGAATGGCCAGGTTTCATTTTTTCGGTAGCTAAATAACATTCTACTGCATATGGGTATCACATTTTTCTTTACCCACTCAGTAGCTAAGAGACATTGAGGTTCTTCTCATTTCATGGCTTGTCATGAATGTGGTCAACTTCTAAGTCTCTATGTCTCTTTGACCTACTGATTTTGTTTCCTTGGGATATATACTAGCTATTGGAGTGGCTTAGGCCACAATTCTGAGGGGACTCTGTCCTGTTTTTCCTAAGGGCTCTACTAATTTACATTCTGGCAGCCTTCTGTAAGGGTTTCCATTTCTTCACTTTATTTCCAGGACTTGACATCTCTAAGCTTTTTGATAACAGCCATTTTTCACAAGGTTGAGGTGATTTTGTATTGTGGCTTATTTTAAACTCAGGAAAAACATAATTAATTTGTCTAAATTTCTAATTCATGTTGTGTTCCTTAGAGAGTGTAAACCTAGTCAACTCACACTTGTCAGAGATTCCTAAAGTCATAGTTGGTATAATAATGTCTGTCAACCTTGAATGGATTTTTTAAAATTACACAAATTAATAATGTATGTTGTCATTGTCACATTTTGTAAAAGCATATTTTCTGTTGGTCCTTACTTGAAATTTTCTGCACACTTAGTGATCTATTTGCTAGAGATTATACTCAGCATTATAATTTATTTTTATCAAATGCATTTTGTTTTCTTTAGGAACTTTTTGGTGGAATGTCTTCTTACTTGAATAAAAAGTCTAATATCCAAACCAATGTTTTTAAAAACCCAGAATTAACATTTATATCTCATATTTTTACACAAGTGTTTTAAAGTAGTCTATTTATTTATTTTGACTAAAATTCACCCTGTATGGATATTGTGAGGTGTTATTCTATCGAATTTTAGATTCTTGGAATTTAGTGGATAGAGTTTTAAACTTTTAAGTCATGGTCATAGGGTAAGACTTCTAGCAAAACTTTATGTAATTTGCTTTTTAACTTTGTAAAATTGAATCAATGATTTACAATAACTTTGATGTTTTTCTTTCTTTTCAAGGACTATTCAGTTGGCTTGGATTAATTTTGCTAGAAAAATCTCCAGCACTTAATTTTTAACAGAAGTTAATGAGAGAGCTGGGGGCATAGCACAGTGGTTAGACTGCTTGCCGTGCATACACAAGATCACAGGTTGTGTTCCCCACCACACAATAATTAGCTGGGCTTGTAATCTCAGCCATCAGGTCCTGAGACAGGAGGATAGCTATTAGTTGGAGGACAGTTTGAGTTTACAGACTGAGTTCAGTACCAGCCTGGGCTACAAAATGAGACCCTGTCTCAAAAAAAAGTTGTGAAAATTGTGTTCTATGTTAGTACATAGTATATGCTTGGCTACTTTTGCTGTTGTACTAACAATTTTAAAACAGTATCAAGAGACAGACTCCTGTGCTAACTGATGTATTTTGTCTTTTTTGACCATATTTGGGGGGACAGTTGGGTTAGGAGGAAAGGAAATGAATCAGAATGGATCAGATGGTAACATCGAGCACCCAACTCTATGCTAGGGCGTTGAATTTTCATAACACTGGAGGTAGATAGCATATTTTCCCCATTATTTTGGCCATGAGACTAAAGTTCTAAGAAGCTCATTGTAATGCCAAATTTAATAAACAATAGAAGTGAGATTTGAATGTAAATTTCTCTGATTCTAATGGTAATGTGTTTTTCTGGTGTTAGCCTGTTCTACTATGAGTCCAAAGTGATCAATTCTTGCTCTGGATGCAACTCAAGTAGGCATGCACACATGCGCACACATGTGTTGGCCACTGGCATCATTAACTTCATCCATGTTTAGTGCCTTTGGGAAAATGGGAAGAATCCAGAGGTGCACAGTGGCTGATTATTTTCTGTTGATAAGAGTTGACTATTTTATATTTATAACTTTTAGAAGCTGACACATCAAAAATTTTTGTATTTTTTATAAAAGAAAAAATATTAGTCTTTTTTAAATTCACTTGGCATTTTAAAGAGAGTGAAAGAAGGTAGAATTATGTGAATGTGTTTTCAACCTAAAGTTGTCTAAAAACAGTGTAAGCTTTTATGCTTTTTATTTCTTTTCTTTCTGTTTGTTTCTTTGTTTCTTTTTTCTTTTTTTTTTCTTTTCTTTTCTTTTCTTTTTTTTTTTTTTTTTTTTTTTTTTTTTTTTTTTTTTTTTTTTTTTTTTTTTTTTTTTTTTTTTTTTTTTTTTTTTTTTTTTTTTTTTGAGACAGGGTCTTGCTCTGCAGCCCAGGTTGGTCTTGAACTCACTATGTGGCCCAGGTTGGCCTTGGACTCACAGCAATCCTACTACCTCAGCCTCCCTAAGAGAGTACTGGGATTGCTGGCATGTGCCAGCCTGCCTGGTTTATGTGGTGTGGGGGAATTGATCTCAGGGCTTGGGTTTGCAAGGCAAGCGCTTTAATCACTGTGCCATTCCTCTAGCCCCATATTTTATTTTATGTCTGTGATACTAGGGATTGAACTCAAGGCCTTGTGCAGACTCAGGAGGCACTTTACTTGAACTTTAGTTCATACTCATCATTTTAAAAATTTTCAAATTTAAATCAAAGACAGTTCAGTACCTTTGTAAACTCTGTGTTGGTTTTGTATCTAGAAATGATTTCATAAAAATACATTTTTCCAGATCAAAACTTTAATGTTTTTAAGTAAAAGAAGATATGACCCTGTTTGGAGCTGGCCCTGGAGTAGTGCTGAATGGGCTGTTTCTTCAGCCAGTCCCATTTGGAATAGTAGCACACAGGAAGTGGAGTGTGCGTGTCGTACTCTAAGCTCTGACCTCGGGGCCTGACTTATACTTACTTGCTGTATTTGCCAAGATATGTAATGGAATTTATCTATTTTTATACACTCATCTCCCCTTCTAGTCTGAGAGTAATTTGAGGGCAGGAACTTATTCATTTTTAGATCCCTAGAGCAGAGGAGACCTGAAGTCTCTAATAGATGTTTATTGATTGACTGGGTTATAATTGGATGGCTCATTCATCCACCTCACTCCCATAATGAAGTTGTTATTAACTAAAAGAACGGCTCCCAGTGTGGACTATCATAAGCTTCAAGGTTTCTAGATCTCCCTGTGATTGGATCTGTCAACCTTCCTCTTGATGACTGAATTATACCTTTCCTCCAAGTACCATTAGCCTCTTCCCTATTGTTAAACCTTACTTTCTTTTGAGTCCACTTCTTTCTTGGCCAGCTTCTCTCATGGCATCTGCCTTCTCTCATTTCACTGTAGTTTGGAGCTTATCTAAAGTCTGCAGAATACCTCGTGTACCCTTCAGATACTTCCAGAAAAATATCGACACCAGAAATATAACGATAGCCTTCATATGTCAATTTAAACGTTTTGTCACTCACATTAAGACATAAGTGAAACAGATGAAACTAATTTTAATTATGTTTTATTTAGGTTGACATACCCACTTAATTTATAACAGTGTAGCTAATTTAAAATTATTACTGATGGGATACACTAAATTCTTCAATTTGTTTTACATTTTTGAAATTTTTGTATGCATTTTATATTTTCACAACAGGGTCTGAATATAGAATGGTCCCATTTCAAGTGCTTACCTGCTCCCTGGTGTGTAGTGGCCACTGCGTAGAGCAGCCATGTTCAAACGTTGTCCTTTTGCAGTTTCTCAGTAGATCACAAGGTCCTTTCTCTTCTACCACTTGATTCTTGTAGTGTTTGCTGTGACCAATAAGATAATATTTTCATTTTTTGAGTTAGTGTAGCATCATTTGGTAAATAATCTCTTCCCTACCCTTTTTCCTGTTGTCTACTTTCAAGACTGATACCTGGAGGGTCTGACCATCCCTCAATGTCTTACCACTTTTTCACTTCACCTCTTACCGTTGTCTCCATTCTTTGATCCTCATCATTCATTCCAAATGATTTAATCTCCATAGGTTATTTTTCTGGCCTTAATTACTAGTATTCTATTATTATCTATTTTCACACTTTTCTCTTAGTTTATTATTATTATTTTGACTTGGGGACAGTATTTTGTTTTGTTTTTTACAGTTATTTCAGGAAGGAACATGTGGATTACTTAACCAAGGTACTGAGGCTACCAGGTTTCAGGAAAGCTTATCATTGATCCATGTGTTAAATATGTATTAAATATCAGTTGTTTATTCATCTGGGACTTTGTCATCAATAGTTTTTGAGATAATGCAGTGGACAGCCCACCATATATCCTTGCCTTCATGGTGCTTATATTCTACTGGAGAAACAGATGAAAAATAAGCCATGGTTGTATGAAGCATGCCAGTTAATGATGATTGTCCTAGAATAAAATGAAAGGGATGACCATGTGTTGGAGTAGGTATTGGGTGAATAGATAACACGGTCAATGAGCTTGAATAAAGAAAGGACATTTTCCCAAGCTTTGGAGGAAGTAGGCAATGAATGTCACTTATACCTGGAGGAGTAGTATTTCAGGCAAAGGAAACAGCAAGTGTCAGTGCCTCAAACCCATCTTCTCATTGGAGATAGTAAGAGAAACTGTAAAGGAGAAACCATCCAGAGGTGAATGTTATTATTGACTTCTTTTCCAAATTGAGGTGTGAGGAGAACAGTGCAAGAATTGGAAAATGACAGAAGCCGCAAATCCCAGCCTTGTTGAATTATAATAAAATTGATGTACAGTTATATGGAGCCAAGTTCTGTGATTTCAGACCTTTGAAGTTTTATTCATGCTTAAATAAACCATGTAGCTACCATGGTAAATCAGCAAAATACTGCAGACAGGTCTAATTGTAAACAGGCCTCAGATTTAGCACAGATTCTACAGGTTCAATAAAGAGTTCCCAACAAGATCACTGTCACTTCAGTTGCCAGTCACAGGTTTGGGGGTCCTCACGCACCTCTCTTTCTGGTTGACTACAAATTCAGGAGTTCTTTTGTTCTGTCAGTTTGATAATTACCTAGGGTGTCCCACAGAACTCGGGAAAGTGCTGTGCTTATGGTTGCATTTTACAGGATGGAAATACAAACCAACCAAAAGAAGAGGCATGTTACAACAAGCCTGGGAGGGCATTAAACACAGCTTTTGTGTATTCCTCTCTTATAATCTGGATGCTGTGACCTCTGGGTCCATTCATATGTTTGCCTTCCTAACAAGAGCTCACCTCAGCTAAGTTTTTAGGGTTTCATTGCATGTGTAGGCATGATTGAATCGTCAGCTACGTGATTAAACTCATTATTTATCCATTTTTCCATCCTCAGAAATTTGGCTGGTATCAAGTGGCTCAAAGTCCCAGCCCTCTAATCACGTAGCTGGTCTTTCTAGTTTGGCTATCCACCATCCTAAAGTTACCTAAGCGGCCCATCATGAATTATTTCTTTGGCAGAGTCTTTGGCATGATCTGAGGAACTACATAGATTAAAGGACATTTTCATTCCTTGGGAAATTCCAGAAGTTTGGAAGCTGTGTCCCAGGAATCTGGGAAAAGACCAGACACGTTATTTATATAGTGAACAAGTTCAAAAACTCTTTGGCTTATGAATTTATTATAAAATAGCAGGTGCAGATAGGAAGTTAGCAACTAATTGAGGCAAAAAATCTTGATTATCAGCAAAATTTCCATCATCAGAGCTCAAGTTCATCACCTTGTTAGGGAGACTAGGATATAAAGGAGTGATAATTGAGACTGTATTTAGCTTATATTTTCTACTCTAGTTACTTTTGAAGGAAAAGACATTGTAGTCAAATTTAAGTCATTCAGGATAAAGTTGATGTCACCCACCACTTGGCTTGAGGGTTTTGGCAATTCCCTTCCCATTACCTCATAGATGAAGGAAGATCTTTACTAATGAAGTTCTTTCTGGTGTCTCCTGGGCAGAGGATAAATCTCACGACACGTATTTGTTCACTTGCTTACTGTTTTTCCTCCATCATCTTCCGTGGTCCCTGTAGGATTTTTCAAGTTTAAACAAGCACTTACTTGTGTTTGATATCTAGTTAAAACAAGGAGCTAAATAAACAGAGCTTGTGTTGAAAAAGAAGAAAAACACTGGACAATGAGCTAAGAAATATTCCTTGGTTAGAAGAACCTGATAATATTCTCACTTTTATCACAAACTATTTTTACTTTAAAAGTATTAAAGCACGCTTTTAAATTTATTCAAATATTTATTCAGCACATACTTTTGAGTATTTGTCCTACAAATGACACCAAATGAAACGCCAGTAAAAAACATGCTGCAGACTTCATTTGTCCTTTCTGATTTGCAACTAGATGATTATGATACAGTGTGGTGAGTTTAATTGAGGTGTAGGTAGTTCTTGTGTATTGTGGAAGCAGAGGAGGAGAACTTAAATAACCCCCAGGGACTAGAAGTAAAAAGGTCAGGGAAAGTTTCTCGGAGGAAGTAATACCTGAAGTAAGTGTGAAAGGCTGACTAGATACTTGTCTGGGAAAGAGAACATCTCAGGGAGTGTAGAGCATACAAGCAAAGGCCTGGGGCCCACATGTAGCTTGCTGCTTTTGAGAAACAGATGCAATTCTATGAAACATGCAGCAAGCTGTTAAAAAAAAAAAGCCCAGAAAAACTGGGGAGTGAGTCCATTTGAGGTGTTCTGATGTGAAAACAGAAATTGTGAGAGAAAGCTTTTGTTCACTTTGGAAGATTGAGTAATTCTGATTGGAAGGATTGTGGAGATAGGAACAAAACAAAACAATACAACGCCCCCCCCCCCACCCCCATGTTAACATTTAAATGTAACAAGGTGAAGATCAGGCAAAGAACAAAAAGGTATTATCGGTAAAAAATGGCTTACAGACAATTATGTAAATCTAAGATTTAGATCTAGGCTGTAATTTAACACAGTGCAGTGATACCTTTAGATCTCTGATACTATTGAAATATTTCTAAATTGAAAAGGAAAGCATATTATGCTTTGAAATTATTAGGAATTATTGTATTATATATGTAAGTGGTATGTTATGGGTATGGATGTGTGTACGTGTGTGTGTCCATCCATCCACTGGAGTGTAAACTTTCTGAAGGCGTGGATGTCACTTTATTCATTTTTTGTTGTGTTTTAGAATTTTAGAACAATTAATTTTTGCTGCATGAATGGAATAGGAAGAAACTAAGATGTACTTGTGGTTAAATTATACAGAGAAAGAAGTGTAATAATAGGTAATTTGCCCTTAGTATGGTAGGCAAATTTGAAAATTGACAAAATGCTAAGCTGATTTTACTCTGAGACTAGTTATGTTTAAGGGAAATGTCAGCACTGATTTCCATATAAGACAATTTATTTTTAGTTTAATTGAGCAGAAGTGATCTCATCTTTTATTGTAAATTTCTCTGGGGAATCAACGTGTTGATGATCCTGAACCTCTGTGCAGCTCCACTGGGAAGAGTTACATACTTAGTCATTCCTCTATATTGGCATAAGACGGAACCGTGGTGGGAGCCAGTTATGTTACCTGTATTAAAGAAGGACATTTGGTCACATGATCAAAATTAGTTTGCAAAGTTACTCTCAAGCCAGTAATTACATTAGCCAGGAGGAAAATTAGACTAAAGGCTAAAAGATATCACTTATATGGAAGATTACTAAGAAAAGTGGAAGTCATAACCTATAGGAATGACATCATTCCTTATTAAGTTTATAACCATTAAACCACATTGATAATCTGTTAATCTTTCTCCCTCTTTGATTTTTGCTTCTTGAGCTAAATGCCTTGATATTGGTCTTAATCCTTATCCTTCCACTCAAGTAAGTGACTAAGATACTTTATCAGTGTCCAACTGAGTGACCTGTTGCTTGTCTTAGAGCTCTGAGAAAATCCCTATTTACTTATTTTTATTTATTTATTTATTTATTTTTTAGTGCTTACAATTGAATTCAGGGCCTTTGCACTGAGCTATATCCCCAGATTATTTATTAATTTGTTTATTTAGAGCATCTTGCTAAATTACTGAATTGTCCAAGCTGGGTTCAGACTTGAAGTCCTCCTGCCTCAGCCTGCTAGAGTCCTGGGCTTGTAGATATGCACCAACTCACCCGCCTGAACCTTTTTAAAGTTAGAAGCAACTGGTGAATGATCCTGATAACTCTTTTCTAGGGTGAATTTGCTCATTAAGTTATAAAGCTTTCAGTTTTGTTACCTTTCCCAAATAACTAATGACCTGAATCAATTAGGACTAATAGATGAGAAGAACAGTGGGGTAAATTTCTGCTGGTTGTCACTGTTGCTACTCCTGAACAGATGGACTCCTTGAAAGGCTGTCTGTGAGGTTGCGGTTCACAACCAAAACACACTTAGTTCTTTTGTCCTGCTGCCTTTACCAAATTTGCTAGCACCTGAGAGGCTTCTGTTACCTCTTCGTCCTGCTGAACTATGATTATTAAGAATAGATCTTTGATGCTCTCAGCTTGTAAGATATGAAAGAAAATATTTAATGACTTTTTTATCTGCAAAAGTACATGTATGTTTAACACTAATGAAAGGCATTTTACTTTTACTATAATCTTAATGTTCATTGAGGATTGCCTGAGATTTCCATCACTGTAACAAAATAGCCCATATGACACTTTAAACAAGGAAAAGTTTATGTTGGCTCCTGGTTTCAGAGGTTTCAGCTTATGGTCCTTTGGTCCCGTGGCCTTGGACTTGTGTCAGCGTGGTACATTCGTGATGGGAAGATATGGCAGATGAGTCCATTCATCTTGTCAGGGCTGGGCAGCCAAAAGAGATACGGTAAGGAGGTGGAGGCCACGGTTCCAGTATTCTTCAGGGACAAACCCGCAGTGACCCAACTTCCTCTCCTGAAGTTTCCACCACATCTCAGTAGCACCATAGGCTGAAGACTGAGCCCTTAACATATGAGTCCATGGGGGACATTTAATACCCAAAATGAAACAAGTGTGATAATGTCTAGTCACCACTCCATAAAAGTTTAATACTTTATTTACTTGTAAGAAGCTTTCAGAATTTGGTTATTATTTGGGTGATATAGAAGCCAGATCACAGAGTATTTATTAGCAAGGTCCAAAAATTCCATGGTGCCTTAGTGCCGTTAAGGAAGAAATATTTGGAGGCAGTGTTGGAAAAATTATGGAGCCCTGAGGCGAAATGCTTATTCTTTGGTGTTTTATCTAATACTCTGAGGTTTCTAATTTATGAGGTAAATCTATTTGCCCTCATCCTTCTTGTGCCTTTTTATTTGAGGGATGATTTTACACAGAAGTTACTCTCACTGCTTTCTAAAATTCAGGTAGACTTCCCAAATTTGAAGACAGCAATTATGCCTGCTATTTCTGCTTAAGGTTGAAATAATTCTTGTAGATTTAAGTATCTCTTGTATGTAATAAGTGTCTACTATCTATTTCTCCTGGTCTTTTACTGTCAGTCTACCTGAACTGGTTTCCCTTTCTTCGTCATTACTACGTGCTGTTCTTGTAATTCTTCTTCTGACCATTCCAAGGACACCAGGGGCCTCCTAATTGTGCAGCATTCATTCTTTTTCTTTAATGAGATTGTTGTCATTGATGTCTACTTCGTTGCAGTACTTCATTTCTTCCTCTGCCTCAGATTATCTTATGAGATGACATAATTATCTTTTAGCTCTTATGATGCTTTCTTCTCTCACCCTCTCTAGTCCTTTAATTTGTACTTTTTGAGGTTTGATTCTTGGTCCCTGGTTTATCTATTCTGTTTCTTGTGAAAGGGTTTCTTTCTGTTCCCTTGACTTTCATTGTTCATTTGAAGCCAACACATCCAGAAAGCAACAGGAAAGAGCATAGTGTATGGAAGGGGCAGTGAATATTCTTAGGAAACATTTTTCCTTGTGGTGGATTTCCAAAGTACAAGTATGAACCTATATATTTGATAGAGTTGGGTGAAGCGCCTACCTAAGTACACCTGTAGAACTCTAAATTAAGTTAGACATTGGGAGAAACTATAGACCTGTTATACCATTTTCCACTTCACTTTAATTTTGATTTGATCTTTTAATTGATACAGTAATGAGTTAGGTCAATAGCACTGTGTATCACTTGTTTGTTTAACATACGGCCTGAGTAGAGCTACTCTTCTGGGACAAAAACAGAGGAAATTCTGGATTTGGAACCCATGAAATAATAGTACCGATTGAAGGACAGAAGCATTCACTTTAAAGATAAGAGAAGAAAAAGGCTTACTATGAAAAGCTGGCCCACTAACATCAGAGTCTGGGGATACAGTTGTGGAGAGGTAAGTTTCCTCTTTTAACATCTTCATAAGCCAGTCACCTCCTAAGGTCTCAGGGAGGCTTCCTGAAAGACGTAACATTTGAACTATACTTAAAATGATCTGTTAGTCAGCTTTCAATTGCTGAGACAATCAACCAAAAGTTAAAAAAAAAAAAAAACTATTTTAACGTGAAGACCCAGACATTTTAGTCCATGCTTATGTGGCCCAGTTGCTTTCAACATATTGCAGAATAGCATATCATGTCAGGAACTTGTGGTAGAGGAAGAAGTGAAAGTGAAAGAGGAAGAGAAGGGAAGAGTGACCCCAAATTTCCTTCAAGGATAGCCCTCAGTGATCTGAATTTCTTCCTCTGGGCTTTACCTTTTAAAGGCTCTGCCACCTCCTAATATCTGGAAACAAGCCTTCATCCCGTGGGCTTTGGGAAATACTTATGATCTAAACTATAGCACAAGAGCAATACTTGAGTAATCAAATGTAAAGAAGGAAAGGTATTTTAGGAGAGTGGTAGCTTGTGTAGGGAAAGACAGAGAGTGTAGGGAAAATTTTTGTCTGCTGGAAAATTTGCAGAGTGATGTGAAGGACCTTACTAACCTGTGGTTCTGTTGAATGCCCAAGAGTCTTGATCTATGCAGGAGAAATGGACTCTGGAACACCTATAAAGGAAAAACTAGAAACACAGTTTAAGTGTAGTGAGGGTAACAATAGCTACTTGGTGAATAGGTATATGAAATGCGACTTTGTAGTCATGGGCAGCATTCAGGATGACAGCCCCTTTTATATTTTTGAGAGCAGATATGATAAACTTCCCCAAAGAAGGGAACTTGTAGGAGAAGAAGAGGTATTCAAGTTTCACCATAAGATAGTGTAATGCATTTATTTTTTACCATCCTAAGTTAGTATAAGGTATTTATTTTTCATAAAAACAGTTTTCAATTACCTTACATGTATGAACCTCCAGTTCTGGCTTGAATGTGAACAAGACATAAAAGATTTATTCTTTTGTCGAGTATATTCACAAGGGAGAGCGCCAGACAAAATAAAAAGCAAATGTATAAATAACCAAGGTAATTTTCTATTGTGATATATCCTATGAGAGAACAAAATCCGATGTGGCAGAGAGAGCTTCCGATTAGCTCCACGTAGCTCTCTTTAGTTCCCTTTTGCTGGGGAGATCTGCTATAGAGAGAGGGGTCAGGAAAGGCCCCTCTTCTGAGGTGGTGATGTGTGAGCTGAGACACTAATGACAGGATGAAGCCATCCAAGCAAAGAGTTGGAAGAGCTTTGTAGAGAGCTGGAGTAGCAAGTACAATGGCACAAAGGCTAGAACTGTTCAAGGAATGCTGCAGTACTCCATATCCTGGAGTTTTACTTGAACTTCTACATTGGGTTGTTATTTTCATGTGACGATTGAAAGAAGCATGTGGAGAGAATATTGCTCTTGGGACTCAAACTGAACTTGGTTTTCCTCTGCCCGTAACTATCTTCAGAACTTGGAGGGAAGTTACTTAACCTCTTTTGGCTCAGTTCTCAGATCTGTGACATGACGGCAATAATTTTTAACTGTATGTTTCTACTTAGATAGACATTCTATCTTTTCCTGGAGTGTGCCAGTAGAGATCAACCAGTGTCACAGTGTAGATAGGCACTGTTCAGTGTCATGGGCTATTGATTTCAGTAAGGCTTTGGAAAGAATTATACTTAAATAAAAATTCTTTACTGGAATGCAAAATTCTCTTGCACTCCTGATGATGAAGAAGTCAAATGTCAAGGTATTTTATGTTTTTGACAAGAAGCTTCAGGCACTATTTTCACACTCATGAAAATGCTTCCCACATGAATATCAGTGAAAAGTTCCAAAAGAATTAAAACAAATGAGGTTTTCTTTTCTGATCCATGATTGCTTTATAAGCTCTTTCCTCTTAGTTTATTTATTGCTCTTCTTTTTTTTTTGCTCTCTATGTATGAATTATTCAATGTAGGTTATTTTGTGTTGCATATAATTCAAGAGAACCTTTCTTGAATACAATGATTTTAAAACCAAAGTACTTCTAAATGTTCTGTAGGCTATCACACACCAAGTTCAATTGTATACAAATATGTTATCACATAGTACTGAAGTCCAGAATCAGGCAGTGCTCAGCACTGTATCTCTAGGAACTTAGATTTGTGTCTTCTGTATGTAGCCATTTTTATCAAGTTGGCTTTCATTCTGGTTATAAGATAATTGCCACCAGCAGTAGCAACTGTCCCTAATTGTAATGGCAGGAAGTAGTGGTAGAAAGGGCTTGTTCTCCAATCATAAGCTAATTTTAGTTGTAGAAAGGGCTTATTCTTCAGTCATAGATTGAAAAACTTTCCTCAGGTTTGCCTGAGGAATTTAGGTCATGTACTTACTCCCAACCATTAACATGAAAGCTAATGAGATGATCATGTTAAGAGTGGGCTCTGTGGGCTCAGCCTTATGTTCAGGGACAGGATCTTTTCTCTAAGAGCAGAGGAATACAACTAGAGGGTAGAAAGCAGAACTAAATTGTGACTCCATTAGGAAAAAAGAAGAGGGAGATCAGTACTTTGTAGTTAACCACTCTTATGAAAGCAATTCTACAAATGTTTTAATAATGAGTCCTCCTTTTTGTTTGTTCATTTGTAGAACTAGGAATTGAACTCAGGGATGACTGAGCTACATCCTACATCTATAGCTCTCTTTCATGTGTGTGTGTGTGTGTGTGTGTGTGTGTGAGAGAGAGAGAGAGAGAGAGAGAGAGAGCACATGCACATGTGTCTGTATATGTCTGAGACAGAGTCAAGTCACCAAGGTGTTCAGACTGGCCTTGAACTTATGATCCTCTTGCTGGAAGTTCCGAGTAGATAGGATTACAAGCATGTGCCATCATCCCTGGCTCTAACTTGTTCTTTGTTGGCCTTTATTGCCCAAGTTCATAGTGTGATAGTTTTCTTTTAGTGAAAAACATTGTGAAGGACTGACATTTTTGGTTTAGAAAAGAGGTAGTGGGTTCCTAATGTGTTTTAAGTACTGGGACCCTCAGGTAAATCATATAACAAATAGGACAGTCATCTAGCAAGTGGATAAACAAGTCACATAGTAGCTGAGGGCTTGACCAAGAGCATAAGGATGTGTCTTACTGATTTTATTCATGTATAATTGAAATCTTCTCAATTATAAGCTCTGAAAAATTACAGTTATTTTTTCCACAGTTTTGTGAGCTGAGCTGTATACCTGTAGCATCTAAAGCATTGCCTGACACAATCTGAGTGTGCTACATATGTTTATTAAAATAATGTTTCTTGGAGAGAAAATACCATTAAAGCTTTGTGAAAAGAAAATGGAATAATAGAGGCATGTACAATAGTAGCTTAGTGACCAGCTTGACTACTTGGACAATTATCTTAGGTAAGAAGTCTGAAGAGATAAATTAATTTCTTCTCACTTAGAGGGCATGAGCAGATAATAAGAATTTTTAATGTCAGAAAAGCTGTGAGACCTTGACATAATGGCTTAAGTTGGAATGGCATCTTTGCTCTGGAACACTTTTTACTCCATAAAAATATTTAGCAGAACACCTCACCTAATGAATGATGAACTAATTAGATTTTGAGAATATTATGATTAGATTAAATAGTTCTATCCCATTGTGCCTATGTGCATTTGTTTCTTTTTCCTTCACTCTTAGGGATATGATTTGTGATAATACTGAGTGCTCTGATATTATACTGGAGAGCTATATTTTTAATGGAAAAATGCAAGCTAGTGAGACATGCTTTGACTCAGTGTTTCATACAAAGCCAAAGCCAGCTCCCTTGGAGCATATTGACATCAACTTTGCACTTATCACACTTGCCTTCTAAGTGTCTGAAAGAAAATAACTTCAGGGCCTGCCATCTACGTATGTAAACTGGTGACTACAGGCATGTGGCATGACTTGATGGTGTATTGAGAAGGATTTCAAAGAACATTGGGCCAGTTCTCTGTTGTAGATAGGGGAAACATGAGACAAGAGAAGCCAGATACTGGCTGGCTGTTTTAATGCTGGTGGACTGGAAAGCAGAATTCACACTCAGATCCTCAACTGCAGTCCTTCAACTATGGAAGAAAATAAAGGGCAATTGAGAGCAGCAGGCTTACTTGAAATAAGTTTGATTTCAAGCAATAGTTGGCATTGAGCTATGGGTGTCCAGCACATCCTGAATAGAGCCCTATTTCAATAAAGGGCCATTTTGAATAAGGAAAAAGAAAGGAAAATAGCGATCTCCTCAGGAGGTGAAGAACATTATTACATGTAAGAAACTGAAGTTATTATTGAAGGCACTGGTAACATTGACTGTAGAACCCTGACAGTTTTAAACAAAAGCTCCTCAGTGACTGCTTCTATGGTACATTGTAGGATAATGACTTCACTGACATTGTAGAAAATGCATTCTTTTGAGAAGGCTGCTTTATTTTGGTTGCTTGTGCTGACGAATGTCTATCTATTTGCTGCTTAAAATATCTTTTTTATTCTTATATTAATGTGTCTAATACACTTAGTCTATTAATTCAGCGTAATTCCTACTTTCATGCTGTTTCTCTTCATTGCTTGGAAATTTTCTGGAACAGATTTGCTGTAATGCATAATTTCTAGAATATTCTCCAGGCTTATCAATTCTTGTCTTTTGTCCTCTTCATATGACTTCAGGAATTCTGCTATTCTGTGTCATGAATTCCACAATTATATGCATGAAGAAGAAAAAAAATAATTTGGAAAATGTGATTATCTCTTTCTGTTGTTGCTCTGACATTAGAGAAGTTACATAGACGCATTTGTATCTCATACCTACCTCATGGGGTCTGTCATATATACTAACATTTATTTTCCAGAGAATTTCCCTACATTTCAAATGGAATTTGTTTACTATATAGTTCACTCACTAAATACTTATTATGTAGGCACTGTGCACCAACTGTACTGCACTGTGATGATCTTGATGGAGATGGTGTAGAATTAACTGAAATACAGGCTAGCATGGCTTCACAGTGCTTCTTCTTTTCCAACCACTGCGTTGTAACGCACTAAAGAGTTATCTTGTTTAATCTTCAAAAGCTCACAAGGTGCAGATATACTTATTTTCTTTTTATAGAAGTTGAATTGAAATGTAGACAGAAGAACTTTCCAAGATTTCTCACTAGGTGAACAGGAAGTCCAAACAGGTCTTTCTGAATACAGAATCTTATTCTTAAGATTCTTAACCCATATTGGTGTGTAAAAACAAGTGGGTTTGTGAATTTGGTAGAAGGAGCTGTGGTGGTCTGTGTCTAATAACCTTAACTTTTTTTTTCTGAAGTGGAAAGTAAGACTGCTGAGAGTTGATTGAGGACAATAAAGGGGATAGAGATTGGTGAAGAATTAAGAAACCTGAGAGGAACTTTTGTTGAGTAGGACAGTCATTTAGAATCATTTCATATTGTGGACTATAACTTAATGGACATCAGACTGTCACATAATGCAAATAATGTGTAATATTTCAAAATTTAAAAATTCGTCAAGCAACAGCTGTTATTTTCAATTAAGACTAAGCTCAACTGGTATTAGCTTGAGTAAAAAGTTCCTTTTTCTCTCATGAAAAATAAATGGTGAAGTACATAGTTAAGGTTTTGTATATGATCTAACGGGTACTCATCGGCCCAACTATTTCCACCTTCTTGGTCAGCTCTTTTTAGCCTGTACTTTCCATCTTCTACATGGTATCTGCTGGAGTTTGTGTCCTTGTGCCACGTAACCAGAGAGACAACATGAGAAATTCTGCCAGTAATTGAGTCAGCCTGCAAAGCCCTTTCTCAGAATCTTGTCAAGGACTGCTGCTTGAATCTTTTCTGATTACCCTTCAGTACAGACAGTTTGGGAATTATACTTTTATTGTATGTTAAACCTGTATATTTTGCTACCTACAACAATAGAGGGGCCATGCTTTTGTAGAAAAAAGGAAACTGGATATTGAGGAAACAACTACAGTCTCTGTAATGCGTTGTTACTCTCAAGTCTTCGGTTGCTCAACCAGCACTTGGAAATGTTAGGTGAAAATTGAACAGCAGATAGGAACATTGTGAGATTTTTGTCCCAAGCTTGGAATGTAAGCGGCTGGTACTGTTTCAGCTCTGCGGTGACTGAGAGCATGGGATCCTGGTGTTGTGGAGAGGAAAAAGGTAATTGGTATTTCTTTTTAAATTTTCTCTCCCAGAATAAGCATTGCACCATGTAAACGATTTTGGTGTTGCTCATGTGTACTTTCGATAGAAGCAAGAAAGTCAGAAATAGGAGTATTTAATGTTGATTGTGTTGTGTATTAATTAGTTTTCTTTATTGTTTCCCAAAGAGAATTTCACAGTTGTTGGTTCTTCTTATGAACAGTTGGTTTCCAAATGAAATACATCTCTATAAAAATATAAGGTAAAAACACTTTTTAAAAAACACGATTTGTTTCAGAGTAATAATTGCCACACCTCTGTTCACAGAAGCGGTTAGGCTGCTTTTGCTAATCCTCTTTCCTTGCAGATGGTGAGCATGTGGAACGATTAGCCAGGTCCGCTGTATTTACTGTGTAGTGAGAAATGGAAGATGTTAAAATATGCCTCAAAGCATAAAGTCATACAAGAGAGAAACGTTCAGAGTAGAGGGAAAAAGACAATGCCTTTAAATCAGTAGAACTCAATCTTCAATCATTTATGTGCCCCTAAAAGAGATTCCCATTTCCCTGGATTTTGTGTATTTTTTTTGGAAACTCTATAGTGTCAGTTCCAGTTTCTATTATTTATTTGTTTGTTTACCTGTTTAAATTTCTAGAGATGGAGATTGAACCTAGAGCCTTATTCAGGGTACAGATGGGTGAATTGGTGCTTTTTTATGGTGGGAGGCCACTGTTGGGACCCTCTGGTACTATGGGTTCCAAAGGAGGATTCTTAGCACTGGGACCCATCATTGCACAGGACCTTCAGGTGGAAAGGTACAGTTGCTGGAAGTACTGAATAGATGTTAAAAAAAAAAAAAAAAAAAAAAAAAAAAAAGACAGGCAATTGCTCAAAATCCTGGCTGGCAAGTGTTCTGGGCTCCCTCAATTGATCCTGATGAGGATTTTTCCTTCTGTTTTGATGTGTCAATACTGAGAAGCCAGGAAGCAGGATCTAGGAGGAATTCTTCTCTTCACTACTCTGTATAGCCTTTTCCTTGGGACTGTAGGTAGGATTTGGGGGAAACAGGTTTCTTGGTTCTTTTGTCTGTCTTCTAGATGAGATGTCAGGTTGAAGGTCATCTTAGCCAATTCTTTAGTGTTATAAACAGTTTTCTGAGCTGAATTTCTTTCTGTGTGAGTAGTGGTGACTCAAGACTAGTAATAAAATCTTGCATGTCATCTAGTTCAGTGTTAACACCAGGACCCCTAATTTCTCAGGAATGTGATTTTAATTTTCTGTTGTCAGGATGGCTGTGTTGTGCCATCTCAAATGAAAGGGAGTGACAGAATGTGTCCTGGCCTCATTTTATGAATTTTTCAGAAGATAGTCACAAAAATCCTTTTATTCCCTTCTACAAGTGAATTGATCATGTTTTGTATTCCAGTGGCTTAATAGTCAGATAAAGTTATTGGAAAAATGGAGAGAATTCTACTCTAAATTAGTGAGACTCGTAGCAGGACAGCAGTGTTCCTCATGGACACTGAGGCACAGAGGGTGGTTCATAGCACCCAAATGGCCTGGAGCTCATGCGCGAGTAATGAAAGGATAGAAAAAGGCCGAATAGGAAGTTTCCCAGGATTATAAAGGATTTAGAGAAGATTTTTGACATGTAGGCTTGATTAATGGTATGTCTCCTAGACCTTAAAATATGTTTAAGGTATGTAAGTTTTCCCCATAAAATTATGAAAATACCAAGACTGGTCAGTGATTGGGAGACGATTCTTAACCAGATACTGAAAGGTCTCTTTTAATTCTTGGGTTTCTTCCATCACTTCCCTAATGGTGTATTTTATTCAGGGCAACTTGTTTTGGAAACACTGAGAGTCATTGTGGAGTGCTAATTGTTCTTAAGAATTTTCAGGCATAAAATTGATATTTTCTTATCTCAGTTGTGAGTTTTAAGAAAGAGAGCACATGTATGGGTAAAATTGGGTATCGGGTGATGGTCATTTTAATCTTGTTAATGGCAAGGATCAGGGATGAGCATGAAGCAACGGTTGTAACAGTGTCTGTAAGACGCCATGCTGGCTGAGCAGAAGATGTGGCCTTGTGGAGGTGTGGTGTCAGTCACTGATTCCCTGTGTCACTTGAGAACAAGGCTCCAAGATGCTGGTCAGCCAAAGCATTAACATTGAATATGGGTTAATCAAAGTGTAACTTTTTAAAAACAGTTTAATTTTTTCCCATTCTAATATTTAAATATTTTAAATTCACAGAATAATTATATATATATATATATATATATATATATATATATATAGTGATACATTGTACCATTTCAATGCCCATATTCATATAGTAATCAAATCAGAGTAATTGGTATATTCATTGTCTCAAACATGCGTCCATTTTTGTGGTGATGTCATTCATAATCCTCTTGTAGCTATTTTGAAATACACAATAAACGATTGTTAACTATAGTTACCCTAGTGTGTTAGAGCATTGTAGTCCCCAACCTTTTTGGCACCAAGGACTGGTTTAGTTGAAGGTCGTTCTCCTAAAGATTTCCCCTAAAACCAGTTTAGTATGTATTAACCAGCTTGTTCCTGCTTTCCAGCCTCGTGTTAATCCCTGGGCAGGTGTTCTGATTATTAATGAGTCATCTTGTGCATTACACACAAATATCCCCAAGGCAGAGAAGAGCAGTTCTTTGGGCTACACCTTTTTGTAATCCACAAGGATGAAACTGGTCTTTGCTGTAGTCTGCTCTTACCTAGCCAAGTGCCCACAGATAACTTCCCTTCCAGGTGAACATTTTAACCTCCCCAACCCTCAGAATATAGGTCCTATGCATGTGTTTTTAGTTCTTAGGTCAAACAAAGTCTTTTACTTAAACAGTGAAGGATTTGGAATTTAAGCAGATCTCTTTCCATTAAGTTACAGTGAGCCCATTCCATCATATCTGTTAGAGCCTGGGCCAGTGCAGGGAGGAGGGAAGGGAGACCATCAGATGGGGAGAGGAGGGAGGCAAACAAATTGCTATTTTGGAGCTAATGATGTATGTTCAAAACTTGTGGATTTTTCTTCGCATACATTTGAAAGTTATTCTAAGACACTAAAGAAGATCTAACTGATAAGATTCTGTGACCTTTATATTAATGTCGTCATGTTATTTTTAAGTTTTATTTCACATTTCTATAAAACGTCTTTACCTTCTAGAATTAATGATATTCTGGGAAGTTGGGGGAAGTTGCCAAATGAAGATTGGTATTTGAATTTAGTCTTAACATTTTCTTTCAGTTTACCTTAATGATATCACTATTTCTTTGGGAAAACTTACATAAGTAATATTGACCCCTTATAAAAATAAGAAAGGATTTTTTTTTTCTGCTTGACAATAAAGCTTATTTCTGCTGGAAGGATTGTTTAAAAATAATTGTTGCTTGGGAACATTCTGGTGCTCTAGCACTGGAATTTGAAATAAAAGCACGTTTGCAAATATTAATGGTTAATTTTATGTGTGAAGTGCCTGGATCACAAAATGCACAGATATTTACTCAAATGTTGTTTAATATTTTGGTGAGGCTGTTTCTATGTTTATATTGACATTTGGACCAGTAGACTGAATAAGGTAGATTGTCTTCCCCATTGTGAGTGGGCCTCATCTAATCAGTTGATGGCCCTGGATACTATGAAAATATTAATCCTTCCCCAAGTAAAAGAGAATTTCACTCACTTATTTGTGAACTGAGACATGGGGGTTTTCACACCTTTGGACTCAGTCTGTAATGCTGACTCCTCCTGGGTCTCAGGCATGCTGGCTTTTGAACTGGAACTATACGACCTGCTCTCCTAATTCTCAGGCCTCTGGACTTAAACTGGAACTAAAGCATCCACTCTCCTAGGTCTCCAGCTTGCCAGCGAATGTTGCAGATCTTGAGACTTGTCAGCCTGCAGCCTGCAAAATTAGTTGTGTGAGCCAGTTTTTATCCCCTCTGTCTCTCTCTCTGATTCTCTTAGTGTCTCTCTCGCTCTTTCTCTCTGTCTTTCTCACTCTCTCACTGACACACACACACACATGCACCGTTGATTCTGTTCTTCTGTTCCTTGGAGAACAATGACTGATACAGTAAACAGTAAGAGGTAAGCAGTTTTGGTTCAGAGATATAAAGAGAGAAGGGTGATGGAATGTAATTATTTTGAAAATTACAAACACAAGGGATATCATTATGTAAAATGACTTAATTTTTCCAGTTTAATTTTTGTTAGAATATTTGATTTAAAAAGAATGAAAATGGTGGGGATGGAGAAAGTGTCCTACAAGTGTTTTAGAACATCTTGAAAATGTCTAGTGATTGAAATTAATGCTGTAAATTTCCCCTCTGGCATATTTTAGGTGTTGGAGAGAGAGTGATTAAAGTGAAGCAATACACTTGGCATATGATAAAAGGAAATAGTTTCTTTAAATTCTATCAATTAATGTCATGTTAATTATATGAGAATTCAAGAATGTAAAGACCTTTATTTGAGATGTGTAGTGTAGCATAGTTTTACCTTAAACAACTAAGAACAGATGGTTTTGATAAGATATTTCACCCCCAGTTTCACCCATCAGCAATACATTCCTGGGTTGAAGAAAGCCTTTACAAGAGATTGGAAAAAGAACCTTTCTGTGCCATCTGAGATGAACCATACTTTAAGTACGTGTGTAAGGAAAGTATAGAGATGATTGACAGTTGGTTTTGTTGTTTTGATTATTGATTAGTGTAGCAATGTGTGAACTCTTCCTAGATTGGGGCTAAAGTTATAAAAGTATAGAAAGGTTGAATATAAGCATAGCTATAACATGAAGTAAAGAATTTTAAAGTGTTCCTTAAATATGCGATTTTAGGACTCTACTGGACTTCACACATTAAATTCAGTAAATCCTGTTAATGTGTATAGTGTCTGCCAAAAATAAATCATAAATTTGAGTCATTTGTAAGGAAGCATGCATCCTAGCTTAACCAAATCAAAAAAAGTCAATCCTGATTTATTTTACAAAAATATACTCCTAATGCAATATATGCAATCTCTTTGGGATACCAGGCCTCTAGGTAGAGTAAATGTCTCTTGCTTCTAGACAAAGGGTATATTGTAAGAGATTGCATTTTTAAGGTATTTTATTTTTTTACTGGCAGCCTCAGTTCTTGGGTTTTCTTTTCTTTTTTCCTGACTGAATTTCCTTTAACATTTTTATAAGAAAACAATTACATTACTCTTTTTGACTCTCAGAAGCAACCTGTTGGAATGCAAGAATTTGAGGTACTGGTGTGTGCATTTTGCTTTTGAAAAATCGTAATGCTTAACGTTTTTTTGGAACATGAAGGGCACTTTGCAGCACACTGCCGGCTTCTGATGGGGGCTGCTGCTGGAAGGCGAAGTGCTAAGACTCTTGTCAGTACAAAACCAGGGCTTCCCATGGGAATGACTTCTACATGCCTAAGCCTGATTAGTTATGTGTGGGTGGAGGGGAACAAGAATACAGGTTGTCTCTCAGTGCTTCAGATTGGAATGCATCAGCCCTGTAGGGCCCCGAGCTGCATTCCGACCTGAGAGGGGTGATGTATAGTTACCTCTTTGCACTCTGTAAGGGCTGTTACCTAAATTCTTACAGGGGTTCTTTGTCCTTTACTTTTGAATTACAAAAATGCATTGCAGTTATAATTTTCCTATGAGACCATCTTATATTTAAGGGAGAGGTGGGCCTCCCTAGAACTCATAGGCTTCACCACATGTACTGCTCTGTTTGGACACACATGCATGCATGTACTTGCCTGAGGTACTGTGGTATTCAGCCAAAGCCGAAGCATCGTAGACCTACCCGACCTGAAGCTTGCTTGGCTTCTCTCGGAGTCTTGCCAGATGCTTTCTAGCCCGATCGCTTTCTCACAAAGGACTCCTTTGAGGGAAACGTTCTGGGTCCTTTCTCTTCCCCTCCTTACAATATTGATTAGTAGTTGTTCAGCAAAAAGAGGGTGGAACTCTGCTTTATTACTAGTCTTATACCTACTGTCTAGTCCAATTCCTGGCTTACACTCCCAGCTCCCATCTCATTAGGCTTGTATGCCGAGCAGCAGAAAACTAGATCACAACTCTTATGGAACTTAAAATAAAAAACAAAGTGAAACGGGGGGGGGGGGGGGGGGGGGGGGGGGGGGGGGGGGGGGGGAGGGGTGGGTAGGTTGAGGGACAAAAGGAGAGTGGGAAAGTCCTTGTCACCTAGACAAGGTACATAGGTGCACAAAATGCTCAACTTCATGGTAAAACTTAAATTTTGCACTTACACATTTCAATAAAATGGGGAAAAAGCAGTCTTGAATAGTCAGGCTTGAGTTTTTCCAAGCTCATTACTGAGTAATCACAATGTAGGCTCTAGCCTAACTCACTCCTTTGAATGTCTTTCTTTCTTCAACTGAATACTCCACATGGGAGAAGCTGCAGAGCTAGGAGGTCTGTGACATCACCAGAACCTGCATGGTGAAAACTTCTGGTGACTAATGACAGACAGCAGTACCCATTCTGTCACACTGTCTGGTTCCCACCCACATCTAGTGACTGCTGAGAACACAGTCTCCGTGCTCAGGTTCTTCCTATTTCTGTCTTAGTTTCCTTTGTCACAGTATACTCTTCTTGAAAGCTAATTGGCTCCTGTCCAGACAGTGGCTTTTCCCATCCCCAGATGGCATTGTCTGGAAAGCCCGTAGACTTTCCCATTACCACTCAAGGATGTAGGAGTGTTTACGCTCCTCTGACTCTCATGGAGTTACTCCAGTTTATGAGCGATTGTCAAATAAGGCATTTTCCAAAAACAAAATGATTGTTTTCCTTACTTAGTAAATTCTCTGTAATGTTTAATCCTTTTAGAAATTAAAATCTTCTATTTAATACATGTCTGGATGGGCATACCAAAGTAGTATTTTGTTCCATTAAGGAGACCTGGATTTTAGGAAACAGATTTCCTCAAGATCAGGTAAATTAGAAAACACAAAACTTAGCCATACAGAGGTGATTTATGTCTTTTAAAACAGGTTAGCTTGTTTCTGGGCTTTTGTCTGATATTTTAATTCTAATTAGAGCCCCTCCCAATAGTATTATCACATTTGTTTGTGTCCTTCCAAAGTGCAAGCAGACTCTTTGCTTTTCAGGTCTTGTTTTGTAATCTTCAAGATTTTATGTACTCTGTGAACTGCCAGACCCTCACCAAAGAAAGACTAGACTCTGAAGATCTGTTCCAAGAGCCAGTTTTATGATAGGTAATTCTTAGGTACTGTGCACAGTGTGTTGCAGTCATCAGTTCTGCAGTGCCCAGGATGTCCTAACAAACCCTCAGATATTTTTATGATTTTTCTTTTTTGCATAGCTTAAAGTGATTCAAATTTATGCCCATTTCTTTGTGCTATGCTTTTTTTTTATGTGAAAGAGAAGGAGGCCGAATTGCCTAGGGACTGGCCAGTTTGCCTGTAGTCACTATTTAGGTGCTAGCAAAAGTTCTGGCCGTTGAAGTTATAATAGTATTTTTCACAAAAGGTACAATGAACAAAAAGCTGAAAAGATGATGATAGGAGTATAATTTGCAATTAACATTATTCATATCTAAGACAACTATTGTGTTTTGATCTGGATTGTTCCCCAAAGGCCTCAAGCAACTGTGGAAACTGTGTACTCTTAGGAAGGTAGGACCTGGATGAATGGAGTGGATGTTTGGGGCCTGACCTGGAGGGGTGTATGCTGATTTCACCCCTCCTCCCAGAGTTGGCTGTGCTCTGCCATGCCCTGAGGAGCTGGCTCTTTGGCTGCAGCCTACCATGTGTTTCTACCACTACCAGCCACCTATAAACAAATTGAGACCTTCTGAAACTGTGAGCTGCAATAAATATTTCCTCCCTAACAGTGTGGATGTCAGGTATTAAGTTAGGGATGGAAAGGTAACTTAGACAACAACTAACTGTAAATTCAAAGCACTGTAGTTTACAGAAAAATAATCTTTTCATGTTTGTTCTTTAGTAACACATGCCTTTTTCTTAATTAACCTTACCTGTGAAGAGAGACAAATGATTATTACACATGTAACTTCAAGTATTTATTTAAAATAATGTACATATATTCACTTTGCCCTCATAAATGACAAAATTTTGAGGTTCAAGTTTCTAGCTTCCTGACCCATATGTTTACATAAACTTTTATAAATACTCATAATGACAATCTTCATCACCTCACAATTTGGTTTTATTAAGAGCACATTGGCTAGAATACAGTCATTCCATAGAACTAACTGGGGAGGGGCAAAGTGTAGGGGAGAGGGAGGGTATGGGAGTGTCAAAAAGGGAGAAGAGTTTGCAACTCCGATGTGATATATATATATATGCATGCATGCACTGAAGTTCAGTGTAAACATTATGTATCACATTCATACTTATTAATAGGGAAAAATGAAAAAGAAAACACACGGAGGAATATATCATATATGAGCCTCTTCTGTGCGGCATGCTGTGGAGGAAGCAAAAATAAAACATCATGGTTCTAGATAACCTGAGTAAATCAAAGTAGCATAGTGCCTGCTTAAGAGGATTTGTGACCTTCGTCTTTGTTAACCAGGAAAGAGGGAGCGAATCTGGAAGAATTTCACTTGCTGTTGGGACTAGTATGATTGGCCTGTCTTTCACCATATATATCTTAGATCAAACTACAAGCGATTCCCTTTTCAGAATTTGATGTTTGCAGACCGAGAAGTGCAATTAAAATTTAGAGATAAAGGAAAGATCTTGTTATTTGTGACAGCATCCTTGCACAACCTGTAGGCCGTCTGTCATTGGTTAAATGGGGATGGCAATAATACTGATTTTGCAGGGTGATGATACGAATTTAATGACTTTACACAAGGATACCATGACATATAGTGTAGTAAGTTTGGGCCATTATCGTTATGAGGCCCAGGCTGTTGATAGTTCTTCAAAATCAGTATTTAAATACTTCTTTGATGACGAGAAGAAAAAGAAATGATCTACTTGCAGACGATTTTTCAATATGAAGTCTTACAAATAGTATTGTATTAAATACACTTTCATTCTAATTTATGTTACTATTACAACTCTCAGATTTATGATTTAAATGCCCTCCTGATTAAGTTGCACAGAGAAACATTCCTATTTAGAGTAGAGATATTGAATTTCCATTTTCAGCTCTGGGAAGCAGCTAATCTTGTCACATTATTGTCTTAATAAGCAGCTTAATATAAACTATGCTGGTGCTTTTGTTATTTTGTTAGTACTTCGACAATAATCTCTAATGCCTTCCTGAAGCTTGAGTCATTCAGTTGCTGGGGACATATTTTAGGTTAATGTCCCTTGGAAGATCTTTAAAATGTCAGTACTGAGGTTGGTTTGTTTTGTTTTTTGCTTGAGTTATTGATACCTGGTTAGAAAGTATTACAGTTTATGTCAGTTGCGGTGATCTTTTCCAAACTATTCCCTGTCGCAAGATGCTGTAGAAAAATAGAACTCTTAAGGTAAGCTCTCTGCACTTTCTGTGCCCACGTTGGGAGTTCTACATTGTCTATTGACTAATCAAAACCTCGGAGAAGTTTAGGAGTAAAGAAATACATGAAGAAACTATATTCTTCAAGCTGCTGTTTCAGAGTTTCAAAGAGTACTTTCCCAGGTACAAGAGTAGGTCCAACACTGCTTCCCGAGCCTAGTTTTGACCCTTGAAGCTGCCGTGGCTGGCTGTCTTATGTAGTGACCTCTTACACAGCTATCACTTTTACAATGGGCTATTAATTTCATGCCTGGATGTTTTGTATGAGAACTTATTCCTTCAGACATGAGAATAAGGTACATGAACTTCAGATTGTTTACTGGAGTTTAAAGTTGATCTAATATCCAACCATGCTCTGTAAAAAGCACAATTGAGAAAAAAATACAGAAAATAGTACTCATGGTTTTTCTGTTGTGGTCATAAATTAATGATTCAAGAGAGAGCTATATTCCTTGGTGCCTTCTGTTCAGGATCATTTCCTACCAAAGACCATCACTAAGTAACACTCATGTTATTCCTTCAAACTTTATTGAAGAGCCAAGTATTACCTAACATTATTGGGATTTTCAGTTTTCTATCGTGTGTTTTGGTGAAGATGTGATATTGCTAAATGTTTCCTTGTTAATTTTTTACATTATTGCTTGTTAATTTCTGTTGGAATTTAGTAGTAAAAGTGTATTTTATCTTATTAGATGAATCAAGATAAATAAGTGTCCTTTTATGTTTTTTTTTTCTTTTGGTCTAGGCTTCTAGAAAGACCAAAGTCAAATTTAATACTCATTACAATAATATCTGCCTGTGCTTTTTTTTTGTAAAGAAAGCTTATGTATTATTTCAATTTCTTTGGAAGCAGGTGGTACTTAAGTTCTCTGCTAAAACTGAAACACATTTCTTATGCAGAATCATGTTCAGAAAAATTATCTTTAAACCATTTTAACTGCTAAATTGTTTTCATAGAAATTAAGTTATATGGATGTTTGATTTCACATTGGACTTTATAACTTCTTAATCCATTATAGAGCTAAATTCCTATGTATAGAAACTCTAGTCAAATAATAGTCAAATGTTTTATAAAATTAGCAATATTTTAGATCTAAAATGTTCCTCCTCACCCCAAGTGCTATGTATTTAGAGATGGGGCTTTTGGAAGGCGATTGGATCATGAAAATACTGTACTCCTCAGTAGGTTAATCAGTTTATTGAAGAGCTCATAACTGAATGTGCTGTTTGGAGGGGTAGTCAAAAGAGGGATCATTTGCAATGTGATCTGAAATTCTTGTCCCATCTCTTCCTGCTTTCTCCTTCTCTCTGCCCTGTCTCTCTGCTTCTCCCTTGGATTGAGCAGCTGTTCTCCACTGTGTCCTTCCACCATCCCTTTTCTGGCTTGGAGCCATCCAACCATGAACTGAACCATGAAAAACCATCAGCCAAAATAAACCTTCATTTTCAGGTTTTCGGTATTGTATGTTTTATCCCAGCAAGAAGGAAATGACTAATACAATTAGATATGCAAACCATTACTTAAGAGTGATCATTTTCTAAAATTTCAGTAATCAACAAATGAGAGAGTAAAATTTAATAAAAAGTAAACAGTGGTCATGAAATTTAGACATGCAAGTAATATTAAATTTTTATTAAATAGATTGATCTTCTTTACATCTAGATGAACTTAGAAAATATTCAGTGGAAATCCCAGCTCCGTATCTTAGGCAACACTTCTCAGATGGTGATGCTTGGGTTGAATGGAAACTGGAAGCATACCATGTCCATTCCCATTTTATACAGTGCGTTGAGTGTTGTTAATAAAGGACAACACATCGGACGTGAATATTGTAATGCAGTGTCCCTATTATAGTCAGGTGTATTCCTCTTTGGTTCTGGTCAAACTCTTGATTTCCATTTTATACAGTGAAGAAAAATGAGCTTTAATGATCAATAAGCACATTGTACTCTTTCTTACTTTATTGAAATATGTTTTCTTGGTTCCATGATACTTCCAGAACTGCTTTTGAAATTACCCCAAGTAAGTTCTCATATATGAGGAGTCATTTTCTTCAATATTCCTCTGTAAGTTCTCTTTCTTTTGTCTTATTTCCTTGAAACCGTGATGTACATGGTATAAAGGAAGCCTGTATGCCTGTGATAGAAAGCAGTGGGGAGGCAGGGGAGGGTGATGACTGAATTCACATCTGAAAGATTGTCTTGTGGAAATGGTTGATGGATCTATGCTGTGCAGGTAACTCTGGAACTAGAGTCAGTGGTCTGAAACCTTGAAACTTACATTTCAGAGCTAAAAAGAAGGATGATTAACAGTTGGAAACATTATAAATGGAATCGACTACATCATATAATTTCCCACCACTTGAAGTATTTATTAAATAATTTCAAAGCAAATTTCCAAAGGTTGAAGCATCTCTTTCTTAAGAACTCCCTGTTGTTCCCTATTGGACACCTGAAATATCACTGGCTCCTAGTGTTGCCATTACCTGTCTCTCTTCCTGTCTCTAGGAAGACTCCCTTGAGGGAGGAAGCTATGTACTCCTTAGATTTACATGATTATGTCTTAGCACACTGCTTAGAATACAGTAGATGCTCATTAAAGGTTTGTGGAATGGATGAATTTTGCATGAATCACTACAGTGGAAATTATGATTTTTAATAAATTTCCCCCAAGATGCAGAACTTGTCCTTCAAATTAGAGTCTGACAATGGTAGTCCATTAAGTAAAAAATTCAAATGGTGCTGCTCTGTTTAAGTGGAGCTGTAGGGCCTGAGGATCTGCCCACTTACTCTTTCTCACACCTTTGTGGCATCTTGAGGGTCCATTTCAGAATCAGTAATCCACAAAGTTGAGGTTAGAAAATTTTCTCTAGTTTAATTTTTGATCTATAAGTTTTTGATGCTTCATCTTCATACTGCATTTTCTGTGTCTTATTTTCAAATGTTCCCTTTTCTTGTGTTCACAATTTTTCTGAGATTCAAAGCCGATTGCTGAGTAAACGGGGCCTGTCCTTGGATTGATCCTTAGACCCAACATCACAGGCTCTTACGCTGGAAAGGTTGAGTGAGTGACGCATTCCTAAGTTCTTTCTTAAACAGTTTTGCTACAGGGTTTTGGTTTCAGTAGATTTGGGATGTTAGTGTCATAGCTACCATTTTTGAAACCTGATCCTGCCTGTGGATAAAGAGGGAGGTATGTGAGCTCATGGATACTACCTAATGCAAAATTACAATTTTTAGAGCTCAGGTAATAAAAAAAATAGCAAAGGGATATAAGGCCCAATTTTGGCCAAAGACAAGCAACTAATGGCCCACATTCTGGCTCATCTTCTGCTTGGAGGTGAAGAGACTGAGGATTAAGGCCAGCAAGGGACTCTGTCAGCAAACAAGCCCCAAAGACAGAGGAAAGCAGAACCGAAATGGAAAGTGGAGAGGGAAAATTTAAGTCTCTGGCTGGTGCATCTGAACAAGGGTTTAGAAGGGTTGTTCATAATTCATGTGCTTTGGGGTATGGAATTATATGTACATGTATAGTTATCTTAATATACTCTTCAACCTTGACAGTCTGTTAAAATAAGGCTTTAATTAGATGCCTTGGCCAGAGATAGTAGAATATTGTGATGGATTGTGTTTGTTGATCAGATAAGACATTCAAGTTGTGGGGAGGACATGTTTTGGGTGCTATTAGGTTACAGAAGACTTTTGGTAACCTTTCTGGGAGATTTGATTTTATTATGGAAATAAAAAGATTCCATTTTATTGTTTTCAGTCAATCTATAAAGTATATTTTAAATCTACAAAAAGAGAAATAGTCAGATAAAGAGAAAGAAAACATAGAGGAGGGGCTAAAGTGAAAGGGAAACAGCCAAGGTGTTTGAGAAGATATAACCTTGTTTCCACAGACTGTGGGTTCATCTCCACTAGAGCAGCTTTTGTATAATGATTGGTTAACTGAATAAAGACATTTAGTAGACTCTCTACTCTCTGTACATCCTAATTGGATGTAAGTAGGAAGGAATAGAGCATGGAGGCATATCTGACAATAGAGTTGGGAACGAAAAGAACCTAGAAATTGGCCATGGACATTGATAAAACATATTCATTGAAATGTTCCATAACACAGAATTTTGCAGGTGGAATAGTTTTTCAAAAATTTTTATCAGTCTAAACCAGATGAATAACCTATTTGTCTGAAACTTTCCGAATTTAGCTTTCATCCCAGGCTGTCTGGCTCACCTCAGTCTCCGTGTCATTCGGCACATCACCTTCACTCGTGCTTCACAGAGAACGTCGGCAGGACACGATGACTCGTGCTGAGAGGCCATCTGAGGTGAGGGGCAAGCCGGGAGCTCACATCGCTCACAGCTAATGCATCATAATGTACAGACAAGGGAAGTGAGTGATACCAAGCAGAGAGAAAAGGGAGGGGATTAAAATGATTGAAAGCACGAAGAGAGTTAGCCAGGAAAGCTCAGTAAACAGTGTTAGAAAAAAGTAATATAATGGAAAATAACAGTAAAGCATGTTCTGAACAGGAAGGAAAAGGATCTTAGTGCCACACTGATTCCGAGCGTCTCCATGTGGGCAGTTACTCTCGGAGACACCTTGGTGGTGGCACTTCGTGTTTCCCATGGTCTTTTTACTATGTCCAGCTTGGTCTCAAACTACCCACAGCAATCCTCCAGCTTCAACTTCCTGAGAACGGAGATTACAGGCATGTGCCACCTTGCCTGGCTTATATGATGCTGGGGAATCAAACCCAGAGCCTTATACTTGCTAGGCAAGTACTCTAACCATGGAGCTATGCCCCCCCCAGCTCTGGGTCCTTTTAAATTTGAGAGTAGTTTTTAGAGTGAAAATGGGGGGTGGTCAGTCTCTTGAAATACACCTTGCATCCACTACTGTTAGCACTAGAGGATCCATGTGGATGCACAGAGTCCTCAGCAGAAGGGTCCATCTCCGTCCAGCATGGCCTTGTAGCCCTACGTCCTCTCTAAAAAGACACCCTGCACCCTGTAAGCATACGCTCTACATCCTACTTCCCAACTGATGGATAAACTTGGGGGAGGGTTGTCAATGCATAGCACTACTTCTTCAGATCACACTTGTCCCTCAGTTTGTTTTAATTCTGAGTCTTCACCATTAATGTTCTAAAACTGTTCTTACAAAGGTCACTCGTGACAGCCCGCTTGCTCAGGGCTATCGTGCGTGAACCCACATCCCCCTTCATCCTCATTCACGTCTCTGTGGGAGGGACTGCCTTCTGCCCAATAGTCTCTCCTCCTTCGGCTCCTCTAACCCTGCCTTTCCTGGTCCTCTCACTCATCCCTGACCTGGCCTGCTGCAGACCTTCATTGGTGTCTTTTCTCTCACCGACTCCTTCCTTTCTCATCGTTTGTTGCCCTGCTGCCACCACACGCTCCGTAATTTCTGATCGTTCTCATATTCTTGTGACAGAGAAACTCGTCAAGCATCTGTATTTACAGCCAAGCTTTAGATATTTGGAAGCCATAAACCCTAATATTTTATCTCTTATGAGATATAATTTTTAAAAAACCATAACTAACCATTAAAATAGGTATAAGGAAGTTTAACAAATTCGTAGAATTTTTGTGATGCTGATGGTTTTTTGTGGGGAGGGGAGATAATTTCTATTTTCAAAAATATCTTGGTTATGGTACTTTAGATTTGCTGATTCTTCTCTGTCTTCATCATCTTGAAGAACAAGTACCTCCCCCTGCCTACCCCGTTCTTGTCACTGGTATCTCTGGTACTTGGTATACCTTAGGTGTGACCTTGTCTCTTTGCTTTGAACATCCATCCCCTGAACAGTTCAGAAGATGAATGGAACTGGTTGTCTCACAATTGATGTAGGAATCTCAGACTATTGTTTTTTCTACTCATCTTTCCTTTTTCTTATTTGAAGTTTCTCACCTTTTATTCAACTGGAAGTTCCCCTGTTTCCAATCTCACCTGGCTTCTCTTCTTCATTCTGCCCCCTTCTATCCAGTATTCCAGCGTTACAGCATTTGCTGGTGGTGAAGTGTGACAAGTGCTCCTGACTTCGAGCTGCACAGTTGCTCTCTCCCTTCCCCATCACCTTTGCTCCACCCCTCACCAGACAAATCTCTGATCATTGCTCAGATACAGGTTTCCTCCAAGGAAACCTGTAGGTGAAATACATATTTTGACTGTTACTGCTCCTTTCCTCCTCTTTGTCATCCTCAGTGTTTTGTTATGGCTTGTTAACTATCTTGTAATGTGCGTAAGAGCAGAGGCCACTTCTGTCTTGTTCTAGACTATTTTCCTAATGTCTAACATTCTTTCTGCTATTATAAATGTATATTAAGTCAACGTGATGTACATTGGCAGAATCCTGTATTTTCCTCCAGCATAGTTCAGATGTCATCATTCTGCAAAGGCCATCCATTTGGCAAAAATATCCTTCCTTCATAGAACCTAGTAATTACCTTATGATAGTTTGAAAGTCAACTAGCAGAAATGACAAGATCACAAAAGACAAGGAAATATAGATGAACTCTTCTAATGGAAGTGATTAAGGAGACTGATGAATAAATGCATTTGGGATTCTGGAGTGAATCCTGGGACAGAAGAAGGACATTGTTGCAGCAGCTGATGAAATAACTATATATGTTCATAAAATTTTACCAAGGTCAATTTCTTAGTTTCGATCATTGTATTAAGGTTAAAGCAAGCTGGTTATAAGGCATATGGAAACCTTTTGTACAATTTTTTAGACTTTTTAAAGTCTAAAATTATTTCAGTATAAAAGGCTAAAAAGAAAAATCAGGACCTTTCTACAGACAAAGAACATGTCTTAAAATTTAGATCACTAGCCTATAACAGTGTTTAGCCTAGCAAGGGCCTGATAGACAACAAGTTATCTTGCTGTTGCTTGCTCCCACTTTGATATTTGAAGGCTCTCTTTCCCTTCCTGCCTTACCTAGCAACAGCCTGGCTCCTTTAGGGAGTACCTGGTCCCAGAGTGCATGTGCTTGAAAGGCCAGTATCCTGACTTTTGGAGGTGGCAAGGTTACACTGCATTCTTCTTGTGTGTTGGTTGCTTCTATCAGTACGCAAGGTAATACAGAGGAGATGTAGTAGAGAAAAATTAACTAACAGTGAAAAATATGGTCTCTCTGTACCATGTTTTCAAATGCTACATATTTTACCTTTGAATTTAAATATTTTTGTTAGTATTTGTGTGCCAAAATTTTTCTCCTACTTGGGCTTCTCTTTAAATTTTCTAAAAAACAATTTTCTACATTTTCTTTTCAGTGTTACACATAGAGGTTCTGACTGCATTTTCACTAATAACATCTCATCTTAATGTGGGAAATTCCCCTTTAAAGTATTTTAAATAGGTAAAAAATATTTTCAGTATAACATTGTGATAGTAATGTAAACTGTAGCTCTTATCAGTACAACTTGTAAAAGTTAAACAAATAAGTGTAAAACCTCAGATATTCCTGTAAAACTTCTGTGAGCATTTCCAAGATCATCTTAAACTTTAGTGCATCACTTTAAAATGACTGTATAATAACACATGTAATGAGCAGGAACTATAATAAGACCTTCCAATCAGCTGGAAATTTAAGGAAGGCTTTCAGAAGGCTGAATCTTTCATAGAAATGTAGGGTCATTGAGTAGTTATGTCCCTTTTGCTCATTTTAAAGGTTAAATCCTTTATAGAAATGTGGGGTCACTGTGTAGGTTTTTTTCCTTTTGCTCATAAAACCTTTGATTTGCAATTATTTCCTATTGAAAACACCTGATTTCTATTTCAATCACAACTGAAGTGTCATTTGCTTTTATAAAGTGTATACAACAGAGTTAAGAGGATCTTAGCAAAGTCATTTTTGTCTGCTTTTCTGTGCCCTTCCCCAGGAATTCCTGCTGTGCACAGGAACTTACCTGTGGATTCCTGTAGCATGTGTCATCTTTGTATCTGGGTGCTCATGCTTTGCAGACATAAACATCTATATACAGAAAGTGTGGAGCTTGGAGGAATGGCTTTTCCCACAATGTATATGTCTACAAAGCAAGAAGCAGGCACTTTGCCATACTGTTTCCTCTAGCATAAAATGTAGGTGCCTGAATGAGGGAATTTCAACTATAATTTTTAAAAATAAAAGGGAAACATAGAGCATCCGTCTTTTCTCCCATCTCTCTCTTTCCCTCTGTCTCTGTCTGTCTGTCTATATATCTATTTATCTATATTGCAATTTTGGAAATGTTACTGAGTACCAAGAAGCTACCTGCCTTGTGAGGCATCACTTTTATTGTTTTAATTCGTATGAAACATACCATCATCCAGCTGATTATTGGTGATCCTTGCTACCGTTCATGAGGACTAATTAATAATTTTCATGGTTGTCATTTATAGAACAAAATAAGAGGATGCACTAAAATACTCAAATAAGCAGTGCTCCTCACTTCGAGATGGTGTCACTGTGGAGAGTCAAGTGTTACCCAGTGGGCAGAACAGCACCACCGTAGTGGTCTGGAATATTTGTTCAGTAACTGGTGTGAAAAAATTTTGGTTTATAAAATGTTGTAGACATTCCTACTAAGCTTATTCTGCAGTGCCCTCTAGCCTATATAGCCGGGAAAAAAAAGTACTTCTCCTCTGCCGTTCCTTTATAGTGGCACATTATTCATTATATACAGGATATTAATCTATAAAATGCTCTCTCTCTCTCTTTCTCACCTCTCTCTCTCTTGTATTACCAGACATAAAGTTGTTTTCTTGAAGAGTCAGAACCTATTTGCACAAGAAATACCCAGTATCCTAAAGGGTCACTAGATGTAGAAGCACCACGCTGCTGCATCTGGGGCTGTGTTGTGAGAGCTGCTTTTCTGACTGTGAGATGGTAGAAAAGAGCTCAACTTCCCATTTTCTTCCCCTCCCCCACCCAGGGGTGCCAGTCCAGGAACCCTGTCCTTGAGTTGTGGAAAAAGAGGTGTCCTTGGTGTTACCTAATTATCGTTGATCCCTAACTTTTTAGTGTCTGTTAGCCCACATTCTCTGCTGACGTATTATTTTGGGAAAAGAAAAAGGCTTACTGATTTATGTCTTCCTGGCTTTGTTGATTTAAGTTCAATAAATAAACTTTAAAGAAAAAGTAGTTTTTAGAATCTTTATTTGGTATTTGTGGATTTCTTCCTAGCCCTCCCTTCATAGAAAAACTTTTAAACCCTTCAAGTTAAACCCAAAAATTTCAGCAAAGACTTACAATATATTTTTCAGATTTTAAAAATCATGTCTATTTTGATATATTTGTAGTACGTGTTCATTTATGTATCAGTCATATACAACTTGGGAACTGTTGTATCTATACCCCAAGTTCTGATCTTTCTTTAGTGCACCCCCACTGACTTCCTATTTTTGTGAAGTCTGCACATCTTTATCTTTTTTTAAAGCTTCCAAATGGTAAAGCTAGAAGAATAGTAGAATATACTGTATTCTTTTTTTGCCACTAAATAGCCTTGCAGCAAATAGCCTTAAAGCAAAGTTCTTTTCTGGTTATTGAATACAGTTAGTAGGAAGAAGGAATGCTTCTGTAATTGTAGTACGTGAACTCCCCCCTCCCATTTTATTGGTATGTATACATGCAAAATTTAAGGTTTACAATGAAGTTGAGCATTTTGTGCACATATGTATCTTGTCAAGGTGACAAGGACATTCCCACTCTCCTTTTGTCCCACCCCTCACCCACCCGTCTCTCCCTCTCTGCCCTAACCCCCCCCCCCCCCGTTCACTTTGTTTTTCATTTTAAGTTCCATAGGAGTTGTGATCTGGGTTTCTCATATCAGAGAGACCATTCAATGTTTCACCTTCTGCTTCTGACACACTTAACTAAGCATGATGTTCTCAAGCTTCTTCAATTTGTCTGCAAAAGCCTCCACACTGTTGGACTTTATTGATGCATAGTAATCCATTGTGTATAAATACCACAGTTTGTGTATCCATTGGTCTGTTGATGGGTATTTTGGTGTCTTCCATATTTTCGCTATTGTTAGTTGTGCTGCTATGAACATGGGTATACATGTATCTCTGTTATGTGTTGTTTTGACCTCTTTTGGAAATATTCCCAGGAGGGATGTCTCTGGATCAAAGGGGATATTTGTCAAAAGAATGGAAATAAGTACGTAGACTTTTTAACTTGAAATGTGGTGCAGCACATTTATTCTCTGCCATAAAGTATTATAATGAATAATTAAGGCAGAACTAGAATTGTCAAAAACGAGTGATAACTCTGGATTATAGTGTTGCATTCTGACTTTTGTTGCTTATTGATTTGCATAGCATAGTAATGTGCAAAATTCCGCAGTTACTTTGTGGGAATTAATATGTTTAACATTTCGGGGGGGTGGGGTATTTTGTCTTATTTCAGAATTTGGTGAGTTATTTAACTGTATGTCTCTTCTTTAGATTAACTGTTTGAAGGTAGACATAAGAATTTCATGATCTGAAAATAAAATTTAACAATATTTCACATAGATGTAAAGCTTTCCCTAGTGCTCCGTTCTGAGCGTTGAAGAAGCCAGCATGTCAGACAGAACATGTCTTTATTGTTAAATAATTCACAAACAGTAACAATAATGTACATTTAAAGAGTTTTCTATTTCATTTTGAAATACACACTCCCAATAATATTTGTGTTTCCCCCATTTTATTGATATGTATAAGTGCAAAATTTAAGGTTTACAAAGAAGTTGAGCATTTTGTGCACATACGTATCTTGTCAAGGTGACAAGTACTTTCCCACTTTCCTTTTGTCCCTCCCCTACCCACTCTTCCCTCCCTCCCCACCCTACCCCCCTGTTTCACTTTGTTTTTCGTTTTAAGTTCCATGATATAGTGATCTGGGACTATCATATCAGAGAGACCATTCGATGTTTCACCTTCTGCTTCTGACTGACTTCACTAAGCATGATGTTCTCAAGCTTCTTCCATTTGCCTGCAAAAGCCTCCACGCTGTTGGACTTTATAGATGCATAGTATTCCATTATGTATAAGTACCACAGTTTGTGTATCCACTGGTCTGTTGATGGGTATTTTGGTGACTTCCAAATTTTAGCTATTGTTAGTTGTGCTTCTATGAACGTGGGTATACATATATCTCTGCTATGTGTTGTTTTGGACTCTTTTTGGATATATTACCAGGAGAGGTGTCGCTGGATTGAAGGAGTATATTTAGATAAAAACACAGAAATATCTCAAAAGTCTAGAAATATTCCTGTGTTTTTATCTAAATATACTAAATGACTTGCAAGTGACTTTTCCCAGAAAATTGTCACTGTCGACTCTTTTAGGTCATTGGGGAAGAAAATTCAGAGTCATTTTCAGTGTCTGCCTGTATATTGCAAAATGATCTTACCTGGTGACTTCAATTTTGAGCTGACAAATGGAAACTGGTGGTTTTTGAAAGTTGTTGGTTGGTCCTGGAACAAAGGATTGGATGTAGTATGAAAATCGGTAAATGACATCTGGAAGCCTGATCAGGTTATCTGAGCATTGAAGTTGGTATTGTTCACTTTGATATGTTAATCCATGAGCATGGAGTCCCCATCGCGTAAGAGTCCTGCTTACCTTTCAACACCATTACTTTGGATATTAAGCCTTAACATGAGTTTAATAGGGATGAAGCACATTCGTGCCATAGTAGAGTCTCAGGTCCTGATAATAAAAGTAAATACATGTTTATTAAGGGTTCTGCTTCCTTGAGAGAGCCTTAAGTTCAAGTGCTTTTATTTGCTTACTTTTGTAGAAGCAGTAGCTTAAGTATGCTCTATTATCTTTGTAAGACTCACACAAAAGAAAATCTGTTGTCAAGCCCTGCAACCTGATTTCCCATTCAGAGATTCTGTCTACTATAATCACAGACACTCAGGAAGTGTTTGAAATACAGAATAAAATATTTAGGGCCTCCCTACCCACCAGATCTGTCACACATGGGGTCGTGTCAGCAGGAGAGACAAATATTGAGCCTGATTCTCTTCTCACTTTTTCTTTTGTGTACTACTTAAAATAACTGAATTTTATGTTTTCCTCCTTTCCCTCATCAGGTGAAATTGCAGGCATTTTCTGGTTTCATTCTTTCTTTTGTTAAACTAACTCCCCCTCTAATAGATGGTTTTCATTTTCACAACAGAGCTCTATCTTTCAGCCTGCATAGCTCCTTCTGATATGATAAAGTTATTTTACTCAAATAATCAAGAGTTTTTCGCATTAAACGTACCTTAGAAGATGCGAGTGACAACTTTTTTTTACACTTGATTTAAATATTCTAGTCCATTGTCATCCATGTCCCTCTACTGGGAATACCGGGGAAAATGGAGATATAGGGAAATAGTTACGTATTCTCTTTCTGCTTTTAAGAAGGCTAATTTTTTTTTTTTTTTTTTGAGACAGGAGCTCACTCTCTAGTCCAGTCTGATCCTCAGTTCACTATATAGTCCAAGCTGGCTTTGATCTCTCTGAAATCCTCCTGCGTCAGCCTTTTGAGTGCTAGATTTACATGAGTACACTACCATGATCAGTGTATTTGTTGCTGGAGAATTGAACCCAAGGCCTTGTGCTTGCTAGGATGGTGACAGTGAAGGATTGTTTCATCAGTGGTTCTGCATAATTGTGCCATAAGATGGAGAATTACTAAAGGAATTTCTTTGAAAAGTGTTTACAGAACCTGAAGAAAAATAGTGAGGATTGCAGTAGATGAGCACAGGATCTTGAACAAGGAAAGGGTCCTGTGCAGGGCCTGGAGCCATGCAGGTCCAGTGGTTTAGCCTGCCTGTAGACTGCAGGTTGTGAGTGCAAGGGAGGATTGAAGCAAGGATGGCAGCGTAAAAGGTGCCAGGAAGTCTTGTGGCTCTGTGCCCTAACAGCAACCCTTGGCTGTGGCGTGCTGGAAAGCTGAGCTGTTTTGGCTGCAGTGCATAGATGGAGAGACCACCAGGAAATACTTCAAAGTGGAGCATCTTTGAAGATGGGTACACAGGAATTAAAGAGGTACCTGGTTGCATCTTCACCCCTGATCAGCAGAATCCAAGGTCTTGGTTTTGGAGATTACCATACAACAACATGGGGGGGGGGGGGTAATTGTTTTTTAATTTTTAAGAAATTTTTGTGTTTCAGGCTTACTTCCAAGATTTTGGTGGATAATTGAACGTATACTTTTTCTACTAATGATTTGTGGTTTTTTAATTTTTCTTTTTTCTCTTTTTTCTTTGATTTTCCTTTTGTCTCTGTTTCTGTTATTATTTTTTAAATTTCTGCCTTGAGTAGATCTCTGTGACCTTCTTGAAAAGCCTTCCTAGAGATTCGGAAGACACACTGTCTCTTTTTCACTCACAACTTCTTACTGCTGTTTCTATTTCTTAAGTGTATCTGCTTTCTTCTGATCTGGGGTTAGAGTTCTGTTGTGCTTTTCTCGATCCTATAAATACTCTTCTGTTTTCTATTATACTCCTGAAGCTAATTCTTACTCTCAGTCTGCTCTCTCCCTAACCCCACCCTTTATTGATAATATTGTCAAATATTGATAACTCACAACCACAGGGCTGGACATGTTGAGAAGCAATGATTGTATAATGTTTAACTAGATATAAATCATTAAGGCAGATTTTTCTTTATATTATCAATAATTATTGTGTCACCTTCAATAAACTCTTCTAATATATTACTAGACAGTCTGTATAGATACCTCCACTAGTAGTGTCAATCCATTTTTAATGATAAGAATATTGATTTTGTGCATTGATATTTTGTTACCATATGTGTATAGCCAGTGTGTATTAAGTTTAGCTGTTCATATGAATATCTGACCCACTGTTAAAAGAGAGTATTGTGGCAAGAGCTGGTTAAAAGTTCATAAATTTTGGTAGTTTAGTTTAGCCTAGCAAAGTAATATAGAGGACCTTCTTATTAGTGACAGATGTATAATGTGAAATATTTCTGAATGTTAGGTTAGTTAGACAGATGTATTGATTGTATAGATGGTGCCTTTTAATGTTAATGGTGAAATAGTTGTATTAAGTTATATTAGATTGATTTCTAGTATATGCCAACAAATATCTTGTCAGTAGTCCAAATACAGTTCTATAATCTGTTCCTTCTTCACCAAAAAAGGAAATGCAATTCATTAACAAGCAGAAGGCTGGTCATTGAGAGGACATAAAAATGAATGGCAGAGTAAACTAAAAATCATAAATACTAAAATCTGAATGAATTCAAAGAAAGTGCAAGGAAAGAAGCATTCTATCATAAAAAATATGTAGAGTAGAGAAAGTCCGTCACCAATATTTGATCTACAAACCAGAGCATTAGAATCATGGGGAAACAAGGCAACAAATCACCTGCAAGAAGGCTTTACTCCCCATAATCTGATATTATCGGTTCTGAAGTAGTAGAATCTATAGGAAAGGAAGTCAGAAAACAGGTGGAGCTATTGGCCAGAGAGCTTAAACAAGAACTGTTTGAACAAATGCAGGAGATGCTTAGGGAGTTCAAAGAGGATCTAATCAAAGACACAACAGTTCTAATAGACAAAACCTTTATGGTAATAAAACACACACAACAGAAATAAACAACTCAATGCAAGAAATGAAGGTCCATTTCACTAAAGAAGTAGAAAGATTGAAAGCTGAACTCCAGGGTATGAAAAACTCACATGAAAACATGGGGAATCAGCTTAAGCATTTCAAAGATAGATTATGAGAACCTAAAGGTAAGGTTGACAAATTAGACCAGATGATCAGGGATAACTGAAAAACAAAAAGACAAGAAAGAAACTGGTTACAACAGTTGATGGATGACTCAAAGACAAACAACCTCAGAATTGTGGGAGTACAAGAGAAAATGGAGCAGGGTGCCAAAGGTAAAGGACATGGTCAATGAAATTATAAAAGAAAGTTTCCCTAAGAAACCTAAGAAAGGAAATTAACATTGAGTTGCTGCAGGCATATGGAACACCAGATGACCTTGGCTAGCATGGAGGCTGCCCATGACACACCAGAATCAAAAACCTAGAGGCTCACACTAAGAGAAAATAATAAAGGCTGTAGAAGAAAAACAGAAAGAAACTTAAAAGACACACCCATTAGGATGATTTCAGACTTCTTAATCCAGACTTTAAAGAACAGAAGATCATAGAAGACATCATTCAAGGGCTAAGAGAACATAAATACCAACCCACAATACAACATCCAGCAAAACTATCATTCAGAATAGAGGGAAAAGTTAAATTTTCCATGATAAAGAAACCTAAAGAGATTGATGACAACTAGACCAGTGTTGCAGAAAAAGCTTAAAAGAATCTCACACAGAGATAGAGAGACCAGTAGCATCAAAGATCCAAGAGAAAAGGAAAGCACAAATAGAGGAGAATGAACTAACAGGAGTGAAGAACAAACAGCATTGAAACATCATAATGATGACAGGATGTAGCAAATATACCACTATAATAATGCTCAACGTTAATGGTTTCAACTCACTCATCAAAAGACAGACTGGTTGATTGGCTCAAAAAACAAAAACCAACAATTTGTTGCATGCAGTAGATGCACTTTATCCATAAAGAAATACATAGACTGAAAATAAAAGGATGGAAATCAATAGTTCATGCAGTTGGACCCAGAAAATGGAAAGGGTAGCTATATTATTTCCAGACACAACAGATTTCAAGTCAAAAAGATGAGAAGAGAAAAAGATGGACATTATACACTGGTTAAGGGAACAATCTAACAAGAAGATTGTCACAATTACCAATATATATGCAATGAACATCAGGGCATCCAATTTTGTAAAACAGAAATCACTGGGCTTGAAATGCCAAATAGACTTCAATACAATTTTAGTAGGGGACTACAGTATCACAGTTATGTATTTCATGTAGACTAAAATTTATAAAGAAATATTAGAGTTAAATCACAATATGGAACAATTGGGCTTAACTGACATCTACTGAGTGTTCTATCCAACATCAACAGGATATACCGTTTTTCTTGTCAGCACAAGGAACATTTTTGAAAATAGACCGTATTATAGACCACAGAGCATGTTTAAATATGTCCAAGGGAGCTTAAATAATTCCTTCCATAAGTATAACCATAGCAGAATAAAACTGGAAATCAGTAGAAAAACTACCAAAACTGTGCAAAAACATGGAATAAACATTAGTCACAGAAGAAAAAGGGACGAAATTACAAGCTCCCCGTAGTCAAATGACAGTGAACGTATTGTAACATAACTTGTGGAACACAATGAAAGCCGTGCTAAGAAGGAAATTTATGGCTGTGAATGTACACATTAAAGAAAGGAACAATCCCTTATAAACAATTTAATGATGTACCTCAAGGTCCCAGAGAAAAAAGAGCAATCTAAATTTAAAAAAAATAGAAGAAAATAAATTTTAAGATCAGAGCAGAAATTAATGAAATTGAAACTAAACAGAAAATACAAAAGATGAGTGAAACAAAGAGTTGGTTCTTTGAAAGAATAAATAAGATTGACAGTTGTCTTAATTACTTTTTCATTGCTGTGACTCAATACCTGACATCCACAAATTTAGGGGAGGAAAGGTTTATTTTAGCTCACAGTTTCAGAAAGTCACAGTCCATTCAGGGGTGGCCGGCAGCAATGGAAGTACGTGGCAGAGGCGGAGGTGGGGGCAGCTTCTCAGGACATCATGAACAGGAAGTCAAGTTGAGATTAGTTGAGAGTAGTCCTCCAAGGAAGGCAGGAAGCAGCTTATAGATCTTTCCAGGTCTCATCCCAGTGATCAGCCCCTCCTGGATCTAGGTGTGGAAGGCATGGTAAACCCCTACTACATGCTTATAATCTAATTTACATGCCTGTAATCCACCCCTTCAGACTAGGCCTCAACTTCCCTACAGCACCTGGTTCCATAGACAATCTATAACATTCAAATGCATGATACTTTTGGGGCACATTCCAGATCCAAATCACAATATTAACCCTCTATCTAAGCTTTCCAAAGGAAGTAAAGAATATCGAAGCATTTAGAAATGAAAAAGTGAAATTACAATGGACCCTGCTGAAATTCAGAGACTTATAAGGAATTATTGTGAAAACTTTAACAAATTGAAGAATTTGGAAGAAATGGATCATTTCTAAATGCATACTAACTACCTATATTGAACCAAGAGGACATAAAGACTGAATTTTCCTAACATGCTTGGAAAATGAGACAGAAATAAAGTCTGTAACTATAAATAAAAGCCCAGGAGCAGATGGATCCACAGCATAATTCTATCAGTACAATATTCTTTCAGAGATGTGCTAGCACCATTCTTTCTCTACCTCTTCCATGAAATTGAAAGAAAAAGAATATTGCCTAACTCATTTCTGGAAGCTAGCATTACTCTGATACCAAAAGCAGACAGACTTAGCTGGGAAAGAACACTATCAGCCACTCTCCTTATGAGCATAGACACAATACTGTTCAATAAGTTACTGGCATATAGGGCTCAGCAAATTATTGCAGAGTTCATGCACCATGATAAAATGGCTTCATTTCGGGGATGTAAGGATGGTTCAGTGTACATAAATCACTTAATGTAATATACCATTAAGTAAAAGCAAGAACAGAAACCACATAATCATCTCAATATATGTACAAAAAGCCTTTGACAAAATTCAACATTTAGTCATGAGAAAAAAAGAAAACCTTGAGGGAAAGTGGTATAGGAGGACCTTATCTCAAAACTGATAGGCACCACTTACACTAAACCCACTGGCAACATAGTACCAAATGACGAAAAATTGAAAAGATTTCTCCTTGAAGCAGATATTTGACAAAGCTGTGCACTTTTCCCATTCAATATAGTACTGTAATTCTAGCCAAAGCGATCAGACAAGGAAATGAAAAAATGCATATTGCAAAGGAAGAAATTAAACTATCATTATTTTCAGGTGACATAATTCTCTACAAAGAAGACTTCACCCAATACCACCATGAATTTCTTAGAATTTAACAAACTCATCCAAATTGCAGAATTCAAAATTTATACAAGAAAACCAGTCTACACTAGCAATGAACTCACTGAAAGAGCTGAGAAGAATAATGCATTTTCAATAAATGAAAAACCTCAAAAAATTAAGAACCTAGGAGTAAACCTAACTAAAGAAGTGGAGGACCTATACAAAGAAAACTATATAATGCTGAAAACAAAATTAAAGAGGACATTAGAAAATAAAAATATGGCCCCTTTTTCTGAATAGGCAGAATTAATATGTCAGAATGACTATCTTGCCCAAACTCCCAAAGTGGTACATAGATCCATTGTAATTTCTGGGGCTGGAGGAATAACTCTATGGAGAGCTCAGGACCAGCATGGAATGTGGAATGAGACCCTGTGCCAACGAAGAAGAAGAAAGTAGAAAGCAGGAAGAGAACAAGCAGAAACACAGAAGCGGAAGGAGAAGGAGAAGAACAGGAGGTAGAGGAAGAGGGGAAGGAAACCAGATTTAATGCAATACCTATCAAAATACCAGCAACAATTTTCACAGAAGTTAAAAAAAAGCAATCCTTATATGGAACCAAATGAGTGAGACCCAGAATAACCAAAGCAGTCAGGTGGCGTTATGACTCCAGACATCAATTTATATTACAAAGCAGGTGATAAAAATCATATGATATTGGCACAAAAATGGACAGGTTGACCAGTGGAACAGAACTGAGAATGCACTAAGTACCTTCAGTTATCTGATTTGTGACAAAGGGGTCAAAAGCTACAAAGGAAAGAAGTGCAGAAAGAACTGGATGTCCATATGCAAAAGGATGAATCTAGACCCATACCTGTTAACCATGTACCAAAATTAAATCAGAGAATGTAACTTTAAAACTAAGACACTGAATGTCCTGGGGGTCAAAATAGGTAAGTGAAGAGGGGGAGCAGAAGGGAGTGTGAAGTTGACGTGAAACGTGTGTGCATACGGTCCTCAAGCTCCATGTATACGTTGTGTATACTAACAAAATATGGAAAAAATTAAAACAACATTGAAATACCATCCTATCCCAATCAGATTGCTTTTTATCAAGAACTCAGTTAGCAAAAGATACTGACATGGTTGTAGCGGAAAAGGGTTCCTTTTACACTGCTGGTGGGACTGTAAACTGGTACAACTATTCTGGAAAAAAACCCAGAAAATAGATATCCTATTTGACCCAGCAATACCTCTTCTAGGTATCATTTCAAAAGTGTTAAAAGTATGGTATAACAGTGATAGCTACATACCCATGTTTATAGCAGCACAACTAATAATAGCTAAGTAAGGGATGATGCCAAAATATCCATCAGTAGACCAGTGAATTTAAAAAGTCTGGTATATATACACAACGGAGTTCTAATCTGCCGTGAAGGCAGATAGATATGAATCATTTGTAGGTATATGGATACAGCTTGAGCCCATTGTGCTCAGTGACGTGAATCAGTCTCAAAAGATAAAAGATTGCATGGTTACTCTAAAATGAGAAACCCAGTGTAAACCCACTAACAGAATAAATAAATAATAGCGTCAAATAAGTGAGATGTTGGGAGTCGGTGGGATGAGGGAGGCGGTGGAAGGGTGAGGATGGGGCCAGGGAAGGGAAAGTGAAGTTGTTGCGATACATGCATATACGAAATTCTCAAGTTTAGTTTAACCATTGAGTATTATACATACATACTAAGAAAAATGGGGAAAAACAAAAAGAGCTTAACTTCCAGTTGTTAGGGCAATGGTATTGAAAAAATGCTATCATATTTGGAGATAGTGTTTCATCATTTGAATTTTGGGAGGATACCTTTAGTCCATAAGAAGCACATTTAATCTTCCTTTATCTGTTTTGTTTAAGCCATATATTTGGGGTTTTTGTTATCTGCAGACAAACCTAATTATAACTGCTGCCATTTTCTTTAATTTCCCCATGATTTAAATACATACATTTCTGCTTCGCCAGCTACTTTTCCTTCTCCCAACTCCAATGTTCTTTGCTGTTAGTAGCATTCAGCACGGCATTTTCAATCGGAAGTGTGTGCCTAAGCATCGTGTTTGTAGACCACTGCCGCCCAAGAGTGGAGGATGTGTTCACAGCTGCTGCTGCTGTTCTTTCCTTTGTTGTCGTATGAATAGAGAATTGCAGAGAGGCCCTAAAACTTTGTGCACCAGCCTTCATTGTAGTAGTTGTGACGAAGGAGTGCAGGACAGGGCAGTTATTTTGCGTGGGCAATGCACGTCTAGAATCTACCCTGTGGCAAAGAGAGTGGACAGAATTGGCCCCTCACACAGGTCTGGAACCTAGTTTCTTTCCAATAGTGTCTGTAGGACATAGGCAGCATTTCTTGAATGAGTGTTTCATTGACTAATGAAACAGAGAGATCCCTTTAAAGTCATGGATCTTGGGACTCTTGCCTGAGACTTTCCAGGAATCTGTTAATAGCCAAGAAGATAGAGGTCAGTGTCAGCTTGGGGAAAATTAAAGGAGGATCCAGTAAAAGCTCAAATAGACTCAAAGAAACAGTGTATCGATTGAGAACGTGGAGCAAGTTGATGAGGGGAAAAGTTGAAGGGAGGTATTAGGATACAACATATCAGGGAAACAGGGCAACTCGATCCCTTTCTGTACCATGTGCCCTTCCTGGTAGGAAAAGACGTGATACTGCCACATGCATGCTCTGTCATATTGCTGTCTCTCCTCTGGCCACCATCACAATCTTTGGTGTTGAGGCCTTACGTGAACATTTTTGCTCAGCGAATCTGGTCCCTGCAAATGGGGTCAGTTACCCTTTTAGCACTCCAAGCACTTGGCATGCTTTCCGAAAGTATTTTAAGATAGAATACAATTATTAATTAGAAATATACAACATTGGGCTCAACCAGAACTAGGAAAGAGTATCATAAAAAGATACTTGTAATGACAATGGGTTGTAAGTTGGTAGTGAATATCCTAACAAGATACACTGTTACTAAAAAACAAATATTTTCCTGTTTCCATGTCTGTCTCTCTTGCTTCTCCTCACCTGTTTTTCTCTTTTAGAAAAGAGCTCTGAGGGGATTGATTCCTTGGTGTAGGTTCCTTAGGATAATGAGACTGTATATGTGTAATTTATATGTGCATTTGAAGATAACATCAGGAGCTTGGAAGAAGTCCAGAGAAGAGCAAATGAAATTATCAATAGGTTGAAATCAGACCTTCAATTACAGGCTAGAGGAGTTGGATGCATTTACCTGGAGTAGAAATGATTTGATAAATGTTAAAGAGCTATTATTAAGGACAGCATTGACCAATGCTCTCTTACACTGCAGAGAACATAAAGGAGTTAAGTTGGAAGAGAGAAGGAGTTAGATTACACATTTGGAAGCATTTCTTGAAAATGAGCACCATTAAAAAAAAGAACCGTGCCACCAGATATTGTTAGTCTCCAAGGAATAGTGAAGTGGGTGTACCACAGGTCTGAACTCTCAGAGAACTTGTTTTGAATCTCAGGTCTTGCCTTAGCCAACATGAGTAAAATGATTTTTAAAATTCTACTTTGTAAGGTTTTTAGATTTTGTATAGCATAATATTTGACCAAGTATTTAGTAGATCAGGTGATAAATACTATTTTTCACCTTACTGCTGAACTATTATTTATTTGAGATTGTATAACACATGGCAATGTATTCTCTTTCATATTGATTGTTCTTTGTTTTACAAGAATTCAGCTTTATAGAAAAACGGAGCCTGCTGTTTTGTGGCAGGTAATTATTATTACCTGGTTTTTCAAAGCCATAACCAATGTATTTGTATGTTTGTGGATTAAATTAGTATCATGACGAAGGTAAGATAAATACTTCAAAATCAAAGTAAATAATTAAGTATTGTAATTCATGAAAAGAATTTATTAACCTGAACATCATATGCCTCTTTTGCCATAGTTGGATAAGGTCACATTAGTGGATTTATTGTTTTCCCATCAACTGCTTGTGAAAACCTCTACATAGAGAAAGCTTACTTCGTTTGATCTCATGTGCAACCCTCCCCTTGGCCTCCACTGTATTCCTCTTTGTCCTTAAAGCCTATGTGCTGAAGTGGCTACTTGCCTGAGTTGGCCATCATTCCTGGTCTTGATCAATCTTTGGTGTATTTTTCTTATGGAAATAGTATATAAATGTGCAGTTGCTAAAGGAGTGTCAGTTTTCCTCATTGCCAGAGGCTGGAAAAGACGAGGCAGAAGCTCCACAACTTGTTCTGCCTTGATGCTTATCTCCATAACAGACTCCAGGTGTCTTTGAGACCACAGGCTTTTTTGCTATGCAGAAGAACTTGATTGCTAGCTTGCGGGGCAGGCTTCAGGGTGCTTTCAGAGTGCTGTGCAGTTCTGTGGTTGAAAGCATAATAGAGGAACACATAGGAAGTACCACCTGGGTGCTGGGTGCCAATCTGCCGGTGGATCTGCATTAACTCATGTCATCTTACCGGCCCTGTGAGTTATGCATAGAATGTTTACATGTATAAGATAAGAAAATAGAGTTATAGCAAATGTAGATAACATGCACAGGACCGCGCAGTGGGCAGATGGTGAGCTAGCATTTAGACCCAGGCAAGCCAGATCCATAGCCTGGAGGCACGCACACTGTGCCTTGCTGCGTTTCAGCTTGGCTAGGTCCTGTTGCTGTGGAAATAGGTCTTCGGAAGAGGAGTGTCTGGAAAATGCCTTGACACATTCTAATTATTTGTTCCTTTATTGTGGAAATGGTTTTGAAATTCTGGAACCAGAAAACTGTCACACTATCTTTTTAATCCTTGTTTCCTGACATTTGACTTGGAATACAGAATTTATTATGGCTGGTTACCTTGGAACTCTCAGGGTTCTAAAAACAGCTTCCTGATGTATTCCGCACCCTGCCAGAGCTGCTCTTCGTGGCAGTCTTTTAACCTCTTCACATCTTTCTTCATCCCACCGCGGCCGTGACTTATACCACCTCCCCACTTTGAGGAAGAACCTTCAGTCACATGTGGAGCTTGCCACAGAGGAGCCTCAGGAGCCCTTCTTTGTCTGAATTTTTTTTTAAAAAAGATTCAACCATTTTTTTCTACACTCAGTTGAGAACATAGGCCCGCCAAAAGCTTTTGTGCAGATTTTTCAGAGTTAATATTCTCACAATCACCCATGACTTTAGTTCTCCTTGAGGTGTTGGTCTCCCTTGCTGTAGACTTTATCTACTTGTTTCTGGCTCATGCCTAGCCTCTGCAAATGCTAGCCTCTTCAGAGAGTTACTCATACAAGCATTCTTAAGTGTAACGGACTCTATTCCATTTTTAGGGCAGCAGGAGATTGCCCTTCCATGTTGCCACCACCTAAATTGACTTGGACTAGATGTAGACAGACTTTCCTATTCCTTGATGCCATTGAGCCATCCCATCACGGAGGATGTCTCGGGGGAAGTGCCAGTCTCTGGCTCAACACCCATCACTTCGGCTCTCGCTACACTTCAAATTCTTATTTTCTCAAATTTTTTCAATGTCCTAGATGATAGCCCCTGTCTGGTTTCTTGCCTACCTTGGTCTAAGGATTCATTAGTATCTCACTAAACAGAATAGCCATTGATTCTTTATCAGAATAGCAGAACCGGCAGTGACCTTGGATTTCCAACCTCTTCCCTTCTCCCATTGCTTTGCTTCTGTTCAGGTTCTAAAAGTACAAATAATAACAGGAGAAAACACATTTGTTGTCAATGATACAAATTTGACTTTCCCCTTTGGATGTGGCCATAGTCCATAAGGGTTTTAAATGCATGTATGCCTTAGGCTAAACTAATAATAGAGGCATTTTAATGTTATACTTAAGACATAATAGAAAACTCCAGGCACTACAAAATATCTATAACTTTCCCTCCTTTCTAAAAAGTGAACACTGACACGAAGGTAAACCATTAGCGTGCTTACATTAACTGTAGGAGGTAGCAGTAGGTCTGGGGTTCCTATGCTTTGGGGACAAAACTTTTAATAAAACAGTGATTGGTATTGAATCTCATTTTTGCTTATCACCTGTGTGTAGTAGAGCATTGCAATGAGCTTGAGACACACAAAGCTCAGGCAGACAGGGAGGGACATTGGATTCAGATCAAGGGAGATTCTGGCACCTGACTCCTGTAAGTATTTGAACAATAAGGCAGCCCATGATGTCACATTGACAGTCTGGCAGGTGGTGTGTACTGAGTGCTCCTGGTGGAGTTCAGAGCACAAATTCAGACCAGTTGATTCACCTCAGTGGAATCTGTTTCTCTACAGCGTAATAGCTGCCACTGACTGGAAGAGGTCAGTGAGACACTGAGAGAGGGGGTGAAATAGACTGTAAACTCTGAGTCCAGTGCCCTCAGTCTAGTCTCAGAGCAATTCTCAGTGATTAATTAGAGCATCTAGGAAGATTACGGAAACAATTGTCTCAACTTAGTGTTGCTTAATGAGTGGAGTGTTCTGGTGAAAGGCCTGATTCTAGGTCTCCGCTACCTGCATTCGTTTGCCTGCCTATCTAAACGGTATGATAAAATCTCATCAACGTGTTTTTAAAAAGTGGTTATTTAAAATTTGGCCAAATTGGGAAGGCAGCCAGTCCGTCTCTTTGAATGCATAGAAATATACTCCACTTTATAGAATGTGTATTAGTTTGCGTTCTTTCAGAGACATAGTTTACAGACTTTATTACAAAAGGCTCTATTAGGAAGGCTTACAAATCCAAGGATTGAGATAGTTCAAGTTGGCTGCTCAGCCGTGAAGTATATCTCTTGTCCAGGACTGCAGGACAGCCCGTGAGGTGAGAGTCTGCTGTCGATCTCGGGTGAAGACCGAAGCCTGAACATCGGCGACTGAAGAGCAGCAACGAGCAGACAGGCACAAGTCAAGACTGGAGCGAATCTGTAATGAAGGTCTGCAGCATGTAGCAAATCAGCATCTGTAGACAATTGCAAAGGCGAGAGCTGTCCCAGAGGAAGAAGCTGTAACAATCTTCCCTCTTCCTTCTTTTTATACCCTTGGAGTTCCAGTTGGCCCTCCCACATCTGGGTGGGTTCTCTTCTCTCATTGGCCAGCCCACAAATCGCTCCCACTCTAATCCAGACCAGTTCTTGGTTCACAAATCCTAATCCTAATGGAGGTGTGGGTCCTAATTCCCTCAGGGCGACATAATCCCTTCAACAGTCACAGAAGGATAGAATAAAGGTTGAGATTTATGCATGTATATACACATCACATCTCAAAACTTTTACTTTCCCCAGTATGTATGTGTGCTGATTTCCCAAGATGAATGTAATTATTGTGTACTGCAAATGTATACTACTAATGAAAAACACACATCTAGAGGACCCTAAAATGTTGCTTAGGACTTGGAACCAGGACCAGGAATGACTTTTTTTTTGACTCTCATCACGTGGAACCTGAAGAAATAGCTTATCTTCTTAAAATATTAGTTTGTAAAGATTTATTTTAATCTCTGGGTTACAAAAGTAGCTGGAAAAATTGCCACTGAAAGTCCTCAAGGCTGTCTGTGCTTGTTCCTTGCAGGTTATGATGGACAGTACAGCTGTATTCATAGGTTCTCTTGCTGGGAGGCATTCTGAATCTTCTGATCTGATTCTTTCCGTTATCTTTATTGGTTCAGGAACTTGGCAGACCTACACGTAGGAGGAAATGGGAAGACCAAGACAGGGCATATAGAAGGTCAGTGGCCATAGAACACCGCTCAGCACACACCATGGATGTAGAAGAACCAGTTCTTCCTCCTTGGGTATAGACAGCTAGACACATCGTTATATCTTTCCTTACAATGCAAAAGTAGGAAAAAAAATCAAGCTGAAAATTTATGAATTTTCTTGAACTCGTGGGAGAGCTTGGTTGCAGGATATTCAGTGGACAGCAGATGTAAGGAGAGAATCGTGTTTGAAGAAAGAGACAACATAAAATCTCTGGCTTACAGAGGGAAGGTGCAAAGAGACAGTAGTGGGTAACTTGCAAGTGACTGGATATGAACTGGTGAAAGAATATGGAGGCCTTCAGGGAGCAAGATGGGGGACTCTTTTAAGAGTTTCCCCAGGTGTCCCTATGAGCACTTATATACTGTGTCCGAGAAAGAGTCAAATAATATTTTTTGGAATAAATAAAGCAGGAAAAGGTGATGCCATTATTTTTATGTCTGTGCCTGTGGTTGAGGAGTCACGACACATGGCTTTCTGAGGGACCTTCAGGGATGCTCAGTACAGGCAATAGGAACTGCATGGACATAGTCCCTGTGTTGGGAGTGGTGGACAGAGGAGCACAAGGACGCTGATGGGCTGGGTCAGAATGAGCAAGATGTAGACCAGTGGAGTGAGGCTGGAGCAGAGTAGGGACCTGGCAGTGGAAGGTCTTTTGGATGTTTGGAAGGACTGGCTTTTAACTTAAGCAACATTTTGAAGGCTCTGGAGGATTTCAGTAAGAGGTGATGCAACATGACCTTTGATTTAAAATGAACCTGAACACAGTTTGGTGATTCTCAATAATGTTCAGAGTACACTTAACCGCTTGACCCTGCAGTCCCACTCCTGTGTATTTTTCCTGGATAAAAGTGAGTTATGTTTGCACAAATCCAGCTTTGTTTGTAATAGCCCAAAATAGATACAATCCAAATGTCCTTCAGTGCTCAGTGGAAGAATGGAAAAACAAATTTTGATATATCTATTCAATAGAATACGTCTCAGGAATAAAAAGAATAATTGCATACATGTAACAACCTTGGTAACAACCTTGTTATATCTCAAGGACATCTGAATGAAAATCTCAGAAAGTTTCATACTGTATAATTCCAACTATATAACATGTTGGAAATGGTAAAATCGTGGTAACAAAAAAATACACTGGTGATTTTCAGGGGTCACAGTTGTGGAATGTGTGTGACTGAAGGGAAACAGAGCTTCTTTGTGGCTGTTTGTAAGCATACTTGCATCCTGACTGTTTGCACATGTCTACATACATGATGATAGGCCATCTATTTAAAGAATCAAAAAAGATTTTTAAAATGAGTGTATGAAAAACATGGTAATACCCTAACATTGTCTGTACTTTAGTTAAAACATTGTATCAGTGCCAACTTCCTTGTCTTATCATTTACAGTGGTTATGTAAACTTTTTCATGGGCACTCTGTGAGGGATACACAGTATTCCTCTGAATTTTTGTAACTTTCTTGTAACTCTGAAAATATTCCTAAATAGAAACTTTATTTACATTTTTTCTTTTATTATTCTTTTATTAGTGTGTATTTGCGATATGTAATTCCAGCAATCAGGTTGGGAAATTGGTACATTACATATCACATCTTGATCATTGTTACTACACATCACCCTTCCTAATCCTGCCCAAATGCTGTGTGCTTTCTCTAATATGAGAAAGCCAAAACATAGAAATTAAAAGATCAAAGCAAAAGAGAGTAGAAGAAAGTTAATAGTTTTTTTGAGAAAGAAAGGATCCCTTCAGCAGCTACATGGATCAACATGAAAAGGATAAGAAAGAAAGAAAGAAAAAAGAAAAGAAAAGAAAGGAGAGACCAGTCGTGAGCTGCTGCCATCATCCAGGCCAGAGGTAATGGTGCCGAGGGCCAGAGCGGGATTGTGGTGATTCTCTTACTGTCCCTTTGGGCTGTTCATTTGGTACCACTTTTAGAAGATCTTCCAACCTTCTGACAACTGTTTACCATATCTGAATCTGGCCTTTCTGCCAGTGCGGGCCTGACACCACTGTCGGCGGTAGTGTCTCCCTCCGGGCAAATATGGTGCCACTTCTCTGGTGACACCATGGTCTTCTTCTTTAAGACAGGGTGCCCTTGAGCCAACACAAGTCCTTCACTTTACTGCCTGATCTGTACTTCCTGAGCACATTTATTAAGAAGGCGATTGCCACACTCGCGGGGTGGTCTGAACTGAAATTCTCCGTGGTTTTGCACTGTCATTCCCACTCCTGTCTTTTTGGGAGACAGTCACATCAACTCAGGAACTTTCTGAATCCCTTTTTACATGCGTGAGGGAAGAGTCACCTAAGGGATGTCTTCCGTGCTGACTGTTCATCTCTCAGGTCGGTGTTAAGGCATCCCACCTGAGAGAAGGAAGGCATACGTCAGCATTAAATCAATTTCGTTCCTACACAACCGACTTTGCGACATTTGTCCTCATGCCCTTTTGGGGTCATGACTAGCCTGGTGGTGTGTGGGATGGAAGAGCACCAAGCCAATGCTCAGTCCTCCCAGTCTGTGGTGTGGAGGATGCAGCAACCCCACCCTTGTTTCTGGCTCCCACCCTTCAGCCACATGTCTGTTATCAACATCCGGCTCTCATGCTTCTGGCTCATCCTTCTGGTGGCTGCTCACTGCTTCTGTTGACTGCTCCCTGCAGCCAGGCTCTCCACTATTCATCTTCCAGGAGGTACATGCTGATAACTGTGGCCATTCAGATGTGACACTCTTCCGGAGCTGGCAGCTATGCTTGGCCCTTAATACAAGAAATTTGCATTAAGCCCTTAGTGGTTCTGGGTCGCTGAGTCGCAGCAGCAGCCTGTTCCTTAGTGAAGTTACACGAAGCCTTGTACAAATTTTGAATCAACGCTGGCATTATCTCTTGGGAAAATGATGGGGACTTTTGCTGGTTGCTTTCCAAATATAAACCAAAGCCTCCATGAAGAAATAGAAAAGCTTAAGCTTGCTTTAAGATTCTTACGCTTTTATTTCATCAAAACAAATTTGTTATTCAATTGTATATGACTTCTAGGCACTTTGTAATAACCATAAAATTGTTCTGAGAAAACCAATTATGTAATTTTTAGAACAACACTAATAGCAACACTTAGCCTGTGCCACTCCCAACCCCACCGCATCTATATGTTTTCTGTGGTTCTCTTCGTGTCTCTGAGGAAGCGCATTGCGAGGCAGTTGAGCATCCCCAGGAGATTCTGTTACACGAAGTGTGCCAGTTTTTGTTTCTTTTGTGGCCTAGATGCCGTTTTTTTTTTTTTTTTTCTGTTTCTTGTCATAGTTCCTGTCCTCCTGTCAAAATTTATCCTTTTCTTAGGTAATTTCTGTTTCAGACTTAAAAATGGCTGGTCCATTAACATGTGTTATAAACTCATTTGTATTCTAGTTAGCAGTCATCTGAATTACTTGCATTTATTAAAATTGTTGCTGTGCCTCTTTTTCTGATTTTGTATTTGCTAGGGCTCAGTCTCAGATACAGAGCAGAAAATATGTGGTTTCAAGGTGTATTACCTCTGAGGGTCATGCCATCTTCGTTACTCAGGCTAACAAGGAAGTTCTTAGCCAGCATTACCTTGCCATGGTTGGTCTTTATCCGTATTAGTGCTATCATCATTCTTTTCACAGACAGTTGTTTTATATATAGATATTTAATTTTGGTTTTATCTGAAATTTAATTTAGTTTTATATTCTGTAAAATCAAGCTTATGTTTCATGTCAGTTATTGTAAAGCAGAATATTTGTATCTTGGAACCAATCTGATGTAGCATCATTATTTTCCTGTCTACGTGGTGGTGTTCATGAGCATTTCAAATTCTCTGAACCTTTGCCTATCATCTGTAAGATTTGCCTAACACACTTGCAGGCTGCATGTGTAAAATAGTACAATGTGTAACATATAGTTACCACTCGATAAGTGCAGTTACTGCTGTTAGAAATGCAGTCCCAAATCAATTATATGAAGTAAGCATGGTAAAACACACAATGGCATTTGTGTTATATATTTATGTCTTAAAATTATAGAAACACAGTTAATCCTCAGCTTAAGAAAATTGCTGTTGCCTCTCTTAAAATTAGAGAGTTAGTTGTGTTTATTTTGAGCAGAAACAAAAAAATATATTTTGTTTTACATTACTGACCATTGAGTATAGTTATGTTGAATTGATGGACATATTTTGAGATACTCAAGATATGCAGTGTATAGTGTGCAGGGTTGGGTTATAGATCTCCAAATTAATGACACTGTTAAGGAAATGAATACTTACGTGGACTACATGCACGCACAGCCAGCCAGCTACTAGTGTGGACTAGATTGTCACTGACATTAGTCCTTTGGACAAATCCATGTCATTTTTTACAGCTTTTTGGGGGATCAGTTATGTTTCCTTTTTTAATCACATTGTGATTATAGAAGTCCAGATTGTGTATTCCAATATGGTTTTCAAACATTTATGGTGGACTCGTGCTCAGATACAAATGTACTCATTTTTGATTCCTTTAGTCAAAAATATTTGATTCAGATATGGCATTGGAAATTTGATAATAGCAACTTTGTTGTTCACAAAATTTTATCTCCTATTAGCAAAGTCTGAACTTGGAATGCATTAGTGTTGTGCTTTTTAAACCCTGCCTGCACAGTCCTATAATCTAAAATATTAGACTTTTAAAAATGTCAGTTCTTGAGCCTCTTCTCTGGGCTACCATCATCAATCAGAACTGCTGAGGGTAGAACTTGGTTTCTGTGTTTGTTGAATGATCTTGTATCCTAGATGATTCTGATGCACACGGCCAGCAGTGAATTGCTGATTTGGGCCTATCCTTATCTAAATTAAATTTACCTTTAATTAAAGCAACATCTTTTTCTCTTCTCACTGAGGGGGGCATCTGGGAATAAATGCCTCGCTTAGTAAAGGAGAAGCACTTTAACATGAGCGCAACCTGTTTCTTTTCTTTCTTAAAATGAAATTTAAAGGATGCTAACACATTGTAATTGCACAAATTAATGGGGTCTTCTATGATATTTCCATATGTGTATACATCGAGCATTGGTTATGCGTGTCCACCTTTTTTCTACCTGATCCTGCTTTCTACCTCTGTCTGCCCCAGGTACTCTGTCCACTCCCTTAAAGTCCCTCTTAGTTCTTTCTCTCCCCCATCCTACCATTTCCTGTATCTAGTGTTCACTATATCCTTTCATACTTCTATCAACTTGACTACATGAATGAAAACATTTTGTACTTTTATCTTTTCATATCAGTATCATTTCATTCAACAGTTCTCCAGCTCCTCTATGTTGCTGGAAATGACAGGATTTCAGTTTTTGTGCCTGAGTAATATTCTATATAAATGTAGTAGATTGGCTGTGTAAACACATGACGTTTTCCTATCCATTCATCCACTGAAAGACAGATGGGTTGGTTCCATATTTTATCTATTATTAGTAGTGCTGCAATAAACATGGGAGGAGGGTACAAGTGTCTTTTTGATACAAAGCTTTCATCTTATTTGAATATTCACCCATCTGTGTAACTGCTGGTTCATATGAAAGTTATATTCTTAGATTTTTGAGGAATCACCATACTTGGATTCCATAGTAGCTCTATGAATTTACTTTCCCAACAACAGTGTCTTCAAAAAAGAATTGCCTTTCTTAATTTTTTTTTTTTTTTTGAGACAGGGTCTTTCTCTGTAGCCCAGGCTGGTGCTGAAGTCACTATGGAGCTCAGGCTGGTCTTAAACTCCTATCAGTCCTCCTGCCTCATCCTCCCAAGTGTTGCGATTACAGGTGTGCATCACCACACTCGGCTTACATAGTGCTGGAGAATTGAACCTCAGGGCCTTACACTTGGTAGACAAGTGCTCTAAGACCTATGCTGTTCCTCTCCATCCCCTTTCTTCACTTTCTTGACAGCAGCTGTTTTTATTTTCATTTTTGATGATAGCCATTCTAACTAGTGTGAAATGATATCTCATTCTAGTTTGAATTTGAACTTCTCTACTGATTAGTGAAGCAAAGGATGGTTTTATATCTTTTGTGACCATTTTTCAGAAGTGTCCATTTCATTCTTTATCCCCTTATTTAACCTTTTTTTTTTGGTGTATGTTCATTGTGCTGAATTTCTTGTGTATTCCAAATGCCCATCCCTGCTGAATGGTCTCTTCACAAATAATTTCTCACATTCCTGGGTTGTCTTTTAATCCTGTTGGTTGTTTCCTTAGGTGTGCAGAAGCTTCTGAGTTGGGTCTGATCTCATTTGTCTACTTTTGGGCATTTTAGTACTGTGAATTGAAAAGTTCATAAAGAGAAATATAAATTTATAAGTATTTATTAGGGATCAATTTCTGAAGAGATTTTGTGTCTTTAAATAGCAATGCTTGAAGCAATCCGAACACAGTGTCAGGATATGTAGAATTTTCAAATTAGCTTAGAGGCAAATTCATACCTTACATATGTATCCTTGATTTGATCACTAGAAAAAAACCCAGAAACCTCGATGAAAACATCTATAGCTGATTATTCTATCATTGGAAATGATATTGCTGCTAATATTAATGGGCTTGGGTGTGTTGGGTTGTGTGCCCTAAATTCCTTTGGGCAGAATCTTAGTCTTCATGGCAACCTGTAAAGTCGATACTGTGAGCCCGTTTAACCCTTGAGCAGACAGAGGCACAATTAGAAATTTTACCTTCATAAATATTTTGTAAATGTTAAAATTAGTGATTATGATTGTAACTACAAACCTTCCTTCTCAATCACCTCTCCAGGCTTCAGCAGTCTTTGTTCTTCCCAAATGCTGCTAGAATTCAAAGTGCTCCCTTTCCTGAGCGTGCGCTTCACTCCCGAGGCAAAGCCTGAAGGCACATCTTCAAACAATTGACTCTTTTGTGCTGATACAGTTAACACAGCCAGAGAAACCAAGGGTAAGGCGCAGTGGCTCATGTGCCACAGTTTTAGTTGCTTTACTTTCACAGTTACCTAATTTTAAAGATTTGAAATTCACTTAATATCTGGACAGTGCTGCTGGAAGACGGTGACAGGGAGAAAAGACAGCTAGGTTAGCTCTCACCTGGGTGTGCAATCTTTCAGAAATTCTCCAACTTTTGAGACTGCACAAGTGCAACAAAGTAGAGGTGGCAGCAGTGACAGCCAGTCATAACACAAGCAGCAGCTGCACTGGGTGCCATAATTTCTTCATACTGTCGTCACAACCAAGCGTCTGAGCTTCCTGTGTCATAATGGTAAATAGATAGCAGCTTCGGTTACTACCTTGACCTTGATAGTATTATTTCTGTTATGATCCCAGTTTTACTTATTATTGCCGCAAACTACAGCTGGTTCTTCATGTCGAGAGCAGCTGTGGTGTGGGGTGGATGAGATGGAGGTAGGAGCCGACATATTTAAAGCAGGAGTTTTAAAACTTGGGAGTAAACAATTATTTTCTGCAGGAAAACTTCATGGTTAGATTTGCTTTTGTAAATGCAAAGTTTGACTGCAGAGGAAGAAGAAGAGATGGGGGAGCTTTTGATTGGATTTGAGGTTACAAAGCAGAAATTAAAAATCAGAAGCCTTCCAAGATAGTTGTTATTTTATGAATTCTAATGCATATCATTTCACATTCAAAACTAGCCAACTTTAAGATTTGAAAGCCTCTGTTGTATAAGATTTACAGATGATCTTTCCTTTCTAAATATCTAAGCCTTTATTCAATCATAGAAACTTCAGCTTATTGATTTACTTGTAAGTGAATATTTTCACTTGAATGTGAAAGAACTCATTAAAATATTAATACATTGTATTGAGCTTATGAAAACTAAATATGGACATAAAAGAGATAGCAAGCAAACACTAAATTTAGCAAATAAAATGATCTTTCTAATATATGCTTCATTATGTCTCATAACTTGCGATTTTCAGATGAGTTCTGAGTCATTGGCCGTCATATTCAAAGGACACATGGGAAAAGCACATACCTTATTTCCATATCTAAGTTTGCACCCCTCTAATTTTCAGGTATTGATAGCAAGTTTGATTTTGCTTTAAATATGAAGAGAGCCTGGGCTTTGAGAAGTCTGCTCAAGCTGCCTTTCAATTTCAGTTTTTCCACTTAGGAGCAATATGACTTTGTACAAACTTATTTACTTCTGTGCACCTGGGACTGTTCCATATAATGAGGACATTAGTGCCAGTGTCAGTGTGAAATTGCTGTGAGAATGGAACACAGATTGTGCTAGGGAGCCAGCATGTAGAAATTCCTCAGTACACTTTTGCTGCTGTCCTCCAGCACTGTCTCTGCATTTTCCCCTTATAATTTGTTACTGGAAATTACAGAGTTTTCATAAGAAAGGAGAACTGAAGTTTGCTCTGTGTTGAATATCAGATTGTCTTTTAAATATAAGTATTAATATGTTACTATATAATGTATCCTAATAATTAAGATGGTACCAATTTTATTTTCCATGGGTTGGATATAAAGTATATTGGAGAATTTTAAATGTAAAATCATGTACAATACCTTTATTTTTCTGTAGCTAAATTTATGTCAATGTTGAATCCTTGTTTCCCCATTCTCTCATCATTTTACTTTTACAAGGTCACCAGGCCAGCTCTAGGCTGACCCACACTAGCTCTAGGCTGATCCACACCTCTCTTAGGAAGCGGAGCAGGGCAGGGGGCGTCCCAAGGAGAGGCAGAGTGCTGGCTGTCTCCTGGCTTTTCCCGCCTCCTCTGAGGTATCATGTCGTGCCTGGTCTTTGGTCGTTAGACCCTACCCTGGTTGCATTTGCTACTTAAGTGGCCATGATCAGCTCTGTCTCTGCTGGCTTTACCATCTTTTTAGCTTTTTTTCTGGTGATGTTTTCACACTGAGATTCAGGCACATCTTTTGCCTGGTCCTGGCTGTGTTCAACAAGCAGTTTGCTACAGGTTCCCTGTCTCAGATAACTCCTAGAGATCAGGGGCTTAGACAGCTCCTCTCTGCCACCCCGTGACCCTTCTCAAGGGACCTGGGAAGTTCTGTTCTCCTCCCAACTCTGCTGGTGTCAGAGGGAGCAGAAAAGGAGTCCCCTGTCCCCTCTGTCAAAACCTGTGTGCTGGCATTCCACTCTGCCACAGCTGGTGCGAGTAGGAGCACAGTAGTTTTAAGAGTTTATCATAAAAAGGCACCCGGAGTCTCTCAGCTTTGGGAGGCTCAGGCTATGTGAGGAACTGTTGGATTCCCTTTTGGGGTTTTGATCTTAGTGGCCAGATTAATGTTTAGATTTTATACTCAGTGTTTCAGGCTAGTTTGGGTACTTAAAACATATTTTTGGAATACTCAACTTTAACAGAGAAAATCAATATTTTCACAACTTTTTAAAGAACAAGTGTGCTTTGAAGGCCAAGATAGGCAATGACTTCTTTTTTTCTTGCATAGGCCTGTCCTCGACTTTAGTCGATGGATACCTCAGTTTCAAGCACAGAGATAGAAATAGTCACGATGACACATATCTCATATGGTATTTCAAGATATCATTCTATTATCTGTACAAATAGCATTTTATTTTCTATTTAATTTTCTATTTTGCATTTTTGTGTCTTTCTGATCAAGTAATTGTACATGGACTATTCATCAGCTTGATCTTTCATTCAAGACTATGATATAACTGCATGAAGCTTGCAGTTTTTAAAGAAACAATCTTTTCAGATCATCTGTCTTAAAGATTTATTTCTTAGAACTTTACACTTCATGGCCATTCATTTCCAATTGGTGTTGATTCTGCCAAAGAGTGATATTTTAAGGTATATTAGCTATTTAACCAAATTACTTTCTAGTTCTGTTTTCATTTTTATTCTTCTAAAAGAAATATATCATTTATTCTAAAAAGATTCTGGGCAATAACAGTCTCATTTTCTTGTCTTAGCCTTCTATACCAATTATAGAGCCTTAGTTATGTGCTTTATACAATTATTAGAGATTCAAGGGAGGCGATTTCTCAAATAGCTCTTCATTCCCTGTGGTTGACGGAAGTTCTAATGCAACAGTAGGAGGTGCAGATCTCAGCCCCCTGTTGGTAGCAAGAGCACTAAGTGATATCAGTTAAATTATTAACAAAACTCATAGTTCAAGCACGCAACTTGCCCTGCTTTCACCCATTTCTCAGCTCTTGAGAAGAGCTCTTTCAGAGTCACCCAAAAGGTGTTCACACATGGCTTGAGTTAAATATCTGATCGATTTGTTGCTAAAACATTTTGAAGAGTTTACATTTAGTAGTTTTAACTTTTATGTCCGCACATGCCTGTGCTCTGGAATGGTTTTAAGTCAACGATAGTGGTAGTAGCTAACATTTATGAGCCATGTGACAGCCGTTATGCTAACTAGTATGTGTGCACTCTCACATTTACTCTTCACAATGCCGTGAAGTAGATTATCATTTTGCAGTTGAAGAAACGGAAATGTAGGGAAGTTGAACAGTTGATCAAAGACACCCCAATAGAATGCAGCAGAGATGCGGCCCAGTACCCTCTTCCCTGCCATGTAATATGGTATGAAACTGGGATGTTCTTGAGAGGTAAGTTGGACTCTGTTGCCTTAATTCAACCTGAGGTGACAATTACAAACTAGGGCTTTTCTCTACAAATGAGGGCATATGTTCCCCCTAACTAAACCCTGTTAGCACCAAGGGACACTCCAGAGGTCCTTGTCTCAGGGTTTGAAAGGTTCTCTTCTCCAGTAAGATTCAGTTTTCACCGGAGGGAGGCCACCTTCCATGAAGATAGCCACTGATACCATGCTATGTAAACATAGACAGGGCTGTACCCTATCTCTCTCTGACTGCGTTATGGGATTTCAGTTTGTTTGTTCAACCATTTGTTAGGTACTTGGTATAGGTTGGATATTTTGATAGCTAATAGGAAAATGAACATGAAAAGACATGATCTGTGCTCTCAAGGAATTTATAATCTAGTGTGAGGACTAAAACACACAATTAGAGAGGAGAATGGATCATGTTACAAAGGGAAAGGTGTGTCCAGAGGCAGCGGGGTCACACTCAGACAAGTCTGCCAGTACCAGCTAAGGGGAACTCCCCCAGGAGAGTAAGATCAGGGGTTTTACGTGGAAAATGGCCATGAAGGGCAGAGACCAGAGAGACGAATTGAGCAGTAATCGCGGTCGTCCAGGTGAGAAATGATAAAGGCTGCAGCAGTGAGGATGGAGTGGAGAGGACCAAATGGTAAAATGTAGAGGAGGAAAAGCCGTATAACCTGGTGATTGACAGAGGTCAGAGGTGAGAGGGAAAGACCTTTGCTCCCATTTTTGTTTCTTATTTTGCTTGCGTGTTTTCCCTCCTCGTTTCCCGAGTCAGAATCCAGTAGAGACGTCTCTTCAGTTACGAATCTTGCAGGGAATAGCAGAATAGAGCAATTATTTAAAGCAGCCTCAGATGCCTTGCCTGGGAAGTAGAGATAATAACCCTGCCGCTCCACAGGGCTGCTTTTAAGCCAAGAGGAGGGCATGAGGAAGGTGCTTTGGAAACTGAAAAGAAAAATGTGAAATGAGCAGAGTGTTGTAGTGTTGGTGAATATTAATGATTATAATATTCAATCTAAATTACCCTGAAGTAAAAAGATGAAGGCAGTGGTAGTGGGAGGAATCACAGTGATACTTTATTTGGTTATATTTTTAATACTTCACGTTTATGGGCTGTTTTGATTTTCATAGTAGCCTTACTTTGCATACAAGGAAACTGAGGCCCAGGAGCTGGGCAGTTATCCAAGGACACAGCTTTTTAATGAGCCAAAATGGGCTTTGGTCCAGGCTTCTTGATCCTCGTACCTTTCTTCCTTCTTCGCTACGCTCGTCAGATCTGAAACACGGTATAGCCAGTGGGTTGTGGCCGGGTTCTTTCAAGTGAGCATGTGCATTGTCCTGCGCACCAGGTAGAGCTCCCTTTTTAAACTTGTGAATAGCAGTATGTTAGCTCAGAAGATGTAGCGTCTGTGTTGATGGAAGAGTGGTCTTAAAAATGATGGTGGACTGTGTTTATATAGCGGGCACAGATTGCAAATCCCCAAGCGTTTAGGTCTCTGCTCGGTGTTTAACGACAAGGTTCGACATCTGTGTTTCTTATGTCCCCAGTGGAACTTAGGGTTATCTGTGCATATAACAGAAAGCTGAGGAAGAGGAGGAAGCAAATGCAGGGCTGTGCTAGTCGTCTTTCAGTCACCACAACAAATACTCCGAGATTAAACAGTTTAGTAAGAGAATGGGTTTATTCTGGTTTAGAGTTTTGGAGGTTGCAGTCTATGATTGTGTGGGTCCATTGCTTTGGGCCTGCGGTTGGCACCAGCACAACATGGTGAGAACGTGTGGCATAGCAAAGCCACTCACCTCTTGGCCTGAAAGTGAAAAAGAGAAGAAAAGACTGGGGTTCCACTCTTTCCTCCAGAACCACTCACCCGAGGTCTTAAAGATCTCTCCCAGGCCCCACTTTTAATAGGTTCCACTTCCTCCCAATATGTCACTCAGACAGAACCCTTTGAGGACACTGAATATTCATACTATACAAGAATGAAAAAAGAGAAGCAAATACACAGCAAAAAGAAAATTTCTGAAGAGGGAGAAAAGGAAAAAGTGAAATAATAGAAACTCAAAATGGGGATCAGATGCCACCTGTTTTACAGGTTGACAGAACCAATGAAAGGGCAACATTCCAGCACTTGCTTTGCAGCAGGCATGCTCTTTGGCCTTTTAATATCAATTATGTTAATTAATCCTGATGCCTATTCCACTCTCTGTGGAAGGAAATGCAGTCTGCCCATTTTGTTATAGCTGTGTCCTTCTGTGCCTTTTATATCTGACAGCCCACACATTGTGCTTTCAGTTTTTTCTTCTCACTGAGTTCTTACATAGATAACTTTGCTGAGAAGTTTTTGAACTGTTTAGCCTTCCTCAGTCTTGTGATTTGCCCTCTTTCCTTCCTTTGTGATAATGCCTGACGGTTTCATTTCTGCACTCCTTGGATTCTTTTAACAAGACCTTCCAAGCCTGTGAAGCTCAATAGTGCATGTGACGGACAACTCAGAAAAGGTAGAAAATAATTCTTTATTTCTGTCAGAACTAAGGAAAGACAAAGCAAGTAATGGGTTAAGTGGAGCTCTTAAGTTATGAAAGTCACAATTATATATGCATGCAATTTTTAGCAGAGAGATTTATTAATTTGCATTCAGATCATTAGAGTCAATTAGCAGCTTCAGCTTCTCTAGCTACGCGTCAAGCCTTTTACCCTTTATTTCCCTTGTCACATCTCTACAATCTAGGACTTAAAATTGACCTCTTCATGTTAGTGTTCAGAAAAAAGAAAGTCCTCCTTTGGTCCCTTCACCCCTACCAACGTTCCCACCCTCCCATACACTAAAACTCCTCCTTTCCCTTTGTATCTATTTTTCCTCTCTTTACCAGTAGTGCTTCTATCCAGTAGAGTCATTTTCCTTAAAGGAACTCTGCCATTCATTGGATAGACTATCTGGAGCAATATTTATAGCGATTAATCCATAAAATAAAAAAGGAACAGTCCCTCCAAACCTGAGTGAGACACCAGAAAGAAAAGAACAGAAGAGTAAAAATTTTGACTGAAAACGTGACTTCTAGGGTTGTGCCCCCTACTGCCAATGAGTGCCAGTTTCCTCATTTACCTAACCACTTACTTGGAATAGATATTTATAGAGAGCACATGTTGAGTGACGCTGAAAAACATTTGTGATAGTCTGATTTTTAAGGGCTTGCCTATGTAATTGTACAGGTCTGTTGGTCAGTTGAGCAGTCTTTCAGGAGGTCGAGTCTTTGTCTCTTATTAATTGGGTATATATCTGTCTGCTGTGTGCTCAGCATTTATTTTTTGCAGCTGATGTTTTCTCCTTGTGCTTTTGTCTCTTCCAGTTACAACATAAATTCGATACAAGTGATATTGTCTGTCCTACTTAGTACCAAGCATTGACTCTTTCTCAGTAATTTCAAAGGTAGTCAAGAGCCCACCATGCTGATCCTGCTTGTTTCCATTCCATAGTTATTCCTGAAGTTTCTCTGCTTCTATACAGAGGTGTTGAGAGTGGATGGGGATCAGACAACCATGATGTTGACCTGTTGTGAATATCGACTGTTGAATTCAGAATCAAGACACTTTACCTCCACTACATCCTCAGTTTTGTCATGTACTTCTTTTGAACCCTTATTTTCTTCATGGCTATTGAGCTGATGAGTAATACTTTTTACCGTTTGTGTCCTGAAGATTTTACCCACCCTCCACTCTCTTTCTCCTAGCAGATGGTTAGTGCCACCCACACATTTCATGCTCCCCTCGCCCTATGCATCAAATTCATTCTTAATTGCATTCATCCTCAGTTCCTTCTTTGCACACGCGACCATTCTACTGTCCTTCATTAACTGGCGAACCTTTGCTGTATCTCAAGCTGAGCTGCTGCCCTATCCACGTTGCTGGGCCTCTGTGCCTCATCTCCCAGCTACTCTTTGTTTCCTACTTCCTCTCTCATCTTATTAACCACCTGCGCTTCTCAGGCGTGTCCTGATGTAATCACTGTGAGCATTTCAACTTCTACGTACTGATTTCCCTCTTCTGCACCCTAAAATTGGCTCTGGAGTATGAATCTTAGATACACTCCTCCCCCGCCCCAGGCTGTCGTGCCCTCCGTGCATTCCGTGACCGTAGCACTGATCACACGGTATTCCAACTGCCTCTAGTGTTTTCCTTGTATTGTTACACCTTGCCGAGTGCATGGCACGTAAGTTTCAAGAAACGTGCATTAAAAATTGAACCATGAAAAAATGAATGAATCTTGTTGCTGGTTGCCCTTCAGCCTATCCTGTATTGCCAGCACCTCTTCATCCTGTTACTGCTTTTGCCTGCCCTCCGACACTGTCCCCTGTCTTTCAGTTTAAGCTGTCCCTTTATATTTTTGAAGAAGCTGTTGGGATGCAGTGCAGTGTATGGTTTTGAGTGAATTGTTTGGAACCTTGTTGCCTAGGTTTGGGGCCTGTTTGGCTTGATTTGGTAGCTGTATCACCTTATTCAGATTATTTATTCTCTGTGCCTCATTTATTTGAATCAGCGCCTCATAGATGTTAAGCACATACTCTGCCACTGAGCTGTTCCTCCAGCGACAAGAGGCCAAAGGGATTTTTAAAATTTTACTTTAACCTGCTATATTCGTACTGCCTGTAACAGAGTCTGATACATGGTAGGTACTCTGTAATGTTTGCACATAAGGAATGTTGAATATCTATAGAATCTAGCCCTGATCTTTAGTCTTATTTTCCTTTGTTTTCTCCCATGTGGGGCTCCTTGCCTCTCCGGTTTCACTTTACCGTAATATCACCACACTGACTTAATCTACGTTTGTTCTTCTCCCAGGCCACGCTTGAATGTGTTTCCTATTTCTAGAATATGTGTCCTCTCCCCATCATTTTACTTACCACAGCTTTTCTCCTTCTTTAAGCTCAGCTCATATTCTTCCTCCTCCAAGAAGCATTATTAAATCTCCCAGTCGAGATATGTCTCCCCCTCTCCCAGGGTTCCTTGACCTCCTGAATTGTGCCAGTGTTTCTTATCTCAGTTGTACTGTGTGTCCTCAAGGACCTGGAGTACGGGGCTCCTTTCCATCCCACTCCGTGGCCCCCATCTTGGCTGCTGCTTATCACAGTGGCTGCTCTTACCTCTCTACTTAGTGACCAGTTGAATCCAAATGAATGAAAGGGCTTCATTCAGCAAGGTCACCCATAGTCCTTTGCAGAGTTCTGAACTCTTGATTCCTACCGACTCAGCTAGATAACAAAGCACTATAGGAACTTTAACTTGTTTAAGTTAAAATGTAATCTTTTGCTGTAATTTTATGACTATATAATGTTTATATACCATTCAGAGTAATAAATTTATTTTAATTTTGTATCCTATCTCCAATTTTCTGTCTATTATTTCTGTGGTGACTCATTTTTAAATATATCTTTTCTATTTAAAATAAGTTTATATTCATATATCCACTTCATTTTAAAATCAGATATACTTTTTATTTACTAGGTCTGTTTTTGTGAGATAAAAGGAATGAGTATATGGATGTGTCTGGAGTACTTTTGCTGCCTCACAGACTTGAAAGGATGTTTCCTCTTGTAAAAATGCAAATTAGGGAATTCCGAAATACAGGTGTGTCTTTTGTAAGCAGTAATACTAAATAAGAAGCAATAGGTAACTTGCACTTGATTTTGGCCATAACCACTTTTTTTTTTTATTTTTAAGACAGAGTCTCACTGTTTAGTCCAGGCTGGTCCTGAACTCACTATATTACCACACTGACCTTGAACTCAAGTCTAGTCTCCCCTCCTGCCTCAGCCCCCCAAGTGCTACAATTACAGGCATACATAACTATGCCCAGCTAATTTTTACATGGTGTTGGGGGATTGAGTTCAGGGTCATGCACTTGCTAGGTGTGTGCTGTAACTACAGAGCTGTGCCCTCAGCCCTGCAGCTATTTTCGTAGAGAAAACTGACAACAGTTTTATTTAATATGATAGAATAGAAGTTTAAAATTGTATGAGACCTCCGTTATGAAATTTCTTTACTTTTATTAGAACCGTATACAAATTTTTTGACAAGTATAATTATACCACATTTGGTGAATTAAGATAAGTTTCATTAATGATACTATTAATATAAATGTACCTTAAAAGTCATATAACTAAAGTACAAAGGAAAAATCATAAAATAATCCAGGATAAAGCTAGATAGTTTTGTATGAATGAAATTGAATATAGTGTATAAAGGTGACAGATACACGTGTATAAATGTGTCAGTACCTAAATGCCCACATGTAAGTGGTTAAACGTGACCACCATGGAGATGTAATGAGGGAATCAGATGCTTGCTCGCATATGTATAATCTCCACGAGTAGGACAGCCACATATATGTTGTATGCAAGTGTGTTGGGAGGGCAGGTCAAATAAAAGAGTTATAAACTACAGATCTTCATGCAGTTAACTCATTATTAGAGACAGTATATATGGTGCGGGGAACAGCCTATGTTTTGTTGGAAGACAGTTTTGATAATGAGGATGCAGACTGTACCTGGCAACCATGGTACAGATAAGAATCATACAGTTGGAATATAAATCATCATTGCTTTTATTTCTAATTTTACTAGAACTTTCTTCTTTAAGCTGCTATGTCTTCTTGTTTTTATTCCAAGCTGAGTCGTGTTATCACTCTTGCAAATACTTGTTTCAGGTGCCTATACATTTTCTGTTAATACTAAAATTTTAATTATTTGGAAGTTGAAACCTTTTCTTCATGAAGTTATACTAATATACTACTAATTATACTAATATAATCATTTTTACATTTATAGAGAATAAATATTTGAATTTCATTGCACACAGTTTTTGAATGAAACACTTTACTTTCGCAGAGGCTGTACTTCTACAACTTGGCTGTTGTAATGATTTCTTTAGTAGCACACGAATTCTATATTAATCTCTCAGCAGTTTTCTGAGTTAAATGCATTTTTATGCTTGGCAGGATTAGGGTAGTCTAGGAAAATTAGTTTTCTTTTCTTATTACTTTTCCTGTTTAATTTGTAACCAGTTATAGCACCGCAATCTGATGGATGATTGATCCTAGTGAAACTGCAAAGTTAAGGGATAATTGGCAGACTTTGGTTAAGCAGTGAACTCTTCTACTACCATTCAGCAAACTTTAAGACAAGCTCATTATTAAAATGTACACACAAGCAAAATCCTGGATGTGCATGGAATTTAATTACTGGGTACGTAGCAGTGATGCCAGGGTTTTAGTTTTCATGGTAGATGTATAATGTTTGTGAAACAGCCTGTGGGATGGATGAACTCTGCAAACACAGAGAAGTGTGTGTGAAGACGGGCTGTGACAGCTATAGAATGACATCTGAGTTGCTTTCTGTTCTTTAGTAAGGAGTATCAGAGCAGGAGACCACATTGTTCAACACACTTAAGAGTCATTACTGGAAACCTGGCTCAAATTTACACATTTTGGGGGTGAAATTAAGTCCTTTTTACTTACAACTTACAGTAAGTTGTTGATGGATAGCCAGAGGGGAACAGGGAGTGAAGTTCACCTCCTGACAGATTGTCAGTGGCATTAGAACCTGATAGGAGCATGCTGACCTGAGGTGGAGCTTACCAGGAAGTCACTTCCTGCTCACCATTCATCTTTCCAGCACCTGGGCCTTCCAAGGGCACTGCCTGGTACTGATCCAAAGCCAAGGAGTTGGGAACCTTTGGTTTAAGAGTAGTAGTTGTCAGCTGTTGCCTTCGCAGTCTGACTTTAAATATACAAAAGAATACCTGATTTACTTTGTGTCTTGAAACAGCATATATCTCCTCCAGATCAAATATTGGGCAGAAAAAATGTCTGTCATGAATCTTAAGACATTCTTTGTAGCAGAACTTGTTTTGCCTAAAAAGGAATTAGGAAAGATTTCAGTGTGTCTTTTGCAGTGCTATTCAAATGTAGAGGAATGTAATTGAATTTTTCAATGGAAAGGCTCAGCTGCAATGATTTGCTTGGTGAATTTGATATAAATTATCATGCCATTACCAACATCATCTTCTATCTATAAAACTAAAGAGAAGACATGAGGTTTTTAAAATTTTATTAAAAGGATTTTATAAGTATGACAGTGTTTCAGAAGCAAACAGGAGCTTTTACAAGAGATCTTTAACTATTTTGCAGAGGCATCATAGTACTAGAGAATTATAATAAACTGAGAAGGAAATATAAACTATGTATTAATTTGGAATATAACAGAGATTTTTATTATTTAAACACAAATAATCACCAGATTCTTTTAGGTGGCTGTTCCATAGTCAAATTATGTACCAGTGGAAAAAAAAAACATAAAGCAAAATTAAGAATTTTGGCATAACTTTGGGAACAATATCAGATACAGAGTATTGTGATGTTATTAAGTCTCAAAGGGATCTACTATCTGACTATAGCTTCTAGACATCTTTAGAATTAATATTTGGATTTTAAGTTCATTTTATTAGTATCACTGTTGGCATGATTTATTTTCAAGGGATGGATGCAACAAAGGATGGATCCCACATTTTTGTTTTACGATGTTACTGTGTGACTACCTCTTTTCCATTGGAAGGTGAGCCTGACTCACCTTATCTTTAATTATTTTTTATCAATAGAGTTTACTGGCATTATCACAGTGTGGCTTCCAAGATTGGTTATAAAAGGCCCTGGGCCTGGAGCTGCCACTGACAAGTCTGTTTGCCTTGAGGCAGCCATATTGTGAGAAAGCCAGGTTGCATAGAGACTCACACTCCTCCACCCCAGTTGAGTGCTGTAGTCATTTGGCCTCCTGTTTGAGCTTCATCAGCCCAGGCAATAAAGAAGATTAAGGAGGAAGACATCACCAGATGACTCCAACCCTCAGCAATAAATCACCCTCTATTCTTCCTGGCTGAGGTCACATATCTTAGAACAGAAAGAAGACATCTCCTCCTCTGTGCTCTGTCTTAATTTTCTGATCCACTGCATCCACGAGTATAATAAAATCATTATTGTTTTAAATCTCAAGTCTTGGAGTAGATTACTTATAGCATGATTAAATAAACCATTGAAAAAGGAAAAAGCATTGTATTGACAGAGTATTACTGTCAACTGCACAATAATATCTGAACAAACTCTTTTTTTTTCTGTTGAGGAAATATATGCTGAAATTTTTAGAGAAGAAATGTGCATGTTTAGGGCAGACCTAATGGAAGCAACTGCTAGTGATTATATATGAAAGTGTGTATATACATATCAAATGAGTTACACACACACCCACACACACATGCACACACACATGGTATTTATTGGTGCCTGGAACTTCTTTAGTAGTGGATGCACCTGTCTCCTTGGAACATAATAATTTTGATATTTAGCTACAATAAATACATAATAAATTTGGTCATTACGAGATTTGGTCAGCAAGGATTATATTATAAAGATACTGGGTAGATCACTGGCTTGTGGAGAAGACCATAGACTACACCTTTGAGAATGATTGGTTCTAAAGCACAGGAGCCATCCTAGAACTATGCATCAGACTGGCCTGATGAGGAAATTGTACCTGCTGTTGTGGAAAGCCCTAGGCCAGCAGCCTCTGACAGCTGGATGCCTGTGCTCGCACCAGTGCCAGCAAGAGACTCCTTCCAGAACTTGTTTTCTCAAGTTGCTTGCTTCGAAACTGAAGATTCAAAAGCATGCGGCTCACTGGCAAATCTGGTTCCAGTGGCTGCATTCTTCCTGTGAAAGGCTCTGGAAGTGGAGTTTTTTGGATTCTGTCCTGATCAGTAAGGCAGCAGATACATAGTTGAGTGTTTAAATGATGCTAGGTAACTTAAACACATGACAAATGTGCACGAGTTGAGATTATGAAGCAAAAGCTGGGAGAATTGAGTAGCCACAGCTAAGAAGGTAATATAATGTTGGTGCTGCCAGAAGGCAAAATTGAAGACAAGTGATAGATTACTTGGGTCTGCCACAAGGCTAAGATGTGAAACTTTCTACCAATTCATATCAGGTTAGAAAAAAATCCATTGCCCAGGTAAATATTGTTCAATTATATTTTAATTATTTAATTTTAATAGCGTTTAATTTTTCTATCGTTCAATAAAAGTCTTGGCATAACATGGAAATGAAATAATATTAAAAGACAGGAAATAAATTAGCTTAATTCTGCAGTTAGTACTTGTTATCCTTTAGATTAGGGGGTTCTCCTGCTGATCAAGTCCTGCCTGTTAGGATGGTGTGGTCTTAAATGGTGGTGAAGGTGCTGGTGACCATACCAATATTTGAGTACTTGTAATGTGCCAGGTACTCTGTAAAGCATATTGTTTAGATACTATTTTAAATCCTTACAGCACTCCTATGAAATATTAGTATCCACTTTTGCTGATGAGGAAACTGAGATGTAAATCAGGCACACAATCGATAAATGGCAATACTTGGAAGTTCTTGTGCTTTATTATTTATTTCCTGTGTCAGAGTGAACTCTAGGAAACATGTAGCTCTCCTGTGTTAACTAGGAGAAAAGAGGAAAATGTTTTAGGAGAGTTATCCCAGGCTTTCATAAAGTGGTCCTATTGGAAAAAGGAGAAGCAAACAAGAAACCTGCAGCACTTTCCTCCTCCAGTTCCTGTTGGGTAGGGAAGAGGCTCGGGAGAGCTTTGTCCTCCCCTACAACAGCTTCCATTGCAGCTTTCCAGCCGGTCACTGTGTTCCTTCCTCACATCAACGCTAAAAGCTTAGGCATTAGGTCCCTCATTTATATGGGAAAAATGTGTCTCAAAGAATTATACATTATGATCAAGATCACACAGACCGTAAATCAGGAAAATCAGACGCTGAATGCAAATCTCCCATTTGCAACCACTGTACCAGCTATGATGTTAAGATTCCCACTGAAAAGCAGTCGTATAGCCCTGTGAGATGAGGCCATAGAGCAAGTGTCAGGAAGGCCAGACTGCTGGGCAACCTTTGGAATTGGAATGGCTCTTTAATAAGGGTTACATACAAAGGCCGCAACTAAGTTCTTGTATTTATGAACGGTCTGCCTCCATTGTTGTTAGTAATTCTATCGGAACTCCGTCTCTCTCTTTCCCTCGTGTTTACATCCATATGCACATCTGACTGACCCCATAGGAGGAAAAATTTCTGAAGAGACTAAATGCATTTGGCAATACCTCAAGTTAACAGAAATGATGCTTCGAACTTAGAACTGAAGAATACAAATAATCAGACTAACGTCTTATACTTGTACTCCATTTCAGATAAAAGTTGTATGGAGGAAAAATATTGTACTCTAAGAGATTCAGATTAAAAGATCTATCGATGTATGACTTGCCAAACCTTCCCTCCTTCCCTCCCTCCCTCCCCTAACCTCTCTCTCTCTCTCTCTCTCTCTCTCTCTTTCTCTCTCTCTTTCTCTCTCTCTCTCTCTGAATGGAGTCTTGTTTTATACTCCAATCTGGTCCCGAACTCACTAGGTACCCCTGGCTGGCCATGAGCTCACATCAATCCTCCTACTTCAGCCTCCTAAATTCTGGGATTACAGGTGTGCACCACCATGCCCTGCTTATGCCCTGCACGAATCAAATCCAAGGTCTTGTACTTGTTAGGCACTTTAACCTCTGAGCTATGCCCCATCTCTGCCAAGTATTTTTGCTACCTATCTTTTTTTGTCCCAATTTATTGCCTGAGATGAAATCAAATTCATATGTTTACATCCTGTTTAATAACCTACCTTCCTTCCTTCATTCCTTCCTTCCTTCCTTCCTTTCTTTTTCTCTTTCTCTCTCTCTTTCTTTCTTCCTCTTCCTTCCTTCCTTCCTTCCTTTCTCTCTCTTTCCCTTGCTTGCTTGCTTGCTTGCCTAAAGATGACTTCTTTCTCCTACACTCTTAGTCCTGGAATTTGACAAATATATAAATATTTGCTCCAACAGTGTCATGGAATATTTGTTTCTTTCGTAAGCTCATCAGTTCCTCAGAAAGGTCTTGTCTAAGTTTCTCTTGGCTGCAAACTGACTTCAACCTCGTAAAGATTCTAGAAGATCTACAAAGTAGCTTTTCCCCCAACAGCAACCACCATTACTTTTTTGCCCCAAAGTGGTGCTTACTTATGTGATAAGGGTGTGATGAAATTCAAGAAATAATGAGTAGTTTTTGAGGACAGATCAGTAAGCCAGGATGTTGGGGAATACAACAAGAAGAAAACGGACCCTGCTAAACAGCTAAAAATCTAGGTAGGGATGATAAGAGATGTGCACAAACAGCTGCAGTACACTGTAGGAAGAGATGTCTGAGAGATGCAGCATATCATGGGTGTGTCTGGAGTGTCTACTTACCAAGCATCTTCCCAGTCATGCATGGAAGTTCAGCTAACTGGTCCAGATTTCTAGTGCCCATATAAAGTATTAGAGTCACGCTGATGATCTTCCAGACTCCTTGCATAAAGATAACTTCATGAAAGACCAGTACGATTTTGACTGTGACTCAGACCCATCCTAAAGTTCTTGAGACTGACGTGTACTCTCTTTTGGTGATTTTCTTTATGTGCAATGTGTTAATCAGCTCCAGAACATCATATTTGCTTACTGTTAATTTGACTTCTCTATTTAAAAAGGTGATTTTTTGCTTTCCAATTTCTCTAATAAATATTGTAGTAAGGATTAAAATCCATTTTTAAATTTCTGTGTTCTTTGGTTTTGTGATTTTAAGGAATAGATGACTTTACCCTTTCTTTCACCCCAGTTGTAACTTGTAAACTTCTACTTTGGGGACGGTATGATTGATGATTATAGGTGTTGGAGTCATATTTATATGAATCTAAATCTCCACTATAATTTTGCATCTCTTTGGTAACTTTTCAGACTTCACAGAAGTACAATTTTCTATGCAGACAAGATAATAACATCTACATTTCATAGTTTCGAGAGGATTAGTTGAGATGATATATAACTTGCCTAAAGATGCTTCAGCGGTTCCTCTCCTTACCCATTTATGTCTAAAAATTAGATGATGTTTCTAAAAGGAACTAGCTTCCTCCTTTTTTATCTTGCTGGTAGGTTCTACGACGTCATATTTACCAATAGAAACATGGTCACTAGTTGGCCTTTCTGATCAACCATGTACGTTTCCCCTAATCTGCTAGGTATGTTAAATACAAAATTTTAACTAGCTCTGTATTTTCTCTTAGTACTCTCTGCCTAACTGAAGCACATTTGCCATTTCAAACTGTCTTCTTATTATAGCCATACATACTAATTAATTGTGTATACTGTCTTTTGCTATCCTATGTTTTTTTTTGCCAGTCAGTCGTTAGTTCCCAATTCCTCTTCCTATATTTACATTAGAAAAAAGCACCAAATTCTTCCTTTCATATGGACTTAAAATTTACTGTGGTTTAGTGCCAAGCTCTTTTCTGCATGTGTTCCTCTAGATTATTTCCTGTTCAGCTGTCTGTGTTGTGCAGGGACAGTCACCGAGGACCTGTTGTATATGAAATAACATATGAAATGCTTTTATGGTCACAAACTCACAACCCTGTAAAAAGGTATGAAGCCACATATGGTTTTTTGATGAATTTTTTGAGTTTCGAATGTCTACCAAAAATGCATGTTTTTTTTGTCTGTTGTTTTCTAAACAGATGACATTAGCAGTTGTAGTTTTTTTCAAAGGATAGGTTTTAACCATTTTGTTTTTATTATGTATCAGATCTTGCCCAGAAGTAATCTCCAAGTGCTTAAAATTTATATTTTTAAAGTTACAGTGAAAATGGTGCTAATTTTGAGTTTTTAAGTTTTTCTGATACTGACTCATTTTATTTAAGGTTTTCTGGTTTTTGTCTAAAAGTAAATTTTGGTTGTGTATGTGTGCTTTAAGTTCACAATATGAAATAACTGCCCTATCTTAGAGATGTTTAGGAAGGACTAGGGGTGTAGCTCAGTGGTTCACTTATTGCCTAGTATGCATGAGGCCCTGGGTTTAATCCCTAGTATCGCTGAAACAAACAACATTAAGGAAAACATTTTTATCCTATTTACTACATATTTTATAAGTCTACAGGTTATTTTATTATTTTAGTTTATTTTTAACACTATTCATGCACAGAAGTTATCAAGTTGGGAACATTTCTGAAAATCACATTCTTGGAAGGGGCCTTTTTTTTGCTTTATGTATTCTTAGGAGAACAAGTTATATATTATATGATTCATTTGAACTTTCCTGTGGCTGGACAGGGAAAAAAAAAGGATAGTTATATATGGAAGAAAAAGATTACATTTTGGGAGAGAAAAAGAGTGAATTGGGAAAAAGGACACAAGAAGATTGCTGCAAAAGGATCATTCAGAAAGGTAGGAGAGTAAGCATGAAGATGTTAATGCTTTGCTTTAAAGCTTGCAGTATTGGGGGAAAGAGTATTGTTCCACTCTGAAGATGCCAAGGAGAGAGAGAGAAACAGAAAGATGGCTGGATGATTGGCTAGGCAGATGGGTGGATGGATGAATGGATGGCAGGAAGGAGGTAGCAATGAATCGAATGTGTTGCTGACCTTTTAAAGCTGTATTTAAATTAAGGATATGCCTTTGCAGCCAGAAGTGAACCTGTTTCTGTGTATACAAACGGCTGCTGCAAAAACTTGCTGCTCTAGGAAGCCCATCTCTTTGTCCTTCTATTTATAAGATGCTTTTCTCTTTTTGTGAAGGAGAAAATTAAGATTTTTCAGAAAAAGAATTACATTCTGGCATTTTTTGGATGAGAGATTTTATTACAATGCATCTTGATTTGGTTGAAAGATACACATAATAATGTATAGCCAACACTTTTTGCTATTGAAAGTACAGTTAGAATCAACATGAACATTTTCATATTGTATTTTACAGCAGTAATATGTTGGTCATGCTTCTTGGAGCTAAAATATTGAAAGCCAAATTTTCAGCTTGCTGCTGGGTTTTTATCCTTAGTTCCCCAATCCAGATGTTTAATTATCCTCTTACTCATTGAACAGAGCAGATCATTACTTTTAATTTGAACATTAACTGTAGGTCTGGGACATCTACAAACAATATAGTTTCCTGGTCAGTAACTTTTTAAGGGAACATTTAAATTCTTTAGCTTTGTAGGTCAAATTGCATTATAGCACATCATTAGAAAAGAGATCTATGTAGCATTAAGTTGCCAACAGTTCCAGTCAGCAGACCTTGTATTTTAAGAAAGATGCCATAGTTAAGAGAGAAAAACTATGAAAGCTTTCTAAGCAGTTGTAGTTTTCTGAACTTGATCAGCGGGGTGATGAGGAGTTTATAAAGTGAACACTTTATCGAATGCTATACATAGGCTTTGGAGAGTTTCTTATAGCACGTCATTGGTAATTAATGACAGTGAATGTAGTTTAGAATTCTAGATGCTTATCAGAATAAAAATACTTATCAAACTTTGTTTTATATTTAAGAGCTCATAGACATGAGAGAAATAGGGCTTAATGTTTTCTGAATGAATGCCACAAAGAGGAGAGATGGAACAAAGAAAGTAAAGAAAGAAAATATAAAAAAGGAAGAAAAATTCTTCACTGGGAGCAGTTGCTTTTGGCTGGGGTAGAAGGGAAACCACAGCATTAGGATGGTGTACCTAATACGACAGGTGTCAGGGTCTCCTGGCTGAACCTGTTCTGTCGGACGCGGTGTCCTGCAGCTCAGAGGGTAAGAGCTGGCCAGATGTTGGAGAGGAAGACCATTCCAGCTAAGGAACAACTATTCCTGTACTCAAAACCTGCTTGTGGTGGTTCTCCTTTCTCAGAAGAAAGTTCCAAGGACTTAGCTGGCTTATGAGTCATCTATGATGTTGAGTGTTTCTTTCTTTCTTTTTTTTTTTTCAGTCCCGGCTGATCTGAGAATAGGCCTGTAAGGAAATGGATTGAATACCTTGTATATTGGGTAGATATCTCAATTGTATTTTGAAAAGTTACTGGTCTATGATGGATCAGGTATGCCAACATTTCAACTATATTTTATATAATTATCGGTCTACATCAGATCAGGAAAACCAACATCTGGTTCTTTACCACAGAGTTAGAACAGCCTGCCACGTACTGTGTTTCCACGGAGTCTGGTGGTCTCCAGTCCTGTCTTTTCTGTCACATTCACCTGTGTTCCTCAGGAGCTAAGGCTCCATGTTTGCACTTGTTTTTCCTTGGAATGCACTTCTCTCCCTCACTTCCTCCAGAACTCTGCACAGATAACATCTTATCAGAAATGCTTTCCCTGATAACTAACACACTTACCTTGTCCTTCTGTCTCCTTACCTTGTGTTATCTTTTCTTTTATGAATTATTAATCTTTGACATTTATTTACTGACCCATGGTCTCAGCCTTCTAGAAATAAACTCACAAGAGCAGACACTTGTGTGTCTTTGTAGATTACGCTACACTTACCACCTAGAACAGTGCTGGTCCATAGCTGGTACTTCATAAATATTTGCTCAGTGCATGTGTGTATAAATGATGAATAAACAGCATTACAGTTACAGTGGAACTCAAAAATACAGGGGCACTTCAGGGAGGGCAAGTGATTTAATTTGGTTGGAAATCAGAATAAGAGAAATAAACTCAGCTGTAGTTTCAGTAAGTTCAAGTGAATAGAATTTTATTTTGGTTTTAGACTTCAGCACATGTAATAAAAGAACATTCTCATGTTTCTGATCCTGACCAGATGCCGTATTATTGCTGCAAAGCCATTTTCTAGCCAACTTTACATGTGCTTGTTTTGTTTTGGTATTTCTATCTTAGTATCAGATTTTGCATTTTAATTTTTTATCATCATACAATTTGAGAATTTACTCATAAAACTCTGGCTCAGCTCCCATGAAACTGTACAATACTTTGGGAATTTTTAGGGCCCAGAAAGAGTAATTGTGTTGCCCTCAGGCAATGCTTCCTTCCTGAAAAGTTAAAGAGTTAAATCACCTCTGTGAGGGTGATGAAGAGCCTGAGGGTGGGCATTCTTGACAATTAGGAAGAAAGGTCAGTTTTCCCAGGCTACTGAGAGGACCCTAACAAAAGAAAGTCAGCAGCAGGATGAGAATTGTGGGCCCGCCCTCCATCTTGCTGTCAGCCCTCTTGGCTCTGCTGCTGTTTCTTTGCAAGGGCCTTTTAGAGCAAATTGGTGTCATGGAGATAGCTAGGAAGGCATGTGCTTCTTCTGGAATTGCCTGGTGTACAGAAAGCTTGCATAATTAATGTTCCCCTGATAGCTGTTTAAATTAATTATGAAATTGCCCCCCAGAAAGGATTCCATGTGAGGAAGTGCTTTAGGTGTTTTAAGCTAGGGTTTGAGAATCCATTTTCCCCCCCTCACCATTAAGACTTTGTGACCTAAGGCAATTCACTTAATGTTCCTCTAAAGTACCTATAAGATATTTTATTGATCCATATTTAATTTATACTTTGCACTTCTGAATCTTAGGAAAGACTCAGGGGAACCCCTCTGGAGTCCTTGAGTGAGAGCTTGTAAGGCCCTTTGAGATCCACCTTAGAAAATTGCTTAGAAAGACCTGGTTACATATATTTTCTTGTAGCATCCCAAAGTAGATATTTCCTGGCACAATCATTATTCTTTATATGTTCACTTAAATTCACACATCTGTTTAAGTTTCTAAAATTGAGAGCTGCCTAAGACCTCAGTGGTACACTCTCAGAACTAGGCTGAGTGCTAACTCGGGTTGGAAATTGATAAATCATTATTAAGTTAACACAAGTTGACATCTTGAATAATGAAATTAAGTGGAGTTGACACAAACCCTATCATTCTCACGCATTTTATTTTCTTGCTAAAACATTTCGGCTAGTCTAAGTCTTCAGAAGAAACTGTGTTTAAAAGTGAACTAGATTAGAAATTTGTAGTTTGTTCTTGGTTAGAACAGTTTCTTTTTTGTTAGAGGTTCTTCAGAACGGTGTACACTGTTATGTTATTGATGAAGGCTCGGGTAAGCTCTAGTGCTTTTCAGAAATCCAACTTTTTCTTTTGGGAAAAGAAGCAGTTCTTTGTTCTTTGTAGCCATGTGGGATTTCTATTTTTATGATTTAGCCCATGCCAAAATGTGTATCTTCGCAAAATTGTTCTCCTCTTCTAGGCAGAACAGAATAGAGGCTATAAATTCTGCTCTTTCTGAAAAATGCCAGTGTAGAACTGTGGCAACTGGTCTTAGTTTGTGTAAACCTGAAAAGCTGCAGAAAATTTCGGATTATTTTTCCCAGAGGGCATCTTGGATTTTTTTCCTACTGCACATAAGCTGCTGTCCAGCAGATGGCACTGTGTGGTAACTGGATGGTGGCTTCCTTTTGCAAATATGGCTGTGTGCCTGTCTAGCATGTACAGCATAAAAATCCTTCTGTTAACATTATAGAGACATTGTGGTACATTTTTAAAAATAAAATATTTTTTATTTCAATGATTTATACACCTGTAATTTATGCCAGCAATTTATTATGTTTTGTTACCCTCTAGTTTGAGTCTAGAAGAACAGTGAAACTCATGTTTCTTAAAAAGCTTTTTATGTTTGTAACTGTTAATGTTGGACTTCATTTAATAGCCAATGAAAATAATGCAGACATACGTCAGCAAATAATCTTCATGTAATATTGTCCTTGGTACTCCTGTCCTCTGTGTATGTGTCAAGGACAAGAAGAGGTTGGACATAATGTAAAGACACTCATAAAGCTGCTCCCAGACAACTCACTCCTGCTGCTTCCTGGACTAGTGTGGCAGCAAGTTAGGAAAGGAAAGTGAACTAGCACCCAGTTACTCAAAGTGTGGTCCTGAAAAGCATGGGGTCTGTGTGGGTGTTTGTCAGAAATTTAGTATCTTGGGGCCCACTTTGTGTGTCAGAACATGCATTTAAATAGGATGCTCAGGGATTCATGCGCCTGTTAACTTTTGGGAAGAGCCACATATTAAGCACACTTCTTCCTTTCATGGAGAGCAGGTGTGGGGAACCTAACCTGAGACAGTGCACTTAGAGCTTGGGTTGCAAAGACAGCCAGGTACAGATACCAGACACCAGAAAGCTTATTGTAGGGAAATGAATGGCATGGTAAAATAAAATAAAGCAAACCAAGCTCCTGGAGAGGTGCAGGAATTATGTTAGATGTGTATTAAGTGCATTTGTGTGTTGGGTAGGCAACGTGCCGAGGTTCACACTAAACGTTTACAACAATTCAGAGATATTACTGTCTTCTTCTGGACAAAGTTACTCACAGAGCCAATAAAAGGCTTAGAACTTAAACCCAGCAGTTGTCAGTTTCTAATGCCAAAGTTTTCTAAGATACCTCCTAGACACCTAGGTGTTTTCAATAAATTATCTCCCTTTCTTCTGGCTGCAGATAACAAAAGAGAGTGGGCTCCAGACCAAAGATCTGAAGATCTTATGTTAAGAGTTTGCAAGTTATGAGTTAAAATTAGCTTCCCAAGTGAAGGTTAGGATCACTAGAGATATATGCACACAGACCTTGTCAGTTTCCCCTCAGGAAGCTTGGGAACCTCAGGGGGCCCTGCCATCTTGAGGAAGCACAGACAACTGCAGATGGGCAGCTTTTTGTTGGAGGAATTCTAATAGAATGGGAGTATACTGCTATTAATGCTGGGCTCAAGACAGCTATGAATTCAATTATTTGCTTCCAAATTAACTAGATGTCACCTGCAGGTCAGTGTTTATCAGAATACTGAGTAACTCCTAGCCCTGCATCACCCATAAAACACTAATTTTGAGAATTGCCCATATTGACACCAATATCTTCAAAACTTTCAGGGTTAATGTCATTGTAACTATCTACACTTACATGATTCTGGTTGATTTGTGTATATTTACTGATGAGCCTCCCATGGAGAATGAAATTAGATGTCTTAATAATGTAAGAAGATTAAATTATTTCTTTGTTCCTGTGTTTAGGATTGCTGCTTAGTCTGAGAAAATTATTTAAATTGGTCTCTTTTCTATTTGTATTATTGTTTGTTCACGTTGTATATGAGATGATTGAAAAGTAAGGTGAATATTTAAATTTTGAAAATGTATTACAGTAAAACATGGCATGGCTATTAATGCTCATTAGAATGCTTTCTCCTTGGTTTGAATACACTTAACTTTCTTGCCATTTTCTGAAGCAGTTCTGGAAATCCTCTTTGGTGAGTGTCTTTGTCATTGTCCGGGAGGCTTCCGTATCCTGATTTGATTCAAAATGTTTACCTTTCCTAGCCATCTTAATTTTGTGGACCAGAAGCTACATGATCTGGGGAATTGGATGCATGAGTTTACACCACAGTGTTTTCACAAACCTTTTTTGTCAGCATTTGATCACAGTTTGTAAATACATGAAAGAGAATTTCCAGAACTGCTTCAGAAATTGGTAAGATGCTGGCGAGGTTGTGGGGGGACAAGGGTCCTTTGTATTGCTGGTGAAACAGTAAACGTAACCACTCTGGAAAGCAATATGGAGATTCCTCAAAAGGTTGAAAATAATATCCCACTCGAACCAGCAATAGCTCTTTTGGGCATCTTTCCAAAAGAGTCAAAGCAGTGTATGGTAGAGATACACATGTGCCCATGTTTATAGCAGCACAACTAACAATAGCTGCACCGTGGAAGACACCGAAATATCCATTAACAGAACAACGCATGTGAAAGTATGTACACAGCGGAGTACTACTCTTCTATAAAAGCATAAATTTGAGGCTTTTGTATGTAAATGGGTGAAACGTGAGGCCGTCATGCTTAGCACAATGAGTCAAAATCAGAAGGTAAAATATCGCACGCATGGTTTCTCTAATATGAGAGACCCAGAATACAGGTATTTGATGGAACCAAATGATGTGATAGTGAGAGTTTGGGAGGATGAGGGAGGGAGCAGGAGGGACAATGGGGGAGGAAGGGATTGTAACATAGTCAGGATGTATATACACACAATATCCTCAAGCTCAACATAACCATTTTATATCACATACATATATATTAATAAATATTAGAGGGGAAAAAGTGGCAAGAATGGTGGGATGAGTTTGAAGTAGGGAATATTTTGAGGAGAGTTAATAAGAACTTATTTACATATTTCATATATATTTGATCATACATCATTTTATATGTAACTGAAAGCAGAACTTACGCTATAATTGGAATGATGGTTTAAGAATGAAAATCATACATCATTGGCAAAAATATACCTTTCTTCTGTGAGGACCCGGGTGGTCATACACCAATAATACTATAGGAACAATTACTACAAACCTACTCGTGAGTGATGTCTATTGTTGGTATTTTTCAGAAAATTGCAGGGAATGTTTAATCTTGTACTTTCATCGTGATTTTGGTATTTCCAGGCAGTTTGGCTCATTTAGTGTTCTGGAGTCAAAACACTTTTATTTGACTTGGCTGATAATAATGGCAAATGAATGCATGCTCCAAATGTGGCTCATATTGCCAGATGTACAGAGTGGTATATAATATAGTAGGAATTTTTGGGAAAATAATATCTGCACATTCTCAGGGATTAGGTAATAGAAAAACTAGGTCAAGATGGATGTCATGATGAGTATAATGTTAGCTTGTTAATAAGAACCATTATCTCGTTCTTTAAAGGAATAGCTCTGATACACCAAAGTTTCCCTATAACCAACAACACGAAGACACTAGATTAGTGTTAAAATGCTGAATACTTTTGTAAAGCAGAACCTTTTCTCCGTTCCACTTAATACTTCCGTAGTGTTACAGTTCATCTTTCATTCTTAATGTTTATTTAACTCTTCACTCGTATTATAGGTGTAAACAGGTAGAGGTGAGCCAGCTTCTAAAAATGAGCCTGTAATGAATTGTATTTTATTATTGTCTCAGGACACTTTCAAAAGTGGACTCATGACTGTTTACTTTTATCTTTACCATTGTCCATAAGAAAATGAAATACTTGCTAAAAAATAAAAAAACGAACAACAAACAAACAGAACAACAATGAAGTGTTACCTGATACTCCATCCAGAGGATCTAGCACTTGTAGCTAGAGAGTCACACATGCCTGGAAAATCCAGTCAGCTTGAGTGGACGTGACTGACTTTTACTTTTAAGAGTAGTTTTGGGATACAATGAAGAAATTTATGTTTACTTTACTTTCTTAAATCTGCATAACTCAGAGTTGTGAAACTTCTGGTGATGAAAATAAATTATCACAGAGAGGGAATAAGGATGCCAGGTGTGTTAGAAAATATGTTAGGATGTTAGGCTTTGCTTTTGGTAAGAGCATATGGGCCATTTTGAAAATTAAAATAAAAATTATCTCATATATATATATATAATCTCCTATAACTCATTATTTAATTACACAGAGCACCCACTGTTACTATACTTGAATATTTCCACAGTTAACTCAACCCCTGCCCCTCACAAAAACATGATAAAGATCAGAGGAAAGGTGGGACGTGTCTCCCCCAGAAACCCCCGGTACCGGCGAAGCTGAGCCGGTGAAAGCCCTGTAGACGTGTTGGGCCGGTTCCCACTTCCGTGCCGTACTCTCAGCTTGTGTCTACCTGTAGGGAGCTGTTGGCGCGCTGTTGCTCTTCTCTGCATACTCTGTGAACTTGCAGTCACTCTCAAGACACCGCTTGTTTCTTCTTTCTGTAGTAGCTTCCTACTCTGACTCCTATTTCACTGTGTTGAATTTGTATGATATCTCTCACCTTCCCCTTCACCCAGATGAGTTCTTTGAAATCAGGAAGCCCACTGTATTCATAAACCCTCTTTATATAGTGCGTGGATGAAAACTGTGGCATATTTGCCTCTGCTCTTCAACTTGCACCGTGGCAGACATTCAAATCAAATATGGCGCTTTCTCTTCCTGAAACTAGCCATATCTTTGTGGTGTTTTCAGACAGCAAACTTCAGGAAGCTGTTTACTACAGACTCATTGTGATTAACACCCCAGTTGCTGTTCGTGTTGTCCCTTACCTAAGAAAGTGCCTGGCTCACAATAAGCAGTCGTTATTGCTTTTAAAGGTAAAAAAAATGATTTTCATTTAGACATTAAAGAAATAGCATAGAAAACCCATCCTTTGATTTGACTTTATATATTCTGTTGGAGTTGAATCTAAAAATGTTGTGAAACTTTCTCTGGTCAGTTACTGAACTTCAACTGTGACTTTTTTTCTGTTAGTAGTTTTTCGAAACTCTGAATTAAGTAAGTTTAAACTAGTCTTTTACGTCAGAAGACTTATCAAATCCTTTATATTCTAGAGGGTATCAGGAGTCTACTGGAAGAGACTACAATATTTATAAATTTATTGGAATAATGAATATCTTAGAGAACGAGTATTTTCCAGAACTCACTTTGGGGAACCATGTGTGGCAGACTCTGTGTGGTTCTATTCATGTCTCTTGTAACTGTGTTTATACTTGATTTATACTTATATGTTTATATTTGGTTATTAGCATTGGGGCTAATAGCCACAGACTTAAATTTTTGCTTCTTAACGATGTAATATTATCTGTGATATACTTGTAGAAACATGTAAAAACGGTGGCTTCCTTGAATTCCTTGATTTATAAATGCTTCAACTTTTGGAAGTATGCTATTAATCATGTCTTAGTTTTAAAAGTATACAACATTAAATAATATGAGTCAATCGATTTGGATTCAAGGACCCCAAGGCTGACATTCACATGAATGTGTGTTTGTCATTTCTTTTCACAACACGACTCTTTATTTTCTCACCCATAAAGGGACTAGTGAATCCCTGCAGTAGGGATATGGACACAGAACAGATTAACAACGGAAAGGTGCATTTTTGCTCTTTCTGATTTGAAGTGCAGCACTCTAAAGATAGTATTTTTATATTGAATTTGGTTAGAGAGTGGTTTTATTTTCAAAAGATGGAGATGTCCTTGAAGCTCACTAGCAGCCACTGACTACTTATAGGACATGCTAGTTATGTACAGTAAGTGGCAAGTGGTTAAGCCTAATCCCTCCAACTCAAGCTTAATTCCTTAGTAACATACTTTGGAATTTTTGATTACTAGTACAGTGCCCCCCCCACCCCCGGCATCTTCATCTATGTACACTTACACAAAAGAAAGAAAAAGGATCGCCTGAAAACATCACTTCAGATAGTGGCAACACTGTGATGCTGGCTAAAACAAGTGCTCTAATTTAGCAGCCAGTAGTTTCTTTTAACAAAGAGCCGTGCACATTTTGTGGTTTCTCCACGTTTCGGCTTTATTGGTAGTGAATAGACACGTTCCTGTTCTCGATCCCGTTTCACAGATGCCCCTCTTGCATCAACACTGGAACTTCTGTTTCAGTTTATAGGAGCATCCATATATTAGTCCTAAATTGGCTTTCACATCTCCCAGCTCGCATTTAAATTTGCATTTTGTGCAATATGTTGACACAGTTGGGAAAATTGGGACTTCTACGCCAGGCAGCGGTCTAATGCCAGACTTACCACTGAAAAACTATGTAATCTTACCAAATCATTTAATTTCTTTTCATTTCCACTTCACAGCTGTAGAATGGAGGTAATACTGTCTAGGATTGTCATGAGAATTCAGTGACAAGATAAAAGTGCATCATAATAACTGCTTAACAAATGCTAGTTCACTCAAAGCCTTCCTTCACACCAGTCCTGAACTGACATAAAATATTAATTTGAATTCTTCTGAAAATCTTCCAGTCACTCGTGTACGTAAGATCAAGTCAAAACTCTTTCTTGAGCTACTGAAAACTCCATTCTCCAGCTTACTATAGGTCCAACCCTCTTGGTCACCTAAAGGTCTCTCTAAGCTCTATTCTGACCACAATGCCTTGCATATTTTTAAATGAACTTAAATATGATGAGGTTTATTCTAAATTCATGTACAGGCACAAAATATAACAAGCTTATATAAATCAACAGTTTGATGGTCTTAATTAAAATCAAACAAGAAAATAGTATTTTAGAATAATTTAACATACCCGTTAGTATATCAAGATGTATGTAACCATATATCCTTATTACTTTTTTATTTTTTGAAGAGAAGGTCTCGCTCGGTAGTCCAGGCTGGTCCTGACACTTGTTTCTTATGCTGCATACCTCCTTTTCACCGCGGGAGGGCTTTCCCGCCTGCCTCTTTGCCCACTCCAGGCTGGTGTCAGTATTTCTTTCCCATGCTTTCTCTTTGTACATCTTCTTTTTAATATCTTGTTCATCTGTGTCAATGTCACAGGACCAACATTAAGGGTACATGATGGGCCTCATTTACTCAGTCATGAATTCATGCATTCTCTTTTGCTTTATTCTTTCTTTTTCTCTTTCAACCCAAAGACAGTGAAAAGACTTATCATCATTCATTAACCCTAAAAGAGTGAGACATATTTTAGTAATTTTGTGACTTACAAAATGATTCACTATATTTAGCATCAGTTCAAAAGATAGATAGATGTGTGTAGGTTTAAAAGCATTGCTTGTGAGGAATCCATCATATTTAGGAATTCTCAAATTATATTCTGATAGAATTAACTATAAATAAACTACGCTATTTGAGTCTGCTGCTTCAACATGGTGTTGATTCATTAAGAGCTTGGTTATCAGAATGTATGCCAGAAATAATTGGTATAAAATTTATGAAAGGTACACAGTTGACTTGGGGCTTGTTTTAACTTTGACTCATGATTTGTAAATGCTTAAGTGAGAAAAAAAGTTCAAAATCTTATCTTTTCATAGATGTAGTTTTTAAGGCTGCTAAGGAAAAACTCATATTCTTTCGAATTTAATTGACATCTGTAAAGCTATAAAAGTCCTTTGGAGCTGCAGCTTTAATTATTACTTAAAAGCAGGGTTGTTAAAATGGATTTGTGCGATACGTGAGCTTTTGATTATGTGAGGAGAAAAGCAAGATACATTTCAAAAATTAAGTTTAGTCAAGCAGCTTGCACTTCCAGTTTCTCCATAATTCATTTTGGCTCTGACTTTTACATTTGTTCTAGGAACAAAGCCAAATATCAAGTGTGTCACTGACTGCTGACAGGTAATGGCAAAGACTTAAAAAGAAAATCAGCCTGCCCCACATGAGAAAGGGTTGTAGATATTTGCAGAACTGTTTGAGCACCTTCAACGTTCAAGAGCTCCAAGCAACTGAGAGATTTAAAATCTTTTCCTGTTATACCTGTAAAGAATGCTCTTGTGCTTACTTGGGAATTCTCCCAGCAGAAGAGTAAGCCCCACGTTTCCTCCACGGGACATGAGACATGAACTCGCAGCTAACACCGCTTTGTAGTTTGTTACATTTCCTGATTATACAAGGAACTGAGGCAAGGAGAGTTAGTTGTCTGAGAGGGTTAAGCTGTGTTCTGCTGGCCCGACATGTTTTACGTACTCTAATCCTGGCAATAAAGGGAGATTGGTCTGTGTTAGGATGTGAGTCAATTTGCCAAAGGCATATACACTGATAGCACTAATGATTTGCAATATTTAACAGTAAAACTGTTTTACTTGCAGTGACTCCAGGCTTTGAATTATAAATGGGATCATTTTATATTTCTTGGCATTAGGAAAAATACGTGAAAATTGGCCCAGATTTCTCATTAATAATATAACAAGTAAATGTTTCAAGATAATGAAGTTGATGTCTGTATTTAATTGGTATTTGGAAAATATGTTCCATCAAAATATACATTTATCACATTTATGCAAGTTCATACTGAGTCAGAATAATCCAGATTTATTTTAATGGACACATTATTCTTCTGGGTACATACATGATATCGTGTTTCTGTGTATAAATTTTTGCTTATTATTTGCAATGATTAAAAATCCTACCTAAACTCTTTCAGGACTAAACGATTGCTTTCTTATGTGGTGTTGTAAATAACATTTCTTTTTATTTGACCACAAATTTAACTTCCTTGGGAAGAATGCTAACTGAGCACACCAGGTAAATCTTGGCCTTTTTCCTTGAGGCAAATGACATGCAGTTTTGGAAAAATGTCAAATTTACCTCTGGAAAAAAAATTCCTTGGCACAGCTAATGTGAAATTTAATTGCTGTGATTAAAGGAGACACAAAAAAAGATGTCCCAAAATAGGAAATGAACTTGTGTTTTTATGGTCAGCCTTTTACAGTCTTGACCTAATCCTTTTCAATAAAGCTCTATTTATGGAAGGTTCTACATAATCCTTAAAATACAATGGAAATTTTATTTGAAATCTTTTTTCTTCTGCTTACAGATTTTAAGTAGAGTGCATGATGATGCAGTGAGGAAAAAGAATATCAATTGTGCCAAAGTTTGAATTCTAAATAGTGTGAATTGTTATGACAGTTGGATTTTGACAAAACTTTATGATTATATATGTCTGTAAAGACAGGGTCAACATGAAAATCACAAATGACATGGAATTAAGGAAAGAATATTCAGTATTTTTAGCACTTTACTTGTTTAATGTCAGAAATAAAAATCATTAAAAAGGAGACTAAATTTCAGAAAATTAAGAAATTAGGGTCCAAGATCCTGGTTGGCCTTGTAATGTTAGAGACCTGGTTAAATTACTCAGCTTCCCCGGTGAGACACATGAAACTGTGAGATTTTAGAATTGAATGGGAACTTCAAGCAGCTCATTTTACTTGTGAAGAAACTGAGTCTAAAGAGGTGAATTTGGCCTGCCTGCCCCAAATTACTGAGCGACAGTGGCCAAAGTCACCTTCTGATTCTCATTGTGTCATACTCATTGCTGAAAGATTCTGATAATAAAACCTTAGAAATCAGCTAGGAGGATGGCCCATTGAAGTGTAGAAAGACTGTATACATTTCAGATGTGATAGTAATACCCTGTATTTTGGCCTTGGGCTAATGAGCTCTTGGATGGACAGCGACTCTAGCATAAAAACATTATCTTACCTGTAGGTTTAGGCACTTGCCAATGTCCCTGATTTTATTGCCTCTGCTTTTAGCACATAGCTTCCTATTTCTGCTTCCAGGAGTCCTGTGTAGGCAATGGTCTAGTGAGGGAGTCATTCTTTCAGGTGAGGTGAACCTTTTAAAGTGACCAGACATTGCTTGCTAATCACCATGGTGTCTGTTCATGAATTCCCTTTGCATTTCATCTTTTTCTTCATTTGCAAAAAAATAAGCAGCAGTTCAAATAGAACAAAAAGTCCAGAAAACTAACATTTATTCCCAATCACTATTTGCCAATTATTAACCTCAAATTTAGTGAGATCAGTATGTATAAAAACAACCACAAAAGGCTCAAAGATGTTACATAAGTAAGAGGGGAAAATTAAAAATTTCAGAAGCCCTCCAAAAGAAGACTGACCAGCTTACTTTTTCAATTAATGAAAAGAGAGCTAATATATAATCATATTTTTGACATATGCATGTAATATATATTTAGGTATTTTAATTTTGTGTGATACCTATTTGGAAATAGTAATTAAGTATACTTACATTTACTGTATCAGTAAAACATGTTTAAGATATCCTGTAAATGTCTTAGTCTGCCTTTCTGTTCAGTTACTCTTTCTAGAGCATTTCCAAAATCACAGGCATCTGGAAGTTTCCTGTAGGTGTTGATCAACCTACTTCTTGCTGTCGTTACCATGAACATCATTCAACACCATTTTAATTTATTTTATTGTGATTTAAGTGTGGTAAAGTTTGGACAGCAGTTCATCCATTGCTATCTCCTCTTTATAGATTTGAGACAGAGGAATAGGTGTGACATCTTTCCATGTGACAAAGATTAGCATAGGAGCTGAGGTGAACTAGAATATCCATAATTTGACTCTTGGTGTTCTTTATTCTTGTATTTAAAACAATCAAAAATTGTAACTGAGGGATAAATACCATTAAAATGTGTTTTAAAAGTGGGGTAAAAAATTGTGTACAGGAGAAGACAATTAAGTAAGTTTCACTATTTTTTTAAAGGTTTGACTAGTTACATTGAAATTAAATGGAAATGTTCAACTGGCTAATTCTTTTGTTCCATACTTTAGGTAACATTTTTTTAAAAATAGAAAACCTTCTAGGACCCATGAGTCCAGGTTATTTTTTCTTCCTGTGTGCTTTCATGGCAACTTACACACTTTGTCTCCCATAGTATTTCCCATGCTGGTTTATAATGACTTGATGGTTGGTTACTCCTCTGGACTCTGACTTCCCACAGGCAGAATGCACTCCACCCTGATCACTGTTGTATCTGTAGGGCCAGACATGGTGTCCATGTTCACTCATGTCTGGTTGAGTTACTAAGCAAGTGGCTAGGAGAAAGGAGCAGTAATAAGGGAGAGTGAGACAGAGAAGTGGGAAGGAGGGAAGGAGGAAGGGAGATGGGAGGGGGATGCAAGAGAAGAGTGGCAATAATTGATTAAAGTTTGTCTTAGGAATGGCAGAACTGGGGCTTGTCACACACACACACACACACACACACACACACACACACACACACACACAAAACCTTAGTTTTCAGCTGGACTTCATGCATATTTCTATAAAGCCCATTATATAATTAGTTTAAAATAATATTGGCATCATTACTTTTGAAAGTCGTGTGTCATACAACTCATATCACTTGTGATGGGTTCTTTGTCCTGATAAAATAAATTAAAAATCTGAAGTTACTGAAATTATGGTGAATCCAAGGCTGAAATAAATTCACTTGCTGTTTCCAAAGTGAATGTTTTATTTTTAAAGCATGTTAATGCATCAACAAAGAATAAATGAAAGCACATACTCATCTTCTATTTCTGCATTTTAAGTGCTGTGGGGAAAAATCCATCTTGAAATGGTGTTTTAACATGTTACCATTAGGTCTTGAGGGTGCTTATGAGATGAGTGGGTTTTTCAGACCCATTCTAAAGCAGAATTATATATTGCCTCATAAAGTTTGAGGAACAATGATTTTTTTTAAGGAGAAAAATTCTCATTGCAAGACTGAATAATTAAATTTAAGATATCTTCCTGAAATGCACTCATTACATGTAAAAATTCAACCATATCACTCTTAGCACTTGCATTAATGATGCAGATAAGTATGTGTAATGGATAGCAACATCTGATTAATTAAAGTTAAATAACATTATATAATAATTTGCCAAATAAAAATGAATCATAACTGAAATTGCCTTAAGATGCTTATCATAGTCCTTGCAACTTTTATCTTCTCAGCAGGAAGCACTTTTTAAGAAGAAAAAGCAAGTGTGTGTGTGTGTGTGTGTGTGTGTCTCTGTGTGTGTGTGTGTGTGTGTGTGTGTGTGTGTGTGTGGACAGCCCTTATTGTATGTGGATAGAGGAAACAAGGTAGAACTGCACCTGGAGAAGTAGGAAAAAACCAAATTGTTCAGGGATTCATAAATCGTTGAATAATTTGATTTTTTCTTAAGAAAATAGGAACCTTCTGAAGGGTTTGACATGACAGTGGAACAGGTAAAGGTGGAAAAGAATAACGGTTGCAAGAAAGCTAGGAGGACGCTGACGTCGGCAAACGAGGCTGAGACACTTGTAGTAGAGGTTTTAAGTGCTGTCTTGACTGGTTTTGAGAACCTGCCCGTCGGCGGCTCTGCTCTCCTTTGGAGCCGCTTGTTAGCCCGTGTCCCACAAGCCTCCCTTATTGGCTACCCCTGCTCTGGACCGCTGTCTGTCTGTCCATCTCCCCTATCTGCTTGAGGGCCAGGTACCAAACAAGAAGTGAATCCAAATGTGCAGAGCCGCCTTCATTCCTTCCTGTGGAGATCGCTATCAAGGCTCTGGCACTCTGCACCTTTGTCTTTTGTGACTAGTCCTAATGATTCCCCTGTCATCCCAAGATGTACGAACGGACGTGATATATGTTCTCCCTTTGGGGGAAAGTTTAGAAAAGTTTTTTTTTTTTTTTGGTAAAATTGATATGCCAAAAATGCCTGTACATACTTACTATATATGATTTGATGAGCTTGGATATATGCCTACATTTATGATCACATCACTACCATCAAGATAATGAGTGTATTTTTACCTCTAGAATGAACATTGTTTTCAGTGTTGCTCATCTCCTAATCTGTTGACTTTATCACACCTGGATCATAATAAAACAAATTAAAATGGTGCTGAATTATGTTGATGGTGGCGACAGGAAGATGTAGGTGAATGAAGAGATATTTTGGAGATAAAACCAGCAGAATTCCATTATAGACTTACGCTGTGGATAGAAAAAGCAGTAGATTAAGGTGACTGCTTTATCTCTGGCACGTTGAAAGGGACAATTAAACATGCCTTTGGAAACTGGAAAAGATTTTAGATTATGAGTAAATCTTTTGAATTCAGTGTGTGATATATTAACATCGGGGCAACTTTGAGATATTTAAGTGAAAATGTCAGCTAGTTGGAAGACAATTTGAGAGCTGATGACCACATCTCTTTTAAAGGAGAGGACATTGGGATAGTGGGCTTTAAACAGTTCTAGCAAGGGAGAATCAGTGATGGCCATCTTGGATGGATGACAGTCTCCAGAGACTACTCATGAGGAGTACTTATTGAAAGGAGGGAGACAGGAACAGCATTGGTGGATTGAAACAAGAGAATAGAGTTCAGAAAAACAGTGAACAAAAGCTTTGAAGCAAAATGGGTGTTGCAAACTTGGCCAATGATGAATAGCCTAGCTTAAGAAAAGCAAGCGGTTTGTGCAACAGAGGTCTGGAGTAGGAGCAGGTACAAAGGTTTTGACTACCTGGATACCAGCTTTTTCTGTCCTTGAAGCCTTGGTAGGTAAGAGGTATATTAAGTGTCAGTAGTCCTTGGGACACTTTGTTGAAAGAATTGAGTAGAATTACCCTTATTGGGGGTTTTCTGTCTATTAGGATTGGTATTTCTTCAGGATAAATATTCTCCTTTGCCTACAAATTACACTTAGTTAGAACAGAGGATATCAGTGGCTGAGGCTTAAAAATTTTACTGAACATTATTACATTACTTTTATTTCAGCCAACTGCGAAAGATTTATTTTAAGTCAGCTATGTGCTCTAGTCACAGGATGTAGACCCTGATACCATGGAAATTACAGTTCTGTTAAAATGACAGAATTTTATGTTATGTTATGTTATTTATTTATTTGTCTGTTTTGTTTTTGAGATAGAGTCCACTGTGTAATCCAGGCTGGTCCTATGTTCACTAGCTCAGGCTGTCCTCGAAGTCACAGCAATCCTTCTGCTCAGCTACAGTGTGCTGGGATTCCAGGCGTGCACTCCTATTCCCAGTTTGGAATTTACTGATTTAAAAAGACAGATGGAACCAAAACAATGCCAGAGAAATATTCATTATGAAATATTTTCATATTGATCCTTAAACTTTTTCATTGGGTGTATCTTTATGTTAAATTATAGTAAAATATACATAAGATGAACTTTGCATTCTTTATCACTCTTAATTGTACAGTTCAGCAGTGCTAGGAACATTTGTGTTATTACACATCTCATCTCAGAGCTCTTTCCACCTTGCAGAATTAAAATTGTGTTTCTATTTATTTATGTATTCTTTAATCTCTGTCAGCAACATTTTATAGATTTTAGTATACATGCCTTTTGCTTTAGGATTATATTTTTCTTAGCATTTTGTTTTGTTGATACTGTTATAAATGAAATTTCTTTCATTATCCTCAAACACTTTGGCATTAATTAAGGAACAGTGCACCTTTAAGGAATTGCTTAGGAGGTTTGTCCCATCTTTCCTTCGTGTTTTCTGTATGTGATTCCTGGCTACTTTCTTAGGTTCTCGACCATTTTAATTTAAAGATCTTTCAAACAGATAATCTGTTTCCAAGTACACATTTATGTGGTATTTCAACAACATGAATAATTCTAAGCCTATTGTATGAAGTAGTCCTATGTATTGGACGTTTTCTTTTATTCCAAGGATATAAAAAGTTGAAACTCTTCGTATTTTATGTTGTTTTAGTTTCTGGAGGTACCTTACGTATGCGATTAAATAAAAATGTAATCTTTAATCCCAAACTAAAAGCTATTTGGTTTTGATTCATTGCTTAATTCAGTCAGTAGCATCAGTTAAATACACATTTTGTGCCAGTCTGCAAAGGTATACACAATTTTATTTCTGACAGTACTAGAAAAGTTCTTTCTTGTTTCATTGGAACTTTTTAAGAAATCTGTGCACTTACTCTAAGTTTTCTCACTTCTTATTCCCCAAATATATGCAAAGTAATGTTTACTAATAATAAAAAATACTAATGGCTAACGTTACTGAACATTCATAATGTGTTTGGCACTTTTTAAGTCTTACACATAACATTAATTCATGTAAGACTCATGACAGCCAAAAGAAACTGAGAGGCCTCCCAACTGTGCAGGGAAGTGTTGAGATTCAGGACAGAGTCCTGCCCTAGAAACAGCTTATACTGAAATGGACAAGTGATTCATCAAATCATGACATACCCATCTAGCTTACAATTTTATGTGCAACACATCCTCAATCTTATGTGCATAAAATTTTATAAAGAATATAAAATTATATAATGCAATCTCAATTATATAATTTATGTGCATAAGAAAACTAATAGGAACTATGAAAATGCCATCAGCAAGTTTTGTAGGTTGCAGATCCCTCAAACAATAAAGGTTGGGAAATGCTTATACCAAATATCATTTCTTGTTACCTGAAGTTCAAGTGTAAATGAGTGCCCTGTATTTTATATGGTATTTATTTTAAATTTCATTTTATTTTTATTTATTCATTTTTCTTAAAATAAGTTCTTGCTCTGTAATCCAGACTGGTCCTAGGCTCATTATGTAGCCCAGGTTGGCCTTGAACTCACGGCTATCTTCCTGCCTCAGCCTTCTGAGTGCTGGGATTACAGATGTGTGCCACCACACCTGGCTTAAATGGTGCTGGAAAATTGAACTCAGAGCCTTGTACTTGCTAGGAAAGTGCTCTAACTGCTGTGCTATTTCTCCAGCCCTGGTTGAAATTTTCAAAATATCTCTTTAATATTTTAAGGAACTAGAAAAAAAAGGTAACCTGAAGAACCACCAATTTCAAAATGGCTCAGAGGGCTTCTCTGCATCTTTGACAGTGGTCCCGCTGGTCACACGTTTAAAGTATTAGAATGAGCAGTTAGAGGTGAGCATTCGGGCTTTCTCAAGTCTGGGCCATGGTAGGAGTTTGTTTCAGGCTAATCAGATTATGAACTAGTATGAACAAAACTAGGAATTTTAGAATTAGTACTACGTCCTGATGGGAATGAATGCACTTTACAAGGTGAGTAATGACGTCACTGGCATGACAATTGCCAACCAATCAACTAGGAAAAATTTTATATATGCCTCATTAATGGTGCAGCCCTTGCTGCCTTTGTGTCGTGATCCTGTTCCTTCCTTGCTCTTGTCTGGGACAAATGCTCCTTCTTTAAAGCTGCCTCTGATAGCATTTTCTGATCATTCCTCAGCAGATTCACATTAGGAAACTGTTGAGTTTTTACAATTGCATCGGCAGTCAAAAGCCTCCTCTCTGAACTTACAGCTCATTATTTTTTTCAGAAACTTATTAATTTCTTATTTTGAACATGAATGGGGGCATGGTGGGAAGCTCATTTTGCTGGATTCTGTTTTTTTCCTCATTTTATTGATACGTATAAGTGCAAAATTTAAGGTTTACAATGAAGTTGAGCATTTTGTGCACCTACGTATCTTGTCAGGGTGACAAGGACTTTCTCACTTTCCTTTTGTCCCTCTCCCTACCCACCCCACTTTCCCTCCCCACCCTACCCCCCTGTTTCACTTTGTTTTTTTGTTCTAAGTTCCATGATATAGTTGTGATCTGGGTCTCTGATGTCAGAGAGACCATTCGATGTTTCACCTTCTGCTTCTGACTCACTTCACTAAGCATGATGTTCTCAAGTTTCTTCCATTTGCCTGCAAAGGCCTCCACGCTGTTGGACTTTATAGATGTGTAGTATTCCATTGTGTATAAATACCACAGTTTGTATATCGATTGGTCTGTTGATGGGTATTTTGGTGACTTCCAAATTTTAGCTATTAGTTGTGCTTCTATGAACATGGGTATACATATGTCTCTGTTATGTGTTGTTTTCGCCTCTTTTGGATATATTCCCAGGAGGGGTGTTGCTGGATCAAAGGGGATATTTGTTTCTAGTCTTTTGAGAGCTCTCCATACTACTTTCCAAAGTGGTTGTGCGAATTTACATTCCCACCAGCAGTGCAGGAGGGTTCCTTTCTCCCCACAGCTTCACCAGCACTGATTATTACTTGACTTGTTGATATAGGCCATTCTCTCTGGAGTGAGATGGTATCTTAGCGTTCTTTTGATTTGCATTTCTCTTATAGCTAGAGATGTTGAGCATCTTTTCATGTATCTTTTGGCCACTTGTACTTCTTCGTGAGTCGTTCCTAAATGCAAATAATTTTATTGCTTTATTCTTGAAATAACTGCTTTGTAGAGTGAAAGCCCTTCAGGTTCCCCTTGTTGACAATGAATACCAGGCATTATTTAAAATATCCAAAGTGCTAGTGGAACGGCTCAGCGGGTAAGGCGCTTACCTAGCAAGCACTAAGCCAAACACTGAAGTACCCGAGTACAGTTCCCCAGCACCACATAAATCGCGTTTTGTGGTACACACCTGTAATTCCAGCACTCTGAAGCCTGAGGCAAGAGGATTGCCATGAGTCCAAGACCACCCTGGGCTCCATAGTGAGTTCAGGACCAGCCTGGGCTATAGAGTGAGACCCTGTATCAATCAGTCAGTCAGTCGATCAATAAAATATCCAAATAGAAATCTCCTTTAATTGTATATTGAGAGACTATTTTACTCTCTGTGCTTGGGGTGACTTCAACTTGAGATGTTTATGGGTTTCAGTGGACAAAAATTAATTATATGTCTAAGTTATGCAATAGCTATACAAGATCAAAGTCAGGAAAATGAACTACTTAAATTAGAATAACTTCTCATTTTGGTCATCTGTTAAGTTGCGTTGAATTTTCAGCCTTACAGACTTTTATTTGCTACTTATTGTAGCTATTGGTCACTTGTCAAATACATGTGACGGTAGTATGAGCAGAGGTTGCCAACCCCTAGTGCTGGTCACCAGCTTGCTAGCAGTCTGGCAGCCAGCAGGAGGGGAGCACCCGGCAGAGGAGCCAGCTCAAGTTCATGTCTGCTTACAGCCGCTCCTCATCACTCCTGAGCTCTGCCTTCTGTCACCCCCAGGTAGGATCCTCTAAAGTGGGGAAACAACTGAGGACTCCCACTGACCCTGTGTTATGATGCGTTATTTCATTATGTAATACAATGGATAACATGGAAATTAAAATGCACAGTAAATGTAAATGTAATGCACTTGAACCGTCCATCCATAAAAGACTCTGCACCATGGAAAAGATGCCTTTCATGAAGCCACTTACTGGTGCCAGAAGCGTTAGGGAGCGCTTATCTAGACGTAAGTGAAGTGATTGGTACGGGTGACCAGAGAACGGGGCCTCAGCTGGACCTGTGTTGATATGAAACCTTTGGTAGGGTGCTGGGTCCAGAGTGTCATCATTGGGCTAAATTCTCTGTGGCCTTTGCAGTCTAACCAGGTAGGATACCAGTTCTCCTAAGTAAACTGACACTTAGCACTTAGCTAGGACCCATGCCATGTTGGGAATCCACTGTGCTGTGAATTTATCTCTTTATTGGCTTTTGAAATCTGAGCATGTCCCTTTTGGGATTCTCCCTCTTTCTTGTTTCTCATGGTTGGTGGCAGCAGAAACTTAGAGTTGATTGAACTAAATTTGTCCTGTTTTGTTATATGATTGTGAGTCTTCATATCATATATACATGCATAGACTGAAGAATTAGTGTGTGCATGCAAATAGACATTTAAAATAAATTCAGAGATGAATATTATATGCGATTAAGTCGAAGAATTAAATTCTCCTCCCCCAGAACGGTGTCTATTAGAGGTTGACCTCATAAGCAGGTGACACAGGAGTCAGTGAGTCTGTAACTTCACATTGCTTTCCCACAGTGGCCTCTAACAGATTCATTAGAGACTTTAGGATCACTGATTTGGCAATTTTGACTGTTAAATTATTTCGAGTGTCCATTATTTACTGGCACTGAGTGAGATGATTCTTTCTCTTCAGTAAATGAATGTTTCTCTGTTTTCCTCTTTGTTTCCCTTTGTATTTTTGCCTCAGATATGAATCTATTGGGGATTAAATCCAAATTAGTCTCATTTCCTCCCATAGAGATAGCCATATTACAGTAATTCTCACTGCAGCAACAAGCACTTAATGTTTTGATTTCATTGCTGTTTTCTGTAAAATGTTCAAGTCTGTGGTAGAGTTTTTATAGTATTTCTTGACTTAGGCAACTCATTGTTTCTGTCTCCACTCTGATCTGCCCTTTAAAATGTCTTATTTAGCGCTAAGTTTAAAAATGGCTTTTGTACATAGGCAGCTGCCCCTCCCTGTGAACCCAGCACTCACTCTTGACAATTCTGTAATCCTTCTGCCTCTTCTGCCATCTTTTCTCTTCACTGAGCTTCTCTTTTATGTAACGGTGTTCATTTTCAAACTTGTCCAGTCATCGGTGGTAGCAAATTAGAAGGAATTACCTGGCTTACTCACCTGTTTTTATCAATCCAGGAAAAGGGCATCACAGCCTTTTATCAAGTGATGCTGTGTCCTTGTCCTTTCATCTCCTGTTATTTTAACCCAGTTACTGACCCCAGACATTCCTAATCAAATTCTTTGGCTTTATTATGTCTGAGCTGATTTGTTCCCATGCCTGAGTGAGTGTGCTGTACCTCTGCTCCTGCAGGGATGCTTGTGTGATCGGAGCTTTGCATCTCCCGCATTCACTCCAGGCCAGCAGAGTCCTGTCGCATTAGTGTCACCCTGATGGTCCCACTTCCACTCTCTGTTAACTCTTCTATCCATTGCCTGGGAAGCTTCTTCACTTTGAACTATTTGAGTGTTTCTGAAAGTTTTTAGAATTGGTGCCATACAACGCATAGAAATGTAAGTGGTAAGCTGTGACAGGTTGATAAATTCAGGAAGATATTTTATACCTCAAGCAATTGCTATTTTGGAAAGAATGAACTCATTCTACCCTCTTCCTATTCCCTTTAGTTTTCCGCTGGTTTCTTTATCTGCACTCTTACAGAGCCAAGACGAAAACTGGAACGTTGCTCCTGATGCGTTGCTCTTCCATCTCTTCCTTAAACTTAAACATCTGCTCTTCTTTAACTCTTCACTACTGCCTTAGTTTACAACACCAAACCTGGACATCAAGAGGCTTGGGCTACTAAAATAGGCTTCTAACGGTTGCTCTATACCTTCCTTCAGTTTATTCTCCAGACCACCTCAGGATTGGTTTTTGTATTTCTACAGCTCATATACATTGTGATTGTTATCCAGCTGGAAACTCTCACTGGCCGTTCATTGCTTGCAAAATAAAAGAGAGACACGTCAATATTTCCCTCCACTATTTGGACCTTGCCAGCTTCTTCAGGCTCACTTCCTTTTTTTTTTTTTTTTTCCTCTGTCCAGATTCTACACAGGGCTAATTGCGGTAGACCTCTGGGCATTGACTGGTGCGTGTTGCTGCAGCTGCAGGGATGCCCTGTTGTGAAAGCACACTAAATGCAAATCTGGGATTGGCTCAGCACCTTTCCCTAATGTAGCTTTTGGAGACCCACCCAAGGAGGACAAATCAGTTGCCTCTTTGTTCTATCCCTGAGTATTTTAGATATCTTTATTAATGCATCTCCTCTCTAGATCTCTGTTCTCTCCTCCACAGTGAGAGTCTGAAGATGAAAACAATGCCTTACTTACTTTTGCATCTTGTAGGCCTGTTATGGCTTTACAATAGGTACTCAGTAAATTATTAAATCAATTTTGAATGAGAGAATGAAGACCTCTAACTTGTTTTGTGGAAACAGAAAAACCATGAGTAGTGAGCTCAGAGTGGGGAAAAAGATAATGACAGATTCTGATGATTCAGTGCACAATGGGAATGATTTCAGACTAGTTTGTTTGACAGCAATTATCATTTGGACTAAAAGCAAGCATTTCCTCTTCTATAACCTCCATTTGAAATAAGAGCTTTGAAAGGAAAATAAACAACATGAATACACCCTTCTTTTCTTCAGAAGAACAGTGTGCTGCTTTGATGTTCCAGCTTCCCAACCGTGAACACTAAATATCCTCCCATTCACATGCACTAATCATCACCAGTCCTTTTGGTGGGGCAGCCTGCTGCCAGCCTGTAAATGAGGCCTATTAATGATATCACTCATTTCGAGTCTGTAAATGGGAACACAAGGGAAGGAGGACCCCAAGCACTGCTGCTGCCCATTAATCCATGTTATTAATGGGAGCATTTTTTATCAATGCTAGTCTCTCATCCTCCTAATGGAGAGGTTCTCATTATTTCATTGTTTTTCAAGGTAAAAGGTTTGTGAGCTTAAGAATAGAATTTCGTGAGCAGAAAGAAAAATATAACCCTTGGTATATTTTCTCTCCAAATGTAGTGAAATCAATTTGAGAGAGGGTGTTTGTGGGAGTCCTTCTTGTGACATTTCTACTCCAAGAGCTGTGGCCTAGTTTAAAAGATATATAAGAGGGTATGCTAATGTAATTGCCGCTATGTCACTGCCTAAAAGCCCCCATTAGCTAGTAGCAGGCTAATATAAAAAGGCTGTGGATGAAGGCCCAGGAAGTGTGGGAGCCAGGGACGGCCTGGGGAGGCCAGCGTGTTCTGGGATAAGAGAGGTCATGGGGTTCCTTGGCCAAGGTGCTCCTCCAAGCACTGGGAAGTGTTGAGGAATGTGCCAGTGTTAACCAAAGGAATGCTCACTTGTCATGCTTAGATGGGAACACAGATCCTGAGACACATTGGAATGGTAAAACAATCATACCATGTTTAATGTTTTATTAGAATCTTAACTCTTAACTAACATCAGTAATAGACTTACATAAAAGAACTTAGTTTAAAAGTCAGCTTTATGTTTTACAACAGTTTTAGGTCAGTAGCAAAATGAGTGGAAGGTACTGAGAGTTTCCATACACGTTTCTGTTCTTTGCATGCATAACTTTCTTTATGATCAAAATCCTCCATCAGAGGGCTACGTTGATTGCAGCCGATAAACTTTTAGTGACACATTATTACCACTCGAAGTTGGACTTACATCAGGCATATCTTCTGTTGGTTTTGACAGATGCATGTTTACCACTACCCACCACTTTACTCAATGCCCTGGAAAATCCTCGTGCTCTACGTGTTCATGTCAGAGTCGCCGATAGCCATGGTCCTTTTCCTATCTCCCTCATTTTCCCTCTTCCTGAACAATTGTCATAGAATTGATTCATTATATGACATTTTTAGTTTGACACTGTTCATGTAGAAATGGCATTTATATTTACGTCATGTTTTATCATAGCTTGAAAACTCATTTCTTCTTAGTGCCAAGTAATATTTTATTCTCTGGATATGCCAGTTAATCTAACCTTTTAGTTACTAAAGGACATCTTTGTTGCTTCCAAGTGTTTGCAGATATAAATAAAGTTGATATATGCATGCAACAGTGCAGATTTTTAATGTAGATATAACTTTTAAATGCCACTTGAGTAATATCCAGATGTGTGAGTACTGGATCAAGTATGGAAAGTATGCCTGATCTTGTAAGAAATTGGCAAAACTTCTTCCAATTCTGCATTTCTACCAGGAGTTAAGAGTTCTTTTACATCCACAAAGTCCTCATCAGCATCTGGTATTGTTAGTATTTTGGATTTTGGCTATATTAGTATCTAATTGCTCTTTTAATTTGCATTTCTTGATAATGTATGATGCAGAACATCTTCTGTATGATTATTTGACATCAGTATATTTCCTTTGATACCTATACAGGTCTTCAGCACATTTATTCATTTATTTATTAATGTATTTATTATTTTTGAGATGGGGTATTGCTCCATAACCCAGACTGGTTCTGAGCTCACTATGTAGTGCAGGTTAGCCTTGGACCTATGGAAATCCTCCTGCCTTAGCCTTCTCAGTGCTGAGATTACAGGCGTGTGCCAGCACACCCAGCTTACTTGCAGGCGACTGCAGCGTCATGCACTTGCTAAGCAGTTCTTTTTCTCCAGCCTTTAGCCCATTTTTATATGTTTAACTTCTTTGCCTTTTTTTTTTTTTTAAACAATTGAGACAGGGTCTGGCTCTGTAGCCCAGCCTGGTCCTGAAATCATTATGTAGCCCAGGCTGGCCTTGGACTTGTAGCAATCTTCCTTTCTTAATCTCCTGAGTGCTGGAATTGTAGATGTGCACCACCATGCCCAGGCTTACATGGTGCTGGGGAATTGAACTCAGGGCTTTGCACTTGCTCTCTGATGTCTTTGCATTTTTAAATAATAAATCTTTCCCCATTTTATTGATATGTACCAGTGCAATACATAAAGTTCACATTGATGTTGAGTATTTTGTGCACATACATGTCGTGGCAAAATTGCAAATCCTTCCTCTTTCCCTTTCCGACCCTCCCACACCCTTCCTGTTCCTCTCCAGTTCCAGTTATTCCACACAATAAGTTCTGTGAAATAGTTGTCGTCTGGGTTCCTCATATCAGAGAGACCATTCAATATATTACCTTCTGCTTCTGACTCACTTCACTAAGCATGATGGTCTCAAGTTGCCTCCATTTACCTACAAAAGCCTCCAACCTATCCATCTTTATAGATGAGTAGTATTCCATTGTGTAAAAGTCACAGTTTGTGTATCCATTGGTCTGTCGATGGGTATTTTGGTCTCTTTCATATTTTAGCTATTAGTTGTACTGTTATGAACATGGGTGTACATGTATCTCTGTTATGTGTTATTTTTAACTCTTTTAGGAAAATTCCCAGAAATTTCACTGGATTGAAGGAATATTTATTTCCAGTCTTTTGAGAAACTTCTATACTGCTTTCCATAGTGGTTGTACCAGTTTACATTCCCCCCAGCAGTGCAGAAGGGTTCCTTTCTCCACAGCCTCGCCAGCACTGACTGCTGTTTGTGTTCTTGATAAACACCAATTTCTCTGGAGTTAGATGTATCTTAGTGATGTTTTGATTTTCATTTTGAATTAGCTGTATCTTAGTGATGCTTTGGTTTGCATTTCTCTTATGAGTAAGGATATTGAACATCTTTTCATGCATATTTTGGCCATTTGAGTTTCTTCATCTGAGAACTGCCTATTTATTTATTTTACCCATTTTAAAATTGGATTTTTTTATTTTAAGGGGCTTACTTTTCTTCAGTTCCCTGTATATTCTGGTTATGAGCTTCCTATCTGAGGTATTGGTGGTGAATGTTTTTTCCTGTTCTGTTGGTTCTCTTTTACATTGTTGATAATTTTTTTTCCCGTGCAGAAACTTTTTAATTTGACACAATCCCATGTGTTATTTCTGGGAGCTATTTCTTTTGCTTTGGTATCTTACTACTTTCTTATTAAGAAATTCTTTGTCTATACCTATGTCTTTTAGATATTTGCCTAATTTGTTTACCAGAAGGTTCAGTGTTTTAGTTTTAATATCTAGGCCTTTGATTCACATAGATTTAATTTTTGTGCATGGTGACAGATGTGTGGCTATATTGATTCTTTTGCGTGCGGTTGCCTAATTTTCCCAGCACTGTTTGTTGAAGAGATTATCCTTTTTCCAATGTATGCTTTTGGATCCTTTATCAAATATTAGATAGCTGAGGATATATGAATTTGTCTCTGCATCCTCACTTGTGTTCCACTGGTCTACCTGTCTGTTTTTGTGCCAGTAACACATAGTTTTTATGATTGCTTCGTTATAGTATAACTTCATGTCTAGTATTGTAATACCTCCTGCCTTAATCTTGCTACTTAAAATTGCTTTGGATATTCTAAGTCTCCTTTGGTTCCATATGAATGTCTGTATTATTTTTTCAAGTTCTGTTGTTATTTTGATAGGAATTGCACTGAATCTATATATCAGTTTGACAGTATAGTCATTTTGACTATATTGATTCTGCCTGTACAAGAACAGGAGATGTCGTCTACAACTTCTTTCTTCAGTATAATGTAGTTTTGTCTATATAGGTCCTGCACTTCCTTTATTAGGTATACTCCTAGGTATTTAATTTTTGCTGGGATATTGAGAGTGGGATTATTATTTTGAGCTCTTTCTCAGTGAGTTCATTGTTGGTGTAGAGAAAAGCTATTGATTTTTTAGTATTGATTTTGTAGCCTGTGATCTGGCTGAATTTATTATTTCCAAGAGTGTCATAGTGGAAATTTGGGGGTCTTCTGTGTAGATAATCATATCATCTGAAAAAAGGATAGTTTGGCTTTCTCCTTTATGATGCATATTTCCTTTATTTCATTTCCTTGCCTGATTGCTATGGCAGGTGTTTAAAGGACTTTGTTGAATAAGAGTGGTGATAATGGACAGCTTTGTCATGTTCCTGGTTTAAGAGGAAATGCTTTCAGTTTTTCTCCATTAACTATGATATTTGTGGTAGGCTGGGCATATATGGCTTCTATGAGTTTGAGATGAGGCTCTTTCATAACTATTTTTCTGAGTTTTTATCATGAAAAGGTGGTGAATTTTATCAGAGGCTTTTTTGTACATCAGTTGAGATGGCCGCGTGGGTTTTGTTTGTGCTTTTGTTAATGTGATGGATTACATCGATTGATTTACATATCTTGAACCTTGCATTTCAGGAATGAAGCCCACTTGATCATGGTGTACGACCTTTCCGTTTAGTTGCTGGATTCTATTTGCTAGAAACTTACTAAGGATTTTTGCATTGATATTCATTATGTATATTGGTCTATAATTTTCCTTTCTTTTCCTTTCTTCCTTTGTCTGGTTTTGGGATTAAAGTGATGCTAGCCTCTAGATATTAGTTTGGCACTATTCCTTCTCTTTCATCTTTATGGAACAGTTTAAGAAGAATTGGAGTTAGTTCTTCCTTGAAGTCCTGAAAAAATTCTGCTCTGAATCCATCTAGTTCCTGGCTTTTATTTGTAGGTAGAGCTTTTTATTATTGCTTCAATTTCTGTGTGTGTAATGGGATTATTCAAGATTTTTATGTCTTTTTCATTCAATTTTTAAATTTTGTATGTATCTAAGAAGTCATCCATTTCTTCCAAATTCCCTAACTTGTTAGAATATAGGTGTTCAAAATAATTTCTCATAATATTTTGAATTTCTGCAGAATCTGTTGTGATTTCACGCTTTTCATTTCTAAGTGCATTTATGTGTGCTTTTTCTATCCTTTTGGTGAGTTTAGCTTGAGGTTTGTCAATCTTGTTTATTCTTTTGAAGAACCAGCTCTTTGACTCATTGATCTTTTTTATTGTCTTTTGAATTTCAGTTTCATTAATTTCAGTTCTGATCTTTATAATAACTTTTCTTCTATGCTTTTTGGCTTAGATTGTTCTTGTTTCTCTAGGGCCGTCAGGTGCATCCTTAGTTTGTTTATTTGTGACTGTTTTGTTCTTTTGATGTATACATTTAAGACTATGAATTTCCCTCTAAATACTGCTTTTGTTATGTCCCATCGATTCTGTTATGATATATTTCCTTTATCATTTAACTGTATGAAGTTTTTGATTTCTTCTGTGATCCATTGTTTGGTCGGTAGTAAGTTGTTTAGTCTCCATGTATTTGTTTATTTCCCTTTGTTTCTTTTGCTGTTAAGTTCCAGTTTTATTCCACTATGATCTCAGAGTATACAAGGATTATTTCTATTCCTTTGCATTTATTTAAGTATGACTTATAACCTAAAATGTGGTCTATATTAGATGTTCCATGTGCTGCAGAGAAGAATATGTATTCTGTTGATTTTGTGTGGAAAACTCTGTAAACGTCTGTTAGATCCAAGTTTTCCATGGTGTTATTTATCTGTTGTATATCTTTGTGCATTTTCTGTCTAGTTGATTTGTTTATCTGTAATAGTGGAGTACTAATGGCCCCTGCTGCAATTGTACTGGGTCCTATGTGTCCTTTAGATCCAATAATTTTTGGTTGACATAATTAGGTGGTCCAGATTTGGGAGCATATATATTGATGATTGTGAATTCTTCCTGTTCGTTGTTCTCTTAACCAGTATATAGTGACTATCTTTGTCTCTCCTAATGTGTTTTGTTTTGAAATCTGAGGAGTCTGAGACTATTATAGCTACCCCACCCTGTTTCCTGGGTCTTGTTGCATGAAATCTTGAATTTCATAATTTTATTTTCAGTCTGTGAGTTTGTTTATGGGTAAAGTCTGTCTTTTGTAGGCAGCAAATAGCGGGTTTTTGTTTTTTGATCCAGTCAACCTGCCTATGTGTTTTTGTATGTCAGCTGAGGCCATTCATGTTTGGAGTAATTATCAAGGTGTATTTGTTATGTCCTCCCATCCTTATAGTTTTTCAGCATTACTTACTTGACTTTTTGTCAGTTCATTCTCCTCTATCTGTTGTCTCTTTTTCTGTGGGATCTTCGATGTAATTAGCCTCCCTGTCGCTTTCTAAGTTTCGTATAAGTAGTCTCTGCTGTGCTGGCTTAGTGGCTGCAGATTTCTTTAAGCTTTCTATATCATGGAACTTTTTAATTTCTCCCAGTAATTTAAAGGATAATTTTGCTGGATGTAGCAGTCTGGATTGGCGTTTACATTCTCTTAGTGCTTGGATGATATTGCTCCATGATCTGGCTTGTAGGATCTAGATTGAAAAATTTGCAGTTATATTGATGGGCTTATCTTTGTAAGTCACCCTCTGTTTTTCTCTTACAACTTTTATGTTCTCTCTTTGCTTTGGGTTTCTAGTATTTTAATTATGATGTGTCATGATTGAAGGTCTCTTCTTATCAAAGTGGCTTGGTGTTCTATATGCCTACAGTAATTCCACGTTCATTTCTCTCCTTAGATTTGGGAAATTTTCACCTATATTTTTATTGAACATAATCTTCAAGCCTTTTGTTGTGCCCCAGGTTTTCTCCTGCACTCCCATAATTCTGAGGTTTTTTCTTTGAGTAATACTTCAGCTGTTGTAACCATTTTCTTTCTTCCTACTGACTGTTTGTTCCAACTTATCCACTTTCTCTTCTAGGTCTGATAATCTATTCTCAAAATGTTCAAACTGGTTACTTGTTTTTTCCTTTGTGTTTTTCACATCCACGAGGTCAGCTTTTATTATTTTTATATCTCTGCTAAACTCTTCCCTAATTTCTTTTATTACCTTCATTATATACTTGTTTGTATCTTCATTATTTGCCTCTAATTTCTTATCAATGTTTGCAGATAATACTGCTATGTCCCAGTGCAGCTTTTTCTTTTCCTGTTTCTTTCCTTGTTTTAATTCTAAGAATTTTTGGGCCCAGAAATTATCTTTTTTTGCCTTTTTATCTTTGGGTTCTGCTATTTCAAGATACCTCGTATTGTTTTCTGGAGTGTCAGGTCATTTTTTAGGTGATATATTACCATGTTTTCTCATCGTTCTCATACATCCACTCAAGGCTCTGGTACTGTTGCTGGGCTGAGTTTCTTTCTCTTAGATTCTTGAATTATACTCTCTGTGTTTTCAGTGTTAGCCAGTATTAATATGTATCCCCAGTCCCAACTTAGTGGCTGTCCCTAATGCACAGAAGGGATGTGAGCTTGTGAGCTTTCGAGTGCAAGCTTGTGTCTGTTTGTGGCTACCTGGCTGTCTCTGGTATGACCGAGTGATGGGGTGTGAGAAGGCCCAGGCACTTAGGGGAGGAGGAAGGAAGAGAAAGGAGAAGATTGGGTCAGTTAGCACAGATGATAGGCATGTTTTCCTCTGAAGAAAGGGAAACAGCCTGTGTACCCCTTGGTTTCAAAAGCCCAGGACAAGAAGAAGAAAAACTTAGAAAAGTTCCTGTGTGATGTGAGGCAACTTTAGATTTATATGCAGAGGAAAGATGAAATGTGGTTGTGGGTCCCACTTCAGCACTGGGAAGAGTGTGTGTCCATATGATAATGGTTCAGAAGACAAGGAAAACCAGCCCCACATTTTTGCCAGAATAAAAAAAGAGGATTCAGACTTTTGAGAAGGACTGTATGGTGTATATACCCTGCCTCTAAACCTTAGCCCAAAGCCCCTGTAAATTCTTCACTTTTTGTTCCACCTGTATCAGTCTATTTTTTTTTACTATAATTAAACACTTGAAGCTAAATAACTTCATATAGAAAAGATCTTCTTCTTTCCTATTTACCCATTTATTTATTTTATTTATTTGTCCAGCTGGTTCTGAATTCACTGTGTACCCCTGGCTGGCCTTGAACTCAGAGCAGTCCTTTGGCCTCAGCCTCTGGACTGCGGGGATTATGGGTGCAAACACTTGCAGCCAGTTTCCATGTGGAAACTAGGGAATCAGACTGAGGGTCTTGTACTTTCTAGTCAAGACCCCTAACTACTGAACCACAGCCCCAGCCTCTAGTTCCTGCTTCTTGAGGTCTAAAGTTAAGCAGTTACATCTGGTTATGAGTGTCTTGCCAGCAATGCCTTGAAGTGATCATGGCAAGAGAAAAGAAATGTGCCTGGTTATCTATATTTTCTGATCTCTCTTCTTCTTGAAAAGCCACCAGAAGATCATTTTGTGTATTCTGATTATTTTATTGCATCTGAATCACATTCTTCAGGTGCTACTTCTAAACTTACAGTCAGAACTACTTTCCATTCTCTTTGTACCTCAATAATGATAATTAAATTTCACCAGATGAAGCATTGGAGAGCATATGTGAATCATATCTAATCCGTAGTGCCATTCTACCCCGAATCAGTCAGCTTCCTTACCACTAGTAGATGTGGTATCAGTCAGAGAAGTTGGCTACATCGTCCAGAGATAGACTGTAGCGTTTAGGAGGAAATTGGCTTTAGGAAATTGAGAGTTCAAGTGTCAGATTCTGTCCTTTAGTTGGTGTTCTGTCTTTCTAGGTGAGGTGCTAAATCAGAGTGACTGAGGGAACATATCTTAAAGGGAGCCCCCATCTGCAGGAAGTAGAAAAAACCCAGAAAGTTGAGGTGACTGTGGTGATGCTGGCAGAATCCTGGATCAAAGAGATAATCACATTAAAGAATTATGGATCCAAGAGTTTGATGACATCAAATTTCTTTCCCAGGGAGCCTCCCCTTGCACTGTGTTTTAAAACCACTATAGTTACTAACCATGATCTAACTGGATTGTTCCAAATGCTTGTAAAATAAACACATTAGTTGTCTGCATACCTATTTTTTTTTAAATGGGCTTTCCTACGGTCAAATAAACAAAAAAATGAACAAAAAATGAAGAAGCTGATGGAGAATCTGTTTCTTCTTATCTCCATTGTAGATTTTTTTGAGGCATTGCCCTACAATGAAACAAGTACTCGTTTATCAACCTGCTGTGTTAACTGGGATTGGTATATTGTAAATCATTTCCTTACTAAGTTGTGCAGTTTTGAAAGGTACATAAATCATTTTTCATAAATGGATGCTATGGTTTTTAAATTGAGTTATTCATTGGTTCCAAGATAGAATAGAAGGAAAAGAGAATTGAGAGTTGATTTAGAAGGAAGAGTACCAGCCAAAGTTTAAAAAGCTTCATTGTGAAATAATCCAGGTCTCTTGGGAAGATCGAATATTACATTTTATGTCTTTCTGACCTCTGGCCCGAAGTAAAACATGAGGCTCATGACTTTGGGTCTATCTAGGTCTGACATTCAAATCAATTACCACAGGAAACTATAAAATCTCTTTCTCTGGAGGTGTTTGAAGTTGAGGTAGATAATTTCAACAGGGACCTGGCCACAGCTTGAAGATGAACTAAATGACCTCTTGATATTTTTCGCAGCACAAAACTAATTCAGCAGGAGCCTATAGAGTCCCCAAAGTGAGTTTAGGAAGTAAGTTGCCTCAAGTCTCAAGTTGTCTTCATCCCCTGCAGAGTTTAATTTTTTCTGAATATGAATCTAGATAGAAAAAAAGAGTAGTGCGGAATGATTGAAGAAAATGTAACTTGTCACTCAAGTCTGTCCAAGTAACAAAGGTTAACTAACCATAGAAAGGAGAAGTAGCACAATGGCTAAATCACTTGCCTAGTGAGTACAAGGTTCTGAGTTTGACTCCCCAACACCACATAAGCCAGGCATAATGATGCATGCCTGTAATCCCAGCACTAGAGAGGCAGAGGCTGGAGGATTGCCATGAGTCCAAGGCAAGCTTCAGCTACATAGTGAGTTCAGGACCAGTCTGGGCTACAGAGTGAGACCTTGCCTCAAATAATAATAATAGTAATAATAATAATAATAATAATAATGTTTACTAACATGTACTGAGTACCTTACCCTGTTCCAGCTACTTTACATGTGTAACTAATTTAATTTTTACTGTGGCCTGTGTTACAGAGACTATTGTTATCTATCTTGGTCTTTTACACCAGACAAGGAAACTAAAGCTTCAAGAGATTAGATAGCTTTAAATTTGATTTTTAAAACATGCTCTTCCCAAAGGGCTACAGATTCCTCCTTGGTCAGAAAGAAAGAGTAACCTGGATTCAAACTCCAGGTTGGCTACTTTGCAGATGTGTGACCACAACAGTCTCTCACCCTCTCTGAATCTCAGGTTTTAATACTGTAAATGGAAGATGAAATACTTGCCTTGAAATATTGCTAGGGATGACACATTAAAGCATTCATTCATTAGCTATTATAATTTTGAAATAATTCCAGGGAGTCTGATTGGGTCAGCATATGACATTTTGAGTCTTGGGGTGTCAGAGTCAACTCATTCTTTCTCTTGTCATTCTTGAGAGAAATTGCTAATGTAAGATATTTCAGAGTTCTTGAAAATACCGATCGCATTAACATAATGCGAATGTGGGTAAATCAGCATGGGCTAATCAACATTTCTGGGAAAACAGAGCCAAATGTCACCTTGTAGAGATAAGATAGCAGCTGACTGTGCATGTCTGAACTGATCTGTGTGGCCAGTTCCAAGGAGTGGTGGGAATGAAATTCACAAGCTTCTTCCTTGGAGCCACAGCTTCTGGTGGCTCCTGAGGTCCTTGGATGAAAGCTGGATGCAAGGGGGAAGTCAGGCTGCATTCCACCCTCCTCACCCCGGTGCTCTTTCATCAGAGTAAAACTACTTTGATGTCTTTCATGTATTGAGACTCTTCTAAGATTTTGAAAAAAAATAAATTTTTAAAATTACGTTTGTAAATCACACCAGGAAGTAGAGTAGGTTTATTTATTAAAAATGTAAATAAAAGAATTAAAATAGTTCATAAGTTGATCACTGTGATATAACTAGTAATTAGTGTTTTTTTTAAAGATCAAAAAGAGTGAAGGAATTTATTTTATGAAGGTGGAAAATGGCGATCAGAGAATAGGGATAGTCCAGGGTGGTGAGAAGTAGAAATGATTAATTGTACTATGTAGATGCCCTTATTCTTTAAGGTGAATGTAATTATTATGTATCACAAATATATATTAATAATGGTAGGAAAAAATAGGAGAGCATACAACCTCCCTCCCCCTTTTAAGATCACAGGGAGTTGGCAGAGGAGGGGCTGACAGGGAGCTCTGGGACTGGTCCCTGGGCTTGAGTCCTGAAGCTGCGCGAGTAGCCTTGAGACCTTGGAGGAAGCTATTTATCTTTTTGGTGTTTCAGTTCCCTCCTCTGTTAAGTGCAGATGATAGTTAGCTTAGTTTTCTATTGCTACAACAAATCATCCCAAACTTAGTGACTTTAGATGAACCAAATTTATTATTTTTGAATTCTAAAGGGCAGAAGTATGAATTAACTGATTAATTCATTTTTGTATTGCGAACTGACTGGGGATTGAACCCAGCATCTTTGCACTAGGCTGTATTTCCAAGCTTTAAAAAGTATTTTGAGACAGATCATACTAAGTTACTCAGGCTGGGCTCTAAAATTGTGATTCTTCTGATTCAGCCTTCCATAGTGCTGGGATTATTACAGTCTTGGCCACCACTCCCAGCTGAAATGGGTTTCATTGTGCCAAAACGTAGGTGTTCACCTTGGCCCCACGACCTGAAGAGAGACATTGTATTTTCTGGCGGTGTTCCTTTTCCTGCGTTCCTTGTCCACGTACCCTCTCCTGCCAGTAGGTCACATCTCCTTCAGACTCTGATCCCATGCTTTCTTGGTCACTTCTCCTTCTTTGGACATCTGGCTTCCTTCTTGTAAACATTTGCAAGTGTGTTGGGCCCGTCTGGACACTCAAAGATAATCTTCATCTTGAGATCTTGGTCTTAAGCATGCTGACAAAGTCTGTCTTACCATGTAAGACCATATTCTCAGGCCTGTATATTAAGATGTAGACATCTGTGGGATGGATTTTTATTCAGTCTTCTGAAACAACCAATGACCCCTACCTAGTAGGTTGCTACAGGGGCTAAAGGATCAACTTTTCTAACATGACTAAAATGGTACCAGACATGAAATAAGTGCTGAGCACATACTAGCTGTAATGGCAGTTCTAGTACATTTTGATTATGGTAATAAGATCTTTCTCTCTCAGCCTGGGGTTTGCTGTGTGGGAAGCTCCTGGGCTTAGGAAATGGACTTGAGTACTTCTTTACTTACTGCCTGTGTGACTTTGGACAGGCCACTTAAAGCTCAGTAACTGAATCTGTTTCCACATGTGTAAAATAATAAACTGCGCTTCAAATGTTGTGGTGACAATTAAGCAAATATGTTAAGTGGCTGCCTGAGTTTGCTTTTCTAACTAGCTCTGCTAAGGCATGGCAGCTTCTTCTAGAATTCACGAGGGCGACTTACTCTTTGAGTGGTCTTCCTAGCCTGAACATTAAGAGGTAGTACTATTTGTTTACCTCACAGAATAGGTGAAAGATGAAGTCATTTCGAAAAGTGTTTGGTGAACTATAAAATGGCACAGAAATACCAATGCAACTATAAAGACACACATTTTCTTTCTCTGATTGGTCAAAAAATATTGGAGACAGAATTTAACCAAATTGGGGCTAGGGGTTGGAGGGGGAGACATGTGCCTTCTGTACTTCTAATACAAAAAGGAAAGATCAGGGTTCAGAATTTGTTTGTTCCCATGATGACTGTGACAAATACCACAAACTTAGTGACTTAAAAGACATAAACATCTTCCTCAGAAGGGTAGAAGTCCAAAATCCCTTCCCCAGAGTGGAAATCAGCAGCACGATCGTGTTCCCTCAGACAGTACCAGGAAAAATTTAGTCCTTGACTCTTCTAAAAAGTGTTTGGTACCTGCTGGCCTTTTTTGAGACAGGGTCTCACTCTGTAGTCCAGGCTGGTCCTGAACTCACTATGGAGCCCAGGCTGGCTTTGGCCTCAGAGCAATCCTCCTGCCTCAGCCTCCCAAATGCTGGGATTACAGGCATGCGCCACCACACCCAGCTTCTGTGGTGCTGGGGAATCGAACTCCGGTACTTTGCACTTGACTTAGAGTTTGCTAAGCAAGCGCTTTAACCGCTGAGCCATTCCTCCAGCCGCTCTATTGGCTTTTTTGAACTATAGACACATCACTCTAGTCTTTACCTTCATGAACATATTCACTTCTGGTTATCTGCCTCAAAACTTGCTCTGCCTCTTTCATAAGTGCACTTGCGATAACATTTATGATCCAAATGAAGAATCCAGGATAAGTGCTTCCTCTTAAGATCTTTAACCTAATCATAGTCTTTTGTATTTTTTAATATAACTGTATGTAGTCTGTTCATTGTCTTTATCACGTCTGGGTATGTTGTTGTTACAGTTTGGATCTTAAATGCACCATCAAACCATGTGATAAACATGTAATATTCTTTCATTTGCCTTATAAGGTACCAGTAGTATTCGTGAAGCTGGGGGAGTGGTTCAGGGGTAGAGCAGTGTCTTGGCATGCACAAGGTTCTAGAGTTCAATCTCCAGCACTATATATATATATATATATATATATATATATATATATATGCACATATATATATGCATATATATGTGCATATAGATAATATATGTAAATAGTTAGAGGTTCTGGGGATTAAGAAACAAATGTGTCTTTCAGAGTTGGGAACATTTTTTTCTCCTTATTATAGGAGTATAAGGAAAAGTAGGTGAAGCATCTTTGAATAACAAAGACTCTCTATCAGCAGCTAAATGTCAGCCCATCAGCTGCCAGCACTGAGTGCTTCTGTGAACAAGAAACTTTATGAGGCATTGCAGAAGCAAACCTGGACAAAAATAAAAACAAGTGGAATTCCTCCTTTTCATAAGAGTGTGTTATTGCTTGGGTTTTAAATATCTCTCAAAGGCTAGCCATGTGTTAAAAGCCTTTTTAACCAGCCTGTGGTACTATTGGCAGCTGGTGGAACTTCTAGAAGGTGGAGCCTAATGGAAGGAGGTTAGGTCATTGCAGGTGTGCCCTCCCCTGTATATTGGGACCCCAGCTCCTTTTCCTCTCTCTCTCTCTTTGATTCCTAGCTGCCAAGTAGCTTTGCTCAAACACATGCTCCCCTCCATGATCTTCTGCCTCACAACAGCCCACATGCTGGGGCTCAGAAACCATAAGCTGAAATTGTAAGTCAATATAAATGTTTTCTCCTTTCAAGATGATTTTTCATGTATTTTGTCACAGTAGTGGAAAGCTGACTGACACAGGCTTCCATCTAGGGTGAAATATAAAACTCATTTGAAAACAGCTAAAATTTTGGAAAAAGAGGACTTAAGATAACAAGTCTTTAATGGAGTGTGCAGACAGACAAATGTGGAAGAGTGCAATGGGACCCTCACCGGCCTTCCACACCTGAGCAAGTACAAGTCAAGTTTTAAGAAGTTTTAATTTCTGTTGCAAAAAGATAAAGCTCACTGTCTCCTGTAAGAGTAATTAAATTAAAAAAAACAATGTTGGTAAATGTGACTGTTGGAGAAATTATGTCAATTTGAGGCAATCAGGAACCACACCTGGATTAGAGTTTGGGAACCATGCCTAGATTAGACAGTTGGGAACCAGCCTGGAGTAGAGTGTGAGTGATTTGCAGTCCAGAGAATGAGGGAAGAGCACCCACCCAAATGCAGGAGACCCAACTGCGAACTTGAAGTGTATAAAAGGAAGGTAGAAGAAAGATCATCGCAGTTTATTCCTCTGGGAAAGCTCTCACCTTTGCAATTATCTATGGATGCTGACTGGCTACACGCCACAGATCTTCATCACAGATTCGCTACAGTCTCGACTTGTGCCTGTCTTCACTTGCAGATCTTCACCATTGTTCTTTGAACAGCCAAGATCCACAGCAGACTCTCACCAGCTATCCTGCTGTCCCTGATGGGTGTTCTACTTTGTGGCTGAGCAGTCATTGGACACTCCAGCTCTTGCATGTGCAGGCTGCCATCTTGAATTATCTCTATCCTCAAATTTGTAAGCCTTCTGAATAGACTCTTTTCATTATAATTCCTGTCAATTCTGCCTTTTGATAGAACCCAAACTAATACAGGAGCTGAGACAGAGTCTCGCTCTGTAGCCAAGGCTGGTCCTGAACTTACTGGTGTAGCTCAGGCTAGCCTTGGATGTCAGGATAATCTGCCTGCCTCAGCCTCTCGAGTGCTGGGATTGCAGTGTGCACCACCACACCCAGCTTTATGTAGTGCTGGAGAATTGCGAGACCCTGTCTCAACTCCCTGTATTAGTTTTTTTTTTTTTCAAAAGGCAGAATTTACAAAAATTATAACAAAAAGTATCTATTTGGAAGGGTTACAGATACAAAGATAGAGAGAGTCCAAGATGGTGGCCTGCACGTGCGAGAGCTGGAGTGTCCAATGGCTTCTCAGTAGAACACCCATCCGGAATTGCAGAATGGCTGGTGAGAGTCTGTTGTAGATCTTAGTTGTTCAAAGAACAATGGCAAAGACTGGAGCCTGAAGATGGGTGACTAAAGATCATCAATGGGCAGACAGGCACAGTCGAGATTGTAGTGAGTCTGTGATGAAGATCTGCAGCGTGTAGTAAGTTAGCATCTGTAAACGATTGTGAAGGAAGAGCTTTCCCAGAGGAAAAAGCTGTTAACAATTTTTCTTCTTCCTTTCTTTTATACAATTTGAGTTCCCACTTGGGTCTCCCACATCCGGGTGAGTGCACCTCCCTCATTTGCTGGTCTACAAATCACTTAGATTCTAATCCAGGCTGGTTCTCAATTTCCAGTCTAGGTGTGGTTCCCAAACCCAAATCCAGCCATGGTTCCTGACTGCCTCAAGTTGATATAATCTCTCCAACAGTCATAGTAAATCATATTTCATTGTATTTTTCTTATCTAGAATGAGATAACAGTTATGAATGTGTTTTGCAAGTATAAAAGCTATAAGAATTTGAGATGTCGGGTATTAATAGTGCCAGTAATCTGCAAATCATATTATTTAAGTCATGCTTATCAGTAGACTAGAAAATGAATGGATGATATACCCTTATATTTTGAAGGGTGAATTCAAAGTGAAGAATACCAGGGGCCATACCTACCTATTAGTGGTTTTATTAGGATTGTCTTTGGCAGTGTTTTTAACATTGCACTGTCATATATGATATTATTTGTAATTTTGATCGTATCATCTACAATTCACAAAGACAACAGTTTTGTAATTTAAAAAAACTTGTAGAAAGAGTAATGTTTGATGAATGTTAAACTTAAAGGAAATAATTGCCTTACCACGAAGATGGAACATTGTCATCTTGGGTCTCAGAATTGGTCCAAGTGGACCCCGAGGCACAGGAGTCTCAGATTCAGGGCAAGTCCATTCTTTGACAGTGATGTCTCTGCCTTGGCGAGTCTGGAATGAAGGAGAAGATCCGTGATGAGACAGCGTCATGCTTCCTACTTTTCAGTGGCTCCCAGGCATCAGTCAAACCCGCGAGAACCTGCATGAACTTCTTATTTTGTACTGTCCCAAAATGAAGATTTTTTAATGAAATATAATTTATTTATAATTATAGGCAATACATATCTGGATTTACAATAATTTCAAAGTAGAATATCAACACAGCTAGTGCTCATTTTATAAACGGAAAAAGGAAAATGTAGAAGGGATTTTCCCCATACTTTTCAAATCGCTATGGTCATTCTTTCACTAAAGATGAATGTATTAAGAGCTAAAATAGGTGACTAAAGCAGCCTCTTACAGTGGCCTGCAGATGCCAGCTTCTTGGTGTTCCTGCCCTTCTGCCATCCCCTCCCCTTGAGTGTGTTGGGTCTTGTGACTTTCTTTCACCCCACAGAAAAGGGCAAAGGTGATGGGATATGTGTAATTACTTGCACACACTTATGTGATTATGTTACACTGATTTGTGACATCTGCCTTGCAGGCCCTCTTCTTTCTGAGTCTGTCTGTGTCTCCTTTGTTCATTTTGAGAAACAAGCAGCCTCCACCAACTAAGGGCGCCCTCCAGCTGGTAATCAGGAATGAACTGAGGCTTTCCGTGGTACAACTTCAACTGAATTCCATTACCAGCCTGAGGAAGCTTAGTCGTGGACCCTCCTACAGTTGAGTTTCAGGTGAGAACTCAGCCCTTGTTAGTCCTCGACTGTACTCTCGCTAGACTTCTGGTCCACAGAAACAGAGAGATAAATAATTGCAGTTTTAAGCCACCCATTTTGAACATTATTATTATTATGTAACAATAGATACTTATACAGTGAATTTCATAATACTCACTTTAATGTCTTGCCTCAAAGAAGAAAGATAGTCTGGTCATTAACAGATAAACAAGCCAGTAATCACTTTGAAAACTTTAAATATATTTTAATTGTCAGAACAAAGTGGTAACCAAACAGAATCTAAGAGCCAACTACCTGTTGTCTTACTACTTACTAACACCTGAGATTAAGGATGAAGGCATATTTACTTTGGTTTTCCCAGGGGAAAAAAACAACCTGTGCCCTTTGTATGAAATGATATAATTATGCATACAGTGAGCAGTCTGTATGTAGCCTCTTATCCCTTGTGTGTGAAGTTACACAGAGAAAGACGTGATAGTCATGCTGTAAAAATTCCTGTGAAAAATGAATTATAAAGCAAAGATGGTTGTAATGTGAAAAAAAAATTGTATGGGTAAAGCTATCCATTCAAAAATATGCCCGTATCAAACACCCTTTTTGAGTTTACTCTCTACTCGTCTTGCTTGCTTTTTCTTTTCTTTTTCTTTCCATTTCTTTCTTGCCTTTCTTTTTTTCTTTCTCTTTCTTTGCTTTTTCATTTCTTGCTTTCTTCCTTTCAGAGGATATGGGTCATTTATTAGACTCTAGGAAAGAAATATTTTCTTACAAATACAAAGTGCTGCCTCTCAATTTGTATCAAGAACATGACGATTGCTATATTCAAGAAGATGCAGAAAGTTACCAGCTTGCAAACAAAATAACAGATTGTTCAATTTAAAAATTAAAAAAGAAAATCAAGATTTCAGCTATTCTCCCAGATGACATGGCAAACTTGGGAGAGAAGGGCTCAGGAAACAAAGGTTCTGAACCCCTCTCTAGTTTGTGGGATCTCTCAGCAGGGAGGATACCACCAGAGGAACCAGCAGGCTCCTGGCAGGCCGCACCCTTGACGGGCAGCAGCCTGCAGCCAGGCCTGCACGAGGGGACACTGGTCACGCAGCTCATGTGCTTTAGCAGGGAGCTGCTAACCTGCCATCCATATCTAGAATTAGCAGTTTGGGGAATTTGATGATTTTTAAAAAATAAATAGAAACCTTCTTTCAAATGTCATACTATTCCCAATTTTAGTCGATTTGTACATTATAAATTATATTGTTTGTGCTATGCTTTGTGATATTTAAATCTTATTAAGAGTTAAGCCCCAAACCCACTAAAACAAATAATATAAAAAGGCTACGGTTATCCAAGCAGCAGAATATTATGTGTATCCTGGTGGCAGTAAGCCTCCAGTTTTCTTTCCTTAAAAATTCTTTTGATAAATTGGCCTTTTTCTCCCATAAAACTTTTCCTGAAAAGAAATTTTTATTTTAAGTACAGTTATGGAAGAGATAAAAAAAGAGCTAACTTCATTGACCCTCACTCATTGGAGGGGATAGATGTCAGCCAGGCAAGAAACCTTGGGTCTGGGATCCTGTGTCCACCCTCGCCAGGGTGACTGTGGCCACCAGACCACCCAGTCCATTTGGAGTAAGTTGTGTGTTCACCCAGGGCTCGAGCTCGCAAAAGAAAAGGTTCCTCCTCCACAGTCCCTGACCAGAGAGCCCAGCGTTGCTAAAGAGAACTCTAAAAACGCCTTTAGAGTGTACTTGGTGTATTTTAAATTACCTCCCCCCTTGCCTCCAAACCTTCATACTATCTGAGTGTCTAGCTTCATGCTCAGTTCTTGACTCTTGTCTGTTCACAGATGAGAGTGTACGTCATTGCATGATGAGCGGTGAGTAGCAATCAGGTCGAGGTGCCGTAGCCACTGGCATTTCGGATGCAGGTGTGTTCCACCCTCTCTGATGAGTCAGCTCTCCAAAGCTGCCCGAGCCACAGCGGTAACACAGTAGGTGTGTTTCCGGTGACAGTATAATCAGGCAGAAAAGGACTCTACACTACAGAGCCATGTCAGCCCCTGTCTGCCAGTAATTCTTCAGGTACCCAACTTGTAGGTGGTGGTGGTCATCACTCCATTTAGATGTTTGTCCTCATGGCTAAGGTGTAACCGAGGAGTCCTGCTGGCTCTTGGCTCCCTGGTGGGGTATGCGCTGGAAACAGGAGGTGCAGATAGCCTGTCACAGTGAATCCCATTGATATAGATGGTGTATACTTTGACTGCCTAGGAGCCCCACGACTGGCTGTCGAGGACTGAGCAGGAAAGAGGCTGAAGTGCTTGCCTTGGGTACTCAGGACACTGTCTGCACTGTATGGCTAAATGAGGTCAGAAGATTCGCCATCAACATCTGGCCATCCTTTTCTCGTCAGGCAGAGGCCTGACCTCACGTTGCACGTGTCCTGCGTGGTTTTGCTCCTAGTGTTCATCCTTTGCATGTCTTTGTCACTGTAGCTCTTTTCTGGGTGCTAGATGAGGTCACACTTTGATGGAGTGGTTGAAGTTGTGGTTTTATATGCGGAACGGTTCTAGTGTGAAGGCCGTGTGTGAGGCTGGAGCAGCAGTGGCACGAGCTTATCTGTATTCACATTTCCTGTCTCCAGTATCTAGCATTGCCTTTTAACTGCCCCACAGCCATCTCATCCAGCCTATCTTCCCCACTTGGTATGTGTGCAGTAGTGACAGTGTCGTTGGGCCTGATTCTCTGGTAGAGAATTAGAATGCCTTCTCCTAAACTTCCTGGTCTTTAAGGTCTGTGCTACATCTACCTTCTTAAAATTCCTGAGAGACCCAGGGCACCTCTGACATGGTTACATGATATCGTTGCTGATGCTGAGAACATTTGAAAACTTGTCAGGCTGGTGCAAGGAATCAAACGCTGGGCTCTAGGACAGCTGGGCCTGTTTCTGTGTATTCTCCTGGAAGAACAGAGCTATTAGCAGAGCTGGAACTTGTTACACTTGGAAACCATCAGACTCCCTGCTTCAAAGTTGGAGAATGGCAGTTGATTTTCTGTTCTGCATGTTGCTTAATTGATAAGAATTTTAGTGCAAACATAGTGAAGAGCGTGCAGTTACGTGTTGATGTCTTCCGGCAAGAAGGAGTGAGGATTTATTCTCCAGCTAAAATCTTTCCCGTCTCTTTTCCCATGAGTCCTGAACCCCACAAGGGCTGTAAGTTCCAGGATATGGAGGAACTCTTTCCTAGTATTACAGGTCATATTTACTAATTACTTGATTTCCAGTATTGCTTCTATTAGATGTGTCAGACTTTTTGGTCAAGATACAAAATATTAATTTATCTGCTCTTCTACATAGGTAAAAGGGGTATGCTCAGTACCACAATGCATACTAAGTACTGACAAGGAGAAAGAAGTATCCTAATGGGAGTATAATTTTCTTATAAGCCAGTACTTTGGCAAAAGAAGCTTTAAGTGGTCGTTGATCATTTTTTTAATCATGAAAATGTTAATGTACAAAGTACTTTACTAGACATTATTGAGTAATTAATCAAATAGGAATCTGGAGATATTTATCCTCAAGGAATTTCAGTTTTCCAAAACAAATACAATGGCAGCAACTTGAGAACCATCACCAACATGCACTGAAGAACACATAACTGTGAAAAACAACTTTTTTTAATAGTCTAAATATCTTAAAATTTTTTATATTTGAGATATTAATATGACTAAGGACATATAATTCAGATATTGAAGAAATTTAGAACCTACAAGCACATTACACCATATTGTTGCAGGCAAGAAAACAAGTCTAGAAAGGTTAAGCATGCTCACCAAGGGCAGGCAGTTAGTTAGCGGGCTCTGCTGGAACTAGTTACCAGGTCCTTTTCTCGGTAAGAGAGCTATTTCTGCATCACTGACTTTGGCTTTCTAAAAGGAATGGCATGTTGACCTTTGCAACCTCTCACAGATATGTGAGAAAGTGTGTGGTTTGCGAAAGTAAGAGCACAGAAAGAGGTAACCCGCTTCTGCCCGCTGCACTGCTTCTCTGCAGGTTGAGCTGTAGCTGCTGGGCTGCTTTCTAGCCTACCTGCATTATTCAGTTCCATTGTGCTTCTCTGAACATGATGTAATGGAAGAGCAAAGGAGGCACATTTATCATGACGTGATCACACACACCTACAAATAGGAGTGGCACCATCACTGGGCTCTGTCCTTCTGTCTGGTTGTCACAATCCAGGCCATACATGGGGTGCGCGTGGCTGGCCGGGGGCCCGACACCTCGAACCCTTCCTAAGCCTACTGGTTGCAGTAGGGTTTGCAGTGCTTGCTGCGGAGCGAGGGGAACACAGAAACCCTCCCATTCCGAGGGCATCCACATCTCAGATTCCGTCCTCCCTGTTTCCAACAAACCTCCTCCTTCCACAAGACAGTTGAAAAGGAGGAACACTGGCGATGATCTCAGTGGTTCACGTACTTCCAAAACTCTGAAGAGTAAGAAAGTGTCAGAGTGATTTCCCGTTACTACCACCTCAGTCTATCTAGGATGACCAGTAAACATCACTGAAAATTAAGGCATTTTAAAAATAAATTGTATTGAGGAAGACAGTGGGGTTTTTTTGTTGGTTTTTTGAGGCCTTAACATTTGTTTAACTTCTTCCCGACCTAAGCTATAAAATTACAAACAGAATCTGAGAAAATGTTCTTTATTTTTATGTCAGAAAGGAAGAACTCCCAAGAGAATGAGTGCAGCTGTGCCTCTTATGGTCGTTCTGAATCGAGGAATCTTGGTAGCTGCAGTGCCACAGTAGTTATGGAGATGCTTAATCATGTATAGCTTTCTGTGTTTTTGCTACGCTGCAGAATGTTTTCTTGTATTTTTATTGTCCTCATTACCTAAGTTGCAAATTTTTAAAATGGTGTAAAATAAAAGTTTTTGGTAAAGTTTACATATCTAAACCAAGCTTATGCTTTTACTGAAGATGCTAGAAAAAGATTACATTGAATTTTTCTACTTTAAATACACTTTATATTTTCAAATTTTAGTATTTGATTAAATATATTAGCATAGTTGTAAGAGCAAAACATTTGAGAAGATACGTAATTTTTGTTTCAAATATCGAGTCCATATTTAGTCTTTGGTGAATAGACTTATAAATGCATGCATTTGTAAAATGAGATTATTATAACTACCTTACTAGGATTCTATAAGAAGAAAGAAAGATTTTTTTTTTTTTTTTTTTTAGGACTGGGACTCAAACTTATGATTTTACACATGCTACACAAGTGCTCAGATACTGAGCCATACCCTCGCTCTTTTTACTCTTTATTTTGAAAGAGGATCTTACTGAGTTTCCCAAACTGATCTTGAACTTAAAACTTTCCTGTCTCATTCCCTTGTGTATCCAGGATTACAAGTGTGGGTCACTACACCTGGCAAAAAGTAAATTTTAATACTAACCCTTTGTACAATCAGTACACAGGAACTGAGAGCCCATTAGAGTCCAAACTCTTACGTTAGATAGAGAGCCATCCAACTGGATTGTTGCTGAGCAAACTTCGATGTCGGTTCTAGGGAAGACTCTAAAGGTCTTGACTACAGCCGAGAATAGTAGTGCTACAACAAAGGCCCTGCGGAGAAAAAACTGGTTGATTTGTTTCCTAATTCTTTTATAATACAAACTGCCAAGTTTCAACTAGACACAGGGCCACCCATTTAGTGATGCCTCAATTACCATCCTCATTTGCAGTGAAATGTCACCAGAAGACCATAGCATCTGGCCAGAAAAGTTAGATAAAAGCAAGAACACTGATTAATCCAAATTAAATAAATAGCACTTAAAGAACAAAACTTCAGGAGTACTTGAACATATTTGATATCAAACTAGACAAGTGGCCAGACAGGTGTACATATAAGCAAAACCTTGGATGAGGCTTTGAAAGTATTAAATAGCTTCAAGAGAAAAAGACAGCAAACATGGGGAAGATGAGTAATATGTCAGAGCTTTTAAAGGTGGGAAAAAAAGAGAAATTCAGATTAGTCATAACAACTGGTAAAAGAAATAAAACCCTAGGGAAATAGTTTAAATACCAAGAAAATATTTCTGTAGCCAGATGAATCAATGAAATCCCTGAGGTTTTTGAAATGCAATGCTTTGGTATACAAACGACCTAACCAATCTAGAAAAAAACTGAGACGAACACATGTGTGCCATTTAAAAATAGATTTTTCTTGCTCTTTAAAAATCTTGAAAAAAAGTGGAAGAAGAAAGAAGGGGAAGAATGTGGGAAGGAAGGAGAGAGACATGAGAGAGAGAGAGAGAGGAATTTCCAGGAAATAGAAGCCATTAAGTAATACATTCTTCAAAATCTCATGTGGCGCTTAAATAAATTTCATAAAGGTTCACAGTTACCTTAAAAATACTTTCATAATCAGCCCTTAAAAGCATCTAGCTGTATAAAAATAACAACATTTCCACCTGGAGATGACTTTCTAGTCTAAATCTTCCTAAAATACATTTTACTTTCAGGGAAAAACATGAATTCTGATACAAAGAACATTTTTAAACCATTTTAATATTCAGATGGAACACTTAGCATTCCAAATTTGGAAGCTACTTTTAAGCTTTTATTTTTACTCTCCTATGGTCATTCCACACATAGCTACTGAATGACTACTTCAATAAATTTTATATAGTGAAAAAATAGAAAAAATGGAAACCTCAGTTATCTGAGCCCTTTGAAGTCTAGTATATTTGGAATCTCTGAACAATTGCCCAACATTTCATTTTCTAAGAAGCCTAAACAACCACGATAAATTCACAAGTGCAGACATGCCTCAGTTAAATTTCGTTTCATGCTCAGTAAGCCAACATTATCAAACTCTAAGCAGTACTCTCCACCTTCTTTTGAACTCAAAATGTTGTCATCAGTGGGGGGGTTGATGTTGAATTACTTCACAGGTGAATGAATCGACTTAGTGTTTTCCTCTATTTGCAGACCAACAAAGTTAGGCTGTGTGTATTAGTATTTAAGCAGGTGAATGTGCTTTACTGAATGAACAACCCAAAAGATTAGTGATTAGACAGAGTCAGATTAAAAACCAAATTAGAAATTATTCAGAAAAACCTGAGGTGTATTTTTTTTGTGTGTTTGTCAGAATGCTAACAGAGGGTGGTGAGGTCCGGTGGTGGTTGGAGGAATTTGGGGACTGTGTTCTGGTGCTGTAGAAGTGCTGAAAGAAGGTGAAACACTTACAGACTGGAAATTTGCCCTGCTTCTGTACAGCTATCAGCTTCCATGTGATAAACATTCCTGAAAGCAAAAATCTCTAACTATTTGAGTCTAGAAGCTATAGGCATAGATATTTTTCATAGTTTCAAAATACAGAAAACATCCTAGTTCTGATTCTAGTGTCTGTCTTGCTCCTTATTCTGTTTCTTGTAGGGAATGGGTCACAGTCACGTCCTAAGTATGAAATCATCCACTAGTAGTGGCTGCAAAAGTGCAAGTGCATCTTCTGTTGTTGTCAGATGTACTTATCCAAATAAATACTATTATACATATATTTGAATATATCATTAAGATATTTTGAGTTTACATATGCATGAGACACATTATCTATGGATTTCATTAGCAACGAGCATTATTACAAATCATCTGCTACAATAAAGAAGTGTTGTGTCTGACAGGCATAAAAATAGCATCACCGCCAGGAAGGAGAGTCCCTTTTCCTCCCCATTCTGCCATCCTCGGTTTGTCACCGTATCTCTCACAGGTTACTAGAAGGCTGCCACAGTTCTTGGTATCACATGCGAGCACCATGGCATCTCAGAGGTCTAGAATATTTAAGTCTTAAAGATTTTCCTAACAGACTCTGTGCTCCTGTACTGGTACATACAAAATACTGTGACTCAGTGTAAACATGCGAAGAAAGGCATCCTTTCATCAGTGATCTAGAAGATGGTGTGGCTTAACGATTTAATATCAGTATTTGTTCTACTATTTTCTTAAAAGAGGGTGGGAAAAAGCTAATTTTGAAGAGTGCAAAATATAAATGCTTTATAGAGCCTCTTGCCTACTACCCAGAAGGAAAATAATTACACACACACACACACACACACACACACACACACACACACACACACGCATACACGCACACACATATATTCGCTTTCTTTGTTGAAGTGCATTTTGTTGAATAACCTGTTTCAGTTTCTCATCTGAACACATTTTAAAAGAAGTGTAAGATTGTGGTTTAGTGACCATTTAGCTCAGCTGTAACAAATTGGTTATAATAGTCAGATTTCTGTACATTAAAATATAGGATATTATATTTCTTTACAAGTAATTATTGTCTGGGGACTGGCTAGTCAGAACAGCACTGCAACCATAGCCCACAAGCATAAGTGCCTACAGGGTGACAGGTAACTAAATGAGAGAATTAGGCCCAGAAGGGGCAATGCCTACGCAGAAAGCACATGTTTATTTATGGGTTGCGACCACCATGCAGCTGCTCAGGTCTAACGGAGAGTAGTCATATGGAAGTTGGTCCAGATTTTTTGTTATTTCAAAATCAAATGTCTGATTTATTTGTGAAGTTTCCTGACTTTCAGATATTGGCCCAGTTTTGAAAAACAAAAACCTCAAACACTTTGGTGAGCCAAACAAAACAAGTCTGTGAGAGATATTTGTTCTGCGAACTACTGTTTGCAACCTCGAAATTATTTTTCTGTTTAAATTTTAAAATACAATAATTGGTTAAGAACACCACTTGCCAGCATTTTTGCTGTTGAGGAGAAGGAGCCATTCTCTCTCCAGAAAGGTGGTTCGCCTTACTGAATAAACTTGAATTGCGCTCAACTTAATTTGATGATTGTGTGGATTAGCCAGCTATTCTATAAATGCCAAGGCCTTACAAATTTTAGGTTGGTCGTCCATTGCTGAGCACGAAGAATTTGAGGTAAAGGATGGGGAAAATTCAGGTCTATGGACCCAGGAAAATGAAATAAGAGGATTCTGTCCACTGTGGGCAAAGCGCCTAGCGCCTTGTTTTCTCTCTTCTGGATTGTGACACCTATTGGAATGCCTCCCCTCCTTCACTTCATATCTCCTGCCGCACTTTTATCCTTTGTGACCCAAGTGGACCTTACCTAAAAAACAGCTTTCCTATCCCTGCTTCCCAAGCATCAATGATAACTTTAATAAGGTTGCTACACTCTCTTCGTACCCTTCCAAGTAGAGAACTACCCTTTGAACTTCTGATCAGCACCACCATCACAGGTTGAATAAAATTGTATGATTGCAATCAGATAGTGTAATATTAGCTTCCCAAGTATAACTCTTTGAAAACAATTGAAAGATGTTCAATCACAATTAGTTTATTTTTGAAAATGACCATCTAGATCTACAGATCACTTTACTTGGTCTGTATTGGGATCGCCGTTGAGGAAATCAATTTCTTTTCTTTTCTTTTCCTTTTCTTTTCTTGTGGTACTAGAGAATGAGCCATGACCTTCCCACTAAGCTGAATCTCCAGGCTATTTTTTTGTATTTGATTTTGAGGCAGGATCTCAAACCACTCTGGCTGGGCTTGAACTTGAAATCTACCTGCCTCAGTCTCCAAGAGTGCTGGAACTACAGGCCTTGAGCTACCATTCCCAGCTAAGAAAAGTCTGGTTGTTTACATACTAAAATTAGTAAACTCTAGTGGAATGTTTTATGTCGTTCATAAAAAAGTTGTCTTCTTATTAAAAACTAATGTTCTATCATCAGTTATTCTTTCCCCCCTCATTAAAAACACCTTTAGAACAAAATGAAAGATTGTGTTATTATTATCATCATTTGTTTAGGGACTTAACCAAGGAATAAACTCCAAATCTTCCATTTTCTTTTTCCTTATATTTTTTTCTGTACTAAAGTTTTAACCATGTGATGTCACTGAGCCTTACCCCTAGCCTTTTTGATGCTTCATTTTGAGGCAGGATCTTGCTGAGTTGCTAAATTGTCCAAGATGGACTTGAATTTGCAGTCCTCCTGCCTTGGCCTCTCAGAGTGCTGGGATTACAGGCGTGTGTTTCATTATTTTTTAATTATTCTAGCTTGTTTTGGTTGAGGGAGTCAAAATAATAAAGAAAATACTCAACCTAAGAACAAGTGCCTTTTCTTTGTTTAAGATGTTCATAAAACATTTTATCGCATCTTTGTCAGCACCATTAAGTTTGTGTTTCTCTTCACGAACTCCCTTGTAAGACATAAAACGTGGGAAGTGTCTGGGAAGAAGGGAAAGTTCGTGGAACTATTGAAATCAAATTTATGTATTGCGAAGCTGAAAAGTTTTCGCTGATAAATTTTCATCATTATCAGTTGGTATCTGAAAAGAGAGTGTGGTGTAAATCTAGAAGCTGGACGTAGTGCAATTCTAACAGCAGGCAGTGCAAAATGCAACCAGGTGCCTTAGGATAGCCCTCCAAACCTGGTGTGCGGGCATGGAGTGACTTTTGTAGAGTAAGAGGCCTTTTTTTTATTTTTTAAAAATTATGTCTCTGGGAACATGGTGCTACAGAGTATCATTAGTTTACTAGGTAATGTGCTGGTATGTTTGATTAATTATATTGTAAACAAAAATAATTTTTTCCTGGTGTTAAAAATTTCAATCTACGCAAATACTCAAAGACCAAAGAAAGAAAGAAGCTAGAGAGAGAGAGAGAGAGAGAGAGAGAGAGAGAGAGAGAGAATCCCTAATTAACATTGACCTGCCTAGAACTTTAATGTACCTCTGTCATTTAAATTATTTCTGATTGTCACACTTTAAAATCATCTTTTTGAGTCTGCGATTTTTTGAAGATAAAGGATCAAGTATGAGCGTATTTTAAAACTTTTCTCCCTCCATCATTTTTACCAAGAATTTTTATGTGTTCTTGAGCTTGTTTTCATATATATTTTTAAAGTGTGAAAGCTCAACTAAATTGATGTTTGAGCTCAGTATTAAGCAAGTTGGATTGTTTGTATTTCGCTTCCCTGGAGCCATGCAGTTTCTTTTATTTGCTGATTGTGGTATGCTGTTACCAAGCCTATGAGAAGCTTCTCTGTGAAGCGCATGTTAATATTTAGATCAAACAGCGATTGGAATACATTAATGCCCAGTGGGGAAACGTGTCATTTGAAAGCAGCTGCTGAGCCTTCTCCCTGCTGCTCCAATTAACACATGCACCACACTGTTGTCCGCGAGAGGGCTGTGCATATGGATGAAACCACTCCACTGCTCCTTAGCATGACGAGCTAGGGAGCTCAAAGGGTTAATCAGCCTTTCCCTGGCAAAACAATAGCTTTCCAAGAAGTTTCCTAAGCGCCGGCTGGGCCTGCGGAGAAGAGGCGCTAAGATTCCCGGGTAGGATTAGCAAGTCGGACCAAGTCAGCGCGGTCTCCAGCTTTGGTTCAGTCCATTGACTAACGGGTTTCCCCGCCCCTCTCTTCCCCCGCCCCTGGAGATGGGGACATTGGGTAGTGACAGTGTAGCGCTGGGACGCCTCTTGCCTCCGCTCAGTCTCTGGAACTTTTGTTTTGGTTTGAAACTGTTGGGAACCCCAAGCTCTGTTGTTTATTTTTCTCGTAGTCGTTCATTATCATTGCACTTTCCCTCTCCTGTTCCTCTTTTAAAAACTGCAGATTGGACAATTTATTGAGCTAACTGAGAAATCTTACCAATGTAAAACCATCTCGCTGTCATTTTGATGCTCCCATGGCTAAAGTCTCGGCGTTGGCGGTAGCGCAGAAGCAGGTAGGAGAGTAGCGCGCCCAGGTCCCCAGGCTTGGTGCTGGTCATTAATGCTCCGCCGGCTTCTTCAGCAGCCGGGCTGTTGTTGCTGCGCTCTGGTGAGGCAGAGATGGACCGCTTCTTGGGTTTTGTCAAGCAGATCCGAAGATCTAGGAGAAGAAAGGGGAAAAAGTACCGACCAGAAGAGGATTACCACGAGGGCTATGAGGATGTGTACTATTACGCTTCTGAGCATTTTCGAAGTAAGCGCTTCCCTCCCACTCCGCTCTCCTGTTCCTTCCCGCACGCTGGGGCTAACAATAAACCTTGTGTACAGCTTTAATCTTAAATGCAAAAGGTTTTCCAGATGGTGTTCTCTGTGAACGGGCTGTAAGTACAAAGTGCTGCCTTTTCCTTGATGTGTTGCAAGAGGAGCCTCCGTAAGATCTGGAATGTAACCAGCCCAGGTCCGTACACATGGAGAATGTTTTAGATGTAGTTAGTTATTGGCGTTACTGTTTTAAGGAGCCATTCCGGAAACTAGTTTACAAACCAATGTAGTGAGTGGCTACAGTATGTTCCCTTGTAGTTTTTAATTTTCAGTAACTGTTGATGTGTTTCTTCTTTTAAAGCAGGAAAGGCTGTAGCTCAGCTGGAAGGAATATTCATGGTTAGGTTGACGCTGATGATTAGCGCTCTTCGTGCAGAGGGAAAAGACAGTTATCTGTGATTAATCTGACGTGCCGTTTGGACAGAAAGTTCCAACGCTTTGTTTCTGATGCATGTTTGTGATGGTTATTAAGCGAATTCTTTGTTGTCAGCTAGAAACAGTGATGCTTGTGGAATAAAACAATGTATTAATATCAAAACACTTGTAAATTAGCTCATTCATAGCAGAGGATTAATTTCTTTTCTTGTACCTGTGGGTGTTTTAAGCCTCTGGTGAGGTTTAGGTGGGTTTCAGTAGATTTGAAATAACCCAGAAATGCTTCTGGATATAGAGAGAAAGCAGTTCCAAGCTGACATCTTGAGTTTATCTCACCAAGTACATATGATCTACATTTTAAAAATTAAAAAATCTATTGTTATCTTCTTGAATCAAGAATGTTATGAACTGGTGTTTTAATCCAGTTTTCCTGCTCTTTTGATGTCCAATCATGAACATATCCCATTTACAACTTCTGAGCATTGACTGATAAATAACTTACACCTCAATTTCTGTGGCCTTGAAAGCCACAATCATTAGTTTTACATGTCAGAAATTTTGTTGTGATTGATGAAGGCTGAGGGTTGAAAATTCATATGATGGTAGTAATACAATAAGGCAAAACTGCAATACTTTGATATTTGTTTAATATTCCTGTGTTGCTGTTACAGAGTAACCTCTGAGTTTTAAATACCTTTTTAATAGTGCTTTGATGTGAATAATCTGTTATAACATAGTGACAGTCTATGCCTCCTAATTTAGTTTCCATGATACATTCTAGAATTTAAAATTTGTATCACTTCAAAAAATATTGTGAGCTTACATGAGTAATTCTGAACACTTAGAAATAAGGAAAAAATCAGCTTAAGAACTTTTAACTGAGTTGGCATTTATTGTATAAATTACTTGCAGCCTGTATACTTTGAATCTAATTCACAACCTCTGAGACGTGTATATTGTACAAGTAGAATATAACAAAAACCTCTTGAATGCCAGAATTCTACTAGTTTTGCTAATGATTTTTTAAAAGAAACTAGAAATATTCTTAAGTTCATAAATTGTCTCTACTTGGAAAGATTTTATGAAAGTATCAAGGCAATATCCCCCAAAGTAGAGCTAAAATGATGATATAAACAGGGTAGTAGTCTTTACCCATCAAGTACAGTGACTGAAATAGAACTATGTTGTATTTGAATTGTCAACATTGAACTGAGAGGAAGATGTTAACTATCAAATGTCATTTGCATCAGATGGGAAATTGACATGTCTTCCCTGCGATGTACTGAACGTGCTCATTATGCAATGCAGTTTATAACTTTGTGGAGTGAGACGCAGGTTAAGTCTCCAGCTTCAATCTGCTAAGTAACAAACAGAATGTGCCACAGAGGACGAAGGCACTTGAGATTTGGCATTTCATCAAATGTCATGGAGCCAAGGCTTTTAAAGAACACATATCGTGTAGTATAATGACCTCTCAGTGCATCTTTTGGATCAGGTTCAGGGCCTCTCTGAGTTGGTAGAGGAGGTGGCCACTTAGATTTGATAGCTTTAGAAGAGCATTAAAGAGCAAGACTGATCCCTAAAGCCAGTTCTTTCAAATGGGTAATATGGCTGCCTGTTGAATCCAATTATATCTACGGCATATCTCTTTTAGTCTTTGACATAATTTGAAAATATATGCCCTGCAGATTTCTTTCTGTGACTTAGAAACTTTACTTACAGTAAGACTCAGAGCTTAGTGGAATTCACTATGCACCTTGATTAATGATGCCATTGATACACCAAAACTATGATTATTATTTTTCTGCCTGTACTGTTGGCTTTGTTTCTTGAAATTCAACTCTCCTTGTTATCATTTTTTTCTGTTGGCTCATATTACCACAACAGTTTTATACAGTGATAATGAAATATTACACTAATATTAGTTCCCCAAAGAATTCCTTAATAAGTTTGCTTTGTAGCCAGAGATGGTGACACATGCCTGCAATACCAACACTCTGGGAGGCAGAGGCAGGAGGATCACAAGTTCAAGCTTAGGCTGGACAACTTGGCAAGTTAGCGAGACCCTATCTCAAAATAAAATGATAATAAAGGGCTGAGAATGTAGCTCATTGTGAAGGCCCTAGGTTCAGTTCTTAGTATCAGAAGAAAAGTACACTCTCTTCTTGTACATTCTCAAGTGCTTCCCTTTGTGTAAGCACTGTCTCTTTTGTTATAGGGTTTGATGTAGAAGTTCACCGTCCTGTTCTTTGTCTTAAATATGACATCGCTCATCTTAAATACCAGAGCCTCATTAAAATGTCAGTAGGGCCAGATGCTATGAGAGAGAAGTTATTCTAAAAGAATGGGGGGGGGGGTGATTTTGCAATGCTGTCAAAACTGGGCTTTAATATCGACGATGATGGTAGATTGTTTTTTAAAAAAATCAACAAAATCCTCTTTGAATTTATGGTGAATTGCTGTGTGTAAATGTACATAAAATAGCTACATTTGATTTTTAAAACAAGAGCTTTTGTCATTCATCTATCCTTTCACAATTCTAGAGTTAGAGTCTAAGTGAAGTAGACAAGTACCTTAGGCAAATAACCAGACGTGTCAGGGTTTTAGTTTCCTAAAATGAGATATTACGTGTCTCTATTGCTAAAGATTTTTATAGTTAAAGTCAATGAGATTTAGATTTTCACAAAATTTCTAAAACAATTCACGTAAAGGAATTGTGCAGGTCTGAGTTTGTTTGTTTTGGAGGCAGCTGCTCACTGTGTGGCCCAGGCTGACCTCAACTTCTTGACTAAGGTGATCCACCTGCTGCCTCAGCTCCTGAGGAGCTGGGACTGCAAGCTCAGATACTATACCCAGTTTCAATTATATGTGTTGACTGGGGTTTTTACCTGGAGGGTTTTTACCTGGAATTTAAACCAAAAAAATAATCAATAAATTGATAAAGAAATTGCACGATATCTGGAGGAAATTCATTTTCTGGTAGAAAATGTGAGTAGATGAAGTCCTATTACCTTACAGTTATGATAACATTAAATAGTAAGAAGTTTTGGAGAATTCTGATAAAGTCAAGGTATTCTGAATATATTGATAAATCTTAGACTTTTGTTTAATTATGACCACCAGTGATTCTTTGAGATCCTCACATTAGGAATTCATTTGGAATTTTTCCATAAGAGAAACTTGTATTGGTTGCAAAACTGCCATCAAACCTGAGAAGCAAGCTAGGAAAGAACTCAAAAACAAAATGTTATGTTTGATGTTTTCTCATTTTTCAACAAGTACTGTGTTGTAGTGATTTTTTTCTCCCCATTTTATTGATATGTACAAGTGCCAAATTTAAGGTTTACAATGGAGTTGAGCATTTTGTGCACATACTTTCCTTGTCAAAGTGACAAGGGCTTTCCCGCTCTCCTTGTGTCCCTCCCCCTACCCTCTCTTCCCTCCCTTCACCCCCACTCGTCCCCCTCTTTCCCTTTGTCTTTCGTTTAAAGTTCCATGAGATGGTTGTGGTCTGGGTCTCTCATATCAGAGAGACCATCCGATGTTTCACCTTCTGCTTCTGACTCACTTCACTAAGCATGATATTCTCAAGTTTCTTCCATTTGCCTGTGAAAACTTCCACGCTGTTGGACCTTACAGATGCGTAGTATTCCATTGTGTATAAGTACCAGTTTGTGTAACCACTGGTCTATTGATGGGTATTTTGGTGACTTCCATGTTCTAGCTATTGTTAGTTGTGCTGCTATGAACATGGGTATACATGTATCTCTGTTGTATGTTGTTTTGGCCTCTTTTGGATATATTCCCAGGAGGGATGTCACTGGATCAAAGGGGATATTTATCTCTAGTCTTTTGAGAGCTCTCCATACTGCTTTCCAGAGTGGTCGAACGAATTTACACTCCCACCAGCAGCTCTGACAGGTTATATTATACTTCATTTTCCATACAAAAAAGTGAAATATCTGAATGTGTGTGTGCGTGTGCATACACGCATGCGCACGTGTGTGGATACATGTATATCTACACTGGAAGATGTTAAAGCCATAAAGAAGATAATGTATATCTTATAACTGTATTATTTGGGCTGTTAACAATGATAAAAATCCTAACTTGCTACTGTCCGTGCAGTTAAATTACTTGAGAAGAGGGAGTTTATCTATGTCATTGCTAGTGTACTCATATGTTTTTCAACACATCACACAGCGAAGGTGTGAGTTAGGCCCATGTGTCCTCCATGGCGACCACTCTCCTTAGTTTTCACCCTGACTCATCTCATCTGGAGAAAAGCTGTGTGGGAAGCTACTCCAGGCAGACATTAGTGACTCTATAACGTGTCCTCCTGAATTCACTTCAGGGAAACTGGAGAAAGAGGGGGAACCATGGCTGTGGTTTAGACCTTTTGAAGCAAGGTCATGTGTAATTACAAAATATTTTAGTGTTGAGATTAATTAGTGTTTGTGGTACCAGAGATCTAGCCCAGGCCCTTTCCAATGAACTGCATCCTCAGCCCATTTTGTGTGTTTAACCAAAATTGTACCTAAGACAGGAGCTCACCAAGTTGCTCAGGCTAAGCTTGTGTTCCTCCTGCTTCGTCCTCCCAGAATGGTAGAATAACCGCCCTGTCCCACCACCCCTGGTTTTTTTTTTTTGTTGTTGTTGTTGTTATTTTCTTTGTATTTTATTTGTTATCTTATTGTTGTTGTTTGCCTATTCCAGTAGATATTGAACAGTTGTAACATTGGTGGAGTATTAAAAACATTGTTAGCTAACAATTATTTTATTAAACAATGTATGTACTTAAAATCCTACTTAGGCAATTCAGACTTTAGAGTGCCTTAGATGTGCAATGACATTTTGAGAGAAGATTTTTTTATTTAATTGAATAAAACTATGCATCGTTTATGGAGAAAAAACAAACTATTTTGATGGGAGGTGTTTATGGTTTGAAAATTTCCAGATACTGGTACTGTTGATTAAACAAGCAATTTCTACTTCACTATTTTTTAACAAATTTATTTTAATTGTTGCAAATGTACCCTTTCTGCATGAGAGGACTACATCTAATAAAGGTTTTCTCTTTTAATAAATGTGCTAAAAGGATCCAGTGATATCTTTGACATGTGTTTTATAAAGAGCACTGATACCCACTGTAGAATGAATGCATAAGAACTGAGCATATGTTTAGAAGAGGCTGTTGTCCCCATTAGCTTTTGGGGGGTAAAAAGGAAAGAAGGGTTCCCGAGAAGTAGCAGAGAGGAAAACATGTGTATAGGTTTCTATGACTGCTCGAAGCTTGGCTCCATAAAAGCTGTCTATGTGAAAAACAGTGTTCACTGAACCAACGGGTCTCAGATGTGAGGCCCTGGGTGACTCACCCTTCAGTGTACTTAATATGACCTATGCAATCCCAGAAGAATTAGAAGGAAAATGGATCAAAGAAACAGGGCAGGTTTGCTTGTTCTGTGACAGTCTTGTTTATTTCTCTTTCTTTAGTAAGTATATTCATTTTGTTTAAAATTGATTAGATGGCACATTTTCTTCGTTGGGTATTTTGTATCATCAACCTAATTATTCCAAGCTAACTTTTTCTACATGAGTAACTTAAAAGATTAAAATTGGAAGGGACTTTAGAATCTACTTTCTCCAACAGGGCATTTTTTTAGATAAAATGCAAAATAAAATAAAATAAAGCTAAGATCTAACCGGTTTGTGATTAATGCAGGCCCCATTGATGATTGTGGAGCTGCTAGGAGCCAGGGTCTCGGCCTCCATCCATTATCCCACAAATATGATTTAAGCTTTCTGAAAACCCTTCTGGTGGTCCTCAAGGCCCAAGATCAATCTACACGTGAATTAGAATTATTGTTTTTTTTTTTTTTTAACAAGTAGCTTTATCCTTTTGAATGTCAGGTCATCTTATATTAAACTATTGAGCAAAAACTAACTCCTAATTTAATATTGCATATGAAATTATGCAGTCTCATATATAGTCAATATATAATAATTGTCAGTTACTCAAAAAAAAAATAGCTAAGAATGTTTTTTGTATCCTTTCCATTTCTCCTGTAGTTTACAACTACAACTAGTTTTGTCATTGAGCACCTCTTCAGGGAACTTAACATGGCATAATTTTACCTGAGAATCTTAGAATTAGGATGAACTTTGGCGTTCAGTTAGCAAAACCTGCTCTCTAGTGTAAGAATTTTTTTCTCAGTGTCCCAGCCATGCGAGCCTCCAGCTTGTGTTAAGAACCTTCCTGTGTGAGCTCATTCATGGGCAGGCAAGGCAAGTCGCTGAATAAACCCATGCTTCTCCTAAACAAGCTGCATGCTGGATGTTAAACTGCTGGCAGATTCTAACAAATACATTGTATAGTCAAAAATCTACATCTTGACTCAAATTATAGACTATATTGAGTTTAATGTGCATCAAGATTTCATGTCTCCTCTCTACTTACATTACTCTTTCACAGATGTAACATATGGCTTGTGGAGGTGAGTAATTCCTTCAGTTCCTTCAGTGCTATTTTTGAGTTAACTGTACAAAACTAAAACATCACTGTATTGGGCCCATATCCATGTGGGCAATTTTAATTATTTTCCTTTTCTTTTTCCTTTTTTTGTGTATTTCCAAAAAATGGCCAAATAATTCTATTTATTTAGTGAAAACCATGAAAACCTGTTTTCATGATGTCTACCTTGAATCTCCATTTCCCCATCTGGTTCTACTTTCATTCTTTCATTAGTGGTTGATAAAATACAATCATAATCATCGTCAACATTCCAAGCATGCTGGGTCTATCAGAGTGCTCCTGGGGGTATGGAAATCCAACCTCTGGCCCTCTGTCTTGGGAAGAAACCATTCTCTGTGGGAGTCATGTCAGCTTGTGGAGAGGAGGAAGATCTGAAGAGTCCTTGCAGCATAGTCACGTTTCAGGCCATGAGGGCTCCAGGGCTGCCCAAATTGAAATCTTGGTAGGAGGAAAAGGACTAGAACCATGACGGGAACCCAAATTAGTAAGTTCTTAAACTCACTAATTTTCTAAATTTGGAATATATGATTCCATGGTTATTTTCATTTGACAGAAATAAGTATCACAGATGAAAACTAGATATTTTTCCCCATGGGAGAGTTCCCGCCATCTAATGGTATAATTTTTATAGTGAAACAAGGAACTGTGTCTTTAGATGAACCTCTGAGGTCCCGATGCTCCTTCAGTGGCCACTGTGTATGTTGGGGATACTACTTTTTAATTCAGGGCCCAAGGGCCTAGGTGAGAAGCCTCAGTCCCAGGCTAGTCAGTGTGCTGTGTCTCCCATGCTAGCACACAATCCGCAGAGCTGGATGTGAAAGACAGGGAGTGGGTGAATTTGGGCAGAACCGCTTCATCTTGAATTACTCATGTGCATTTAACACTCCTCTCGCCACTTTCTGCTTGAGGTGATTCTTGTTTTAAAGCAGGAATAGCAAAACTTTCTGTTAAGTGACAACTGGATTCTTATGACGTCACTTGCAGGCCATACAGAATTCTCAACTTAAAAACTAGCCTGCTGTATCACATGACAAAACCTCCTAGATTAATTAAACTTCAAGTCCCACTTGAAGTTGCCTTAGTCAAGCTGGACCAAATGACTTTGCCAGCCGAAGGTGGCCTCCTGGTTGTCTTTGCTCACTCTGTGCCCAGGGACCACATAACTTCTCTGTGCTTCTCTCGCAAGATGTCACCTTCATACCAGGGGGAAATACTACCAGTTTTTAATATATGTATATATAATAAAATTGATTATCTGCTTTTCATTTTGTAGTATTAGGATTCTATTCTCCTATCCAAACTATTATATAATTTTAGAGTCAAAAAGTTTTTTGTAAAACAGTCAGTTACAGAAACAAATTATTTCAATCTTTGGATTCAAACTAAATACCTGAAATTAGGTCTGAAAACATTGAAATTAAATTGAATTTCAGTGGCTCTACCAAACCTTTGAATCTTTCTGTCCTATAAGTTTTTTAAGCTTTTCTAAAATATGAAATTATTTAAGTCTGTAATTCATAATTGGTAATACTTTGGATAAAAAGGATGCTTGAATTTTCTGTTTTGCTCCTTTGGCCTGTCAGGAATAGCAGGTTTTAATTTATGGTAAGCAGCCCATCGTTTATATTCTTTCAGCAATTAGAAGACAAGCATCCTTTATCAAAAAATACAAAATCTAAAATGCTCCATTATCTAAAACTTTTTTTTTGAGACAGGATCTCTCTCTATGCCACAGATGGGTCCTGAACTCACCATGGAGCCCAGGCTGGCCTTGCACGCACTTCAGTCCTCCTGCCTCAGCCTCCTAAATGCTAGGATTACAAGCATGTACCACCACACCCGGCTTATGTGGTGCTGGGGAATTGAACTCGGGTGTTTAGCACTTAACACTTAACCCTTGCTAGGCAAGCATTTTAACCACTGAGCCATTCTTCCAGCCCCTAAAACTTTTTGAATATCACCTGTATGGCACAAAGAGAAGATTCCTCACCTGATCTCATGTGATAAGAGTTGCAGTCAAGTTCTAGGTACCCTAAAAATGTGTTATACAATTGCCTGCTGTTTATTTATATGAGATGTATTCAAAACATAAACAAATTTACCTTTTAAACTTTGGTCTGTCAATGAGAATAATTCATATATATGTGAATTATTCACATATATATTTCAAACAAAATTTTAAAATGTGCAGTTCTAAAACACTTCTGGTCTCAAGCGTTCTGTGTAAAGGCGACTTAATGGTTTATGTGGTGGTGCCTGTGAAAGATCTGGTCCACCATGCTATGGAAACAGTTATGCAGGAGACAAAAGGCCTCTGTCCTGTGAAACCAGCCAGCTAGCAAGGAAATAGACTAAACAAAAATAAAACATTGGCACTAATTAAAAGGAGAGATCAGATCAGATCAAAGTTTTGGACATTGCCAAGATGATGAGAAAGCTGTTTGTAGCCCTGGGCGTTCCTCTCTGAGAACAAAATGTGGACTGGCCCTGGCTGAAGAGAGAGAACCACTGCATGAGAGATTAGGAGGAGTGTGGGCATAAATCCCCATAAAGTTAGACGTATACTCATTCATTCTAATGGACTACTTAACATCTCCTGAAAGGGTTGCTTTCTCAGTATTTATTTGTATGGCTGGAAGAATGGAATGGCTCAGCAGTTAAAGTACTTGCCTAGCAAGCTGCATAGCTGAGTTCACTGAGGCAGGAGGATTGCCATGAATCCAAGGCCAGCCTGGGCTCCACGATGAGTTCACGACCAATAAATAAATAAATAAATAAATAAATAAAAGAAAAAAGAAAAGAAAATCAGTTGTAAAATCAGTTGTTTGAAATTCAGAATGCACTTCTTCCAACACATGATGAACTAAGAAGAATAAAGATTTAAAGGCAAGTATAATCATACAGGCTTTTATAATATTTCATGGTTATGTAAAATGTGGTGACCAAAGGGGACCCAATGACTGAAGAAAGTGTCTTACTGAAGAAGAAAGGGCTGCCTTGTCATTCGTGTTTAGGTGTCTGCTCTCGGTCTAACATTGTCAAGTTAGAGGTTGCAAAAGTGGGTTGGTATTTGGAAGAAAGAAAAAATGATTTGCTCTTTCTTTAGAATTGTATCAGGACATGTGTCCATCTTCCTTGCACTTTGATTTTAAATGTCACTGAACACCATTCTTAAACTAAAAGTGCACTTGCCATAGAATCAGAGGGTAGTAGAATTGCTTTATGGTTTCTTGTTTGTTTTTCATAGGTTAAAAACATACCCACTTTCTCTATAGCCTTTAAAATTCGCTATAGTATAGTCCGGTTGTTAATGGTTTGTGCATGCTGTATGAAAGATTGTACATTAAAGAAATTGTTTCCAGAGAATAAGCAAAGTAGATCTTGACCTTTCTGGTTACAGCCCACAGCCTCACCATCCTCTGCAATGGGTAAAGTGAATTTGACCCTCAGAATTAGTGTTGTTATGTTATTATCAAGGAATGTTATATTGCTAATATTATGTTCTAAATCAGTTACTATTTGCTAAATATGATCCAGAGGAGTTATCTTTTATATCTAGAAATGTATCCAATGTATGATTTTTAAAAATCTTCATTGTCTGATGATCACCTGAACTCCTTTTCATGAGATGTACCTAAGCAAAAAATTGTTAAGACGTATGCCCAATTTCAGTGCAGTGGGAAATACTTTATGAAAGCAGGTGCTTCTTGTGAGTGCTGAGATGATCCTAAGTTTTCATGGTGTACTTCTGCTGGAATTGGCATAAAACTCATGAACTTCCAGATGTGAAAAAAAAATTGATCTGTGAAGCCCTGTGTTTGAGTTCCAGGGACATGTTAGTTGTAGCCAGTGTAGAATACAGAATGGCACCTGTCAAATGTAGCCAATAGAGAATGTGAAGCCTACAGTGACGTTTTGTTGATTTTAAAAATTGAATGTAATTTAACAAATAGTGATATTAGAGAATTTCAGAAATGATTACAGTTGTAGTTGACACTTGCTTTTGTAAACTGTGATCTGCATGTGATTTTGCAGATGTTAATATTTTGAAGACACAGTATGAATTTACACTGTAAAAAGTGCTTTCTCAGTATGGTTCACCCTGCCTGTAAACATGATCATTTTAAGGGTGCATCTGCAAAAATTTGGGGTCTAATGTGCAAGTCTTCAATAGCTATACACTGACAGTTTCTGGACTTACATAGGCATTTCAGTAAAAAGTAGAATTGTTGAATTCTCAGCACCTGATGACTGTTGTTTATGGCTGTTTTTTGGTCTATCAATACCAATTCAATGATTGACAGGAATAAATACCTCTTTTGCTTAAATCTCAAAGTTCTTGTGTAACAGTATTTTGAGGACCATTTGAAAGATGAGAGATATAAAGGAATATCAAAGTTAAGAACTGTTAGAATCTTCGTTTATTCTGTGACTTCTCACACTAACCAGAACAATACAATAATGCATAGTTGCTGTTTTTTCAAGGCTTTGTGGAGGAACTATCTAATGTAGGATTACATAGTTAGCTAAGAATATAACTGACATAAATATTTAAGTCTGTGAACTTGGTATATTTTTCATTTCATCTTCCTGCACATTCTTCGTATGGGTTCAAAGATGGCTTCCTCGTGCAGCTCATGCCAGGCCTGCCACGTGTTCTCCCAAGGGCCAAATCTCTTCTCCTGCATGGGGATGTCACGTGTCTGTTTGCTTCATTACCTGTATGTATTTGCTTGATTACCTGTATGTATGTGAGTGCCTGTGTGTCATCTCTCTATTCTGGCACCTGGGACAGTGCCTGGGCCACCGGGGGTGTTTCTTGCAGGGAAAACTGTGAAGAATATGGATTCCCACATACTGTTAACAGAAACCTTCCTCATCACTGTATAGTCATTGTTTCTGTATTCAAAAATCTGAGGAAATATAGACAGTCCTACTCTGGCCACGAGCAGTTTGGTTTGCTGTATCTGTCATTCTGATCCTGGACCTCTCCTGTTCCATGTTGTATGGGAGAATAACTCCTAGAAGAGGTTTAGAGAATCCAAATGCAAGAAAAGAAGAAAAGGAGGAGGAATGGAGACCTTTATGTTTTATGAGATGTCACAGACCTACGTCCGTTTATTAACGGATGCTTGTTACGAGGCTCCCGAGTATTGTTCTCTGGAGGTTAGTGCATGTGCTAAGCACTTGGTGTGCATTGTCCCGTTTAATCCATGTAACTCTAGAAGACAGACACTGTTGCCCCTGTGTTCCATATCCACTGGAACCAAGAGCTTAATTAGCTTTCTCACTGTCACATAATTATCTAATCTGTTAGTGGGGACTATCCATTAAGCCCTTCGTATGTGCTGAGAGCTGAATCCAGTGTGTCCCAGCCGCCACATGCCATGCTTTTGCGCTTCCTCTCTGTGCCACTCTTCAGGGACACCTTCCAGATCACAGACTCAGCCCTTTGACAGCCTGATGACCTACTGAGTCAGCTCGGTTATAACTTCTTGTCTCTGAAAGTAGAAAAGGCAGCAAGTGCAGCTGCTGTGGATACAAACCATTGTGTAATGAGACAGATTTGTTTTTTATAGTTAGTTCTGCTCATTCACTTACTTTGAAATTGAAATCAGTTCTGATTTGAGGAGGAAGCCTGCCTTCCCTTATTGGTATGCCTGTGTCATTGTTTTCTCACTATCTGAAATTAGGAACTGACGTAGATAATCCACAACACACTCATACTTGAAGATGTTTGGGCTTACACCATCACAGTTAGGAAGCAGATTTAGTCTAGGGTGGAGACCTTGACTAAGCCTGACTATCCCTCAGCAACAGAGAACTGGGAGCAGGAGAGCTGTGCCCTGCCTAGCTACCTGAATGTTGGAATAGAGGTCAATTGGTTGTGTGTGAGACCTGACACTCAAATTATTAAAACTTAAATGATACAGAAACCATCAGCATGAAAAAATATGCAAATGGCTATATATCTGTCATAAAAGCATAATATTCTTGAGGGTGCTAAGTAAATCCTAGAATTTACAAGATTAGAAAGAGATATAGAAACTAGTTTTCTTTACATATATTCTCTATGACTAAGCCACATATAAATAATATTTTCCCCTTCTTCAAATGAAATAAATGCACTGATGGGAAACATTCTCAAATAAAGTGAACTTACTATATTTTGAGTGAATCAATCTTTTCCTTCCTTCTTTCTCTTCCCCACCTTTCTCTCTGTGTGGTGACTGAACCCAGAGCCTTCACCCTGGGATGAATTCCTGACCCATTTTTATGTTTGATTTTTGAAATCAGTTTCACTGAGTCATTAAGTTGCCCATGCTGAGCTCAAACGTAAGATCCTCCTGCCTCAGCATCCCACAGGTGGTGGGATTATAGGTCTTTACCACTGGACCTGACTTCTCATTCTTGACAACTGTGTTCAGGGAATCTTAGTGTCAGATTATGGCATTTACATAATCCAGTTTGAACTTGAACTTTGTCCAGATATCCTACTTACAGTTTCGTGATGGTCTCAAACGTGATTGGATACTTATTCTTTTCATTTGAAATGTCTTTTTTACCTTTAATTTTTTTCTTTTTAAGATCAAACATTTTCAAAAATAAGCAGAAATTTTCATATGTTACTAACATATCAGGATTCTCTTATGACAAACCTCAGAAATGACCTGATGTCACTTGGAATTATTTAATACTATGAACAAGGTACAGTTTTTAAGCCATGTAAAGAAAAGTTGTAGAGAGGTATATCATATTGAATGTGCAGAATTGGTTCTTTTTGGTTTGGTAAGGCATTTGGCGATCCTTAAATTTATCCGTTTATTTATTTTCGTATTCTTTGTCTCCTCTGAAATCCCATTTTTCCACTTCAAAACCGAATGCTCAACTCACCAGGGCCTTAAATCACCTACCTGTCCTCTCATCTGTCAGAATGTTGTTGGCGTCGTCTTCTTTTGTTAGGTGTCCGGTGCCCTGATAGATCACCAGGCCCCACCGGTATTCGTCTCCTCTTGACACCTCAGCCACGTGTGTCTGCCAGCACTCGACCTCGCTCCGTCCAACCATCGGTGGGCTTTCTTCCTGCTTTCAGGCTACTGACATTACTGAAAGGAAAAGCTGCCTCGCTGTGGTGGTTGGGCACCTTACAAGTTGATGAGTTCCATCTTTAGCTGGCTCTCAACACTAGTCATCAGTCTTTATCTCCAGTCACCTTCTTTCCCTTTTCTGAGCATCATTCCCACTTGCATCTTTTTACTCCCCAGTTGAAGATATGGGCTACTCCTAGGTTCTCTTGGCTCTGCTTTGCCTGTATTCTCCTCCCTTCCAAATACATTTTTCAAAAATTCCATATGTACAGTTTGTAAAACGCTCTCCTATCTCAAAATACAAGGAAGGTGCTAGTTAATAATGGAGTGGTTGAATGCTGCCTCAGTTTTTCCTCGGATGCCACGACTGCCATTCCACTGAACGTGATCCCGCAGGGGCTTCGTAAGTTCACCAGCTTTTAAATCTTGTTGGTTTTGTCATTGTGCCGCAGTTGGCCTTGGGTCATCCTCTTGGTCTTTGTCTTTCCTGCCTTAACATCTACAACTCACCTGCCACGCGGCTCTTCTCTTCTCTCTGGACACCTCCGTCTCTTATGTCTTTTCTTCCCTTAACTCTCTGAGTTCCCAGAATGCGGTACTGGTCCTTTCCGCTTGTCTCTCCCTTCCTTTCATCTCTCCCTGAGAATTTTCCGTCATCCCCTTCTTTGAGGTTTGTACATCACAAATGAGCTCAAGTTCTGTTACTTCCAACTGTCATCTGGGTGCTGTGTCCCTTCAGCTCTCAACTTCTCCTGAACTGCACTCTGAATCTTCTGAACACAGTATCTCCCTGTATCACACAAATATGTTCTTTCCACCTCTTTCTCTGTTTTTACTTAAAGGCACTGTTCTTTTAAAATTTGTAACAACTAGGAACCTCAGTTTCATTCCTCAGTTCTTACCGTCTTCAAGTTTTCTCCTTATAATTTATCTACTTCATCTACTTTGTACTTCGTCTTCGTATTCCCTCTGCACCTGGGCTAGTTCAGTGTTTGAGCTTAATTCATGTCTGACTTTATTTTCCATGAAATTGTAGACAACTAGAATACAACTGGATTTCAAGGGACACATCTGTCTTCAACTTTGAGATGTATATTAATATTTAGGCCTACTGGAAAGATACTTGGCAATTTGTGATGCCTGGAAGCTAAATTTTTTGCGAAGTATGCTATTAGAGTCATAATATTTCAATTCATGATTTTGACCTAAGAGCAAAGTGGGAAACTTGAGTCTCAAAGGCCTGTACATCTGGAAATAGTAGCTTGGAGTCTAAAATTCAATAATTATTGATTACTCAGTTCAGATCAGTTTATGGTTGATATCTTTTTCCTAAAATGAAATCAATTTTTCCTGCTTATGCATTTTTTATTAACAAATCTGCTGTTTAGATTAATATAGTGAGTTAAAGGTAACACCACACTCAAAATATAAAAATGTTTTTTGTTGCCTCAAAATACTCATTTAACGATACACAAAGAATATCCGAAGAAGCAAGTGGAGAAGCATGGAAGAAATGAAGAAATTTGATTGATTCCAAATAGTAGCCTTAAGTGCCACTTAAATTTATTATCAAAAGGTATTCTGAGCAAGTCAGTGCTACAAGCCCATAACCCCAGAACTGAAGGAAGCTAAAGAAGGATTCCAAGTTTGAGCCCAGTCTGGGCAAATTAGTAGTATCCTGTCCCCAAAGCAAAAGTAAAAATGAGCCGGGTTGTAACTCATATTGGAGGTCCTGGGCTTGATCACCGGTACCAAAAAATAAACAATACAAAGCCAAGGAAACAAGAAAGAAATTCTGTCTCTTTTTACACAACAGATTTTTTTTTTGCTTTTATAAGTTATTAAAAGAACAAAGTCATTAGAATATGCATGTTTTTTGTGATCTTGACTCAGTTTTCATAAACAGTGTAACTATTTTCACATAGGAAATAAATAAGAGAATATGAGAGGTTTACATTCAGAGATTATTCATATTGTGTGGTTATTAAAGGAGTGTTTGAAAGAGTTATCTTTAGACTGCAAATTTCAACTTTAAGAACATATTTAAATAGGTAATGAAAAACATTTTTCATGTGCTAGTAAACAGTAAATGAATTATGAAACATTCTTATGTGTTTCTCTAATAAACTGTGTATATTAAAGTATTGGTAATAAGCATTTCAGTAATTGGTGTTTTATTTTAGAATTTACAAGGCTTTATTATACATTTTCCTTTGTAGCCCTTCTAGAAATCTTGTAAGTTGATTTATCGGCTGTTGTGATTTTTATTCCTCATTTATAGATGAAGAAACAAAGGACTGAAAAGTTAAGGAGCTTATCCATGCCACACACTGGTGAGAAGGGCCACTTCTCTTGATTCTTGTGATTCCCAGTCTTACAGTTTTTCTTTTCGCCTGAGTGGACTTGGGCTTTTTGCAACAAGCTTACTGACCCGTTTTTCCTCCTGTGTTTGGAACATAGCAGTTGCTCAGTGTTGTTTATAAAATAGATTGGTGCAAATTAGACTGGGAATTTCTACTCTAAGTCTTTCTCTTAAAGAATCTTACTTCTCAAATGTCCCTTTTTATCAATATAATAAAATTATGCACTCAACCTTAATGTATTAAGATTGCAACTTGTATGTTCTACATACAGAGTAATGTAGATTTGCGTAGAGTTGTTTGGAGAAACATACGAAAGGAGCAAAGCTCAGTATTTTGTTGTTAATCTAGTTTGGGTCAATTTCCTTTATTAGATCTACCGCTTCATGACAAATTTCCACCAACCTTAGCAGCTGAAAATAAACATTTCTAATCTCACACTTTCTATGGATTAGGGATTTAGGATGTGCTTAGTTAGGTGCATTCTCTGGCTCCTGGTCTCTCAGAAGATTGAGATCAAGGTATGTAGATATGTTATGGTTTAGATTTGAAGTGTTCCTCAAAAGTCTCATGTTTTTGGAAGAAGATGGATCGTATGAGCATTGTGCTCATAAGCAAGTTAATCTATTGATTTCATGGACTGTTAGGAGGTGGCTAGAGGGGATACCTGGAAGGGTGTATACTTGACCCTAGCTCCTTCCTTGTCTCTCTGCTTCCTGGCCACTATTCCCTGAATAGTTTTCCTCCGTAATAAGCCCCACCACCACTGCCTGCTGACTATGCAAGGACTGAGACCTCTGAAACTATGACCTAAATTAAACCTTCCAGTAACAGAAAGTAAAGTTTCTCAATACAAGTGTGATCTATGGAAGCAAAATGCCTCCTAAAACCACATCACTTTTATTAGTAGAGCTCACCCTTAATACTAACTACAGTCATATGTTTGGAGTTCTAACCAGAAAACAAAGATTTATTAGTGTGGTTTTTTTTACAGAAAGCAAAGGTATGTGCACAAATAGTAACTGGGATCAGCTGGGGTCATTTAGGGGTCAAATTCTGGCTATCCAAGGTCACTCATGTGTAAAATTAAACTTAGCAAGCCCTTTCCACAGCTTTATAATAGCTTATTTGTTGATGGCTTTTTGTTGCCCTCTTCCCCCACTTTCAGTATCTACAAGACTAGACGTGAAGGTAGAGGGGGAAGTTGTTGGCTATAGTTATTTTTTACAGAGAAAATAGAATCCTTGAACTTCTGTTGTTATTAAATAAAAATTACATCATATGAAGTGGATTGCAAAACTGGACATCATTTGTTCGACCTCGGGGCAGTTTTCTCTCCCGTGTTGGTACATAAACCTGGGCCCAGTTGAGCCTGTGGCTCTTCCTGCGCCTGGAGGACCGCAGGGAGTCAGTGTGTTCCCGGGCTCTCGCCATCTTCCTTCTGGCTGCTGCACTTTACACGCAGGCTGTTTAATGGGAAGTTTGTTTCAGCAGCATTCATTCTTGTGTGCTCATCACCAGACATTGAGCGAAGCACTGGGCATGTGGCAGGAAACAACATGGTCCACGTCTGAGGATGTGCTAGGACACTAATGGCATCTGTGCTGGGGTCAGGGAGAAGAAAGCAGCGGCTGAACTGGTCCAAGGTTCAGTGGCCGCACAGGGGAATTTACCTCACAGGACCGTCTACAGATGTCCTGCTCCCTGCGGGTTGTCACACACTCACTTGGTTCTATTCCCTCCAGATCTGCTCACTAACAAAATATCCCCTATTTCTCAAGTGGTTTGGCCACTGCTGTATTTCGGCATCTTCTGTTTTCACCCATATGTTTATTGTCATCACATCCATTCCCCCACAATGGATTTTACTTTTCCCCTAAACCTTTGTCTCCAATTCTGTTTTCCTCATTTATTTCAGCATTTTTCTCAATCAGAAACCAATACTACTAATAAATTAGTATCATTACCCATGCAAACAGCTTTTTTCTTAAAATTTACATAAGGATGTGATTGTCTGGTAGTCTGGGTTATTATAATTGAATTTTATGTTTTCTTTTTGTTTGTTATTGCTTATTAATCCCAGTGAATCTCTAAGTCATGGAATTCAGGCAGAATAAGGCAGAAGTTTGGAGTAGGTCATTTCACTACATTTTGTTTAGAATATCTTGGGTAGTTGTGAGGACATCTTGATGTGGAGAACTTTCAGGCTTTTCTCAGAGAAATCTCAACCTATTTTTTCAACCAGTTCTAGTTTTTATTCTACTTTTTCTTTCTTATATCTCGCTTTTTATATGAAACTTGAAGCCTATATTGACACAGCAGGATATTAAATGGCCAGTGTTAGTTATAGATTTATAAAAATGGCTTAGAAATTAGTCTTCAGGCATGATGATAAACAGTGCTGGAACTTGGAAGGTACGAATCATCCTACTGTACCCTGCCCTGGTCCAACCTCATTGGCGACATACCATTTACCTCAGGGAGATGTGGGTAAACAGGTGCTGCCAGAGAAGGATGGATGGACACAAGGAAGGAACATATGGTATGACTGAAAGAACAGAAGGTGCTTACCTTAGCCAGGAGGAGACTTTACAGAAAAATATCACAGTAGAAGTTGGAGGTACAGTGATGTGGCCATATGCAGTCAGAGAATTCACTTTGTTTAACCTTTAGGCTGAGGCCAACAAGAAGGAAAGATTATTTTTTTCATTCTGAGAGCTTTTCTGTGACCACCATTACTGATGCTAGATTAGAAATGTGTGCCCATAGCTTATATGTTACACTGGCTTCAGTCAGCAGATGGAATCTGATCCTGCAGTGTTGTCAATGTGACCAAGGACACTGGAGGAAAACGAAGCGGGCTTTGAACGTAAGCGCAACTCCTTTTAACTATGCGACTTCATCCTTGATTTTTAATGTTCACATACCTAAAAGGAGACCAACAGTATTACCTATTTCAGGATATTGTGGGGTGATAAAATAAAATGATGCATTTAAAATGATCAATACAGTGCCTCAAACATGTTAAGGATCAGAGTTATTATTGGGAAGATGGTGAGGTTACCGAAATCTGTGTTTGGTAGGTAAACCGATGTTAGTCAATAAATGACGTTTGTTGTAGAGTGTCAGTAGGCCATTTCAGGTACAGTTGATTAAAATTATCGTTAATGTTCTACTTATTCTTTATGTCATATAGTTATCCAGTTAAAATCAATTAGAAGAAATATAGGTATAAAATAAGGGCTTTTCCCATTTTTGCTTCTGTCCCTCTAGTTTTACTTGTACATGATAAGCTCAAAGTTATGACACTTATATGGAAAGTAGATACCAATTTTCTACTTTTTAATTAACCTTCATCGTATTATACAACATGAATGAATCTAAAGAAATGCACTTTATACAATTAATGAATAAAGCTATGTTGTTAATGTATCTCAGCTCTCGTATGGATTAGGTATTTAGAGAAAGTTTGAGTAAATGAAACCCTAAAACACACATTTTTTGCCAAAACAAATATTCCTTATCTGAATATATTTTTCTCATCTTTGTATTGAATTTAAAATATTAACAATATTTTTCAGCATGTTAGAGTACTAGTTGTTACTTACACTCTGCTTGTAGGACCTTATCTTAAATATCCATAAATACTTAATATGAAAACTGTGAAATTGATGTGTTGGCCATGAATCTTTAACCCTGTTTATTGTATTTGTCAATAATGTTACCAAGAAAATAAACATTTGTCATTAAAAGAGAGACTGTAGGCAAGGTCATGTCTCTGGGTGTTAATTATCTCCTAGATCAACCTACTTCTCTGGTAGGTTAGTTACTGCCAAGAAAGGAAGGTTGGTGCCTACAGAAGACAGCCTTGATGTGATAGATGTGTTTTCCTCAGATAAGAATGACTGGGAACAGTTGCTTTATAATCTAGAAATAAACTATTCAAGAGTTTGGGTTTTCTTCATGACAGTATAATGACCAAGAAATAACATAGCTATACACTCATTTTTGCTTCATTTTAGAACATGGCAGTGTACTATTAATCCAAAGAAGTAATTTTGCCCCTTGGTTAAAGATCTTGGACTTTAGTATGAGAACTAATTAGAAATCTGGCATCTTTACATGATTGATTCTTAACCTTGTCAAAGTATATTAACTTTTCTAGGTGTTTCTCTTTTTCCCTTCCTGTAAAATGTAGAAAACTGCTAGACCTGGTGTTTTGTGGAGGTGAGGTCAGATCAATAGGAATGCTCTAATTACAGAGGTTGCTACCTGGTAAGAAACAAGAGTACCTATCACTATTAATAGGAAGAGCAGTTCATAAGTCAAGATACATGTTTCTGCTCCCAACTTTCAGACTGTCGAATATTGGGCAATCATGTCATTTCTGTCTTTCTTAACTGGAAAGAGAAAGAAATTGTTTAGCTGATCTTGAATGTTATTTCCAACTCCGAAATGCTATTCTAGTTAGTGGGAGCCTTTAAAAACCCAGAAGTCCCCACCATTTCTAACTGGTAGTTAATTATTTCAGTCTTTTCTTAAGCATTCCTTTATGTGTGAGAGAGACCTTTTTCTTTTCCCCACCTCTGTCTCCCTGGAAATTGCATCGCCTCTGGTTCTAGGGAAAGGTGTTAAGAAGAAAATGAACACCTATTTGCTATAGTGTGAACACTAACTGCTCTTAATTGCTCTCTGTAAGGTAGCTCTCTGTTCATGTGCCTGTAAATTCTCCCTCAGTTTAAAATTTCAGTATCCCCGTATCAAACATAAATTTATATGATACTCGCATAGAAAAATGCACATATTCTAAATTGACCACAGAATGAACCTCTCCAATGTGAATATATTGATGTGACCAGCGTCTAGACTAGGAAATAGTATATCATGAGCACCCCAAAATTTTCATCATGCCCTGTCAGTTCAAAGCTCCCACTGGTAAGCTTCCATCTTAACCTCTAGTGGAACATTATTGGTTACCCTTGCTGGTTTTTGAAGTTCATATAAGTGAAATAATCTAGTAAGTAGTCATTTCTGTTGAATATACAACTAGGAAGGAAATTTCTGGGCACGTGTATGTATATCTCAACTTTCATGCTGAGTGTCAGTTTTCAGACATGATTGTGGCCATTTCTATACCTTTTCCTTAACCTCATCTGAGAACAAAGGTTCGTTTCTGACTGTTTACCTATTTTAAGGACACCATTCCTCAGTAGACTCCACTTGTGGATTACACAGCTTGTCCTCCAGCAGCTGGGCGCTTTACCTCAGGTGATGACTGAATCAGGCCTGCCTGGAATAAACTCTGGCTGGACATTTCAAATCCATGCCTGTTGTTCTTGCATGATTCTCATTAATGCTCCTTTTATTTTCATAGTTTCCTGGAGGGGCATGAAAATATTCTAAAACTAGTTGTTGATGATGTTTGTAGACTCTCTTAGTGGCTCTTAGCGCAAAACACTGAGTTATACACTTGAAGGAATTAGTGTTATGGTGTGTAAACTATGTCTCAATGAAGCTGTTTTGAAAATGATTCTAGTTTGGATGACAAATTACGTATTCATCCCACTTTTCTCATTTCTACCATTTGCAAGTAAGTTTTTTTTAAAGACAGAGAAAAGAAGAAGGAAGGAAATAAATGAACCCAGATGCTTCATTTGAAAAAACAAAACAAAAAATAACAGACTTCCCCTACTGCAGTTTCTGAAGCAGTTCCTATAGGAGATGGCTTCCGGTGTACATGAAAGTGGATTATGCCACATCAGTGATTAAGCTAACATTTCTTGAGAGGGGACTTTTTCATGAGCAGTGGGCTTATTTTATATTTTACCAGAAAATACAATGACTTTAAAATAAACTTGCCTTATAAATTTTGCCACAAAATGAAATATTCCACTGAAACTATGATATCTCCGTGACTGTTCCTGGGTGCCATGCCACCATTGGCCTCACTAGTGAATAATGACCATTTTACCGTGCCCTTGGACTCAGTGGGACTGTGATTTAAAGAGAGCAAACAGAATTGGTTGTCTGGGCCTCAGCTTGTTCTTGGTTTGTCTGTCACTGACCTGTCAGCTAGAATACTTACACAGCACTTTTCCCCAGGGGCTGGTTTGCACCTCTCTCGCCACAGAGCAGCTGGGTTTCTGTAGGAAGTATTCCAAGAGGGCAGATAGAAATGCATGGCCTTTTTTTTAAAAAAATCTGGAACATAGAGTCACTTTTATCATACTCTGTTTATCAAATCACAAAATCTGTCCATACTCAAGGGAAAAGCATATAGGTCATTCAACGAGTGAGGGTTGTTTAGGTCACATTGTGAAAAAGTACATGTAAAATAGGAGATATTTTAGGATGCAGCTTTAAAAAAATATGGCTTCCCATCTATCTGGGTCTTCTCTTTCCTTCACCAGTATTGCTCCTGTCCTGCTCAGTTTGGCTCTGCTCCATATAGTGGTCCTGACCTGCAAGGGAGTCACGGCTGATCAGAGTTGCCAGGCGTAAGAGTGCTCCAGGTATTCCTGAGTGAGCCTTCAGCCCTCACAGGCATTTGGATTGGGCAGTTGTACCAACTTCACCAAATGGGTCTGCAACACTCTCTAGTGAGTCTCTGCCCTCTGGGGATTCTGCTGTTCTCAGATCCATCAAACATCTTTACTTTCCTCTGCTTTTTCTTACAAACATTGATATTGTTATTCTGAGTGGCTTGTTCTTCCTGCTTCTAATTTGGAGTTTGTGAGATACATTTTCTTCCAGTTTGGTGTAACTGTTCTTCCTTCATAGGATTTTTTTCCCACTTCATTCTATTTATAGGTGGGGGTTTTGGGCAAGAGCCAAAATTGTTGTGCCACTACCATCACCATCTTAACTGAATTCACTCAGGGTATTCTTCTAAAAATGTGAATTGGTTCATGCCCATGCTGTCTAAACTCCAGTACCTGATCTTCCATAGACACTCACCCATCAGGATTCCAGCTTCCTCAGCTGTCCTTTCCCCAGAGCTCCCCATGCATCCCCACGTCCTCCCTCCTCAGGGCTGTCTTTCTTTTCTACTGGTTTAGGTTTACGTTCGATCTTCTGAAAGGGCCTGGATGTGACAACTTCTTGTTTTGTAGGTATTATAAATGCCATGTCCTTAAGTAGTCTTGGCCTCCACTTGTGGTGTCTTCTTGTCATTCTCTACTGTATTACCTCATTAATTTTCAGCACTGTACTTATTATCATTGCATGATATTTTTATCAGATTCTCCCCCCTACCCCCCACAAACACTGTAATGTAAGGAATTTTGTCTGTCTTAAACACTACCCCCAGTGCCTGTCACTCAGGGGATGTTGCATAACTGTTGGTATTTTGGATGAAGGAATAAGTGAGTGAATGAAAAGTGAAGGACCCGTACAATTTCTCTGATTATATGACAGCTGTCATCATGGTCTTCAAGCTGACATGTCTTTTTGGACCTGAGTTTACTTAAGAAGCCTTTCTGTTGCCAACAGTAAACCATGACATTCATGAGGAATATGCCTGAGGGAGGCATATTTCTTTTATCTGTAAAGTCACAAATGTTAGATATGAAACTTCCTTCATAAAGTGCAGCAAAATGTAACTGAAAACTTTAAGTGACTTCTTAATACTTCTTTGAATGCAGAACTAAAATCATTTCTAAAGCCATTAAAATACATTCAGCCACAAAAATACATGCTACACTACATTACACAAGAATTTTATTTTTAAGAGGTTCTTACTATTTCCTCTAGATGCTCTCTTGTCTGGAAGATGATAGAGTCCAGATTAATTTGAAAACCAGTCATACTGATCTGTAATAGGAAAGACAAGCTATCTTTGGGCAACTTTAATCTGATTTTTCTTTTCACCTCAAGATTACTTGTTAACAAAGGCATTTTCTTCAAGTACAGCACTTCATCTTAATTGACCAGGTTTTCTGGTTTCTCTGCCTATTCCTCTGTCTTGGGAGCATGCGCCTGGAGCTGTGTGGTCAGCGGAAGCAGTCTCACCTTAGTACAGCTGTCCTTAGTCTCACTATAGGCAGACTTCACCCCTACCTTCTCAGGCTGACTCTGGCTGGCGTCGAGATAAGCCCAAGCAGTGCCTTCCTGACCTGATGGCCCATTGTCACATCTAGACAATGTTGGGACAAGCTCTACTTTCTCATAAATTATCATTGCCCTTCCTGTGTCTACTCAAGGTTTCATTGCTGAACTGCCTCGTAGCTAGTGAGTATATGAAACTCTTTACATAGAGGAATGCAATGTTACAGATTGAAGCATCCCAACTCTGCACTAAAAAGTCAACCTGTTGTTTTCTTTGACTCATTTTTTTCTAGCAAGATTTGTGTCTTAAGTTGGGTGTGGTGGCGCACACCTGTAATCCCAGCACTCAAGAGGTTGAGATAGGAGGATTGCCATGAGTCTCAGGTCCACCTGGGCTCCATAGTGCGTTCAGCCCTAGCCTGAACTACAGAGCAAGACACTGCCTCAAAAAAAAGTGTTTTTACTTTCTTTTCTTTCCCCTATAAGTAATGGAACCTGCATAATCATGTAAAAACAAAAAGCAAACAAAAAGATACTGCCCCAATCCCTGGTGGCAGTGATCCTGGGTTTATACAAGCTTTATGAACTCTTTGCTCAGGGAAAAAAAATCATTACCATATCTAATACTTTATGTTTATTCTCTATGGGCCCTGCACCTAATATGTATTTTTTATCTCATTTAATTCCCACCTTATCCCTGCAGCATAGGTGATCATGTTCCCGTTTTACTAGCAGTGGAAACTGAGGTTCAGGGAGGTTAAAAGAAAAGCTGACTCTTAGTCTGTGGGTCTTTGGCTAACCTCACAGTCTCTGCCACTGCGTGCGTGCGTGCGTGCGTGTGTGTGCGTGTGTGTGTGTGTGACATTTTGGAGGGTTAGCAGCATTGTGCAGTAGAAATATATTGTGAACCATGAATTCAAGCCACAAGCATGATTTTACATTTTATTTTACCCATGCTTTAAAAAGTCAACAGAAACAGTGAAATCAGTCTTTTTTTCATTATACCAATGTCGTAAGTAGTAAAATTTTAACATGCAGCCAATATAAATTATTAATGGGTCATTTTGCTTTCTTTTATACAGTCTTCAAAATCTAGTATATATTTCCCATTTACAGCGAATTTTGATGTGGTCTAGCCATGTTTCAAGTGCTCATGAGCTGAAGGAAGCCAGAGGCTACTGTACTGGATTACTCAGAAAAAGAAGTGGAGGGTAGGAAGGTGGCAGAGAGACTGTCGGACCGTCAGCGGGGTAAACGGAGGCAAATTAGATGGTCTGCACTTCTTGTTTTCGCTTTCTCAGTCTTTCCCTTCAAAGTCTAGTAATTTCTTAGTAATTTTCAGTTCTTTATACTAGATACAGTTTTTCATCTTTTTACACAAATGGAAACCTACCATACAACTGGATGGTGGTGGGTTTTTTTTTTTTTTTTTTTTTTTTTTTTTTTTTTTTTTTTTTTTTTTTTTTTTTTTTTTTTTTTTTGTTACTGTGTCTTAGAGTGGGTGCCCCCAACCCCCAGGCCAATGACTGGTACCTTCAGTGGCCTTGGAAGGACTGGGACACTTGCGCAAATGAGTGGCGAGCAGGAGGTGGATGGCTAGAGAAGTTTCATCTGCTGTCGGAGCACTCTTAGCTTCTCATGCTTCCGCTGACCTCCCAGGAGGTTGAGCTTCGCCTTCCTCTCCCCTTCTGCCACTGCTTATAATTTCACAGCCTGCTGCATAATGAGTCCACCCTCCCTCCCTCCCTTTGTCCTTTGGAGACTGGTCTTCACCTAAACCAGGCTCTGGTGTCAAAAAGGTTGGGGCCGCTGTGGAGAACGCCTTCCTTAGTGTTTATGCATGTGTGTGTATGTGCATGCTGGCCTGTACATATATGTGTGTGTGCAGGTTCCATTCAATTCAAGTATTTATAGGCAATCCTAGTATGTTCCACATATTTTTCTAGGAAGGTGAAATGTGCCAGATGCCTAGAAAGATGTGCAGAGTCATACATGAGTAAATCTTCAGCAACAAAACATCCCATACATAGTTGTACCATATTTTAGTTGCCAGTCTTCAGTTGAGAAGCTGTTTGTATTGTGGACGGTGAGTCAGTATAATCTTTAAATCTACTTGTCTTGGTAAGTGTAAATGAACTGACTTTTAAGACAAATTCCTAGGTGTAAAGTAACTAGATGAAAGAATGTCTATTTTTAATTCCTCTCTATAGTGCCAACCTGACCTCTAATGAAGTTATATAAAATTACATTTTCATCTACAGTGTATAAGAGTGGTTGTTTTTCCTTGCCACCATTACAGTGATTAGCGAACAGTGGTATTTCTTGCCAGTCTTTGACTCATATAGTGATGTGGATTCCACTTTACTCTTCCTTTTCTCGTGGCCCCTAAAGGGCGTTGCACTGCACATCTTTGGTAGAATATATTGCATTCTGTTTAAATTGTTCATGTCCTTGTCTCCCACTCTGTATTGTAAGCTTTTCAACAGCAGGGCTAATGTATTTTTTATACCCTTCTCTAGTGAGTGCAACTTTGCTTAGTGTGCAATAAGCTGGATTTATATTTTTTGCCAGTTAATGAGTAAATGACTTAATTCTGTTTGATTTTATGCTACATAACCTTATACTTGTGCTATCAATTCAATAATTAAAACGACAGCAATAACTGTCAGTGAAACTGTGTGATTTATTGAATTACATGTTCTTTCTTGACTGTATGCTGAGAACAATTACATATTCCTTCTGTAATATCCAGTATGGAAATAGTCAATTGGTTGTCTTAATTTTAATCCTCAAAGTAAGTGTTTCTTTAAATATATCAGACTCTTGTTGCACTGAATAGGTGACAGTAAATACAGTGAAACCAGGTTCCTGTAGCCTCGTCTGCTTCTATCTGATTTATCGTCTGGCAGCGAAGCAGCAATTTCTCCCTGTAGCCTTGGGCATCTGGCTGCCTAGGTCATTAGCCCAGTGGCTATACTGTCTTTTGGTTTTGAGGATCTTGAAATGTGATTTGAAAACAGATTTGGACAGAGAATTTTGTATTCAGCATACTTGGGTCCCTGGAGATAATAACCAATGTTCGATTTTAGAAATTATATCCTATGTCTTCTTCCTTCATGCATACAGGATTTTTAAGAGTTTTGAGAAGTCTTATGGCACACATTGGCTCGATCACAGGAGACTTTTTTTTTCAATAACACCTATCAGTATTTCATAGAATACCAGTTTTCCACGGAATAGAGTAGGAGAAAAGTAAGACATGTTTGTACCAGTGGAGATAAATGATCTAGATGCTCAAGCAATTATCATGACAGATGTATGTTTCAAAGTTTATCATGTATTCATCACACACACAGAGTCATTATTCAGCTATGGGCTTGTTTGCTGTGGAGTTAAATATAGAAATAGGCTATAGGTAAGTGGAAATTTTGTATTGAAACATCTGTTTTTTAATTGACTAACTTGTAATGCCAGTCAGAAAGGTGAAAGCCAATCCAAGAAGTCAGAAATAGATTTAAGCCTGAAAATTGATAACTGAAGAAAGTTAGGATTTTAAAATAACTAAATCAGCTATTAATCTCTCCCATGTAACATTTTCAAATATGTGAAATGTCTCCAGAGGAATTCTTCTAAAACTTCTGTGTTTTCACAAATGCCAACTCATGACTGCTTTTGTTTGTATTTTAAATTATGGCAACTTACTTAACAGGCCATATAAACTTTAATCTGTGCATAGAAAGTCATAAGGGCCCCTCACCCATCTCACCCATGTGACAGCTTGCGGTTTTTTCAGGCTCGCTAATGTACTCACGCTGTGTCTTCCTCTTCTTAGTTTCCCTCTCTTTTCTATGTGCTTCTTAAAACCATCCAGTGTTGACAATTAGGGCCTGAGCGCAGATGCATCCTTTAATTTAATTTGCTACTCCATCATCTGAAACATGACCGAGTGTGTGCTGCTTTTGGCCTTCTGAGTGCTGGGAAATCAATATGTTAATTTGCTTTCATTTTTTCAAACCATCTTTCAGAGGGCAAAGACCTCCTGTGATATGAGAGGCTCACGCCCGGGAAGCGGGTGACTCGGAGACACAGCCCCTCGTGCTGGTACTCCCACCACTTTCTCTCGTGTTAATGATTGTGTTGTAAAGAATATTTATAAATTAACTGGGACTTTAGACACTATTTTCCTCCAGCTAAAAAATGTTCGTGATCGTTACGATTCCAAGCCAGCCCTTAAAACCCCATGCGCCCCTAGTGAATCTAAAACATTCCCCAAAGCAGTTCATACATTGAGGCTACAATAACGATACAGTGATATTTCCAGTTTGGTGTTCTTCAGGCAGATTTTTCTATTAGTATGTTCTGGGGTTGCATCCCTTGCTAGCATACAGATCATCTTGTTGATTCTCATTTTGCTGTGGTTAAGTGAAACCTTCCGGGTTCTGCCTGCCTTGAGTGCTTCAAGGCCCAGACTACAATTTCCCACTCTCCTAGATCTGTACCATGAAAATATTTTACATTAATGAAAGTTAATGCCTGTTATCCTTCTCCCCTTTCGGTGTTATCTAATTGTTCATGCTAGTGGAGTGCATTATTTATGTTTGTTTACCCGCACTGTTCGGTACTTTTGCTTTAACTAATTCATTATGTTTTGAGTTAGTTTCATTTCGATCTTTGTACAGTTAATGGATACATAAATGTAGGAGGCATGGCAGTCTGAGTAACTTCAATTTTGGGGGCCTTTTCACTAGCCACCAACTACTGACTTAGAGAAATCTCCTTTAAACCTTGGGAGATGGTGTGGGTTAGACTCTGATGGTCTCCTTTTCGAGGATGGCAAAACACGAACAGTGAGGTTGTTCCTGTCTTGTGATCAGTAGATGCTAATGCTCTCTGCCATTCCTCAAGCATTTGGTTTTATCCTTTTTTTTTTTCAGCCCGTAGCAGCAATATCTCGCTGAATTTATGCTCAAATATATTTTTTCCTCTTCGGTTGAACTTCTATAGTGTTTTTTTTTTTAAATTCTCACCTTCTAGCAATATCCAAGCTTCCCTTGACTGAGCAGAGATTAACCACAGTTGTTCTTGAATAACATCTTCATCTCCTGTATCTTTTGATGGAAGATGGAAGCCACTGGTGTCTGAAGATTTGAGCACGTTTAAACTAAAGCAGTGAGCTGTTTCATGAGTATTCATCCACCTATTCATATTTCCCTGATACAGCAAATGCAGATGAGGAGCTCAGTGCTTCCATTAGCTTTTATTTAGATTTTTTATTTTTAATTTGTTCCAAAATCATTCTTTTGTTTTTGACATGTTCATAATATTGTAGCCTCCTATCTCCACCGCCCCCCCCCCCCCACATACTTACTCTGCCACATACAAACAAAAGTAGTAATTTGGTCTCCTTTTTCGTTCTTGCCAAAAACTACCTAAATAACCTGAGCTTGCAAAGGTTCTCTGACTTGAAGGTAAATGAGAGCCAAATGAGTGCTTGTGTCTGGTTCCCTTCACTCATGCCTGTGTGTCCCCACCACTGACAGAACTGCAGAGTAATCTTCTCTTGAATCTCTTTAACATACCAATACTCACTTCTTTTGGAAGACCTTGGCTTATTGGGTCAAGGAAGCTCCGTTTTCCCAGATACCATGTTTGAGGGACGATCTCCTGTGTATGTGACTCTCTCTTCCCATGCATGATGCCCTCAGACCTGGCCAACAGCTTTAGCTCAGGCTAACTTGGGATTTCCAGTGGGTTTCAAGAGTCAAACTAAATGGGAATGGCTCTTTTTCTCCCCCTTGTGCTTCACGCTGTCACGGGGACCTTACAAGTAGGCTGTCCTGTGCTTTGTGTCCTGTGGGACCCTTTGGAGGCAGTGCTTTTCTATCTGGCACATGCCAGATGGTGGAAGGAACATACAGTAATGAACTCAACATCAGGCGCCCCTCTAACCTGCTGCCTTCGGCTTTTTAGAACAAACCTTTACAGAGCAGCAGGCTTTTTCCCTGGCATATGTTATTCCCTTGGCGATTTCTCATCCTTCTGTCTAAGACCCTGTTATCCTTTCAGATGGCTTAGTGCTGACTGAAGCTTGGAGCCAACGAGATTGATGCCCTCAATCTTGGACCCTATAAATAAAACATCCTTTTGTGATACTTTCAACAATTTCGTAAAAGACCTGATTCATTAAGGGTTTTAGCCCCCTGTCCTCTGAGGTCACACTTTAGTATTCTTTCTTAATTAGGTGCTGATTCTTCCATATTTTGTAACTTCTTATTTAACACCTAAGCTCACCAGGGAACTCACTGTCTAACCGCTCTCTCTCCGTCTCTCATCCAGTAAGGTGTGGTGCGGAGGGATGCATCTTTAAGTGTCACAATTTTAGGTTATGTTAGTTATTTATTCGCTGCTGGGACAAAATACTCAACACACACAATTTAAGAGAGGAAAAATTTATTTTGCTTATAGTTGCAGAAGTTCTCACACCTTCTCAGAAGGTCTTGTGGGAGCCGGCAATGGCAGAAGTACCTAGCAGAGGCTGGAGAGATGCTCACCTCATTGCAGACAGTAACGAAGTGAAAACTGGAGTCAACTGATGTCTGAAGACTCAGGCGAGGCTGGAGCTTTCCTGGGAAGAAGCAGTAATAATGTTTTCTTTTTTTTCTTCCTTTAATTACTTGAAGTTGCCACTTGTGGACCCCCTCCAACACACACACACACACACACACACACACACACACACACACACACACACGAGTGTAGGCACCCTCCCTCATTTCCTGACTCACAAATCAACAGTATATATCTGAAAGCTCTGCCCTGAGCAACCCCTAATCTCAACAAGTTGACCAGTCTTTCCAGGTCAAACACAAGGTATCTGCCCCCTTTAGCCAGGCCCTACCTCCCAATAATATAGTTCAAAATGTATGAAGCTTTTGGGGGCACTCAAGATCCAAACCATAGATAGAAGGGTGTATTTCTAAGTGTCACAGAGTTAGGTGTATAGTCTGCCATCTAGGAGCACGTGACCTTGGACAATCAGTCTCAACAATCCTCAGTCCCCTAAGCTCTATAGTATAGATGATGTATCTTATCTTTCTCATGGGACTATTAAGACATAAGTTAGATAACCATGTAAAATTTCTGCTCTGCATTGAATCTAGAATACAAGATTTCAACAAGTCCTGGCTGTTCATCACCACTATTATTATCATATTTATTATAGTTTTCTTTTTGCCATTAAGCCCATTTAAAAGTCATTTTATGAGCAAATATTAACTGTGGTACTTGCAGCAAATCTCTAATTTACCCTGTATTAAATCTGAAGTTCTTAACGGTCTGTGGCTCAGAACTGAAGGACTTAGGCTTTTTCCAGAGCCAGTGAGATCATTTTTCTTGTTTATTTCAAGCTTAGGAAGATTGCTTTTTCCTCCCTAAACTAACTCTGGTTTTAGGCATATTTTGTTATCTAATAAACCTGTAAAAAATCTAGGTCAGTTTTGTAAGTAAGTATATTTAAGTGAGCCTAGGTGTGGACCGTTTCTCTGAGGTGCTTTTGCACTGAGGTTGGCAGGAGGGAAAATGCCCTCAAATCTCTTTGGTCCAAAATGAACTCAAGGTTTAATTAAGCCTTAACATACACTCCATGGATCTGTAGCAGTACACAGCACGGGGGCTTTGCTTTGTGGTCTCCTCCGCATCTCGGTTTCATGGTTTGCTCACATAGCAGTCACCACACCCATGTCTGCTTGCAAGCTCTTGCAGGCCTTTGGCTGACCACACACGTTGAGGTATGGCTGCGACATAGTGCACTATGTTACTGCATTACTTTTGAGTACAGAGTTGGAAAGTGTAATGTGAATAACAATATTATCATTAAAATGGATTTCCATTAAGTAAGCATTTTATGAATTTAAGTGGGAGGTTAGGACTGTAAAAGATGAGTTGGACTGCAGTACTGATTTTGTGGCATATCTGTGAGTAAGAAATATTAACACATAGGCAAACAGCTGAGATTTACATTGGATTTGACTAATAAAGTAAATGGGCACTGCTGGTATCATGAGGTGGCAGGTATGCCTTGCTTTATTTAGAAATACAAAAGGGAGAAAACCCATAAAATGTAGTTAAAACAGGATCCACCTAGCACATCCTTTCAAACATCACTTCCCATTTCTTTTCCAGACCTTGGCTTCTCCCTGGCCATTTTCCACACCTCTTCCTCTACCCTGCCTCGATCATCTGTTAGCTTTTGTGGCTTCATCTCTAGCCTACTATTGATATTTGCTGTTATCTTTTTTTTTAATGTTAAAAGCTGTCTTCCCTATCCTATGCAAGATCTGACTCACTACTTGTTCGTGACAAGTACAACCTTCAAAGAATAATCGTGGGTGTGACTCAGTTCTGAAACATATATCTTGCAGTACTTTTGTTGATGGACTTCATACTGAATCACACTTTCCATCTGTGCGTTCTTAAAGTTGAGGTGCCCTGAACAGTAAGTCTGACTTTGAAGTCTGACAGAACTGAAGGACAGCCTTTCCCCTTATTCCTTTAGTTGGTTGTTCGCCTATTCATATACTTGATTCTGTATTTCACATTTGCCGAGAGTCCACTATGTAATAATAAAAACAAAAGTTCACAGTTACTGAACTTACTGCTAGGCGGTATGCAAAATTCTTCATATGTTTTAGTTCAGAGATGGTTAAATAATTTCCTTTAAGGCCATCAGTTGGAAAGTGGCATATTTGACATAAAGTCCCGTATTTGAATAGCTCCAACATCCATTCTTCAAACAAGTTGTTAAAGTAATTTTAAAATTATGAACACGCTAAATATTGCATCCTTCACTTTCCACTTACTGAAACAGAGTGTCAGCAATGTGGGGTGAGAGAGAAAAATTTCTACTTTCCTAATGCTGCACTTTTACTCTTTGTGAGTATAGAAGTTGACTCAGAGATGGGAGTTGGTACAGCCCAGAGGACAAAAAATACATTGAAAAGCATCACTGTTTGTCTCCATGAAAGGAAGATAGCTTCTTTCGACATTCAAAGGTTTGCATCAATAAGATAATAAAGGGTTTATTCTCGGCACACTTTTCTCTGTAGCTGAGTTAATTTCTCAGACAGTGTTCTGAAAAGATCACATGTGACCTTGCCCCTGGCCCACAGAAGTGAAGAAGCAGTGAAGAAGCCTCACCACAGAGAATTTACTCTTTGCCGCTTCTCAAATTGAGGCCTACTGGCTTTTTAAATGTGTGACTCATTTTGATGAGTAGAGAAGAACTGTTTTGTAAGCATGCAGGATGAGAAGGTAAAACGGTGGTTCTCACATTTTAAGGAGCCTAATCACAGAGGGGAAATGGGGCATCAAGGGAACTTTAAGGAGCCTCCTCTGTAATGATACTGACCTTGTACATTTGGAGTGGGACTGAAGGGTCTGTACTAACAGACACACCAGGTATTTCTCATGGCAGTAGTCTGAGAGAAACCAGAAAGGCTTGAGTACAAGAAGAGTTACAGAATTTTTCATTCTAGTGAATACATTTGATGGAGGTAATGATCTTCAAAGTGAAGTCTCTAGACAGCACCAGCATCACCTGGGAGCTTGTTAGAAATGCCAATCCAAATGTTCTCAGTCAGAATTCTGGGGTGGGACTATGGTAGCTGTCCTTTAGCAAGAGCTCTCGGTCATTCAGTCATTCTTTATGTACCAGCGTGATGTTGTGGAATTTTATATCATTGGTTCCCAAATGTGACTGCATACTGGAATTACCTGGGAAGGCTTAAAAACTGGGTCACCTACTTAGACATTCTGATTGAGTTGATATGGAAAGTAGCCTCAACACAATAAGGGGTTTTATTTATATATTTATTTATTTATTTATTTTAGGTTTTCAGCTGCAATCATATGCAGCAAAATTTGAGAACCAGTGCCCTGCAGATCGGGTTACTTAAGGTTTTTTTTTTTTTTTTTTTTACTGTGTTATGTGAAAACTTCAGTACAAGCACTCTTCTTCCCCAGTCATTCATAGTAAAATGGCCTTATGTTAAAGAAATGATAAATGTTATATAGTGTCCAGGCAGCATGCTTATTTTTTACATTGTCTTTACATTTACAGTCTGATAATGTAAATGTTAAATAACTTCCTCAGCGCCACTGGGAAAATCAGAGACAAGGTTGAAATTAAAACCCCCTCGGCTGTCCCTCCCTCAGCCTGCTGGCCGGGCCACTGGGTCACACAAACTCTTATGTCATTTGCTGCCTTAGTTCCCTCAGGTGCATCATCTTCTGTGTTGTTACTGCTATGGAAGCAATCGGCAAAGTTGTGATGCCCAGGCTACAAAACCTGCAGCGTCTCTATCTGCAGGGGGCTGCCTGTAAGAGTGCATCTATAGGCAGATACCTCAGAGACTGGGAGTAATAAAAAAATAATTTGGGGGAATGGGTGCCTGCTAAACACTTCAGTTTAGCAGAAACAAAAAATATTAATTTCAGTGAAGTTCATCAGAAAGTACCAGTAATTTACAAATAGCATTTCGTAATGGAAAACATGCTTACTCAGTCTCTCAGTGCTGCCCCTCATTGAAACGCAGAAGCAAGCAATATTAATCTGCTGCCCCACCTGCACCTTCAATAACATATATAGCAAATAGAGTATTTAATCAGTGTCACTGGCTGTATGGTTCTGTGACTCTAGCATTTCTCAAAGTGCTTCTTCAAGGACATAGAAGTTATTACTCACGGCTGAAGCGAATTGATTCTACTTTTTCTAAGCCTGTAGGATACGTAGAATTGACAAGAATTCCATTGATTCTTCACCCTCTCTTCTCCACGTCCTGGAGATTGTGGTTGTTTTAACAAGGCACATCACAAATGAGTTGTCATACCTCAACGTTGTTCAAAGGAGGAAAACTCAGGGCGATTAAGCTGTTACAAAGCATGCACTCACTCTGGCACAAAAACATGTATTTTGTGTCTCTGGTGAGCAAAACTAAAAAGAGGCACATCAGCGGGCGAGGCCACTCGATCTCAATTGACTCTTGTATAAATTATTTGCTTGTCTTCCGCTTCAGTGATTATGTAATTTTCTCTCATGTTAGTTGCAATTTTTCAGCCTACTGTGAGAAAATATGGCTGGTGCCTATTAATTCCATCAAAGGTCAGTTGTACTGATTAAAGCTATTTAAAAAAAAAAACGTGGAAACATTACTTGCTGGGAAGGCAGAAATGGTGATGTATAGCATTTTTCTTCAGTTTTACTGTTGATTAGATAAATCAGAAAGCTCTAATGCCTTTAATCCTGTCCCAGACCTTTCCCTTGAATTAACTCTTTAAACATCTCTGCATAGAGCTGTAAATAAAGATAGTAAGTTTGTTTATTGTTTTTCTTTAAGTCATTTGTGCTTAGATCCTTCCAAGAACGCCCTCCTTCTTCCTTAATCCTTCTCTCTCACAGGAGTTTGACCTCTTCTGACTTGGACACCTTTTGGTAGTACTTATTAATGTAAACTATTATTTTTAAAGTATAGAATTTAAATGTGCATATTGGTAAAAAATAGCATTTTAGAATGAATTTTCAAAATAAAACATTTATATTCAAAAGATGCACAGTGGCTGAGTTGTGAAGCTGATTGGATTGAAGGTAGGATTAAATAAATGAATACATGTTATTCTGGACTATTCTTCAAACCTCTGCTTTGTTTATGAATATTACCTGGAAACTCAAATTTTAATGAAAGATATATGTACATAGCGGTTTGCTGAATTATACATTACCTCATAATTTATTTTGTCAAAATCTTCCCTGTTAAAGAAACTGAGTCTAAGATGTATTGTGACCCACCCCAGGGCTTGTTATTTCTGTTAAGATTTTATTTGAATTTGTCTTTTTGTCTGATAAATCGGAGAGTTTTAAGGCTTAGTTGTTAACTTTGACTTCTGTACATGAAGTTTTCATAACACTCTATCTTTCTCATACAAAAGCATGAGGGCTGGAGGAATGGCACGTGAGTGCTTAAAGTGCTTGCCTTGTAAGCTCAAGGCCATGAGCTCCATTCCTCAGCACCACATAAAGCCGGGCGTGGTGGCTCACACTTGTAATCCCAGCACTTTGAAGGCTGAGACAGGTGGATTGCTGTGAGTCCAAGGCCAGCCTAGGCTACAGAGTGAGTGAGTTTAGTACCAGCCTGGGCTATAGATGACCTAGAGACTCGAATCGCCAGAGAGACTCGAATCAGTCTCCAGTTCCACATATATGTCTGTATGTCTATCTTTTTGTTATTAAGTAAGTAGATTTTAATCATTTTTTGTTTTTGTTAAACTGAAGTCTAATCTAGAAGAAATCTTACTATGTTTTTCTACTATCTGTTACCTATGCACAGGAATGCTGAACTGACTTTTAGTTGTTAGTCCTTTTTGGGTAATTACCAAAGTAACTAGGTCATCTGATCTACTGCTTAATCATCAGCCTTACATTCATTTATCTATGTAATAATATTTGTCTCATACTGAAGTCCTTTCGGCTTTTATAAAAATGCCTTAAAACATTGACACTGTAAGTTTAGAGTTTTCTGTAATTTAAAAACAATCAAACCCAATCTATTTTTAATTGATTGAAAATTCCAGATCAGAGTGGACCTCTTACTCACTTGTTCACTTTTCTATTCAGCCATAGGGCATGTGTGCTTAATAGTGGATGGAGTTGTTAGCAGGTATTCTTTAGAACTTTCCTTGTTAAGAATATGCTTGCATGGGTGTTGAAAAGCAAGTTGAAAGTCCATTAGGTAAAAATAATGGTATAAAACAAATAGGCCCTGAACAAGTTTATATCTCTATGAAAAGATTAATTCTTCTTGTCCTTCACTGTTGATCTTTTAGTCAAAGCTCAGTCTGTCAATGCCCTGACAACGTCCCCTTCTCTTCTTGCTTCTCTGCAAATGTAAGGCCGCTGCAGCAGGGCTCTTCCTAGTGTGTCTGATTCTTCTCAGAGCAGCTATGTGGTTGAATTGTCTGCCTGGGCCTGAGAAGAAAAAGGTGGTCAAGACCCTGTTTCCAAAGAGCTCGTAGTCTGGTAATCAGTCACATGAACTCAGAGTCAGAAAATAATATAATCAATGCTTTAGGGACAATGTGTGTGCTGTGTGCTACATCAGGATAGAGTAACAATTTTGCCTGAAATGCCAGTCACCTTCTTGAAAGAGGCCATGTGCAGAGATCTGAAAAATCTCCGTGTGCCCATATACTAAGCTTAGGGGAGCTCCAGGAATGGAGGCTCGTACTGGAAAAGCCTTGTCACCCTCAAAATATCTTGGCCCCTTGTTTGATGATATACAAAATTCAAAGTTCTAGTGTTTCTGTCTAATGTAAGACTTTATTTTCTGTTAAAAAGTCTACCTTTGATGGTACTGCTGTTGCACATCGCCAACACTTATGTGTCATTGTGTATGGAGTGCAGCTGCTTTCACTGAACGTGTAACGTTTTGCTGAAAAAGAATGACAGTGGGAACATCAGTTCAGGGAGACAGGTGGGAAAGCCAGTCTCTCTTCTATGGGATAGGTCCTTGGTGTTGCCTGAGAAAAAGGGAACTCTCCCCTTGTCTGGGACTTCTGCCATCGAGGCGAATGGGCTAGTTGCCAGCAGCCCAGCAGCATCCCACCCACCTCTGGCCTTCCGTCTGTACCTTCTCTTTTCTTGTCCTCTCCATGTGTTCCACCCCCGTTATGGCTGAGATCTAATGGTTAAATCCCATACCACATCAAGAGCAATGAGGAAGGGAGTCCAAGGGGAGAATGAATAGTGGGACATAAAAAGATAGATTGTAACACAAATATAGTATCCGTTATCCAAACTCCAGAACCCAAAATACTTGAAAATGTGAAACTAACGTGGAACCACAAACGGAAAATTCCACACCTGGCCTTGTGATGGGTTACAATCAATACGTAAGCACACTAAAAATATCTAGTAAATTTGTATAAAATAAATATTTTTTTCTTTTAAAATCTGTCCTATATGTATAAGATATATAAGAAACATAAATTTTATATTCAAACATGAGTCCTATCATCAAGATATCTTATTATGTACACATAACTATTTCAGATTTAAAAAAAAGATCAAAATCAGAGAACCTTCTGATCTCAAACATTTTAGTTAAGGGATACTCAACCAGTAATAGAATAAATAGTCATAAATGGTCCGAAAGCTGTGAAGATTAACTGTGCCTACACACCACTCATCTTAGGACATCTTAGTTTTGCGTTCACTTCCTCTTCCTTGCACTGAAATAGAAGATAGTGAGTTTTTGGACCATTTACAAGAGAAACTACTTGAGTTCTCCTTTTCAAGAGCATCCCACTCAACACAGATGTCATGTATGGCCTGTTCCCGGGGTGCTTTCACTAAGGCGTTATGAAGGAGTCAGCACGTTCAACAGTGGAGAAACCGGATGAAGCTGTTAGGGAGCCTGAAGGAGGGAGAAGGTGACCACCAGTACTGTGGGCTAGATAACCCAATCAACATCCTTTATAGGGAAGTTGCAATATACCACTTTTGGTTTTAGCTACGATTTATTTAAAATAAAACAGTATGATATTGCTGCTGACTTTTTTATTTGCATAAGTAACCTTGCAAAGGAAGATAATCTTGGCTGACTGGAGAGACATCAGGTCAAAGATTGTCACGAGTGTGAGTTAACATGAGACCCTTGGCATGAAAAGCTCTCTTATCCACAAATGGCTGAAAGTATTCACATGAAGGCCAAGAACCCATTCAAGGAGGAAACATTGCCCTAAATGCCCTAAGGTGGTTGTCTGCTTTAAGAGTGTTCACATCCATGAGATATCATCACTAGATAAGTGAGCAGGCTGTGATGATGTGCTTTCAGCTAAGGGTGCACAGTTAGTGAAATATGGAGCCCTGGCTCGAGTTCTGTGCCTGCTGTAACTGCAAATAAGTATTTTTGAATGTGTGTGTGTGTGTGTGTGTGTGTGTGTGTGTGTCTGTGTGTGTGTGTGTGTGTGTGTGTGTGTATATATATATCCTCAACTGTCAGATCAATCTAATCTGAAACTAAGTACTAAATTCTTGTGAGTATTATATACTTAATTAAAGTATTATATGCTAAGAAATTGTCTGGAACCTAGGAAGCACAAAATAACATTACTATTTTTGTTGCTTTTTTAGACTATTTAGCTGCTGTCTTTCTCATAGACAGATAAACTCAGCTATGACTTCCCTGAGCAGACAAGAGAAGAAGGGCTTTTCTCAAATTCCCATGGCATTCTTTGCACTTGGTTATATTTTATTGCAATTGAAAGGAATATATAAAGAAAAAAAGAGAAAGACAACACAAAGTCTTTTTTTCATTTTTTTTAATCCTTTAAGCCACTATGAAATTGAATATATCTTAAGATCTAAGCCACCTGGAATCTATGATTTAAAAATTATAAGCAATATTTCATGTAACCCACACTATCAATTATGGGTGAGCTTCTTGATATGGAATAAAATACATTAAATAAAATCAATTAAATTTTAGTCAAGGATCTCTATCTAATCAGGTAGCAGCTGTTAGAAAACCTATGTTTTTATTTAGTATGCTTTCCTTGGATCATCTGGAGGTCACAGTTGGCTGATAGGAATAATGTGATTTTGCATCCAAACCACACTTTGGTTACTGGTTAATAGTGATGCCTGTAGTAGGGCTAAGGTAAAGAAATTCCAGTGTTTAGACCAGAGCTTAGATTTCTTCGTTTTGTCAGCTGGCCTCTGAATCGTCCTGATTTATTTGTTTTGAGTCTCTGGCCAGTTTTTCTGGGGCCATGAACACAAATGGAATCTATTTTCACCAATAACTGTTTGTACCCAGTTTTGACTTGGATGGCCAAGTGGCCTCTCTGCCTGGCCCACATCATTCTTGGCTCTCTTTCTTGCAGCTGCACTGTTCTCTGGGCACTCTGGGTCGCACTGGGGAGGTGTGATGCTCCCTAGCTGTCCGTGGCAGGTTGCATTTGCCTTGTTAGACCATGGAAGTTGCTTGCTGCTGCACTTTGTAATTTGTGTCTCTTGAACATGAGTGGAAAGACCCTAGGAGAATTTTCAGAGAAAAATATAAAACAAAGTCTTTGAAAATGTGAGAACATAATACATGCGTAAGCAGATAGCAGTGTCATTGGTGATTCGTAGGTAATTATTATTCAGTTTTAGGTGGCACTTAAATTCTTTGTCCTGGACGAGAAGATTCATTCGTACACACCATCATTACCCCTCCTGACATGTGCTTTGGTGACACTAATCTGTGTTTTATTTCCTGTAGCAGTAATGAAGGGGTTGTCTTCCATGGCTTTATTATGTTGTCATGTTTTTCCCAGTGATCGTCCTTGCGGTACAAAAGAAACACCTCATGCGGGGATAAACTCCAAAATAGCTGGCATTTAACAGTCACGCTGGCAAGCATCTAGTTTTCTTCCACTTCACTCTTTTCCTTGTCAAGCTGAGTCCTGTGGAATTATTGACCGTGGTCAAACTGATAGTTGTTTGTAATTTTATGACAGAAATAATAGCTACAGTAGAGCTTGTTTCTGAAGACTAGATAGCTTGCATGGGGGTAGTAGGCTCCATGGATCCTCAATTCAAGTCTGCAAATGACTCACTTGCTTTAGAGAGACTGGGGGGGAAAGAGTGGCTCACTAAGCCAAGATGGAGGGTAGCCAAGAGTTGGCGATGTAGTCAGTGAACTTTGTTGTTCAGGGGATCAAATCTAAATCTTATGGTGGAAGCAAAAGTGGAAACATATATACCAGGACCTGTGATGAAGAGAGCAAGAATTAACAGTAGAGATCTCATGGTTTAATTGTATTCCCCTTTTCAAAAAAAAGTCAGTATCTTGTTGTGTAATTCACATTAGCCTTGAACTTATTATGTAGCCCAGTCTGGCATTGAGTGCAGTAGTCTTGTGCCTCAGTTTCCCCAAATGATTAGTTTTTTTAATGATACAATTTTTAAAAAGTAGCTCAAATCATTTTCATTTGATTTTGCAAAAGCAGAACATTGAGGGCTTCTGTAAGGAGCATATCAAGAATGTAGTGATCAGCTCTGTACTTGAGCAGACTCTGGCGACAGCTCATGTATAAAACATGTTAAAGACAGTGAGTGAAATTGATTGTCATTCTACATTAATTTGTTAGATATTTTAATAAAGCCAGTCCACAGCGCAGAATCTGTAGAACTGCCGCATGCTGTATATGCTCCAGTTAAGGCATTTAGTATATTGCTTTCCAGCTGTGCCTTTTTACATCTGTGTCATTCAGATAAATGAGAGTTTCTCAAGGCAATGACATTGCCCCCTTTCTATTTGATGGTCTACCAGAAATACAGTGCCTACCACAGAGTGCTGCTAGTGGTACTCGGAGAATTGAATTGGACCAAAAATTGCATCTACAACCGGATGCATTTAAGCAGATATCTAGCTACAAACTTTAAGTTGTCCAGTACAAACTGTGAAAGGAAAGGTGAAAGAAAAATGTGAGGAAGATAGGAGGAGTATGAGTAATAGGTCACAGGAAAATGAAGGTGGCACGCATGCTTCAAGTTCTCAGCCCTTGCTCTTTCAGGGTCTCTCTTCTGACTGAAGGGTCAAGGCCCCTGCCCTCACTGCTTCCTCTGACCGTGGACAAACAAAAACATTGACACAGTTGTGAAGCTGCAAGTTTCCTCCAGTCCAGGCAAATTGCCTACTTTCTAGAATCTCCTTCTTGGCAGTTGTTAAGTCACTTAAGAGTGTCTCTGAGTTAAAAACAAACCAAACCAAATAAATAAATAAATAAAAGGAAGGAAAGAAAAAAGAAAGAAGAAAGGAAGGAAAGGAAGAAAGAAAGAAAGAAAGAAAGAAAGAAAGAAAGAAGAAAATATTTTATATTTCAAATAGGATGTGAGTAAATGGAAAGACTTAAAAAAACAGAGTCCCAGTTTTAATGTTATTTTAATTCTTTGTATGTTAGATAAAGAGCCAACCAGTATAGAAATAACAGCTCACTTATTTTTGTCATTCTTTAGGGCAGGTAATGTTATCCTCATTAATGTTATAGGTGAGGGAACTAAGGCGAAGAGAGCTACAACAGCCTGTCCAGTGTCATGTCACAGATAGAGGATGTAGAAGAGCCAGGATTCAGCCCAGGTCATCTGGCTGCAGAGTCTTCACTCTTCCTTGCTGTACCATCTTCATTTGTTTAGGTATTTACTGAAATACAAAGATTAGAGAAACCTGGAGTTGCCAGGGATTCTCTAGCCACAGGATTCTTTGAAAATTCAGCCTGTTAAAGACCAAAGTCATTATCTGCAGGACCCTGACTGGGCCAGGGTAATGGAAGGCAGAAGGGGCCCTGACCCAGATAATCTCATCTGAGACTGGCAGGAGTGGGACCACTGCATCCTGTCCCAGGCCCAGGACAGCCTACAACTCAAGTTTCAGCTCCTTACTCTGTTCAAGTTTCCCCTGGCCTGAGACCCTTTACCAAAAATCATGTGACCAGGCTTCAAAAATCCTGCTATGCTGATAAGGTGATTTTTTCAGACCTCAAACTTCCTCCAATCAGAAAATGACCCACGCTGTACAATCCTGGCTTACCCTCCTTCCTCCGACTGCTTATAAGCCTAGCCCCACAGACAATAAACAGCTGTACACTGGTGTTTTCTCCTGTGTGTTCTTCCTTCATACTCACAGCCACTCTGGACCCTGTTCCTTGATCATTGGTGGCCCACAGCGTCCAGGGACCCTGAAGACCCCAACAATTACCAACACCAATGACTGATTATTTCCTTGAAGCCTCTCCTTCCACCAAAAACCTAATGAGCTCTACTGTGTGCTAGAATTTAAAAGAAAAACTGGGTAACCGTAACACACCTCTGCTGAGCAGCTTCCCACTGAGCTGGCAGATACCATGCCACAAAGTTGACTGCCATAGTAGGAGAGGCCCTGATCCCAGTGGGACTATGATCAAGGAGACATACAGATCCTGTGCGGAGGGAGATCAGGACTCTATAAAAGAAGAAGATAAACAGATGCAGAAAAAGGCAAAGCAAAGGCCGAAAAAAGGTGTTGTGCCGAACCTGGCAGTGGTGGAATTGAATGTAGGGAATGTATGGACTTAATTTGGAAGAGATGAAGAAACTAGGGAACTCTTTGAATAGAAATTATTTGTGTTTGAGAAGGACGTGATGGATGAAGGCAAAATGTAATAACAAGTGTCCTTTACAGTGCTGTCCATGGGAGGGGATAGAGTGGAGGCCACAAACCCAAAAGAACCCATGGACATGAATGAATAACTGTGGTCATGGAATACAGTGGCAAATGGAGACCATGGATGATGTGAATCAAAAAAAAATATTGAAGTGTTAGACTCTGCCATCTTACACTAGGTGATAATTTTAGAAATTCTTTAATCTTAAAAGTTTGCATTGAATTGGAGTATGTGTCGGTTTCTCAGACTAGTTTAGGGAATAAAAAAGGGTTGCTCACTAACAGGATACAGCACAAACCTGGAAGCAAGTTCCAGATCAAACTGGGGTGTGGAGAATACTCACTGTGTAGAGCTTTGTTGTGTATGTATTTTTATCCTTTCTGAAGTATTTCTTTCTATATTTCAAGGTGCATACATTTATAAATATGTATTGTTTTTCACAGATTTCATAAATTTTCTGTTTTATGCCTGTAATAAAATTTGTAGTCTAGTTTTCTTACAAGATTTGTTTGGGGGAAGTAATAGAGTTTTTATGCACCAATGAAGCTTTCTCTCTTCGTACTGTCATCTTAGGGATGTAACGACAACCAAGAATTGTGTGGAAAACAATTAGAAAAGTTCATAGCCCGTAGGAAGCCAGGATTGATTTGCCTGTATAAGTGAGGAACAGTTATTTACAGCTCATGTGGCTAATGGAGAGGCTCCAAGGGCAGAAAGGTTTAAGTTCAAACTCCAGTCCTACCACTTATTGACTCTGTGGCCCCAGTCAATCTTTTAATAATTCTTGATAGCCTCAGTTATTACCTGGTGATGTTGATGTATTTCATATGGTTATGATAGGACTTACTGCATAGAGAATTCAGTGAGGTAGTGCATCGTGCTTTGCTCAGATTGCTCAATAAAGAGTTACCGTCTCTCCTGCCATCCATTACCATCACCACCATTACCGTCATCCTGCAACTGCAGTAATGTTCTTGTTCATAGTTTAACATCTACAATAGAAGCTTGTATAAAACACATCTTCTCTAAAGAGTTCTTAGGAGATGAAATTATATGACACAAATTTCAAAACTAGTTCTAATATGCAAATTATGCAGGACACTGTGTGCTAGTCATAGTTTTTTAGACACTAACCCAAGGCAAATATTAAAGTAGTTCAGCTTGTGGGGACAGGAGGTAAATCCCTGGTTTCCAGGGACTGGAAAGTGCATATAGAAAGCTGGTGTTGAGGGGTGCGGCATGGACTTTCAGCTTTGCAAGAAGACAAAGTTCTAGAGAGCTGTGGCACAACAATATGAGCACACCACTACTGAGCTGTGCATTTGGGAGAGTATTGGGATGGGCAATTCACTGTTATGTGTGCTTTCCCACAATTTGGGAGAATGGAGAGAATGAGACGGGGAGGAAGTAAAGTGGTGGGAAGTGATGGTTTTAGAGCTAGTTACCATTTTATAGGACCACCAAGAATGCAGTCAGTTGTTTGGCAGCTGCATCCATTCCTCATGTGGAACGGGTTAAAGAAAGCACATGCCGCAGAACAGTGCCAAAGACCAAGGTAAGAGCATCTACCTACGCACCTCCCTACCAGCTCCCTCTTGGGTCAGAGTTCAGTCGCCTAGATGATCTCTCTCCCACATTACCAGTGTGCATGGGCCTCTCCAGCTCTTATGTGGATTTCCAGCTCTCACATCTATGAGTGCCTGAAACCAGAAATGCCAGGTGACTGACTGATAAGTCCAACAGCCCAACAGCAGCTGTATGCAGACAGGCAGCACTCCCACAGCAGGTGACTCTAGTGTTGGAAACTTAGTGGCCCACAAGGGAAGACGCACCCAAGGGAATATGAAACTGTACACAAGACTTGTGTCTGATACGTATCACCATTCCTTTTCTTTCTGATGAAATTGCTGCTATTATACCCTTTCTTTCTTAACAAAGGACCTTACTGTTAGCTATGGTGCTTCCATCTATAATCTCAGACTACAATGTGGAGCACTGGGGAGGGAGCAGGCGCTTAATGCTTATGAACTCCTGGGGAATATGTGGTTTTGTTTGAATTTTTGATACTACAGAAGGTAATTTCAATCTTGTCATATTTTCAGTTTTTTGTTATCATTAGTTTTGCTGACCTTTTTAAAGTTCTAGATTATTATTGAATGAATGAATACCATATGTGTGCATACATCAGTTTGTTTTCCTGTGTCCAAAGGAAAAATGGAACTGTGCATAAAAATCACAACAGATCATAATTATTTACCAGCGGGTTGTCAGTTAAGCTCTATGGGGCTGTTATGAGTTAGAGTAAGAGGAGATGCATTGTGATTCACATTGCCAAGCATCACACAACAGAAGAAAAACAAACCACATTTTTCCCAATTATATACTGTCTAGACATGGCATTCAAATGTGAATTGAATATATAGCTGGATCTACTATATCTTCTCACCAAATATTACAAAGAAAAACATTCTTGTTCTGTAAATAAAATTCATGTATATAAACATCCTATTAAATTAATACAACTTTCTCAAATACTGTCAATCATTCAAAACTTTCAGTAAACATTCATTGAGTACCAAAAGTGGCATAAGTGTTTAGGATTCACAGATGAATAAAAGTATCTACCTTAGGGGAGCTTCCAAGCTAATAAATTATTAAAGCAGCAATAAATAATAAATATCCATAATAAATGCTCTGGGAACACAATGAAAAGGGTGATTAATTCTGCCCAAGGGGGTGGAAAAGACTTTGCAGAGGAGGAAACTTTGATCTATGACTAAATGATAACTGGACTTATTAAAGTAAATAATGTTAGCTGCTATAAAAGACAAAATTCCAAATCTCAGCGGCATAACACAATCCACTTATTCCTCACTCTTGTCTTGGGCAGTAGCTCAAATAGAGTCAGAAATGGAGGAAGGGTGACTCTGTTCTACAGAGTTAATTAAGGACATAGGTTTCTCCAGCTCTTGCTTTACCTCCTCCCAGATTGTTGCGGTAAGAGGGCTACAGATGAAAATTTGTATCCATGATGCCAAGAAATCTCCCTTGGCTCCTCCATTTGAATTCTGTTTCCATGGACCTGGACACATGGCTAGAATGAATTGCAAAAGAGATTGAAAAAAATATGTTTTAACCATGTGCACCAATAAGAGAATACGGATGTCACCAAATACTAGTTAGTTTGCTATAGGGAGATTATTTCACATTAAGTAGTTGAGTTTTGATAGCAAGCTAAACTGAAGAGCATGACATTGTATGGAAAGGAGGGAGTATTCTAATTAGGCTAGCGTGCACAGCCTGGATCTTAGATAATTTACTGAGAAATTTTCACTGCTCTTACAGCTGTAGTTCTTCATTGTTGTTTTAATATTATGAACATTTTAATTGACCAATTTGTTTGCCTGAAATTAAATGTTGAAATAGTTGTTCTATTTATCACTTCAAATATGAGAAACTATTATTTAGTAATGTATTTCTTTTTCAAATTGGAACTTTAATTTTTTGGTAAGAGTCATGTTAACACTGGAATGTAAGGATCATGTTTATATGGAAGGGACAGATCACGTGTACAGTTTACATATTTCCCTGCAATTTTCCTAGACACTGAGGTACAAAAGTAATTAATGTTTAATAGCTTGCAGTTGATGACAGGTTCGTAGAAATGACTGTTATTTAAGTAGTCATAAGAAAGCATTGTCACTGCCTGTGACACTCTAAGTGATTGACTTCATATTGACCAGCAACAAAGGTCACCTGTGTTAAGTCATCAAATCATGTATCTTAATGACCTATACATAGAGGCTTAGCATTGAACAGGGTTGTGAGAAGTCTTGGTTTTTTTTCTCTCGAAGTATTTAAGATCTCAAATAAACAGAATATATGATTGCCCTTGAAAATATGATATTTTTGGGACTACTCTATTTATTTCTGTGTCAGAGTGTGTTTGGCTTAATTTATTATAAAACTAAGTGTCATTTTATGCTTCAAGCTGGAAGAGATTTTAAATATGTATGTGAATTTAGCCTCTGTGAAAACAGTAGATTAATGGCACTTTCAGATGAAGAAATATGCAGGTTTTTGGTAAAAATGCTTGACACCACAACTAATTCACTTCATTTATCCATGCTATGGTACTTCGCCCCATTGTATGTTAAGTAGAAACTTGTAAACATAATTAATAGCTACGTCAGGCTTTGTTATCATTTGTAATATAGATAAATATTTCCTCTCTACAAGAAGTGCTTTCATTGGTGATCTGCTGAAAGAACTGAGGGTCAGTCCATGAGAATGACACCCTAGTGCTCTCTCTTGCCACCTCTACGGGGAAGTCCCTTGGATAGGTAACTTTCTTGTGTTACTCTAGCTACTTATTATGTCCCTGTGCTGTATTTTTTGCAGCAAGGTTATATCATCCCAAGTTTAGTGTATGTACTGCCAAAGTGAGCACATGCAGCAAAATTATAGAAATCAATTTAGATTTCGCTTCCCACCATAGCATAGACTAAGATCTTGATCATAATATAGACTAAGGTGTGACCCTGTGACACGTGTTGCCACTCTTTTCAACTTGTATGTGAAACCTAAAAGCAATTTTTTCTAAGTTTATAAGGAAAGTTAACTGATAAAAAATTAAGCCTGCATATTTTAACTGAACAAACCATGAAATATTTCTTGCTGGGGTTAATCAAGGTACCACTCCACCCTAAATCTATATTCTTATTTAGTCTCATGCTCATTCATGAAGCTTTTGCCTAAATTCCAATTGTGGTCGTGAAGGAGGAGGTGGCTTTTGAGCCAGGTTACCATTGAGAAACATTCAATGAAGAATTTGTACTTAATCTCTGGGTTCCATCTCTATCTTCTGGAAGAAATAATGCTGAGTATTCTTTTACCTTTGGTTTCTGATGGGTGTGGACTAGGTTAGAGTTTTAGATGAGTATGGAGAATATATAAAGACAGGCTAGTTTGCCAGCTTTCCAGGTTACTTGTCTTCTGTCCATGCTTCGATCATCTGTTAGCAGTCTTACGTTCTTTTCTTTGTCTCTTCACCTACTCCCTGTATGCTTCTGTTTTTCTCAATCCCCTTTTCTTTTGTTCTCCTTTTCCTCTCCATTGCATTCACAGCGCGTGGAGATGAAATTGTTCAATGAGAGAATGGAAAGTACTACTGAGATGTTCATTCCAGTGTCCCTACCTTAAGTTCTAAGAAGAACAACTCTGGAGTTTTTCACAGACTGTATCTACAATTCTTTTTCGGTTTCTCGTTTTAATTTAAAAACTTTTTATAAAAAAATCAATGCTATCCACCCAGAAGCAGACTACTATAATAAATATGTGAAGATGAAAGAGAATAAGGATATAGCAACCTTAGAATATTTTAGTCTTTATTGGTTAAATCAATCATCCTATTACTTTAGGAGACGAATTACGGTTCATTGCCTATGCTGTTTTAATGATCACATGTAAAGAACTTACTTTAAATTCTCTTTGAAATCTGCAGTTTGGTGGCTTAACCCCTCTTTCACTGGGAAATTTATTGTAGGAGACTATTACTGTTAGCATGTATCATTAAAACATTTTTAGGATTATATTCTCTTCACTGTCTGTGGATATTGTGGCATTCAGTTCTGATTAGTGAGCATATGTAAATTTGTCATTTAAAGGAATGTATGTGTCCTTATTATTATCCAGAGAGTGTCAAATCTAGGTTGACCTCTTGTCTCTGGGCTGATTAGACTGAGCCAGCTGCGACAAGGAGGAGAAGGATGGGTGATCTCTCAGTGAGTAAGGTTGCAACCAAGGCTCAGTTTTCTGCTGGGCCTCTAGGCTTTCTCCTCTGGTATGGGCTAGCACATAGGTTCTTGGTTTTCTCCAAGAGTTTGTGTGAGTAGCTGGCCTCTCCCTGAGGCTGCCTGGCTCTGAAAAAAGCTCACCCATGCTTGACTTGGAAATTGAAGCTCCCAAAAGAGTGAGATCTTCCACTGAAGCTGAGACTCAATTTGTTACAACAGCAGTCCTTTGTCCCAGAGTGCTTCTCTTTTGGCAGTATGGGGTGATCACGGGGACCCTTGGTTTATAATTTTTTTTTCTTAATAAAGCCTATCGATTAACCTATGCCATAGGATGTTTTAGAATTTTCCCTAAACCTTAGTGTTTAATAACTGGGATTCACCCGTCATAACAGCACTGGGCAACGAAATATAAGCCAATTATCTTTGCCCACTAGCAGGGAAGAAAACAGCATGAGTGTATTCAGTGGGATACAGTCCAGACCTGTGTAAGTTAGAGTACATTGTGGTGAGTTTATTGAGGCTGGCTTTGTGGCGGTAGTGGAATCAGTGTGGAATATCCCTACAGGTGTTTAGCTTTCAGGCTAGGAAACAAGAATGTTGACAAATGTAACCTGATGAAATAATCTACTTATGATGTCAATTTAAATAATGATTAAATCTACCATGACATGTACCCAGTCTTCCTGTTTCCCTGCCATCTCTAGACACTGTCTTTATCCAAGATTTCTACCCTTACAATCTCTTACTTTCAGCGCGCAGGACGGGTAAAGGAGAGGGGAAGGATATGCAGACGACACACAAATCCGTTCTGCTTGTGTCAGGCTGTGCAGGAGTGTGTGGGAATTGAAGTCATCCCCACGCCTTCCTCGGTGCCAGATTACCTCCACAAGAAATCTGGCTGCTGGAGGTCTGCATTGGTCAGTGAGGAAAGGGTATGATTTTACGAAATCAGCGTTTGAGAAAATACATAAATTACTTACAGAAAAAAAAATCATTTAAACAACAGAAATATCCTCATCGGTGTACTCCTAGGCAAGCCATTGATTTGTATGTAGCTGAGAAAAGGCAAACCATCTGGGATAAATACCAAGGTAAAAGCCTCTGAGAACTGAGGAGGCTTCTTTCATAAATTACACGAAGTAAATAATGTGGAAAAACAGGTGGGTCAATAAAGCGTGCCACTCATTCAGCATTCAATTGGTGCCTTGTAGATACCGAGTGCTGCGTTAGAAATTATGAAAGTGAGGCTAAAGGAGGTTTTTTTTTTTTTGAGGAGCTCAAATTCTAATGAGAATAATAAAAGATTATATAATGAACATACACTTATAGAAACTGGTGGACAGCTCGCAGTCTCTTGTATAGTTGCTGATATGACTACTAATTATTTATGACTGCTAATGACCATCATGCTTATAAAAGTGTCTGGTAAGTATTATCCATGCTTTGGATACAACAGTTAGTCTATAGGTCTGACTAAAGAAGTTGGAATGGGTGTATTTCTGTATAGCACAAATATTTTATAGAGTTTATGCCTTATTCTTGTTGTTTAAATAATTGCTTTAAAGTTATCAAACATAGTAGAGCATAGAGTATAAAGAGACCTAGGAAGATCTGGGTTAAAAAAATCAAAGTTAAGTTTTATTCAAGAAATAGTACACTCTTCATTTATTCGAAGTTAGTCATGTACCATTGTAAAGGAACCCAATTTCAGTGTCTGCTCAGTAAGAAGAGTTAGACCTTCAGTCTCACAGAATCCTCAGACCATACTGTAAGGCTCATAGGTTCCTAGAGTATCCTCCATATATCTGTGACGAGCCGTAGTTTGTGGATAGGTATATGGAAGTTTGGGGATCATGTTATTAGCACTGGGAGATTAAGGAATACGCTGCTTCCAGTTAAATAGTGGGGATCATGTTATTAGCACTGGGAGATTAAGGAATACGCTGCTTCCAGTTAAATAGTAAAACTTAAGTGGCACCATGGCAAGAACAAATACTATGGAAAACACATGAGATGTAGGGATTGCTATTACTCTTATTTTACAGGAAAGAAAACCAAGCCACGGAGAGTTAACATGGCTTCTAAGATTGATTTGCACTCAGTCTCACCCTAGAGTCCGTATGCAAGTAATTAATATTGATGGCTTAGTACTGGGAAGTTACAGGATAAGAACCAGCATGAAAAGCATATATAAATATATCATACTTTTATTGATTGTCAATTATGCCTTACTGTATTTAAAGTATTTTTAACTCATCTACTCATCTTTCATTCTCTTTGAAGTTAAGCAACAATCAAATGTTTATTGAATATTACTGAACCAAACATTTTAGGTTTTTTCACATTTTCCTCAAAGCAACCTTAAAAAAACCCAAAAAAGTAAGTTTTGTTAAACTCATTTCTCAGAGTAAGACAATGTCTTGAACAGGTTAAATACTTTAGCTATAGCTTTGTATAATCTTTTGCTCAAACCTGTGTAGACTTATTTCTATATAGCTTTTCTTACTCTGTGTGCTGTACTTCCCAATTTTTCATTCTTTGTTTTCCTAAGGAAAATAAATCTTTTTGAGACTGTTTTATTTTTCCCTTTAGTGTCACTACTTATTTGCACAATAAGAATTTTTTTTTACTTCATGTTTGTCAAAGATAATTTAAATTTTGAGACTCAAGAAGGTGTATGTTTCTTTCTTGATTTTAGAAGCTTCTAATAAAAGACGTGCCCTTCTCGTGCATTGTTGCCCCTTGAATTATGTAGGTAGTAATGCTGCGGTTATGATTCAAATTAAGTTTATTACTTCTTATAGTCAGTTTTTAAGAAGCAGGTACAGTACAGCCAACCAATCAGGACATAACTTTTACTTAGTTATTTTTATCCCTCATAGTCATTCTAGAAAATATCTCAAATTTTATTAATATAAAATACATAATTTGTTCATTTCCTTCTTTGCTCACTTCTTTTTACTATCCAGCTGTATACACTCTTTCAGTGTTTTTTAATCCTAAATTTAAATTTAATTCTTCTCTATCCATACACTCTTAAAAAAAAACACATGTGTAATCTAATATTAGGTTGTCAACCTCTCATCACCATAGTTACCATACCTTAAGTGAATATCGTTTACTTTGTTGTAACAGTGTCTAGTCCGTAAGTGGATGCTGATGACTCATTGTTCTGCCGGCAGTGGCCTGTGGTGGGCAGGAACAATGGATACCTGGAAGCTTTCCCAGCTGAAAACTAACTCCTTCCAGTAGACTACCAATTAGAAATCCATTTGGATTAGCCGATTCCTATAAGCTGTCGATGCTTGCTGGGAATGTTAACCCAAGCAGCTGTTTGCACTTTAGTGTAGGAGATATGACTTTAGTGAGACAATCAAACTCTTTTCTTCCTTGTACATAATTAAATTCAGTCACAGTGATGTCGGCAAAGAGATAGTGTGAGTATTCTGAAGCCATGCAGGGAAACATCTGGTGAAGCAGCAGGATTTCAGTGAAGGAGCAACAGGAGGGTTCCAGAGGTGAAGAGGGGTGTGTCCTCCTTAGTCTCCTAGCAACAGCCGCCTTGCCCTCTGTGTAGCATGGGCATTTTCCTCAGCTCTGTACAACAGTACTTCTCCAACTGCGGTGTGCGTGTGAGTCATACGGGGGTCTTAGTGATCTGCAGAATTAGACTCAGCAGGTCGGCGGTGCAGCCCAAGATTTTGCATTCCTAGCAAGCTTCCAGGGGATGTGAGTGCTGCTAGTGTTGAAAACTTCATCTTACGGGGCAAGGCCAAATGGTATCATTGCCCCCATAGCAAGTTGTGGGGATAAGCAACCTATTGGGCATTCTAAGTTTTCTGTTAGCTCTCCTTTCTCTTCTTGATCTGACCTCTTGTTGGGCATCAGCCCTCACTCTGTGAAAGGATTCAGCAGTGACTGAGTTCCTTAAAGAGCAGAGCTGGGCCCAGGAAGTTACAGTGAAGAGTGTGGCTTCCACGCTCGATTCTGCCCTGTTCAGTGCTACCTGTGTTGCCTCTGCCGTGTTGAGTTCTTTATAGGAAAGACAGTTGGTGACATACATGTAAGTAGCTCGTACCACATGACCTCCGCATTTTCCCTTTCTTCATGTTGAGGGGCTTTCTGTGATACTGGTAACAACCATTACGAAACATTCTGATGATGCCTTTGGAGGTGAAGTCCCATATCAATATCCGGCCTGGCAGCTTCCTTCATTTACCATCTGTGAGTTTTTCTCCTTGACTGATACAACTGGTGCCATCTTGGAGATGAGCTGTCGTCCACTCTTTTCCACTTTTACAGAAATTCCTTTATCAGTTCTTCTGAGTCTGTTTAGCAGTTTTATTTTTCAAACAGAAAAATTTCTGGTCTGTGTTTCCTTTCCCCTCCACTGCATCCCTCCCTTCTTTACTCCCTGCTCCCTCCTGAAACAGCTCTTGTGTTCTGGCTCCTGGACGCCTCTATCCTGCCCCCAGAAGTTCTTTTCCAGTGTACTTTATTATCTTGGTTTCCTGCCTTGAGTGTTTGTAACTTTCTTTCACTTTGAAATGCCCCTGCCCCTCTTTCTCTTCATTTCATGTCTCATCTTTTTTAGATTATTCAGAAGTTGTTTCTGTCTGCTCCATGAAACTGGTCATATATTTCTGCCCTGTAAATTGCCTCGCGTAACTCCACTATAGCCATTGCCACCTATTGCAGTCTTTTGTTTTTGAATTTGTTGTATCCAGTTGTTTGTAAGTTACTAAAGAAAAAAAGTTTTTGTTCATTTATGCTTCTAGAAATCCTAGCCCAATGTCTGGGATAGACTGGGACAGACTGGGCGTAGAATAAATATTGAATGAATGACTCCCTTTACTGATCAGCCTGTTTTTTTGTTATTTACTATACATTATATATATATATATATATATATATATATATATATATATATATATATATATTCTGAGACAGGGTCTCACTCTGCAACCCAGATAAGTCCTGAACTCAGGAGGGAGCCCAGGCTGGCCTTGGACTCACGGCAATCCTCCTCTATCGGCCTCCTGAGTGCTGGAATTACAGATGTGTGCCACCACACCCAGCTTATGTGGTGCTGGGGAATGGAACTCAGGTACCCAGCGCTTGGAAGGCAAGTGCTTTAACCACTGAGCCATTCCTCTCGTCTTTCATGTGGCTCTTAGTTTATCTTTCACCTCTCATAAATTATATTTTTCAGCTTTGATTCATCTACAGCATTGGCCAAACAAATGACTTCTTTGATGTTTTCTGTCAATTATCTGTAAATCACTTGTATATTTTATGCCAGGCTTTACTGACTAATCCTGAATGCTGACTCTGGAAAATTGCAGTTCTTTTCACACTAGCTTGTTTGTATTATAGTCAGGCTTCCTGTAGAGGTGGCTTGGCAGCTTTGCCTCCTGGGAGCAGTTGGTGCTTTTGCTGTTGCTTGCTGTCTGTGGACCTTATGTGATGGAGACATCCTTCCGGCTACAGCTGTCAGGTGATGCTTGCAGTATTTTGGTTCTGACATTCAGATGGCCCCGACAATACAGTGCTTCTTATTTTTCCTTTTCATGGGGTCAAAATGATTGTTCAAATGAAATGTCCAATTGATCATTTTCCTGCCATTGATACCTAATAGCATACAGTGCTTTGCATCTAGTAAATAATAGCAGTACTAATAGAGCTATTGATAAGTATAGTTAATAGGGCTTCTGTATAATAATAAATTGTAATGAGAGAGTTAATTGCACAATTAAAGAAAATAATCCTTAGGTAGTGTCAGAGGTCAGTGGTCACTGGGTTGCATGCACAGAAGGAGACCACAACACCAGTTGCTAGGGTTAAAGTGAAAGAAGTGGAGATGGGTAGGATTGTGGGACAGGCCACCTGTGCGACCTGGTTAACATGGAGCTGGAGGACTACAGCGAGCTTAACAGTCTAGAGCAGAGTGCTTCGCATCAGGTCTCTCATCCAGATACTTAGAGGTAGGAACACACAGTAGCATCCAAACCCAGAAAGGTGGACCAAGCAGCACAAAGCCAGGTAAAGAGTCTCAGAGCAAGAGAAACTAGAAACTCAGCAGAAACATCTATGGTGAGGTACCATGGATTTTGGTTTGGTTTGGTTTGGTTTGGTTTTTTAGGCATCTGCCTTTCAAAAATTAAAGGTTCAATATTGAAGAAGTAAAAAGAAAAGGAAAGGTGACTCTTATAGAAATTGTGCTTTGTATTTTGAAACAGAGATCTTCATAAGATCTTATTATTGATAAATGGAAAAAAGGAACATAGGTTAAGCTTAGGCAATTCTTAATGTCTTTTATGCATTTATTTATTAATTTATTATGCTATTTACTTTAGTCGCTTTCCACTGCCATCAGCTGGAAGAATCGGAGATAGGAAGCTCTCTAGAGGGCACGCTCAGGAAATGGAGACAGCGTTTTAATTATAACACAGATAGCAATGGAAAAGCACTGAAGGAACCTGAAATCATAATTATAGATAAGGCAAGAATTCCATGCAGCTATAGTATGTATAGTTTTGACGTGAAAGCAGTAATGTTTCAGTCAATAATGGTTTGCTTTTTTTTCCATTTAGACATAAATCAGAGAAAAGGTCCTTTATAAAGATTTCTAGTTTGGGGGGCTGAAGGAATGGCACAACGGTAGAAGCGCTTGCCTAGGAAGCATAAGGCCTGGGTTCTATTCCTCAGCACCTCATGAAGCTGGACATGGTGGAGCATGCCTGTAATTCCAGCACTCTGGATGCTTAGGCAGGAGGATTGCTGAGTTCAAGGATAGCCTGGTCTACACATTGAGTTCAAGACTATCCTGAGCTACAGAGCAAGACCCTGTTTCAAAAATACACATTTCTAGTTTACATAGCTGTGGCTCTTGTGGAAACTCACTGTGGACTGATGATTTTAAATAGATCCATTTATTAGCACCGTTTTACCAGCACTAACTTCGTTAGTTGCCATTGGATAATGGCCGCTTGCCTTCTACTCCTTGTATCCCACACTTTAGTGCTTTGGAGGCTTGCATAACATCTCAGACACGTTAGGGCAGAATTCTGGTAAGGTCAAGTGCTTGGCCACAAAAAAAACCCTGTCTACATTTTGGCTATCTGGGAGTATCTGTGACTCAGACTGGTTCATGGAACGAGGACGTTCACTACTTATACTAGTTGTAAATTTCTAGATTCCTAGGTCCCTGGCTCTTCATCCATGAATCTAGTTGCCTCAGTTACATTCTCAGTTCTGATGGAATTTCTCCTCATGACTCCCACTATGTTTGGGATTCAAAATAAAGTACCCTTGGTCATTCCACAGCAAAGATGAAAGCAGGATTCCTGTCACCACCCAGGCTTCACCTTTCCATTTTGCCACTCTCCTAGTGATTCTCAGTGGTTTTCCTACTCCATCATTTTGGGGGAAAGAATAATGCATCCTGGTAACCTGCAATTATAGACATTACTGAAATGTTTTGAGCAAATACATAATGAGTATTTGGTACATGCCAGATATCATACAAAGCCTTGGGGTGGATGTTAGATGAATAAACTCAAGTCTTTGCATTCCAGCTTCAGAATGATTCTTCCATTCATTTCTGTGATAGTGCCCATTGTCATTGTTTCCATGGGACTTTGAGGATATCTTATTTGCCTTCTGTGGCAGGGAGGGCAAAGTGTCAACTTGATTGGCTTTGAGATCTTTCTGAGGGATTGCCTCCAGGTGAGTCTCAGTGGTATTGAAGATGTGGCTTTGGGGTTTACGTCTAGTCCCTTGCCTCTTCCTCTGTGGCACTGTTCTCGCGCTTTGCTTCCCAGCCATCACGAACTGAGAAGCTCTGCTAGGTCATTCCCTTCTACCATGTTGTCTCTGCCTCAGAGCCTGCTGACCAACGTGAGCCGTAGCCAACTTTCCTCAAATGGGGGTGCCAAGGGTCGTGTTCTGCAAAGGCAAAGCTGATTACTGCACTTTCTGTAGGCATCAGTTATTGCCCTATTTATTTATTTTTTCCCCTCTGTATTGATATGTATAAGCGCAAAATTTAAGATTTACAGTGAAGTTGAGCATTTTGTGCACATACTTATCTTGTCAAGGTGACAAGGACTTTCTTACTCTCCCTTTGTCCCTCGGTTGATTTTTTTAATCATAAAATTAAGCATCTAAATGTTAACTGTTCTGCTAACTGAAAGGTACGTACTGCTCTTTTTTCAATAGAATTTAGTTCTTACATTGCCTGTTAGGCCTGTTGCTTTTTTATTAACTGATTTTTAATTAACTACTATTTTTATTGTCAAAATATAGAAAATAAATTTGATTGACATTCTGGTATTTTTGACTTATCATGTTCCACTTGCCTTTTTCATCTCTCAGCTTGCATTTTATATTATCATCTGGGGAAATAAAAGCCATTTCTGCAAATGTTGTTTTCTGTTTCCCATTTCATCTCTCATTTGACACAACTTTACAATGTAATATTTACATTTTTCTGAGTAAAATGTGTGCAGTGGATATATCAGACAGGTTCTTCTGGTCCAAATTGTGCAGATCTTCATGTCACCTCATTTCCAGTTAACCTTTCCTCAAGATGATCTTCTGAATGTTGTGATTTTTTTTTACACTTTCTGATTACATTCCTGTAATAATACCTTCTTCTTCTAGGGGTGTTAGTGTGTCTGCATGCCGTCTGCTCAACCTCTTTGCAGTTCCATGATGATTACAGACAAGCAGGTATTTCTGTCCGGGGCCAGTTTCTTCTGTAGATATGATTTTTGCTTCCCTCTTTTCCCACTTTCTCTCACCTTTTTGTCGCTCTTCTCTCTCCCCTTCTCTTCTCTCTCTCTCTCTCTCTTTCTCTCTCTGTCTGAAAGCATTTTATTCATAACTCATTTGAAAAAAATTCCAAATTATTTTCATGGAAAGATGAAGCAAGGACACTTTCAGAAAATTTTCAAACAGAACAAGACAGCGAACTTGAGAGATACCAGGCTTCTCACAAAGGAAGCCCTTTATGGAGTTTTCAGTAGTAAACCTCTGGGGGCCAAAAGAAAAAGCCGACGGCCCTTATAAATCAAAGAGCAGAAGGATAGCCTAGACACTATATAGAACAAAATAGAAAGGGTCCAGTGATGTATAGTTTTATAATACAGTATTGTTTAGTATTGAGATGTGTTAATAGACAATTGTTCTCTTAACTGTGAGTGGAGCAAAGAATTGGTAGAGAGGATGAGAAGCAAAATAAAATGAAACCAAAAAAGAAGAAAAAGAAAAGGTCTGTCCAAGACAAAGAAAGGGACTAGATAGGGGCCAACTTTTTTTTGAGAATGAGGAAAATTTTGAAGGATACTCAGAGATTTCTAATGGTGTGCCTCTGTCCTATGTCATGTCTCACACTGCAGCTGCTAGACATGTGACTATCAAGTACTTGAAATGTGCTTAGTCCGAATTGAGATATTCTGCAAGTACAAAATACATCCTGTTTTATGTTTGGTCTATCACTGTTTTATATTTATGTTCCCAGTCTGAACATTTTTCACAGAGATAAAATATCTTATTAATAACTTTTAAATTGATGACATATTGAAATGGGAATTTTTAGTACATTGTGTTAAATGCAAAATCTTTGTTTCACTTCGTTTAAAATTTTTTATGTGACTATGGAAAAATTTTAAATGACCTATGAAGCTCATACTATGATTTTAGTGGATAGGGCTGGTTCAGCCCAGGCACCATGGCAGTGTGATTATCTTCTATCTCTGTGTGGTTTAAATTTCTAACACTGTGAAAAATTAATTTTCTTTTCTGCCAGCTTTGCTTTTTCTTTATGTTTTTTCTATTAGACATTTTTTGTGGTTGTTTTATCTGTATTTGAGGCTTTATTTTTAAATACGAAAAGAATATGCAGAAAAATACAAAATGTAATTGGAGAATTATTTTTACAGACAGGCCCTGGGTACAATCATTTGAAATAAAGAATTTTTATGTACTTTTTAAGAACTGGTATTAAATTTTGACTATTGATAGATACACTACAACACCCGGGAGAATTAATTGACCCAGAATCCTTCTCCTCTATTCCTAATAGTAGAAGTCAATGTTGCATCTTCGAAAAAGAGAACTTGAACAATTGTTGAAGAAAGAGAAAAATATTTTTGCATATCGTTTTTCACAACTAGACCCCTTCGTCATAAGTGTATATAAGTTCATGATCAAATTGAAGTTTTCTCTATTTGCATTTCTAACTTCGAAAATTAAATTGCTTACATTAAAAATGTATGTGTCTATATCGTATATACATGTGGTTTTTCTAAGAAAAAATGTAAGCCCTCCTGCCCAGGGTGGAGAAGGGGGTCCTTGGCTGGCTCCTACTTCCATCCCCTCCTGACCTGTGATCATCAGAAACTTTCTTCATGCCTCCAGGCCTAGTATTTTTTGAGTGTAACATTTATGCAGTCATTGCAACAACTTACTGAATTGTTGTGAAAATTTATTGATATAATAATCCAAGGCATTTAGCACAATGTCTGGCACAGTATCGTCAATAAATATTAACTGGTCTTACAGCTGTAACTTTGACTCTTAACACATTTACCTCCAGATAGTTTGACCCTCTCTTCTTCTGAGATGAATCAATAGAAGACTGAGTTTTCCAAAATCTTTAGTGAATTAAGAGCATTCTTGGCATTAAAACTTAATTTTCAATCAGAAATCTCAACCCTTCTCTGCTCAGGCAAACGAGCCAGAAATGATTCTGGCCAAAATTTAGCTTTTGGGGAGAGAACCTGGGGGGAGTGACTACAGCCCTGACATCTTCCTGTTGAAATCAAGAACCTCACAGTTTTGCTGTCCCTTAGATGTGTGTCACTTACGCTTCATAGGCACTGACAGGGTTCAAGATGGGTCGGTTAATTCTGGACAGGTGCCCAGAACCATCTACCATCGGAGATTATGTCTTCCTCATTATAAGGTAGGTAGAAGTATGGATAAAAAGTCTAGAAAGGTTAGAAAATCAGTGTATTGACTACACTGAAACATACATTCATGAGGAGAGCTCTGACATTCACACTGTAAGTGCTAGACCATGTCTAGCTCCTTGAAGTGGCATGGCCGTACTGCAGTATTTGAAGATCTATTCAGTTCATATCAGAGTTATAGGAAGAGGCTGTATAAAAACAGTAGACTATCTGTCAACACATGAACAGATAAAGAAAATATAGTATATAGGCACAATGGACAAGTATTCTACCCATAATGAAGAATAACTTTGAGTCATTTGTAGAAAAATGGATGCATCCTAGACCATAATATTAAGTGACATTAAGAAAACATGGAATAATAAATATTACATGGCTTCTCCTATATAATAAATCAAAAATATGAATAATTTAAATAATAAAATACGTGATGGGAAACAGGGAGATAGATTTTATGGAAAAGGGAAGATGATCTGGAAATGGAAGAGATGGGAGGGCATGGAGAAGCAAAAGAAGTACAAATGTTTAACGTGGGAAATACAGGTGCACTAATTCCCTAAATTTAATGTAATTATTATGTATGGCAAACATATACCAATAAAATAATTATGGGAGAAAAATACTAGGGTTCAGTGTTGTGAGTAGAGATGGCAAAGGTAAAGCCGCTAACCTAGGAATAATGGGATGGGAACCAGGGAGGAGGCTCCGTCTCCTGAAGCATTTACTAAAAATTCATGTACAAAGATGAGAGCAGTCGCACTATCTGGTACACTACCTTAAATCTTTCTTGTTTGAGACCCCGTGCCTGGAAAGAGGCGGAGTGTGCAGATGAAAGTTGGGAAATGAGTACAGTACTATTTAATGACTCTCTTCTTAGGAGAAGAGAATGGAGACAGAAGTGGCCAAGTTAGTGATAGTCCCAGTAGCCAATGTGACAAATGTGGCTACTCCTGAGAGACTGTGAACAATTTCAATAATGCCATGGACTGGTATATGGGACTTGAACCAAAGATTCCTCCAAAGAAGATAAAGCTGCTTCTCATGGGAGGCATAGCACATTGGCACATCAGTGAGTCAGTTGCAGAGTTAGCTGGTGGCTTTGTCATGCTCACTTTGTGCATTTCTGGGCCTCAGTCTTCTTGTATGTAAAATGGGATATAAGTTATAGAACCTAATTTGTAGAAGTACTGTGACACTTAATTAGATCAGCAATCTAGAGTACCTGGCATATTTGTGTGTACTCAGTGGGTGTTAGTAATGATGATTATCTGCTTGCTGATGTTCATTCTTTCATAGGCAAGAATTTCAGTAAACAAGACCTTTTCTTTTGGTGATTCAGTCATATGATCCTCTTAGCCCAAAATTTTATTGTGACTAGATCAACTGTAGACCTGGAAGTTACAGTCAGTAGAAAATAGGCTGATTTTTTAAATTTGTCAGTCTATCATCAATTATCTAAAGCTCTCCTGGTTTAAGCTCAGCGTTGAAATCAATGGACAAAGAAAATGTGTGTACAGTAGAGTACTACTCTGCCTTAAAGAAAGAAAAATTTGAGTCATTTGTAGGAAAGTGGATGTATTTTGTGACCATTACACTCAGTGAAATGAATTAGACCCAGAAGATCGAATATTGCATGGTTTTGCTAATAAGAGAAACCCAAAATGTAGATGAGTTAAATAGCTAAATCAGAGGCATACAAGGAAATGGGGAGATGGATTTCTGATAAGGAAGAGGGGATGTGGGAAGGGGCTAGGATGAGAGAGGGACAGGGAGAAAGGAAGGGATGATGACTATATGTGACATGTATGTACACCAGTGCCTCACATTTAAAGCAGCCATTGCATATCAGAAGTACATATTAATAAAAATAACCTTTAGGGCATAACTAAATTTAAATGTAAAAACAGGATTCCTGAGCAATGAGAAGGGTAGAAGAACACTGAATATCTTACAAGAGGAGTTGTGTAGAGATGCTGTCTATCCTCCATTGAGTGGCTATGTGAGAAAGGAAGCTTCTGCCTGGGTCACAGGTTTACACTTGCACATTATTGCAGTGGAACAATGGCGGGGCATTTGTTAGCACCTCTTTTCCTTTGCAGTACTATTTGGCATTCCCACCTATGTCCGTTTGTCTCCACTGCTAGCATGATTGCATCATCTCTCCCCTGCACCATCACGTGGCCCCTTCACCAGTCTCCCCGTGTCCCGTCTTGGACCTTTTGATCCATCCTAATCATGAATGATCTTTCTCAAAAACGTAGTCACCACGGCCTCTCCTTCATGCTTAATGTTCTTTAGTGTACTCATGTTGCTCTTGGAATAAATCCATGTAGCCCTTAGTATCACTTCCAGGCTTGCGTCTTCCAACGGATCACCATCTGGATCACCATCTCTGCTTCCTCTCTGAACTTTCCAGTGCTTCTCTCAAGGGCCATACATGGCAGTACTGGACACCAGAAGTAAGTCCTCCCGACTGCTTCCTTCCCCACCATAAGTGAAGCCCTGCTTGCTCCCTTTCATCCAGCCAGCTCCTGTTGCTACGTGCTGTCTTTGCCCTCTGCCCAGCTCTTTCCGTGGCTGGTCACAACTACATTAGATAATCACCTGTTCACTGCCGCCTTTCGGTCAGAACTGAAACATCACAAGGGCATACGATCAGCATACATTGTTCCTCGTTATATACGTTGTTCCAGCATGGCACCACGTGCATGGTGAATAGTAATTAAATATTTATGGAAAGAATGGACAATGGAAAATGTCATGAAATAAGCCCGAGTCTGATCAGAGAGATGTTCCAATGTTGTTCCCTTTTAAAAGTAATCTCAAAGAGATACTGGATTGAAAGAGGAAGAAGATAAAAGTTTTGCCAGAAAGGATTGGGAGGTAAGAAGCAATGAGGTGATTTTATGAGGGAAGTGTATTAAAGAGACAGAGGCACCCTGGGATTCACTGGAAGTGACGTGGGACAATGTGCAGAGCATAGAAAAAAAAAGTCAGTTAACTGAACTGCAGCCTAAGCGAACAAGCGCCTGTACAATGTAGAGTAATGGCATAGTAGCCTCCTTGTACCAAACAAAAGTAACCTAACCCTTGTTGAACTCCATGTTTTATTTAATCCACTCAGATGTGCGCATTATCTCCTTGAACTCTTAAAACATGGTCCTCTTCGCCACTTTGCAGCTCTACCTGAAAATCCCTGGTGAACAGTTGTCAGTCTACATAGTCCAGTAAACTTCAGGATGTTAATGTTTTAGCACAATACCAAAAAAAGAAAAGAAAAAGAAAAAGGCTTGCCAAGCAACCACATGTCAAAGCAAGCACTGAGCTATGTTCAGTCTGAAGGCTTCTTCTGGGGAAAATGCCACAGTGAATCTCGTCAAACTCCAGTGTGTCTTGATGACAACCAGTGTATCTATTCTGCAAACCTCTTTCCTGGTATCTCTCTTTAAAAATTGTTTCCCATTATTTTTATTAAAATGCATATGTAATACATAGTGTTTATAACGAATTTGGGTATTTTGTGCACATATGTATCATATCAACTTTATAATCCCTTCCCATTTTGACACTCCCACCCCCTCCCTATCCCTTCCCCCAACTCCGGCTGTCACTTCATGTGGTTCTATAGAATGTCTGTGTTCTGGGTTTTCCAAGTCAGAGAGACTATCCAGTACTTAACATATTAATCTTCTGCACCTAAATTATTTCACATAAGTCACCACTCTAACTCAGCTTCCTATTCCTCAAATGGGACGCAGTAATTAAATCTTGATGCCTCTTTTCTGAATCCAACCAATCCCTTTATTGGGATATTTATCAAATGTTTATTTTTCCATATTTTGCTTTATCTTTGTTGCTATTCTTAAACCTGGCCTTACCCACAAATTCACATTAGAAAATAACTGTATTGTAGCAATTCACTTATTAGGTCACTGTTGAAAATTTACCCTAAGAAAACTGATTAATGTAAAGATAACCCTGTGAATGTACAAATATGTACCTTCCAGTATTCAGCTAAGGCATCTGAAATTTAACTTTATTTTTTCCTTCTTTCCCATTTTTTTAAAAAAAGAACTATTTTCAGGGATGTTACATGGCAGATGTTTATTGGTTACCTTGTCCACGCTTCCCTGGTGCCGCATCCATTGCGCACCTAATTCCTCCTGCGCAGTTATGCTCCGTACTCGGGACAGTCCTGACTGCTGTCGAAGGCAGTGCACATTCCCTGTGGGGGAGATTCAGGCTGAAAAGGATAGCATGCAGCAGTCGGAAATATGTGTTTTGTGGTGGCAGCTTTGTGCCTGGGAGTTTCACCACCCGTGGTCTGTTGCCCACCTCGCTTGGCCTCTCTGCTCCACGCAGCTCCTTGGTGGCATCCCCAGTGCTGGCTTCCCCTTTGCTGCGGCCTGTGCGCTCAAGTTCTCTCCTCTCTCCTCACCTGCATTTCAGCTTTTTCTTCTACTGCCACTTCAACTTTTTATCTTCCTCTCAACTTTGATCAAATTTTCCCTTTTGTTGTGAAAGAGTTTTAGAATGACTCCAGACAATAAGGAGGGAGTTGGGAATTTACATCCAGACATCCAGACGGGGTGTGTGCTTGTCTGGCCAGGCTCTCATCCCCCTGCCGCTTGGCCAAGGAGAGGGTTTATTATTGACTGCACCATTTTTCTAGTGACTTTTGTCTTCTAGCTCTTTTATTCTAGATTTTTCTTTCTCCTTTTCAGTCGGTGTTATATGCTCAGGAGATGTTGTTGTTGTTGTTGTTGTTGTTGTTGTTGTTGTTGTAATGTATTTGTCTATATTACTCTTTTAAGATCTGTTTAATCTTCTTTCACAAAACTGTGGAAGTGTGCTATACCCCAGATTACAGTTCCAAGGATTAGCACACAACTGGGACAATCACTTTCCTTCTTCATGAAGTACTGAGATGAACGAAGGGGTCTCCTGTCTTTCCTGCCCAGCACTGCTATGGGGACATTTTAATATTCCTCCACCCCAGTTTCCACATCTGTGAAATGGGAATAATAAAACTGGTCACATCATATGATTGTCATTAGTGTTAAATGAGTTCGTCTTTATCAAAAGTCCTCAAAAACCTGTTCAAGTACTACTCAATAATTTTAAGTTATATAAATTTTGCTTTTGTTATTTCTGTAGTTGAAATGACACAATGGGCAGACTCTAACATACTGGTTAGTTATTATTGCTTATTGCTACTGATAGTAAAATTTCATCCCATTAGAACTCCTCTTTAAGCCTTACTTTTTGAGTGATACTTTTTTCAAATAATGAGCCTACTATGTTTTATAAAGTCCTTTTTAAAATGTACGTGTTTATTCCCATACATACAAGAGAAAGAATCCTCTTTCTAGAGTTGTTTTCCCCTTTCTGCATCTGTCCTTTCTTTAAACTCTCATTCCTGCTTTCTCTCTCCTACATAAATCTTTCCATCTATAGCTCTCTGGGCTGAGAAAATGCATCCGTCCCCATCTTGACTCTGCTTCCCTCCTTTAAAGTACAGTTCAGGAAGTGATTTTAATTTTTAAGCACTGATCATTCTGGGCTCCTGTTACCCTAGGAACCGTATTTCTCATCCTGACATGTAACAGTAGTGATCACCCCTGACAGTTCACAGACCCGAATTCAGACAATCAAAGGCACAGCGATTTAACGGCCTGCTCATTTGGGTTCTTTTTCCTTCACAATTCAAGGAAGCATGTTGCAGGCTCTCTCCCAATTTGTCAGAAGAAAAAAAGAAGCATGTAAAAGGAAGCCGAATGCCAACCCTCAGCCTAAGGTATCAGTCCCAAGCATATTTTATTATTCTCTGGAAAATAAAGTTGTAAAGAAGTAATTGCTGACACAACCTTAATGATAGCACTTTAAGCGTGCTGCTGTAATTAAAACAGGAATTTTATTATACTAGACCTCTGAGAGCCTACCACATATACCATTCAGATCTGAGGATTTACAAAGCAAGCAACTTTAATTCCTGCTGCTTTTGCTATGTAGGCGACACATTCCTCTGTGCCTCTCCTCGTTGCAGCTTGTGTAGAAAACTACCTCTCTCCTGGCAGCAAGCAATAGGCATCTGTGTTTAGAATGATGCCCGTGGTGACGGTGCCGTGGCTCTTGGCAAACTTACTGCTGAATGTCACGAAAGGAGATCCTTACTCTTTCTCCTTTGATTTCCTTGGAATAAAACTTACGCATTGTGCAATGAATGAAGTTAAAATCCTAGAAGGCATTTTGGTTAAGATTTGAGGAGGACTTATTTCAGTGGGATGGCATGTCCTTTTTATTCCTGTTTTACCTGGCAGGTGGCTCAGCAGTTGTATGCAGCTGCTGGCAATAAACACGAAAGGCAATGGCTTTTTAAAAATTAGTTGTTTGTTTTTCTTCTGTAATGAGAAGTTGAGATGCTGAAAATATACATAAAATGATACATCCAGTGGAACTCTAGGGGCCTTTTTTCCTGTTGGACATTCTTAACTTTTTGTTCTTTGGGGCCCCAACAGAACAGCAGTCATTTTACCCAAGTCCCTGGGAATTAGAAGATTAGGAAAAAGAGTCATATCCCAACTCAGTCAGCCCTCTGTTTTAGAGAGCTCTGCTCGGGAGTCTCTTCCAAAAAATGTTCTTCTGCCCTAAATCTTGATTGATTTCCATAGCCTTGGGTTCTGTGGATTTAACTGTTCATAGGTTAAAGTTATTTGGGATAATTAAAAAAAAACTTTGGGCTGGAGGAATGGCTCAGCAGTTAAAAGCGCTTTCCTAGCAAGTGCTGAGTCAAGCGCTATGTGCCTAGCGAGCAGTAAGTCATGCGCTACATTCCTAAGTTCAGTTCCCCAGCACCACAGAAGCCAGGTGTGGTGGTGCACACCTGTAATCCCAGCACTTGGGAGGGTGAGACAGGAGGATGGCATGTGCAGTCATCAGTTTTTCTTGTCATTATTCTATAAACAGTATATTGATAGTATAACAACCATTTATATAGATAGCATTTGCATTCTGTTAGGTATTGTTGTAAGTTATCTAGAGAAAACTTGAAGTATATAGGAGAATATTCATAAGTTATAAGCAATTGCTGCACTGCTGTGTAATAGACTTGAGCTCCTAAAGATTTTGGTGTTAGGTGGAGAGATGGGGACCCTAGAACCAACCAATCTTCCGTAGTATACAGTGACAGCAGTCCTTATGTACTAAGACGATAAACAACCAGAAAGTTGTGACTTTTTTGTAGGAGTTAGGATTATTCTTCACCATGATAAAAAATTAAGCCCAGCATAATCTTCATTAACTTTTTTGAATCATCAAACATTCTGTTTTTAAGTATTATTTCCATATGACTTTAGTTTTTTAATTATTTAATTTTGGGCCATTTGAGTATGGTTCTTTGCATGCCAGATAAGAAGAATGTTTTACAACATTACATTTCTCATTTTTTAAATTGAAGCAAGCTTCTTATAAGCCTAAAATCTTGTACAGATTGTGAAATTAAAATTCGGTTCTTCAGCATATTGTACATACTAATACAAACAGATCCTGTTTTGGTTATCAATCTGCCCCAATCCACCTTATCCACTTCCCTTAAAGAATTCTCCTATGATTTTTTGAAATTGTGGTGAAACATATATGTACCACGAAATTTACCATTTTAGTCATTTTAAATGTGGCATAAGTTTTCCCATTCCTGTGCATTCCCTTATGGATTTTAAATTTCTTTATTATGATCATTTATTTTCTTGTCTGTCGTAGTATTTGATGTCATGTTGTGCTTTCTCAAGCTGCATTATGCCAGTGAGTTTTCAGGTAACATGTAGTTGTTTTCCCACCATATTTTATTTGTAATTCTGGTGATTAAATCAGGCATATATTTTATAAATGTCTACAAATAGGTCTGGTAGAACAACATAGTGAGTAACTACATACAGCACAAGCAGTCTTAAACAGGAACAGCATCTTCATCCTAAGGTCTTTAAAAATAATTAAAGACATGAAAAATGCCAAATGGGAAAGTCCTTGTCACCTCGACAATGTATGTGTGTGCACAAAATGCTAAACTTCATTGTAAACCTTAAATTTTGCACTTATACATATCGGTGAAATGGGGAAAGAAAAAAAATGCCAAATGGCAGAAATCATGTTTATAACATGAATGATACCACTTTTGAGTTCAATGTATTATTATACAAATTTAATGATAGTCCAATAATATTTCTCTTTTTTAAAGCTTTTTAGGTGCTACAACAAAGAATTGCTTTCTTATTTTCTGTTTCATTTTGTTTCGTTTTTACCTGTGAAACCTTTTCTTTTCTTCTTTTGCAGTCCAGTAGTTCTCCTTCAAATAATGCAATCCATCAGGAGAGAAAACATCTACCCAGGTCTGCCCCAAATTAGTATGTGTTTAGGGGACCTCCTAGGGTTTTGACAGCTTCAAAGCTAAAGGGAGGCTCAGAGTTTTCCTTTGTTGCTTGATTAACAATGGTAAAAACAGCAGTAATTTTAGCATAAATTATCATGCCTTTCACACTTTTCTCATAACGCCATTAAATTTTCAGTGACAGGTGAGACAAACATAGGCAGGGGTTGGGGATAAAGAGGGAATATATATATGATTGTAAACTTGAAATAAGTGGTCACTTGTGTTTAAGTCAGTGCAGTGCTCTGGTACCTTTCTCTGCACACTTGGTACAAAAGAAACTACAAGAAAAAAAAATTTTTTTTAAATGAGTCGCCTGGCAGCTTACTTTTGGCCTAGTGTCCAGCTTGGCTCTAGGTTTAGGACTAAGCACATTTTAGGTCAGCAACTTCTTTGAGTGACCTACTTTTGAGAAAATGATGTATGAGTCATATATATTTTTGAAGTTCGAGTTTTCTTTAGACAGATCATTGTAACTGTTGCAAACTCAGAAAAATACTACAGATCTTTAAGTTAGTGACAGAAAACTGTCAAATTGATTTTAAACAATAAATAATGTATTTTCCACTTATTGTATCTGCTCCCAAAATGTTTCAGTATCTGACAAACCACAATTCAAGTGTTTGAAATTATAGCTCTTTATAAAACAATTTGCAGTATTTTAAGATGACTGCTATCCATTAGTGGCAGATTATTTTTATAATAGAAATTCAAGTGGTAAGATTGTATGTAATTTGGGGAAATATTGTGTGCATATACTTGTAAAAAACATTAGTATGCTATAAATGTAAGGATTAAAAATAAAAGGATTTTAAGTACAGTAATTTTGTAACTCATTAGTCATTCCACAACTGTCAGGTGACTGTTATTTTATGAGTCAGTCTATTGTATGCTGTTTTTGTGAGATATTAGAAGCAAATTTGTGTAAATATTCATTTAACTAGAAATAAGGATGAGATAGAGAGAAAACATGAAAGTAAGGGATTGTGGTTTTTTTTTTTTTTTTTTAGTTATTTCTTGAGGTAGAATCTCACTGTGTAGACCATAGCCCAGGCTGATCCTGAACTCATTATGTAGCCCAGATTGGCCTTCTACTCACCCCAATCATCCTGTTTCAGCCTCCTGAGTGCTGAGATTACAAGTGTGCACCACTATGCCTGGCTTATGTGGTGCTGGAGAATTGAACTCAGGGCCTTGTGCTTGCCAGGCAAGTGTTTTAATTGCTGTACTATTCCTCCAGCCCCTGAGTATCTGTTCTTGTTATATACAAAACATATGCTATCTTCTTAAGATATACAACAGTAAAGCTGTGGTTAATCTTGGGTCTCACAATCTAAACCTTAAACTTTTATCCTGGTTTCACTTTCCATCACTGTGACCATGTTGCCACTATGAACAAATTACCTTTCCATAACGTTTTGTTCTATTATCTGGAAAATATGGTTGCACCTCTCTATAGGTATATTTTTGAAAAAGGAGCTAGCTTCATAATTGTCAGGCACACAGTGTGTTGTCAGGCACATAGCAAGTATTTTCTCTTTGCTCATTGCTAACCTTTATATAGTCTCTATGAAGAAGCCATATACTTTTACTGGGAAAAAACAACATATAACCGACACCATTTTATACTTTTAAAAATGTTATATATGTAGCAAAACACTAAGATCAATGATTTTTCTTAATATGCTCAAAGTTAAGTATCAGAAGATAAAACATAATGTGTGTCTCTTTTTGTCGAATTTTGATCATTCTAGTAATCAAGGTTGACGTATTTTGTCTCAAGGAAAGCTTCTTTACACAGGTAACCCACAAACCCTTTTTTGATTTGACTGTATGTATTTCTGCATAAAGTTAGTAATGACTGGACTTTGGATTTTTCGATAACCAAGGAGAGAAGAGAAGGAGGGAAAGTTAGTGGTTCATAGCTGCCACCATGTTTTTTTTAATGAATGCTCAGAATCTATGGCTTAATGCTGTGAGTGCTTTGTTTAGATACCAAAATGAAACATATTTGTATTTCTGTGAAGCCCTAGCGTTGGCTTGCTATGGGTTTGTTGCTGGCCTAAATATTATGGCAGCAACACAATAAAAAGTATGACCAATGTTACTGATTTCCTATACACATTCTTCCCATCTTTAATTTTAAAAGAATTTATGGGTGTGGGGTGTGTGGGTTGTGTGTGTGTGTGTGTGTGTGTGTGTGTGTGTGTGTGAAGAATGGGCATATTATTTTAAAGTTACCAGAAGATCTGAATTCTGAGTGATGTGACATAGACCACATAGAAAGCGGCCTTGTGAAGAGCGTGGTCTGTATCTTTGCTCTGTGTTCTGCTCCTGTAGTCTGGATGTGATGGCCAGATACCAGGAGGACATCTTGGAGACTAAGGAGGAAAAGGAACTGTGTGCTGAGAACCATGTAAAAACAGGATAAAAGATCCTGGGCCTGTGGCATTGTGGTGAGCCGTCCCGGCCCCGCATTTTTTCCTCTAGACTCCTTTATGTGAGAGAAGAAATCCTATAGTGTTTAAGCCACCATTAATTTGAATTATCTGCTTTTGATAGATGAAACTAAGCTAAACAATAAAACCAACAAAAGGAAATTTTTATAGGTAATAGAACATGTACTACATTAAAATCCATATTATTTTTCTCCATTTCATTTTTGTTAATAACAGCCCTCCAGGTGCACCTTTGTTTCTCTGTTGTACATTATTGTAGCATTTTTCTTTTTGACTGTCTGTTCTCTTCCAAAAATTATATCAACAACCCTAACTATTAATTAACCTTTCTAAATTCAAGGACTTTGGGCAAGATTTAGTATCACCAAGGACAAGACTAGAAAAAAAAATGAAAATCTTTATTGCCCATGTTTTTGGGCAAGCTAAATCCTTCTCTTTATATAGATCTTTCTCTAGGCTTCTCTGAGAATATCAGCAGCTCCTCAGAATTTATTTACATATTGCCGAACCCTTTCCATGTATTTCATTTTGTCTTATAGATACTCAGAAGTCTACTGTCCATAATCTCCACAAACTATGTATTTAAAAATGGAAAATGTGTAGTGGTTTTAGAAATAGAAGCATTCTCTTTTGATTTTTCCCAGGGTTTTTCTTTTCAGTCAGTTAGATTGGTTCCACTAGCACAGCATAACAGATAATGCCAAAAACTCAGAAGAGTCCTTGAGTGACCTCTCTTGTCCTCACCCTGGGGTTTGTGGGGTGTCGGGGACAGCTGGGCTTCGGATGTTGGTGGCTTCAGCTCTGCTGCTTCTGCCTGTCCTCCTGGAGTGACGGCCACCCAGGTCACGCTCCTTCACTGGAAGATGGCAAGAGAGTGAGAGGGCTGAGCAGAAGCTCACTGTGTCTCCTAAGACCTCACCTCACTACTGTCCTTCCGTCATCTATGCCAGAGTCTCTGCCTCTTCCACCAAGAAGTACCGCAAAAATCACATGGCAGCGTGTGTAGAGCTATCATCCTATTTCCTGAAACAGAAAAATTTAAAGCAGTCCTTCCTTCTGCCACACTGCTTGGAGGGGATATTTTCTCTTCGTCTCCATCATACGTGCATGTGCGTGACAGATCACAATATCTCAGCTTTCAGAGATTGAGCTGAATGATAGAGAATTTTTTACTCTCATAATCTTTATAAAGAGAGATTTTTCTACTTTATACTCTCACAATATAAAGGGCTTGGTTGGTTTTGTAAACTGAACCACACATTGTATGTGTTGAAATAGTTCTAATGCCAGGGCTATCAGTTTCTGTCCTGAAGGACGCATTGAGTTGCTGGGTGGAATTTGCTTTGCTTCTGACGACTGCTGTCACCTTTTTAGAGTCCAGCTGATCTTACTTAGTGGACAAAATGAAGATAATGGTTAACTTTACTACTTCACACTCTTCCAGCTCAGTGATGCTTTGAGAATCAGGCTAAAAATACCCAACTCAACAGAGTGTTGTTTCTATATATGATTGCAATATACTTTGGGACCTCTGTGGACATAAAACATTACTGCTCCGTGACAAGCTGCTTCGTTGGTTGTTAGAGGTCAGATCAATTATAAATAGGTGCTTAAGCTTTAAAAAATTTATTGTGCATACTTCCAGATCACAGTTTGAAAAATAGAAGCACTAATCATGATGATCTGTTGAACACTACAGTTTTGTATTAAATATTAGTGAAGCAGAGGAATATGCACTAATATAGATCATTAGCCAGTTTCTAATAATTTTGGTGTAATTATCCGTTGGAAAGACATTAACATCTAATGCCATGTCCTTCTGCTCTCCTACATTTTCTGTTTCTCCTGCCATGGAATAGGGGCAATTGCTGGGTGTACACTAAATGCCAAACATTTTCCATGAGGAAAATAGATTGATGTAATAATTAATTTATGACCCATTATTTAATATTATCACAGTTTTATATTTTTCAGAGGCATCAGATGTAGTGATTTCTTCTAGTCAATGAAGATCAAATTATTGTAGACACAATCAGCAGTTAGAGAAACTTCAAGCCACAGAGCTGTGAATAGCTGAAATCTTTACTGTATGAATCAGATAAATACCTTGTATTTATGGTCATCAGCTACTTTTCTTACTGTAAAATGGGATTGCACTGGAAAGAATGTAGGCTATAGCTCCAGGTGAACTTTATTTCCTGTTTGTCCAACTCAATATGGGCAGGATGAGAATTTAAGGTGATTGTAATCTGGGCCGTAACTCTGTGACTCAAGCCCCTTCAACTTGTGGTATCACCATCTCCATACTGCAGGGTAAAGAAAGAATTAAAGGATAGCATGCTAGCTTCTAAATGAAGTGACTAGGCAACATCGCATCACCTGATTATTTCTGCCCTGGCTTTGATCAGAAACCATCACAATAATGCTGTGTTCCTGTAGGTATGAATGACACCACATCTGTTCCTCTTCTATGAAAGTATTATAGATGTGGTTTGCTAAAAAGTGTGGAAGGGGAAAAAAAAGATTTCCAGGATTCTATTCTGATATGCCAGAAATGTTTTCACCATGAGAGGGTCAGAGCAGGCTTTCTAAAAACTATTTCTAGCTTAGCAGAGTTAGATGCAAACTATCTTCTCACGATAGCCTTGTGTGCATTTCTAGAGCCTCCTGAATATAACTGTAAACTAATTCAAGCCCCAAACATTGTTTTGGACTAGAGGAATGGCAATGCTTTATGACATGAGGGCATAGTGCTCTCCATTTCCACAAGGCACCATGAATCTGCCTTATTTTCTAACACATCTTTTCTCTTGCTATGTTACAGCTTAATCTGCAATGCATTAACCTACCAAAAGGCACGCCCATTTTATTGAACCATTGCTCTTTATTTATCAGATGCATGTTTGCAAAATGCTGTTCAAAATTGGCAGTTGTGCTTGAATTCCTTATATTATTAGCTTCTAGGGCAATACAGCATACTACTCATGCTTGTATATTACAGCCTTCAAATTTAGAAGTCAGTATGTTGATTGCCCATTAATTATCTCAAAATGTTTTGTTTTGTTTTATCTTCTGTGGGAACCATAATCCTAGACTATCTCAGCATGCCTATATTCCAGTAATAGATATTAGTGGCACTTCCTTTCATCCTGAAAAATTTTCTGTTTGGTCGACAAATTATGCGGTCATCTCTTATCTCTTTAACAATATCTGCCAAATTTTTCCACATGTTTATAGATCTTAAGGATGCTCTATGAGAAAAAAAACATATATGTATATCATCCATCTTTGAGATGCACAAAGAACTTTAATGAGAATTTCTACAAGAAGAATATATGTTTGAATCAATTTATTCTGTTTCCCAAATGTATTTAATCATGGAAATACTTGATGTTCCAAGAACTATACTTGGGAATTTTCTTTTAGAAAAATATCTTAAGAGAATTCTTCCTTTAGATAGAGTTATTATAACACTTTTAAGAACGTTAGAAAACTTTAAATATTCACCATGCTGGTATTTGTAAAACAGTGAGGTTAAAGTGGATTTGTAGGCTTATCAAGTTGGAAAAACAATCTTGGTGATCATTTTAGGAGAAGCTCTCTCATGTCGCTTCTCAAGTGCTGGTAACTATGTAGACTCAGAATCACCAGGACATTAAGGGTAGAAGGAATCTTTGAGTAACTGTGAGCCCGGAGGACTGACGAGCCATGGTGTGACTAGCAGTAAGAAGAGTCTACAGCTGGAAACTAGTTAAGGGATTTAAAAGAAATTGAAGGCAGTCACCAGAGCATAATGCCAGGGACAGAGCTCCATGGAAACCATGTTTTGATAACCCCCACAGCACTGATTTGATCAGTGCTTTCGTGTCCAGGAACATATTGTCCCAGGAAGCAAATGTATCATTTACCTGTTATTTCGTACACAGAGAAATAGCAGTTTGTTATCTTCCAGTCCATGAATAGCTGCATTAACCAAATCACACAAAAAAAATGGAAAAGAGACTTTTTGAGCACCTAATAAGATTTAAAAATCAATATATCTTCAATTTCCCTAATTTAATTTTGTCTGTCAATTAGGTACACTAGATGTAAGTATGGTATCATTTATAATTAACGAAAAGACCGATACAATTACTGTTGAATATGCATCACCATTGTAAGGCTTGGACAGCTGTAGAGAGTCAATTTTAAAATGATCTGCTGAAGATTACATTTTTAATTCTCTTTCAACTGCACTAATATAAATCACTTTGGCAATATAGCTCTTGGATTTGCATAATGACAGAGCGTGACAAGATCAGTTATCATTTGTAACTACAGAACTTTTTGGCATAATGCTTGTAACCACATCTGTGTGTATACCCTTTCCAAAGTATGGTGGCATCAGTTGCATACATTTTCTGAAAAAAATTCTCCCTGATTTGTGTGCTTATTTTTTTCTACAGTTTAGCAAAATTTCAAGCCACCACATATGACTAAGCAATATTTTGAGAATTAAAATAATAATTACACAAATATTAAAGCATATTCTTTAAAACTGGTACAGGTTTTTTTGCTTATATATTTGGCTTGTATGTACTGCCCTCTGTCTACAAAACTCAGGAAAAGATGGGTTTTCTGTGATGAATTGTCTAGCGGTATGAACAGGCTGTCATAAATATTTATGTTCTCTAACTTCCTGGACTTCTCTTTCTAGGGTAACGGAGACCATTTTCAATCCAAGAATAAGTTACATTTCTAAAGATCACTCATGACTGGGATTTTTAGAATTTGGAACGCATTCTGCCATAAAAACAGGATTCCAAAATAGTAATTAGGTCCTTAGCAGTTTTATCATTTGCAGCTTTGGCTGTGTGTTTGGTTGTCAAAGAGCAAGGAGAGGAAGCTATTACACTAGCTGAATTAGAGCTCCTGATAAGCCAGATCTCTCCATCTTCAAGAGGACATGGATTTATGGAGGATGTCAATAAGATGAAAATATTTTAAGAGGAGATATTTAAACCTCTTATCTACCTTTTCCTTTTCTTGGCTTTCATTTCTCAGTGCCACTCACCTGTGGCATCCCTCCCAGTCCGATTCCCTTTATGTCAGCATTGCAGAGAATGAGGAGGTCATGTTGAGCTTCTAGTTCTAGCTCACTATGTCTGGGAACCAAACTCCTGTGTCCTGAAACCCTGTTTCCACTTTAGGAAACTCGTATCAAAAAGGATATAACCCTCAAAGAGGGATATATGACCTGGCTGTCCCGAGGACCCTCCAGGATCCCATAGCACAGCTTCTTCTTGAGCCCTGACTTCCTAGGGTGGTGGTGGTAGGCTGGTTGTCTGCCTGTCTCCACAGTTTGGTAAGAAAACCAATGAACAGCATGTCATCATCCCTTTCTGACTAAAACTCCTGCTTCCTAAACTTGACTCAGGAAAAAATGCAAATCAAATATATTCACATAAGCTGGGATATAAGAATAATAAATTAAAAGTATTTGATACTTTTATGCTTCTTAAAGTATTTCTACATTTTATTCTGTTTGATCTTCCTAACAGAAGAAGAGGAATGGGTATTACAATTTTTAATATAGGGAACCTGAAGCTCTAATTATGAAGGTTACTTCAGTTTTTTCATAGGGAAATAACCATTATTTAAATGTGTCAGCCAGAGTAAATCCTCCTTTGTAAGATCAGGCATGCATAAATGTAGAAAGCGTTATTAGATGCATTGAGACTTTGTGCAAGTGATTCTCTTTTGAATCAAAGGGCATTTGGAGATTATCCCATGGCTAAATGTGCCTCTGAAGAAAAACACGCTTGCATTATAACGAATAGTTAGTTTACTCCTTTTTTAAACTTCTAGATCCAAAGTATCTTCATCAAAGCTCCCATTGTACAAACAGTCAGGATGGGAGGAATGATAGTAGGACTTGGGAGACAACAGCAATTCCTGTGTCTGATCAAGGTCTTCCTTGTAATTCTGCCTATATGCCTGTCGTTGCGTGCTTTCATGTAGTTCAGTTCAGTTTATGCCTAGGTAAGGCAGGTAATCATTCACATATTCAGACTTTATTTACTAATTAGCTTTCATATGCCAGCCAGTGATTCTGAGTTGAGATCAACAAAAATGAAAATGCCTTGTCTGGTTGACAGGCTTTTACTCTAGAGCGTAGGAAGGAAGAGAAACAAACAAACAAAAAAAGGTAGACAGACACATGTACACAAAAAAGTCAAACTATAGTTACCAAGTTGGGGAAATATGCTCATGGTGGTATCTATGAGTAAAGAAAGAGTTTGTTAGTATAACTAAGTGAAGAGAGAGTCGTAGGGCCAAGGAAAGCATGAACACTGTCTCAGGTAGGACATGACAAGTTTCAGAAAGTGCAGATATTATGTATAGTAAGCACGTCTGAGTATCAGACTCAGAGATGAAGTTAACCTGAAATGCAGGTCATGAACGACTCTGTTTTCCTTACTGAAGAATAGAGTTTTGTGCCCTTGGCAATAGAAAAAAAAATTGAGGATTTTTGGCTGAGGAATTGGAAAGGTGACTGGCTGTAGCCAAGGAGGGAGGAGAAAAGGAGTCACGAAAGATTGCAGAAGAGCAATATAAGTGAGCATAGTAAAGAGAGGAAGTCCTAAGAGATATTACGGTGTAGAGTCTATAGAACCCTAATTTGATCAAAGTGGAGGGAGGACTGACGTGTTGGATGAACAATGAAGGAGGATTCAAAGCTGTCTTCCCATTTACTGGCTTGACTAGACTACCTAGATGATGAGAAAAACTATTTATCAAGTGTATGTAAGGAGAACATTTTTGAGGAAGTTATCGCAAGTCATCAAGCAAGACTTAATGATACAAAATTTTCTGGCAGTATACTGAAGAAGGTAGTGTTTATTGTAAGCCATGCATGGAAAAATACAGTGGCTATTTAATTATTACCTTTTGATAGTTCAAAAACTGTAAAAGGAATAAACATTTTATCTTCATCTCTCTTTAAGAGGTGATTTCCTTGACAGTTATAGGTAAATTGACATTATGTGATGCATTTATTTTAGACAGATTGTAGCACAAACTTTTATAGTGACTGAATAAAAAGTAAAATATTCAGTGGATGTATCAAGCAATTGGCAATTAAGTTCGTTCATATTTAACTGATATTATATACCTTGCATATTTTATTTACATCTTATAATTTTTGAATACTGTATTTTAAATTTTCATTTTAATGAAGTATACTATAAATAGGCAATTCTAACTTAACACATTTCATATTGAGTATACCAATTTCTACTTTATTAATTGAATTATAATCTTACTTTAAAAAATTAAACCTTCATTAGGGTTAAGTAAGGCCGAATTGAGCTGATGAGTAGATTTATAAAACAAAGATAATTTTCCATTGGTTTAAATTATCAAATTGTGGACTTAGAAATTGTAAGTGAAGACATGTGATAAGGAATGTAAAATAATACAATTCTGTGTCTTCTGAAAATAGCTGTGCTGTGCAGGAATTGGACTGTGGTGAATCACTCAGTGAGCAACTAGGTAAATTTAAGTGAATATTTTTTCATTTAACTATCTTTGACTAAGAAAATTACCAACTTCTTCTGTTAGGGAACTATTTTAAATTTTTATTTTCAATTTACTAAGATTGCCTGACAAGCACTACGTAGTGGGTCTGAGTGGGGTCGGAAGATGCAGAGGGGAGGCGTTGGCTGCTGCTGCAGAGCCTCTGTGACCAATAAAGGAAGCAGATGGATAGTCGAAGGTAAACAGAGTAGGGAAGGAAGATACTAACTCTAGGACAGAGAAAGAACGGTCAGTAAAGGTTTTCAACAGAGGGAGCATCGGCGTAAAATAAGACATAAGCAGAGAGGGTGAAGGCCGCAGGATGGTGTTTCAAATAAGCAGCAGCTCGGCATGGACGGTGGCACTGAGAGAGGCCACAATATGTCCACAAGTGGGGACTTCTGTCCCTATGGCTGGAGACGCGAAGCAGTGACCCAACGTTTGTGAGGAGCATGCAGTGATTCTTAGGCAGCCGGCAGTCTAGCTTAGTGCAGTCATTCTTGAATCGTAAATGCCTTGAGTGGAGCTCATTTAGCTTATCGCGATGTCTTGCAGCTCGCTACCTGCCAAGTGGTAATTGATCAGTGAATGTATGTTCAGCGGTGAGGCCACTGGCTGGTGATCATTTGAATCACAAGCGATAACTCCTGCTCTGTGTCTTAAGTACTTTCTGCTTTGGCTCAGACTGTATGATTTTACTGCCATCTCGTCCTATTTTGAGACAGTAGGAGGATTAACTGTCTTTAGATATAGTCATAAAGGAAATCTTTGATGGAAGAGAACTAGGTTATTACAACAGAAGAAAAGTAGCCAGATGGCCTATTTCCTATGTAGTCTGGCTCAGAAACTTATAATAAAGATAAGAGGAGTGATCTGTGGACAAATCATGAACTTTATGGATGTGCTGTGTTCTTCCATCATGCTGTACACGCCTTTCATTCCAGGATCAGTCAAATGCTGACATAGCTCTAGGAATGTAGAGGTGGGAAAGACGCAGCCCCTGCCCTTGATGATCTCAGCACCTGGAGGCAGGAGCAGATAAGCAGGACTCCCTCCTCTCGTGGTGCTAACTGCTGTGACCTCGTACTCAGAGCAGAGCAAGGCGCCAGGCACTTTCCATGTGGTAGCTTCTCATTTAATCTAGTTGCTTTAAATAACAAATGTTTTACAGATCATAATACTACAGGTTAGGAAGAAAGTGATACCCCAGATCACCTAGTAAGAAGAATGGAACTGGGATTTGACTTCAAATTTATAAAATTCTAATCACAAACTCTTGATATTACTGCTGCATTTCTTCATCAGTATACTCTCCTTTTACGTATGTTTGGTTTCACTTGTTCATGCCCAAATAACCAAAAAATAAATGTAATACATAGTATATATAAGTGGCACTGGTATCTCAAATTTCATTAGAAAGTTCAAAATAAGGATACCCAGCGGGAACAGAGTACCTTGTCATGTTAAGATGCTATCTGACTATGCGAGTCATTTAGTGTCCTTATTTAACTAATTATCTCATGCTGAACATGCTAACTTATGCTGAGCAAAGTCCAGGTTTTGCCTTTTCACTCATTATTATGGGATCTTAAAAATATCACTAGATTTGTCTGTAAACTATAACAATGTCCTCTGACCAAAGTACCGTCATTCTGCATAAGGGTTTTATTAATATAAACTGTTTTTACCTTTGATTAGTATCAAGCTCAACAAAACATGAAAATGTATGTTGTGATCAAAGATAAAGCTACATAGAAACAGTACATTTTATTGAATATTAAGTAAATTCTGTGCAGGCTTCTATTATGTTGTGAAGTTTGAAATAATCCACATTAAAAGAAAACTTGTCACTTAAAAATACCTTTAAAAAATACCTTATCACCAACAGAAAGTTAAATTGCAGCTCTTCTGTAAGCTACATTCAGTTAATTTATCATAGATGTGGTATTTTGCATGCATGTTTATTTTTTTAAAATAGTGTGAGTTCTAAACCACTCGTGGTTCTTTTTGTTCAATTACATGGTCTAGATTTGATTTATCCGTTTAGGGTCTGTGATTCAGAACGTATGTACTGTTTGGCAAGTAACTGTTTGGGTGTTCGTTAGCTCAGTCTGGCATGGTGTTCGTCATGCCTTCTTTTGTGTAACTCATGGTGGCAGACCAAGCCAGGCCAATTCTGAGCTCCAAAAGACAGGTGGATTTTTAATTTTTCTATTACTTGTATATTTATGCCCTTGGATTTACTGTGATTTAGATCGTAAGATATATAAATTTAACAATCTTTGGATCAGTATGCACTCAAGTATTACACTTAGAAAAGCTTTATAGTTCAATATAAATATGTTCTGTGCTTAGCATCATTTAGGTATTTTTTAATATCTAAGAGCACAGTGAATTTTTTATTAATATATGTCAAGCCTTAGTGAAATTTAATTTTCTTAATGTCAAACCTTCTGTTGATCTATGATGAGATACAATTTACTATGCTCAAAAAACTCTTAATTATACTCATAAATTATAAGATATCTCTTATTTTGTATAAAATAATTTTCATAAAATTGTATTTCTGATACATTTATGAATGCCAACTGAAATGCATCTATTTCAGATTTATTTTTAGAAAGCTTGGCTTTCTTCTTAAAATGGTTTTAGGAATATCTTTATTAAAATGCTTTAGTTTCAGTAATTTGCTACTAATCCATTTCATTAATCCCACATGTTTTGAAAATACTTTTTTCTTAAAGCAGAAATCTGAGCAAGCAAACTCTAAATCAAGTTATCCATCTGAGCTCTAAATCAATATCAAAAGCTATTTTACTGCTCTCGTAAATTATATCACTATATTTGAAGAATGAGGGAAAAGATATCCTCTATAAAACCACAACAGATTGCTTGGAGATAAATCTACCATATCTGAGCCAAGCATGCTGTATTATCTAGTATTTTCAGAAACACTGTGCTTTGTATTGCACTCAGAAACTACGCTCGAGTGATCCAGAAAGGCAGAAGCCTATGAAAGCTCCTTCTGTAAATTCATTTTGAGATAGATACTCAGACTCATTCATCTACTATTTCCTTTTCTCTTCAGAAGCCTTGGTCTGGATTGCAAGTTATAGTTTTATTTTTTAAAAAGACTTGCATGAATATTTTAAATGCAATTTGGTATACTACATTATTGATCTTGCATTATTTATGTTAAGATTCTCTTTAATCATAAAGGCCTTGCAAAGTGCCTGGCAGAGGGAGTAGATTGAATTTCTTCTTCTTTTTTTTTAGGGTCATTAACTCAAGGGTCACCATGGCAGCAAATTCTCAAGGAAAGTGCATTGAGCTCCCTGCACTTTGCAGATGTGGTAAAGTTAATATAATATATAGGTTCAAAACAAATTAGGCAGACTTAGAAATACCACATCTAAAGACTGCAACGAATAAATATTAACATACCTCAAGAATAAGACCTATTTATAAGAGATGAAGAAGAACAAACTGATTGTTTCCAATGAAAAGAAAAACTACAGAGTACATCTCAGATGAGACCCTATTATTGTAAGAGTCCTCACAGTTAGCATATAATTCCCCAAAGGGTGGGGTACACTTAGCATGTTCTATCAAAAATTTTCTCCCTTTGAAGACGTTATTCTGCAGGTCATGGAGGCGCATACCTGTAATCCCAGCACACTGAGAGCCTGAATCAAGAAGACATGAGGTTGAGCCCAGGAAATTTTGATGACTTATCAAAAAGCTGTCTTAAAAAAAAAAAAAAAAAGGTGAAGAGTGTAGGGCTGGAAATGTAGCTTAGCATGAGGGCTTAATCCCTAGTACTGTGATTTTTTAAATGACATAACTACACATCCTCTTACTTTAAAAAAATACTATAGAGAAGTTGAACTTAAATTTCCACTCCTTGAGTGTGGGCTGCACATAGTATTTCCCTCCCCTAGTGTGCAGTCAGAAGGAGAAATAGCTTCAGAGTACAGGAACCCCACAGGCACAGCCAGAATCGTGAGAGATACATGCTGTCTGTATCCTCGATACAGTGAGGTAAGAGTGACACTTGAAGCCCAGCCCAGTGGCACAGGCCTGTAATCCAGCACTTTGCGAGGCCAAGGCAGAAGGATCACAAGTTCGAGTCCAAGCTGGGCAACTTAGTGACTTAATGAGATTCTGTCTCAAAATCAAAATTCGTGGGGGGATAAGGATGTAGTTCAGTGTGAAAGTCCTTGTTGGATCTCCAATATTACAAAGAAAGAAAGAGAAGGAAAAAGAAAAGAGGAGAGAAGGGGAGGGAAGGAGAAAAGGGGCGGGGATGAACAGAGGGAAAGGCAGGGGAGGATAGGAGAGAAGTGAATGAAATATGGGGTTTGGTTAATAATAATGTGTCAATATTTATTAATTGTGAAAGATATGCCATGAAAATGTAAGATGTTAGTAAAAGGGTGTGGAACATATTGGAACTTTCAGTGCTATCTTCTTTATTTTTATAAATCTGAAAGTATTCTAAGATAAAAAATTTCACACAAGGACTCCAGCAAGTGGTGCACATGAAGTACTTGCATTATAAACTTTATATACCTAGAGAAGCCGCATTGTGTAAGGTTTCTTAGGTTTTATCTCATTTTTAGAGAAACACGCCTACTTGTAGCTGTTCAGAATTAGTATTCTTTATATAAGTGTAACAGGCATCATCTTTAGATTATTTGTGAGCCATGGTCTATCTAGATTTTTTTCAAAACAGTGAAAATCTTAGGGCTTGGCTCTGTTGTATTATGACCTCAGGGACCAGGTCTTCTGTTGTACATAAAGAAATGGGGTTATGTACACACAAGAAGGCAAGATGCATTTATGAAAATACAAGGTGCGATGCCACAAGTCTGAATAGCCACTGAGATTCCCTTCCATCGTCTTTCTCCTGTCATCTGCTAGGCATCGGTCCTAGGCTGCAGATTCAAATCGATGCTAAGAGGATGGCACACTCCTGGCCTAAAGAGCTCTCCTAGAGGTGGGGACACAACAAAAACAGTTTCACAAAGTATCTGGAAAAGAGGAAAAGGACCACAATAACTGTTTGAGGTAGAGGGCGTGCACTCCTGGGGACACTCACGGCCTCTTACTATATAACTGGCGGTGTCCTAGTCATATGGAGTCCACCTGTGAACAACCAGACCAATGCTACACATTTGATGGTTATAGTATCTGAAAATAACATCACCTTGTCTTGAGCTAAAGTCTGATTTTCCATAGCTCTGGTTAGGGAACCAAAACAGAAAATCTGTTCCATATTTGAGGATTTGTGCCTCGAAATCTTGTCCACACTCCTATTCCAGTAGCACTTTCTCTCATTCTCACAGTCTCAGTACGACTCCCGTTCAGTCCCACCGTGTTGAGTCTAGCACTGTAGCTCCTAAAAGCCAGCCGGAGCAGGGAGCAAGACCTGGTCCCACCATGCTGTAGCGGTGATCTCTGCACACACCCTTTGACCACGCAGGGCCTCATTTTTTCCTCATTTATAGGAGGGTGGTAGTTTCACTTTATATACTTATTGTAAAGATTAGAGATAATTTATACAAAATGACTAGTCAGAACCATCTACAATTAATAGATGTTCAAAAAATAGCAGTTCAGTATAAACTAGCCAATCTCCTTTTATTGCATATCTGACTAAACTGCGTTTCTTCTCCTACACTTGTGTTGTTGAATTTTTGGACCCGGCTGCTCACTGACTGACATGTGCATCTTTCCAGTTTGCTTTTGCTAACGTGTTCATAATCCCTTATTGGGAATCCTTGAGGCAGAGGCGTTGCCTTGGATAACTGGCTTTTACAAAGTAGCACCACGTCTCGGCCACTCTTTCACATTCCTTTATGTCCCCTGTAGGGTCACAAACAGCTCCCTGTGATCAGTCAGTATCAATGCAGTGAAGTATCTGAATATTCACTCTAAATAGAAAAAGCCTTACACAGTGTTTGTCGTCTCTGGTCAGGTTTTATCACTGAAGGGTTACAATGGAATTATGATTAAGGAGCTAACTATAACCCATGCATTCTGCCACTCTGTTAAGATCATGTGGAATACTAAGTTTATTTATCACCAGCATATAAACATTTCCTTTTTTATAAATATACTTTAAATATTTTCTCGTAAGTCACTGATAAAATCATACTTCAACAAAATTTTTTTTCTCTCATGGATCTCTGACCAGAGCCTGAGATGTTGTTTTGCATTCATTTTTAAAAGCGACTTTTCAATAATCACCTAACACTAGATAAATATTAAAATTTTTGAAATAATTTATTTTGAGTAGTGATTTTTCTATGCTGTATCATAAATACTTTAGGAGCTTTTTCTTACTTTTTCATTGTATTCTAACTCATGTATTGTAATAACATGTTATATTTTATTTTATATTAATTTCTCTTTCGTTCTGAAATCATGTTGCATGTTAACGTTATTTACTTATCGGGGATTTTACAAATTCTGTTTATATCAGCTGTCCAAATCTTGACAAAAATGTGTTTTCACAAAAACCATCGTTTTTAGCCAGTAGAGGGAGTCAGCTACAACGGAATGTAGTTTAGGTTTTCTACTCGAAGAGAAATAAATACAGGCTTTTATTTGTGGAGTTTTAAACGTATCAGCATATAATTTTTAAATATATACCCATAATTGAAGCATAAATACAACCTAACTGTATTTTTTTATTGTGGAGAAGCCACAAATTTATTTCTTTTCAAAGAAATAAATCTATTCATCTGCATTCTCATGTTCATCTCTCTGACATACTGTTTTAATTTCCTTTTAATATGAAGTATAAAGGAGGCAGAACATTAGATGAATATGTGTTTATTTTCAAAAACTGTATAAAATTACTTTCTCTCAATAGACTAAAGAAATAGAAATATTAGCCCTACAATGTAATCATACCTAACTGTACTGTAAAACCCAAGGTGTCAAGTGCATTGTCAGTTTCCTTTAGGAAACAATTATAGACCATCCCCAGGCCACAGATAGCAACTACAGGCTTCTCCAGGAAGCGCCTGTCAACTTATGTGGTAAGCAGAAGCAACCAGCAGCTCAGCAGTGCTCCCCCCCCCACCGTCCCCCGCTTCAACCCACCCACCCCATCTGTTTTTGGGTTTTTTTTTTTACACTACAGCTCTCTTAAAGGTTAGTCTATTTGATTTTGATGTATTGGTGGGAAAATATACAAACAGTTTCAATAGCAAAGCTGGTAATCAGGAAAGTCTAGGGACACATCTTTGATTCCATGTCAAAAATTATGTATCTTACAGGCTTGTGCAAACTGAACACTGTTAAATGTATGATGTCATGTGTCTACTCTCTCCATCTGTCCTTTGGTGTGGTTGGGCCCAACCTAACCAGAGGCTGGTCTTCTACCTAGCAAACTGTTGTATTGGTGGTAGCTACTATGTTAACTTTTGAGAAAAGGGAGATGGAAATTTACATAGAGAATCATTAAGGGGTTGATTTTATTTTCTAAATAAATTGTTTGTTAATCAATGGGATGCACCGAACTCTCATTGAGCTGTCTAGCAAGAACTAAGAAAATTGACATTGTAAATTACAGTCTCCTAATAGAGCTTAAGAATTAACTAATAAAACATAACACTGGCATTGTAAGCTTTTACCATCACCTTGAATTAATAGCCCTGAAAGACACTCCTTTCATTAGGTACACTAAAATTTAAATATAAATTTTTAGATAGAGGTTAGATTGCCCCTGTTCTTTCTTTTTAAATTTTTTTATCACCTGTAACTGGCCACATTTGATTCTTTGAGGAGCCATGTGTCTGCTTCTGCTAAGTATTGATATAAACAAGGATTAGGAGCAGCCTCATTAACGTCCTCTTACTCTGTGTGTATTCTATGTACACTAGGAATCTCCAGAGGTGTTGTACTTTTCTTTAGGGCCATGGAGACTGTAAACCAGTTAGTGTAAAATATTCAAAATCTAGTAGCAGGAGATTCTACAAAGGTACCCTTTTAGACTGTGAGCAGTGTTGTTAGAATGGAAGGCATTGTGCAAATATATGTCTCTTCTATTTTTAAAAAATACTGTTAAAATCTTCCAGGCAATTAAAATAGTTTTGTCTGTTTTTTTTTTCCTTTAAAAAATCCCGCATGGTACATTATTTGAAATGTAATTTTTATAACAGTGGTAGTTTTTTAATTCTGTACTGAAAGGATCAAATATGTAACATATTAAAACTGATGTAGGCTTGTTTATAGAAACATGGATTTCTCAATGATAGTATTGCAGGACATTTTAAAAAATCTTAAGTGTTCAAATTACAGGAGCATTCACCACTCTCCTGCATTGTGAAGAGCTGGATGGAGGAGGTCGCCACCATATTTCCCCCCACTTACACAAAAACTTAGTTCTTTTAAAAAGTAGGGTACTTGAAATGCTCAGCATGAGTGAGACTCCATAAGTCTCTAAACGGGCCAGAGCAAGTGTTTGGAAACTTTTCCTTTTATATCAGTGGTGAGGATGAGCACCTGGAGTCATAAAGCATAACAGGTCTATTCAGAGAAGACTGTTTTTACTGTTTGTAACCAAGCACTAAAGCCTGAGTGTTAAGAAGGTTTTGTTGACTCTATTCATGTAGACATTAAGAGAAACTGAGGCACACATTGATTTAGAAACTGTTCACTTGAGATAATCATGATTGCAACTCAAAAGTCACAGATATCAGGCAAGCTGAAATGTGCTCTAGATTTCAAACACGTTGTAAAGGCAAAGTCCTCAGTTGGGGAGAGGGATCCCATGAGTTGTTTCTCAAATTTTACATTGAGGTAGGAAAGATGGCAAGATGTTTAGTGGGAACTGATTGAGAAAACATAGATGAGTGCACATACGCCCACACTCACACACTCACACACACTCTCTCTCTCTCTCTCTCTCTCTCTCTCTCTCACACACACACACACACACACACACACACACACACACACACACACACACTAGTTCTTAGAAAGGAATTGGGGGGAGTATAACAATAGAGAAAGTCTTAAGAAAGAAAAACTGCTGGGGAAGAATGAACTGTTGGCTTTGTTTAGGCTGGGATAATTCTCTCTAATGGAAACTACAGCTCTGAATATGTCAGTGATAGAATATACCAAGTTGCATAGGGTCAAAAGATTATTTGGAATTAGATGTAATGAAAGCAGGTCTCCCATGTCCTCTCAGCCTAGTATTTTTGGGTGCCTCAATCTGCCTTTGTCTAACTTTAATTTATTCACACTTAATGTAATACCAAGGTAAAACATGCATCAGTATATTTGAGGATGTCAAAGTTAGTGTGTAATCAGAAGAATAATAAATAATCCCTTAAATCTCAAAATCTAAAGGCCAATTTTGGAAAGCCCTCAGAACAGCACATAGAGCCTTAAAACCAAGGTTCGGGGCTTGAAGGCTATAATGTTGGAATTGGACAGTTATGCATGGGGAGCCTGCTTGAAAGTTAAAACATAGATCCATTTGTTTTTCTCATTCTCTTACTAAAATTTTTACATCAAATATCAAGTGGGCTTTTTGATTAGTCTGAAATCCTTCATATTAATTTTCACCATTTAAAGTATTGATTTTTAGTTCAACAGGTAAACCGTTTGAAATGATGCTGTTTGTAAAAAAAAACCTTTGATTGCTAGTATTCTACATAAAAAATCTCTTGAAATCAACTTGGAATCTTAAGGGACAATTAAAAAACTTGCAGCCCTATGTTTCAGCTACTAATCATTTGTTTATTTACACATTTGTTCAACAGACTCCTTATTTTCAGGCCTCTATTAGGCGATGATTATATAATGCAAAGGGCTCTGGAGCTTGCTGGGGACATGTAGGCAAGGCGAATGGTATCAACACAGTGAGCTTCAATAGAGGACCACAAGATGGGTTACAAGGGTAACAATGTGGTCAGAGTTAATAGACAGGCTTAGGTGTGCCAAGAAGAAGAAGGAGGAGGAGGAGGAGGAGGAGGAGGAGGAGAAGGAGAAGGAGAAGGAGAAGGAGAAGAAATAATTCAGACAAACATTAGGAGAAAGTTCCTGGAAAGAGATAGCAACAAGTCCTTTTAGTCTTAAGTAGACTATAGTAGCATACAAAACTCTAAGCTATCCTCCTGAGTATTTGTTTAGGATACATTTCCCTTGCCCCATGCAATTACTGCATTAACTAACAGAGTCATTTCTACTATATTTCTATGGAAAAGTGCTGCTCAGCTGACTACCTTTGGTACATGACCACAGGTATTGTGCAGAGTGCTTGGTAGGAACACGGAAAAACTCTAAATTGAGGAGATAAATACCGTCAAATCTCATCATTCTGATTTACAGTTCTGTGATGATTTCCGTGCCGGATAGTTCTTCATATATGCTTGGTTATCCATCTTGGTTCTTTACGGCACTGTTTTGTATCTTCTGTCCATTTTTACGTTGGCATTTCAGTGAGCTTTCTCTTGTTCCTAATGGTCCTTTATAGAGTAATGATAATCTTTCTCAGATTTATCATTTTCTTTACAATTCTGATTACCTGTTAACTTTTGAAACATAGAAACTTCTAATAGCCAAATCCATCTAATTTCTTCCATTACTTCTCTGCTTTGAAAGTTCTTCTTTCCAAGAAGAATGTACACTAATCTTAATGTACACACTAAGGGTGCATTTTTCTAAATATTTTATCTTATGATCTTGCTGTTTCCATGTTCCACTTATCAAACTGGAGTTTATTTTGATGTTCATGGGACACAGCTATTTTGAATTTTTGGTAAGGAGTTAACCAGTTTCGCTCTGCTTCTTCGGTATTGGTATGTCCTTCCTTTTTCATCCATTGCATTTCCTCTGTAGACAGCAGTCTGCTTTAGCTCTATTCTGTCACTGACATGTGTGTACCTTTTCATCCCTTTTTCAACCATTTTAACCATTTCTGAGTATACAACTCAGTGGCATCAAATATGGTCACAATGTTATATAACTATCAGCACTATTCATTTCCAAACTTTTCATCATCCCTAATAGAAGATTTGTACCTTTTAAGCAATAAATCCCAACTCCACGTGATTTTAACTAAGGTACACTTATACTATACCTTAAGATCCACTACGTGTAGTATCAGCCAACTCAGGTTTCTTCTTTAAGGTCGGTACTCACAGTTTCATGTATATGCGGCATAATTTTAAACACCTTCTGTTTTAAATTGGCATATAAGAAGTTGGTATATTTCCGTGTTAAGTGTGACATTTCAGTGCACTTATATAATATGTAATAACCAGGTCAGGGTAATTGGTATATCAGTCACCACTAACCTTTACTATCTCTTTACATTATGAACCATAAAATTATTTTAAATGCTCTGCCTGGTTGAGATTACATCCTTTGGATGAGGCCTTTCCCCTGACCAGTCACCTAAACACAGCATAATCCCTAGACTTTTCTTTCTTTGTCTCCCCTGACAATCACCTGCCATTCATGTTCCTGGGTCTCTTCTTTCTCTCTACCCACCATCATCCATGCTGTGTGCAGGTCTTCGTCATTGACCACAAGGATCCTGCCTCAGGCCCCTGACATATATTTTGCCCTCTCCCACTGCTTTCTCCCATCTTCCTCCATACTGTTACCACTGACTGTCATTGTATTACAGATATTATGATGCCACTCCTGAATTCAAGTCTTTCTGAAGCCCGTGACCTTTGCATAAAGTTCAGATTCTTTGTCGAAGCCTTAGAAACCCACCATTCTTCTTTCCCATCAATCATACTCTGCTTTGTTCACACACAGTCAAACACGTATCACACACACGCGCGCACGAGCACATGCACACACACACACAGAGAGAGAGGCATCAAACTTACATCTCACTGAAATGCACTCACCCACGAAGAGGGCGGTCCTTCTGACAGTGCCATCTGTTCGCCCCGTCTGGGAATTTCAGGTGCTCCTCTGTATTTTCGCTTTCCCTTTTGCCCCTCCCTCTCACTCTTCCCCCCTTCCCCCCTCCCACCATTACCTCGGGCTGTTAGTTCTTTACTTCCTTTCAAGCACTGCTGCCAACTCTACCCTGGAAGCTGCGCCATTGCAGTGCAATTAAGTATTAGAGAAATGCAGTGTAATTAGCTATGAAAGGTTCGGTGAAGGTAGGACCTCAGTCTGTCCCCAGCACGGTACTATGCTTGCTTACACTTCATTCATCTCTTGGGGTTTCTTTAGAGCTGGCAGTGTTAACAAGAGTTGTCCAAAATAATTTTTCACAAAGATGCCATGAATTGTCTTCTTTCTTGAATTCTGACTAGTGCTTTTTATTGGTCATAGAGGAGACCCTTCCTCTTTGCCACTCTCGTTTTATTAAGGAGGATGGTTCATTAACTTGTTCAGGAAAATAACATTTTTCAACCACCAACTCTGTAGTTAGCTCTTAAATAAGCTATTGATGTGCCCTGTACTGTGTCTCATTTTTGCTTTGTTATGATGATTTTTAATTGTCTCTATCACACAACCTCTACAGCCACTTCCTCATAACCTCTGCTGTAATTGCATGTGTACTTTCTGAGAAATTGGATTTTCTTTGGGCTTGCAAAATGCACAGAGCAAGTCATGCACATGAAGTCTTTCATAAAATTTTGCTGTCATTAAAAAATAAAGATCAGAAATCACTACCCCAAAAACAGAACTCTAGGTATTTAAACAGTGACTGGAAAGTATCAAGAGAACAGAAATGAATTTAGAATAAGAGATGCCAAATTAGGGCTGGAAAATGTAATTCTAGAGCATTATTAAATACAAATATCATAGCATCATGGTGAAAAGAAGCATTTGGTTTTCTCTGACAGGTTGTTTGAAATTCATTCCCCTAAAGAGTAAATTAAAAGTATCTGGTGGTTGCCTTTTAATGGAATATTATGAATGTAATAGAACCATTATTCAAAATTTAACCCAACTGAGTATATAGCCTAGCATAAATAGATATAAATAGTAGAAATAATACTCCTGCTTGGGTAATATGGAAGGAATTTACACTCCCTTTTTCCATCACTTATAACCAGACTTCCCAAAGTAGAGTTGGGATTTGTGTTGCATGACCAGTTCTGTGAGATTTGGATATCTTTAGCACTAGATTTTCAAATGACTGCATTACTAAATTGTCAGCATATATTTAAATAACTTTTTCAATTTCTTGTGTAGTTGGAGCCCTAAAGAGAAATTGATGACCAACTAAGTGGATAAGTGTTAAAGAAGTAGCCATGTAAAGGTGATGTGCTTGAGCTCTGTTAAAGGTTTGCATGAACTATGGCCGTGAAAGCCAATATGAAGTTAATTTAAGGAAGTTTAATTATTCAGCAACTGTTGAACACCTACTATGTGTTGACCCTCTGATTAGACTATAAAGTCATTGTCCTTAATAAGACAAGACTAATGTTTATGAACTGACTTCAAGTTATTTATGTGCTACATTCTAGGCTGCTGTGTGATGGATAATAGGAGAGTCCAAAGGGGGAAGAGAACAGTGAAAACAGGAGCCAGAGAGATCTCCCTGTGACCCACTTTAAGCACCATGCAGCTACTTATTATAATTATATAGTTATATATTGTATATGTTTTCCATACATATATGTGCCTGTTTTTTCTTAAAGTGGTGACAGTCGTTGCTTGTGTAGAGAGAATTTGGAGAAGGCTCCCTTTCTACTTTATTTCTCATTAGATTTTTTGCGTTTCTTCTGTTCGCATGGATTTCTAAATAACAAAATAAAATGTATGCCGTGCCATGAAAAGAAAGAGCTCAATTTGGTATTTTGTAGAAAAGCATCAGAGTAAGCAGCAATCGGTGGGGCAGCTATGGAGAAGGAGGAAGACTGAGGTGGCCAGAGGAGACCAGGACTTGGTTGTCATTGGGGAAAAGCAGTAGAGGAGTGGGCACCCTGTGAATATGTACAGAGGAAGGAGGGTTCGTTTTAGTTCGGGGCACAGGCTTTGGAGCAGAGTACCCAGACATGACTTCCGGCTCCATCACTAGATCTCCTGAGACTTCATCTCTCTGTACCTTAATTTTCTCTTCTGACAAAGAGTGGTTATCAATATTGGAGAGGAGGGCTGAGTCCAAGTATACACGTGCATGTCGGGTACGTGGCCGTGGGAGATTTGTGATGCCTGGAAAGGACAGCTTGGAGGCAAGAGCCTCAGACAGCAGTAAAGCATTTCCTAAGTTCTGCCAATCATTCTTTCAAAGTATTTCCCAGTCTTGTCTTTTCCCTTTGGTCCCTGGCACCAGCACTCTGGTTCAGGCTCAGGCCATCTATTGCTGGAAGCACTAGTTGATGTTCTGCCTGCACTGTATCCCCAGCGGCTGTCAGAGCAATCTGTCCAAAGCACATATCCCAGATTAAAAGGGTCCCCATCGCCAGTGGTAGAGGCCATACTCTAACATGCCACAAAAGGGCCGCAGCCCACCCCTAGACCTTGCCACTCCCAGGCTGAACCTAAAACTCCAGCAGTGCCAAGTTGCCTGTGGCCCCACCTCACACTCCTCCTCAGATCCATGTCTTGACAACTCTTCCTCTGTCTGGAACATTACTTTTCTTTCTTTTCTCATATCCCTGCCTAGTTGATACAATTTCTCCAGGAATAATTCTCAGGTTCTCTTTGCCCCCAGAGCCTGGGTCATGTACTCAGTCTTGTTCTTTTCCAGAACCTGGTCTTATCTCTGAGAGTTTGAGAGCAGGAGGTAGACAAGCTTCCCTACCTGCTGCTCCTTGACCCTGGCCCTGACTTGTCCCCTGTGGAGGTAGACTCCTGTATTGGACCCCTTACCTGTCTGTGCTCAGCTCATCCATTCCTGTATCTGCTGAGGCCCAGTGCTCCTAAGCTCATTTCTTACGCCCTACAGGCACAAGCCTCTCTTGGGGGACTGAGGTTGTTCAGCAATGTTAGTAACATTGACAGTATCTGTCTGTCTGACTCAGAATGTATGAGCCAAAGCTCTGAACTCCCACACTAAGCCCCTTTCTTCGATAGTAGCTTGATTAGTGACAGGAGTGGTATTTTGCTTCCCATCTGCTTGACTTCATTGTGTATCTCCCGATTGTTTCGGACCTTGGACAAGAAGAAAGAAATGTTAATTATTGAACCACTCAAGGCCCACCAGTCCTACTTCACTACATTTAATCATCTGCATATACATAAATTTGTCTCCTTAAGAATAAAGACTGTTATTTTTATATACCTGGCAACCAGAATGCCAAGAAAAAGACAGCACTTACTCAATGAGTATTTGCTGTCTTAGCATGTGGTAATCGCATGAGTTGTCGGCCTGATCTACAGCTGCACGGCAAATGAACAGGACAGGGTCGATGGTGACTATAGTAACAGCTGGTGTTCACAGAGCTTCCCACAAAATTGAAAACTTCACAGAGTGACATACGCCTGTCAACTGTATGAAGTCGCTGCTGCTATTTTCCCAATCTGTGAAAATCTAACACTGCCCATGGTCACACAGTATCAGTGGTTGTTCTGGGATTCACTCCATGCAGTCTTGACTCCAAAAGCAATGCTTTAAAAGCCAAAGGAAAGGCTCGGTGTGGTAGCGTGTGCATGTAATCCCCACTGGAAGCCTGGGATAGGAGGGTCACAAGTGCCCATCCAGCACGGCCCATGTAGCAAATTAGTGAGATCTGCCTCTAAGCAAACAAACAAATGAACAAACAAATAAATAAATAAATGGGAGCTGAGGATATAGGCTTTGTGTGAAGGCCCTGGATTCATTCGTAGAGTCATTTATAAAATGTCAAAGAAATAATAAGGTTTGTTGTGGTAACATTACTAGAAGACGTGTAGTGCTTCGACTTGTTCTGCTTTGGAGTTCCTGAGTGACTATGTAAATTACACTCTTGGAGGAAGAAGGTGGAGGACTTTGGAGCCCTGAAAGAGAGAATACAAGAGTAAATTGTTATCGTCAGTGAATAAATGAAAAAACACTCTAGAAGCCAAATGAGATATCCCTAATACAAATCTGTATATTTCCTCTCAAGAATTCTACCTATGAGCGGCTGGAGGAATGGCTCAGCGGTTAAAGCGCTTGAGCAAGTGCTGAGCCAAGCGCTAAGTACCCGAGTTCGATTCCCCAGCACCACATAAGCTGGGTGTGGTGGCACACGCCTGTAATCCCAGCACTCAGGAGGCTGAGACAGGAGGATTGCCGTGAGTCCAAGGCCAGCCTGGGCTCTGAAGTGAATTCAGGACCAGCCTGGACCACAGAGTGAGACCCTGTCTCAAAAAAAGAAAGAAAGAAAGAAAGAGTTCTACCTATGAGAATTAATGTAGGAGAAGAGAAAATACTTCACTGTAGATTTTCAACCTAGGAGACTAGCAGTTTGATGGCCAAAGTGACAGAATAAAGAATAGTTGAGAAAGAGCTATCCTGGAAAGAACTGGTTAAACTCTGTGCAATTTGAGTTAAGAGTGAAGTTTTCAAGTATTAATGTCTATGTGCAATTGATAATATGAAAAAGGCAAATACAGCTTTTGCTGTTGGATAAATATTATATAAGAACCATCTGACATCTTCATATCAGTATATAAAAGTGACATTTTGAAATGGTAAACTTTCTAAGCCAGGTATAACTGCTGTCTTAATTTCCTTTCCTCACTTTGGCCCTGTTCCCTGTGTTGATTCTTTCCACTGCATATGCAAGACCAGGTGTATATTCATGTTCTTAATCCCTGTTTTATTTATTTCACAAATCATTGTTTTTGATATTCTTTTCTGTATTTTATTCAAAGCAAAGAAGACTGTTTCTAGTTCTCGAGGCTAGGTGAATTGTAATGTATGGTCTGGATCAGTGGTATGGGGGTTAATTAGCTTTGACTCCTATCTACTTCTCCTTATTGGCAAGAGGAGGTTCATTTGTGTTTGCTGATTAGAGCAATCTGTCTGCAGTGGTGACGTGAGAAGTGTAGTTCACATTGGGTTGGAACTTCCTACAAAATGAATACCCGTTTAAAATACCTTCATTTCCACTGCTTTTCTCCTCCCTTTTCTCTTCTTTTCTGAAATTTAATTCAAAATCAAGACTTTAAATGAACAGAGATGAAATGGCACCAGTTTCAGCCTTGTCTCCCAGTCAGCTCAATGCAGGCCGACGGTACATCCGAGTCCCTCATCTCTCAACCTGCATAGAGTAAGGCTTTGTAATCGCCCTGTATTGAGCACATGTGTGCAAATGCTGAGGCCAAGGCAAGGCCTGCTGCAGGCAGTTCTTTCTTGAGCAAACAGTCCTGTCCCTCTTCTCTTTAAAGACACTTGAGATATTGTCCAAAGTGTTTGCACAAAGCTGTGACAGCTGTGTTTCCACAAGAAGCTTATAATAATGAAGTTAGTACCTGTAGTGGCCCTCTCCAAGGAGCTCCAAGAGCTTTGCACATATTAGCACACTTATCCTTCCCACATCCCTCTGAAATGAGAGAAAGGTCAGGATCGCTTTTATGCTTCTCTTGACGCAAGGAAAATCAAACATGACAACAGTGAAGTTGGAGTAAGTCAGTAGACTTAGGAAAACGCTTTGTTTTCTCTTGATATTTTTGTCCTTTGGCTCATGATTCTTAAAGATAAAGCCATATTTATTAATAAATTTATTTGTTCTTGCATTCATTACAAATATTTATAAAGTACCTACTGAATAAACTAGTGACTAAGATAAAAATTTGTCTTTATAGCACTTAGAAATTTATTTGTTGTACAGAAAGTTCCATTTTTCTTTATAGAATGCAGAAGCACCTCCACAAATGCCATTTATAAACTACTGAAATAGGACATTCATTCAACCATTTATTCAACAAACATTTTCTGAGTGTCTGACAAATTCTGTTAGCTAAAGACTCTCAGACATTCTTTCTTACTCTAAAATTCTACAATTATTTTTTTTTCACTTCTTTTTCATGTTGAGCATAATCTACATTCTTTTCTAACACGTGCTCTTTCTGGCCTTTGATCATTATAACTATCAGGAATAAAAAATTTTATAGAATTTCTTCTTTGTGTTTTATGTTGGGTAAGCAATTTTACCTATCAGAGACCAATTTCAAAATACAAACCTTCCACTTTAGAGTTTTTCTGTGGATTTATAGAGCTGAGACAGTTAGCTGACTTATATTTCTGTATATCTATGGGGTCAAAGAACCATGACGGAGAAATAGAAATACTCTGAAGTGTCCCACACATGGCAAGTGTTGATGGGTTATTGTAATGGGACTTTAGTATTTGCATATCATTAACTTTCCCACATTTATATCTGCATGGTGATTACATCCCCTCTCACTCAGTTCTTTCCATTTCTCCTAGTGCTGTCCCATTGCCCATGCTGCATGTTGTTTCTTCTGTTGGGAGCAGTTGCCTCTCCTCCCTGTGCATTCGTCCTTCAGGATCCGTCTCCAATGCTGTTTCCTCCGTGAAACTCTCCTAAAGATTCTTACTGTCTCACTTATCCGTTGGATTCAGTAACTTACTCCCTCCTTTTTACTTTCACATATGCTCTTAACAGTTTGAAATAACACATATCGCACTAAGTTACTAGTTCCTACTGTCATTGATCCCCCATATATAAATTACATTGTGGAATAGATGTTGATGAAATTACACCTACAATCTAATGTGTCATCATGGTAGCCACCCCACCCACACCCCGCGAGGAAGCTCCTTCAGGTTGATGACCAGCATGTTCATTTGTGCCCCTGAATACCCACTTCTTGAATGGCTTGCCTTAGCCAGCAGCAGCACATAGCAGCTGTATCGGGCAGGGTAGCCTCCCGCACGCTAGCAAGGTCTTTCAGATTTGTTCCCATGGATCAGTCCCATTAACGGTGGACATGGACAAGAGCCAGGGGCAGGAACAGGGCCAAAGGCTGACAGAGCAGCAGTGTTGCCTTCTCGCGTGTGGCCCCAAGCCCGTGCTGTGTCTGCCAACTTCGGGCTAATAAGTCTGTTTTCGGAACAGGTGTTCTCTGTCCTGCATCCTGTTGCTGAGAGCAGAGGGGAAGAGTTTACCACCTGGTCCGAATTAGTACAAACAGATGCCCAAAAGGAAAAGCTTAGATTGCCTGCCTTCTCAGCAGTTGAAGAGGTTCTTCATTCAAGCATCCTCCTGACAAGCAAGGCTCTTCTCCATAATCACCCTGCCGCCTTCTTTGCCCAGAGGGCTCAGCCGAGTCTAGGAAGCCCCAGTTTTTATAATGCTCATTTCCCTGGTGTAAGACTCACCCATCTCCCTACACTGGCAGGCTGCAAGTCTTTACAACCTTGACAGGAGAGTGAGTTGAAGGTGGGGATAAGAAGCATCTCTCCCTTATTTTACAAAGAAAGATTTGTCTTCTCTTTATGAAATGAAAGCAGCAACCACAACCTGCAGTAAGTCTTACATGTTTCAGAGAGATGTCTGTCATTCGTCAGTTATGGTGTGAGGATAGGCTTGACTCCTTTGAGCATGCCTTAGCCTAGAGCTGTTATCGTCCTCAGCAACCGAATAGTTTCTGGTCACTCAAGTGGTCCCCATTGTTTACCCCTGTGATATGGAGGCACCTAAATAATGGGGATTCCTTCCAATACCCACAGAATAGGGGTGAATCTACACTAGGTATCTGTGACACCATGATAACATCAAACCACAGAAATATTAACAATAGTTAAATCACCACCAACGTCAGTAGCAGTTAATATTACTATAGAGCAAATCTTGGCTAAATACATCATCTATAATAAAAACATTACCACTAAGTAGTTTTTATTATCTTCACATACAGTAAAGGGAAATTATGCTGGCAGGTCATACAGCAGTACCAGGGCCACACTGAGCATTTCCTGTGCTTTGGCACTTGCCCATCTGATGAGATCTTGTCAGAATCGTACTCCGTACTCTGGTTTTCATGGCTATAGAACCAAAGCTCCTTGGGGGAGAGGTAAAGTCTGTGTGGAAATTCTGTGCTACCTCTGCAGGTTTTTTAAGTCTAAAAGTAAATCAAAAAAAGATTGTTTCAAAACAGCAAGAAAAACAAGATAGCTTGTGAGAACCGCTCTCTGCTGCTGCACGTGGATTTCAGCCTTGTGTAGTCATGGTGCACTGAGGTCAGGGATACTCCCCACTCACGTGGTGCCGAAACCTGCCTTGCAGCTGTGCAGCGCTGAGCCACCACATCCTGTCTTAGACACGGAAACCTGTATGGGGAGTGTGGCTCTTTCCTCCCAGCAGATGGCAGTAAGATGTCCCGAAAAAGATATTTTTCCCCCAATAGTTTTCACTATGGTGCCATCCTGTGCTAAGGGTGGTGGCCCTCACAGAGACCTGGAGAAAGCAGAATTAAGAAGAATTTAGAAAGTGGCCTTAGATAGCAAGCCTATATTTCTTTATTTTAAAGCCACCAAGTTTGACTGCACTCAAATAGTCCACTAAATATATTCTCCTTGCCAAACATATCTTTTTCCTAAGGAGAGTCCTTTACTTTATGCCTCAACATAACTTACATTTTCAAACCATTCTCCTCCTTATAACAGTGTGAGATATAAGGAAGAACAACAATTATGGGGTTGTTTTGTCCATGATTAAATTCTTCCAACAAGGAGTTTTTCCATGAGTGGTGGTTACGGGTCCGTGACCACACCGAACTTGTCATAAACTGTGAGCACATGAATTTGTGTGCCTTTTACTGGGGAGAGCTCCTCTAACCTTCATCAGGGTTTTATATAACCTCAGGCTGAAAAACGCACTTCGTCTACGGTGTATCGCCCAAGCCAGGCTGGGATAGATTTGGAGGAGAGCCGCAAGCCCAAGTACCTCTGAAGAGCAGACAGGTGGCCGTGAGTGAAGAAAGTCTGATGGAGGCAGAGTGACGTGGAGGACGTCTTAGCCACATGTCGGAACATGTAGCCCTTGCCCGGTCCTGCCGAGAGGTGCCGCCCAGGAGCACAAGCCCAACGCGGGTTGAGCCCGTTAGTTTTTAAGAGAAGTCACAAATGGCATAATTTAAATGAAGATTTACAGAAGTTTCTGAAATTTTCAACTAATTTAAATCATTTTTAATCACAGTTCTGGCTATGTACTCATACGTTATGTGTGGCCCTTATGCGATCAGTTTGATTCCTGAAGCCTTCAATTTCATTGTGTTAACACATCAGCCTGTGACTCAAAGGCTCAAGACTTGACTCTCTTGGGAGAGGGAGATACGCCATGTTAGGAATTGTGTACAACAATTAATATCTTTGTTGTTATTATAACAACACATACTAATACTCTAACACCTTCTCTGAATGAAGGACCATTTGAAATACAGTAACTTCTTTAACCATCTCAATGACTGTTAGGTTAGATTATCAGTGGATTTGCAAGTGCTTACTAGTGTAACTGTACAGTAGATGCTCTTCTAGGTAGGTACCTCTAGATATGAGTCCTATGGGGGCGGTCTTTCATTTTATTTGAGCTGCTGAGTGACTTCAAGGCCTTCACACTGTGCTACATATCTGACCCTTTTTTGTCTTTTTTTTTTAATTTTTGAGACAGGGTCTTGCTAAGTAACTCAGGCTGGGTTTAAACTTGTGATCCTTCTGCCTCAACCTCCCAGAGTTCTAGAATTACAGGCATATTCTTATACTCTGCTTAGGTATGAGTTTTGACTACGCGATCCTTGTAAAATCTTGTGAATAACTAAAGGAAATGAGGCATAGGGACATACGACTCCACCTTAAGCAACTTAAGCCTCTTAACACTACACTGTCCCACTTGCCCCTGGGGTTTTCAAGTACTGGCCACCCTTCAGATGACTCTCAGCTGTGGCACTTGGCAGCTCAGACACTCACGTACCCAAATGCACATGCTGGCATGGTGATGTGGCACTTCTGAACAAATGTCATCAGTCCCAGGTCATCTGTGAGATTTGCCTCATTTTTATGCATCACCAGGTATGCTTTATTCAATCTTTGTTTTATTTTTTAATCTTCTCTGAAATGAGCAGGTCATAAATCCTTTGCCAGATGAGATTTCCAAGTAATAGTGATAGATGGCCCTGTCTTTTGTCTCTTGACAAGTTTGGCCCTGACTGTCATCACAGCAGTCCAAGGTTGTATTATAGTAAGGCAGTGCTGAAAGCAAAGCGACAGCTTAAATCTCCACTCAGATTCCTGTTTCTTCTGAACTTCCTCAAGTATGAGAGGTTTCTGCGAGGTTCACACAAAAGAAACACCCAACGTAAGTGGCAGAGAATTTACCTTAAGCTGCAGCCGTGATGTGGGGTCTGTATCTGATGAAGGAGGATGAGCTTCGTCTTTAGGAATTTGCCGTGAGTTGTGAAAGTCACTTATTTCCAATTCTGTCTGCTAGGGCCACTGCTGAAGTGCAGACCCTATAGAGAGATTGATAATGGAACACGGAGGGAGTGAAAGAATGAAGGGGAAGGATGTGAATGTACTTCAGAGCTGCCCTGTGCCACAGATTAGAGCAAACAGGTCCCTCATTTCCCATCTGGACGGGATCTTTTATTATCTTTAAAGGAAAGTTTGGCTTTTCAGCTTTGCATTTTCACTAGCTCGCTGGTTTAAATGCCTCCTGTGAGCAGTGGGTCTTTGAGGTTGATCCATTTCCATTAGCACATGCTTCTGCAAAAATATTTCATTCTTCTGTGACTTCGTTTTGATCAATTAAGCTGCCATGTTTATTTTCAAAACAAGTCCAGAAAGAGAATCTGTGGAAGGCCTCTCTTTCAGGAGACTAATTTAATGTCATTCCAGAAAACAAAATTAACCTCAAGGCTTTTCTAAAAAAAAAAAAAAAAAAAAAAAAAAAAGTAATTTGAGAACTGTTACCACATGGGTTTTACAATCAGACATATGGAGGAAAAGGTGGGAAAGGCCATACTAGAGTTTTTAGAATATCAGGATCAGTAATATGGCCAACCATTAAAAATGATCTAGGCATCCATAAAGCAAGAAAGGCAAGATTGGATTAATGTAACTATATGTAGTTTAATACCTTTCAGAAACTTGAAAGTAAACTTCTCCCTATTTTATTTTTAATTAAATATATTGACTTTTTCTTTTGTTTTGAGGAAGAAAAGTTGGGTATATTCATTTGATGTACATAAGTGACAGGATCTGCAGAACTTAATACGCCTAACTAATAGTTTATGTTCTTGTCTTCAGTTAGGACCGTACATAGGGAGGACTAAAGACACATTGCTTTTAAAGTCCTGTACCTTGAGAAATGCAAATCACAATTGGTTTAGAACACCCGGTTGTTGGACAGCTAAACTAGAGTTGAGCTTGTGGAGATCTGTTTTAAGTTAGGTGAGGCCAAAAATAGGTTCACAAAGTGAAAATTATCCTTGACCAATCCTTGTATTCTGTGGATAAGTTGGTCAAAATGTAGGGGTGGGACCATTTTCAACTGTAGAACCATATCCAGTGTGGTAAATGCTCACTTTAGGGGAGTTAACAAAGAACTGAGAAGGCCTGTGAAATACGGTAAATATATGGAGAGAGATGGATTGATTCACGTGACTGAAATCACATTATTCAAATGTGTGAAATTGACTCAGTGTATTACACGCAGCATAGTGAAATACTTTTTTGCCTATCATGAATTCTAATTTTGTCCCTTTATCTGTAAAGAAACTGCTTTTTGCATGATACCTGCCTAAAAATGCTGACCATGTCTTACTGCCTCCACTCTAAGTATTTATGCCTTACCTATTGCTGAGAAACAGTTCCCATTCACTTGCGTGGGCCCTCTTTAAGCTGGAGGATAACAGAGTTGATGCTAACACTTAAGGTGAAAGTTAGGACAAGGCATGATGTGGTAGTAGAGCAAGAAGTAGCTGTGAGGTCGAAAAGAATTTGGTGGGCGGTGAAGAATGGGGAATCATCAGGTGACCCCTGTTGTCTGGACCGAGGAGTGAAATGTGTCATTTTTTAATTGAATAAAAAATTCAGGAAAAGATGAGAAGCCAAATTTATCTCATGACAAAATGCCGCCCCCTAATGCAAGTTCTTTTCGTAACTGTTGCGATGAATGAATGTGAGTGTACACAGTGAGTGTTTAAGTTAGAAAAACTTATGGTAACAGAAAATAGAGTCTACTTTTATAGTACAAAGTACAGAAAATACTCCCCCTCTCTTCGGACAGCATTTATGCCATCGTTCTTGCTTCTTTCCCGGGTAGGTCTGGAAGTCTTCTTTCCTGAGTGTCTTTGTGAGGCATGATCTGAATAGTAAGTGCTGCTGCCAAGTGCCATCCAGCAGCAAGGCGGGCTCAGGACGTACTTAAGACGTCCTCGTCCACCTTATTTGCTGGATCGCCTATTGTGTGTCGTGTGGCTTTTCCTCAACCTCAAAATGATCACGAAAGGTAGACATTCCAAGTCAGTGCAGTACGTCAAGGCAGCCACGACGGCACAACGAAAGACAATCACAATAAAGGACTTCCAGAACCTCTTCAGAAAGTGACAAGAATGATGGGGTGAGAGTATTCACACCAAGGTAGCCTATTTTGAAGGGGCTTAATGACAAAGTTTGTGTTGCTGTTTTATTTTTGACTCAAACATTCATCATATTTTTAATCACACCTTCATGGATTGTAATTATGCCTGTGCTATCCAAGATGGCAGTAGCCACATGTGGCGAGGGAACACTTAAAGTACAGTTTTTGAGTTGAAATGTGTTGCCAGTATGAAACACACGCTGAATTTCAAAGACTAAGGATGAATAAAAGGCAAAAGTATCACTTATACCTTTATACTGATTATATAACAAATGATAATTTAGAACAATCAAGCTAAAGAAAAGGTATTAATACCTTATTAGTTCAGTGTTTCTTTTTACTTCTTTATTATAACTTGGTAGCTTAAATTATATTAATATTGCATAAAACTGCCTGAAAGATTGATATATAATTACTGTTCTAATAGTCTCACGGAAGAAAAGATTTGGGAGCAACACCTTGAGATTTCTCTTTGTCTCTCAGATTTTTCTTTTGAGATGGAGTATTGCTCTGTAGCCCAGGATGATCCTGAACTCACTAAGTAACACAGGCTGACTTCAAATTCATCGTAATCCTCCTGCCTTAGTGTCCCGAATGCTAAGATTACAGACATATACCACGATGCCCAGCTTAGGTGGTGCTTGCTGAGGAATTGAACCAGACCTTGGGCTTGCTAGGCAAGTGCTACAATTTTTGAGCTATGTCCACAGGCCCCCTCAGAGTAGTTCAGGTGGCATGGGTTAAGTTTTGAATATTCTAGTCTATGAAATTCTGCTGCCTAATAGGAGGCCTGGCTATTTCTAAAACTTTCTAGATAAGAAAACTCCCAAGAAGTGAGATCATACAAGATGATGCCCTACTTGGAGAGATACAGAAGACAAAGTCTCTGAGGCAACCAAGAGGACTCAGGAATGGATGGAGAAAGTTGGTAGGAGAGTAGATCCAAAGTGTTATCACCATGCACATGCGTGCACATATGTGTACACAATATCTAAGGGCAGTAATGAGTAGGGATGTCAGTTTATTTGTGCTCATTATTTCACAGTGCATAATTACATCAAATCATGTCATAAATTTTGAGTGTGTACAATTTTTTACTTACCACTTGCACTTCTGCGAAGCTGGAGGAGATTGTAGCCCTCAGGAAGGAGCTTTTGGTGAAGATTGAGGAAATGTCTGCAGATGCCCGGGTGATGCCCGCATGTAGGGAGTGTCATGCCAGTGCTAGCCAGGTTGAGATGATGTTGAGAAGGGCAGCAGTCACTTTCACGCGTTGACCTACTGGGTTTTCTGAATTCTTGCTGGAATTTGAGTAACCCTAACCTCCCACTGTCTTCCTGTAACCTCTGCTTCCCCTGGGCCTTTGCCTGCATCCTGGCTTTTGGTAAGTCTCTGCCTCCAGTCCTGTCCCTGGCTACTTGGCTGATTCTTTAGACTATTTGTGTTTGTAGAGACTTTGCTGTAAGCTGTGTGAGAACGCTGAGGGGCCTCTTGCAAGTTCATCTTCCCATTTTAAGATGGGAACCAGGACTGTGTCTTCTCAAGGCCTGCATCTTCATTCAGGTCATCTGGTCAATTGCCATCCAGCTACCTGAGCCCTGAACTCTTGTTTCTGATCTTTTGCTGTCCTGTAGTAGCTACTCATCCAACAGTGTAGCACAAACCAAAAATGGGCCACGTGCTTTTTGGGGTACCAGGGCTCACAATCCAACATTAAAAAGATGTCCGAGAAAGGGAGCAGACTCCATTTAGAATGTTCCTCTATACTTTCTCTTCTTCTTTTTCTTTATTTCTGTATTCTTTTTTGTCTTCCCACAGTTTTTTCCCCTTCCCCTTGAGCCAGTATTAGAGGGTCAGTTCTTCATCCAAGGGAAATATTTTAAAGAATACCATAATGTTTTTGTTTTGGCTAAAGACAGGCCATACTGACCCATATAGCTCCAGGAATGGATGAGTGGAGGTGTTGCAACAGCATCTCCAGGAATCTGTCACTCTGTCTTGACTGTTTTCCAGTCTTAATATGACTCAAAGTTAGCTTCTTCCAAAATGATAGTAAGATAACAATCATCTAGCATGCAATTCCTGGTGGAATGAGACGATTTTCTTGGTAGTAGTTCTAGCCAAAGGTTGTTTGTTTGTTTGTTTGTTTGTTTGTTTGTTTGTTTTTTGAGATTGCCTATTGTTAGGCCGACTAGTGGCGCTATCTCTGGACCAAAGCCTGTGGCTAAGGGGATAGTATGTTCTGCTTGGTAGGGGTGGGAGAACTAGCCTCACTCATGCTGCAGGTACTGAGAATATGTCCACGAAGAAAATCAACAGGTTGTTACTCTTTAAAAAGGAGTGAGAGAGGAAATTTCTTGATGCCATAAAGGCACAAGCATTTCTCATGAGTAGAACAATATGTTTGTAGTGTGGTCCAAACTCATGTTCTGAGTTAGAGCTCTCCCTGATAATGTACTTTTCCAGAAAAAGTGGTTGTATCTTTCTTCACCGTAACTCTGGGGCCCGCCGTAGTGGCCAGCATGAGAGAGGTATTCAGCAACTTTCTCCCAAGATCTAATGACTGAAAGGCAACTGCATCAGAATTTAACCCCGACTCTAACGCTTCCCTGGACATCTTTCAACTCCACCATCTTGTTTTCCACACTTGTTTTTCTTTTTTTTTTTTTAATGCTATCTACCATCAGTGCCATCCAAATGAATCGATTCAACTGCTCTAGGGAATGGTAAAATTTGTCACCTAATTACCTGGGTTTTGGTGACCCGTAATACACTGCTTAAAGGAGTGGAGGAGTTTGTTCATTGCATTGTGTCAGAAATAATAATTATATCAAGATATACTCTTTGTTCCTTTAAATCTTAAAATACTGTCAGTACGGTTCTGCTTGACTGCATAGCACGTGTTCGACTATAAGGGCTTTGTTGTTGTAGTTTATTTTTAATGCCTGCCTTCTTACTTTGGAAAGCTTAACTCTGGTACTACAAAATGCAAGTCATCACTGTAGCAGCCAAACCAGAAGAAGGTCAGTTTGGAGGTTGTCGTACAAAGCCCTGTTTTAACCATGCATTATTGCATACAGAAACCTCTAATAACAGATCCGTTCATTATTTTGGGGTAACATTATATCCTTGACAGCCTATAATTTTGGATGTGAGGCCAGAATCTACTTTCAGTATGTGTTTTTGCAGCTGCCTTTATTCACAGAACCAAACCAAAGGGAAGTGTTTTAATTCCTCCACCTTATCTTTCACTTTTCCTTTGTTGCTCTTGCTACCTCTGAAGAGTGAAAAACTAGCTGGGTTGTGTGTTTGTTCATAAGGAGAAAACAACAGAGTCTTTATGAATCATCTTGTCAGGAACCCCAGGAATAAATCTGAGGTGTGCTCACGGCACATGCCTTTTTTTCTTCCCTCCAGACAGACAGCACTCAGGAAGCATTGAAAGCACCTCTTCTTGCAGTGGCAAAATTTTGTTGTTTTTTAAACATAATTTGTTAGCTTCATCTTTTGTGGAGAAGCCTTAAAGATAGTATGGCATACAATGGAAACTAAAGGGGCAACGCACGTGTATTTATTTATTCAGTGAAAATGAACAAAGACGACAGTGTAGAAATGTTCCTCTCTTTATGTCAAAAATCAAAAATTTGTTGGCATGAGAAGGCAGATACTAAATACAGAAATTACTAAAATAGTGTTGTGGGTGGTATTTAGTGATATAGAGAAAAATAAAGGAGGAAATGAAGATAGGTAGGTGTAAAGGGAAGTACTGGGAGTAACTCACATCAGCAATCCCCCTCTCGGAAATCTCACTTGATATGACCTGGTTTCTATGCACACTGCACTATCCCTTATGGCTAGATGTTTTAATTAGTTGTATTTCTTGTCTCCTCAATAGCACATAGACCCATCACCACATCCTCTTTGAAACATGTGTAGTCCTTAAAGCCAGCTTTTGTCTGTGTTCTTAAATGTAATATTAAATTTCTTATTTTAATAAGTATAGATTGTGTTAATGGTTTCCTTACTCTTCTTCATCTTTCAAATAATGTGTTTATCTTGCAAGTTACTCTGAGTGATGTCACCATTCCTCATATAACTCAGGCAGCATTTTTGCCCTAAACACAGGAGGATGTTTTGTGTGAAAATTCCCTTTCTCATTTATCTGTAAGTGGAAAAGTGAACAAAACTTGACTAGCACTACAAAATTTGAAAAGTAATGCTTTCCTCAAAGACCTATGTAGACTTTTATAAAAATTAAACAAGCGTTGGCCAGTGATTGTGAGATGAGTTAAGAGGAGGTAACTCCGGATAAGCTTAGGGTGCTGTGCATTAGAAGAAGACACTCAGTAAACAAAGCAACCAGTAAGTCTTTGTAAAGAAAGCTCTTATGTGCAGTAAAGGCACAGGTCTGGCCTAGGTGCTAATAATTAGAATGGAATGCTAATATTCGGGGGTTCTAAATGTAAGCTTGATAGGAATGAACTGTTGACCAAGATGGTGATGACATCACAGAGAAGGGACAGGCATCTTGTTTTGGAGAAAAGGAGGCTCAGTTTGACTCAAGTCAATTTGAGATGGTCATGACAGGTGCTCACAGGTCCTGGAACCATATATCAAGGAGTAGAATAAAAGAACACATCTGGACTGATGATCAAGATTCAAGAGTCAAAGTGTGGGGCCTCAGGACGTAGCTCAGCATTAAAGTGCTGGCCTAGCAAGCACAAGGCCCTGGGTTTGATTTTCTCGCACCACGTAAGCCAGGAGGGGTGGCACATACTTGTAATCCTGGCACTTGGGAGATTGAGGCAGTAGGATTGCCGTGTGTTCAAGGCCATCCTGGACTACATGGAGAGTTCAGGACCAGCCTGAACTACAGAGCAAGATGTTGTTTTTTTTAAAAAAAGTCAAAGTACAGACATAATTTCTGGAACCTAAAAGTAGATTAAACACTGGAGAAAGTGGCCAATAAACATGTTTTGACAGAACAGGGGTGGGGGGGTGGATGCGATTGTTTAGGGCCAAGAAAAAGAAGAGACATGAAAGCAGGTAAGAGTTCAGGAACTTGCAAAGGGAGAGATCAGTCATGGCATTGTGATTTGAAAGATTTTGTGGAAATGAGATTATTTTAATTGCTCATCCCAACCTTCCTGTGATTTCCCTAACTAAAATAATCCATGCTTATCACATGCAGCCAATGTAAGAGTATGGGCTCTCTGACCAAATGCTAGAGTACACAGTTCTACTGCCTGTGAAATGCACAGTGCTTAGTAATGCTCTGTGCCTAGAATACAGGTAAAGTCATTGAAGTAGCCTTACAAATGATTTTCACTATTTTACAAGTAAAGAACAAAGAGATTAAGAAACTTGCTCAAGGTCACACAGCATATTAATGATAAAAGTAGGATGCAGGTGAGGCATTGACACAGCAGCCTGGGCTTTTGACCACTCACCATCCTGTCTTCATGTAACACTTCAGTAAGTCATTAGATTCAACCTGAGTTCTTGCAGGAATGATTTGTACTGCAGTTCTGAATTTCTACATATTCCATTCCTTAACATTTCAAGACAAGTGCTTTTCCTGAACAAACCTCTGAGGCCCTAATTCCTCTAGTTTTTCTGACCTCCTTGTAGAGCAGAGGCGATTACCCTTCCTCAGCACCATGAAGGACATGATAGCCCCAACAAGATAAACAAATGGCACATGAAGTGCGTGCTGTGACCACTTTTTCATATCATAACACACCAGAGGCTCAGAGCCACTAAGTGCTTTTTAATCACCCCAAATTTACAAGAGTTTGTCCTAATAGTGCTTCCTAAAGGGCATCATTACTTCTACAGGGATGTTTTCTCATAAGTATTTGAAGGGGAAAAAACTGATAAATCCTTTTTGGGCAATTGCACCAAATCTTGGTTCCTTGAGGACTGCATCAGCAGAGTGGATCTTGCTTTTTGTAGAGTCCTGAGCTCTAGATGAGTTCCTGGTGAAGGCTACCTCCATTAACTATTCTTAATGTGCAATCTCACTTTGACACAATCAAGCAATTAAGAATTGCCATATGTTTGAGGCTACAGTTGCTTTTACCATCTTTGAGGAAAAATAGAAATCTCTGGTTACAACAAGTTAAGGATGAGTTAATATGATTCTTCATATGAGGTGGGAGGGGGGTAGAGTTGAGCTTCTTTTTTAGACCTTTATTCTGTTCAAAATAAGCTAAAGATTTGAAAAATGCCTCACAATTATTAGCTGTAGAGGAAAAAATCTATATATTCAATACTAGCCAATTTAGGAAGTTTTATGATATTTAAATAATGACCTAAACATGTTATACAAATACACTTTCAACCAATTGTATTCAGAAAAGCTAATGGCAGCAGTTTTTTTTTTTTTTAAGTAAGCAAATGATATCTATCAAATGTGCTTTGCTCAGTTCAAATGAGGGGAGAAAGGGCAAGTTATTTTAGAACTTCAGTTTGATTCTATTGATATCAAACAGTGGGGTATAAGATTTCAGGTGCAGGTACAGGAATTTTGTAGTTCATGGTGATTCTTTCATGTTAATAATTGAAAGAATCCGTAAACAGCAGGGTTAATTTTGGAGATTAAGACTTTATAAAGAAGAATGGTACGATGGAAGTGAATAAAAAGGATAAGAAAACTTAGCAAAATAATCCGCTCACTGATTTAGTATAGAACACTTTGATATAATAATATATTGGAATTCCTGAGCCATTTGGAAAGTTCTGTTTTGGTTGTTTTAATTTTGTCCACACCCTCTTCGGCCCCATATTGTGAAAAAAGTATTATCATAGTACCAGTGCAGGTGATTCTTCAGAATATTTTGAAACAGGCATAGCAAAGGGATTAACCAGTCAGAAGACACAGTTATGGTAAACCCTTTGTGCATAGTGGTCTGATACCAAAAGGTTCTCTACTCCTGCTTCTTGTTCCTCTGGTTACCTGAGTTCTGGACACAGTAGCTGTTCTTCAGATAGATGTCACCGTGACCAGGGAAGACAGGAAGCTTGGAGTGACAGACACCTTTTGCCTCCTGCATGTCATAATATATAACTGCACCTGGATGTCCTTTGTTAATTGAACGCCCCACCTCCACCACACCCCCCGCATCCTGCTGTAATCTGGATCACATTTTTCTGTCAGTGGAAAGGTAAGGATGAGAAAGCAAAGGGCACAAAAACTGTTCAGTGGGAGGGGGCGGACAAGCCCGATGCTTTTTCTTTGCTATGTAGTAGCTGAGTGACCTTGATGTAAGATGTTGTCTCTGAGAAGGAATTTTCTTATCTAGAACAAAAAAACAGAGTCTCTCCAATGACAAATTATGTGTGAACGTGTTTTATAATCTGTTCAATCCTGTATAAACATAGTACACTTACATTATACCTTCGGGAAACTGGTGGAATTATAAAGAAACTCAGAAATAAATTATTATTTTAAGGGATTAATCTTTCCCAAATCCAGCAATCCCTTGTTTTCATACAGTGAGAGCTTTTATTTTTATTTTTTCTTAAAGGCCAACCTTTTGAATTAATTTATTCTTCACAGATCCCATTGAAACTTATTCAAGTGTGTATTTTGTACCATTTACCTGCATTGTATTTTTATAGTTCTACCTGGTCACCCTGAAGCAGCAGTCTGTAACATTTGAGCTCCCTGAAATGCTGAGCCACCAAAACTGGCGTACGTTGATTATAAGGTTCTCAGATAGATGTTCATAGTATGTGGTGGCTGAGAAATACAGTTCCCTCTGTGTAGAAGGAGCTGAAGTCAGGAGACTGTGGTCCAGATGCTTTGGGCAGTTGGCCTGAGGCCTTTCACCTAAAGTCAATAATTGTTTGTGAGGTTGAAAGCTTACACTGCTGGGAAGCATGTTACTGTCACTGGAGTTTAAAATCTGAGACCAGGCTTGTTTAGGCAGAAAAGATAAAAGGTCTAGGACAGAGAGGCTGACTGGAAATCCCTCTCAGGGAAGTCTCTGAGCTCCAGAAAGACCTGGCATGGAAAGAGGAGGGAGTGAATGGCAGATTTCAGCAGTACCTGGCAGACAGCTATTTCAGGAAGCTTACTTCCAGAGCTGAGCCTGAAATGGCTAAAAGGACATACGTGGATTGACTTCATCATGTCCAAAGAGGAAAAGAAAAATTTCCCAGTTAGGGCCCTCAGGAACCTTTCAAAGTGCTCTAGAAAGGGTTATGTTTTCTGCCAGAAAAAAAAAAAGGACATTTTAATAGTTCTGAAGATCTTTCTTGGGACAAGAGGACAGAACTTTAAAAAAAATTGGTTGTGCTTGTAAGGGAGGGAAATATTTGATCATTTTAGCCTTAAGGAAAAAGCAAATTAGAGCTGAGTCTGCATAATAGCAGAGGAACAAGAGATTCCTATATGATTTTGAGTTTTACTTAAGTAGACATTAATAAAATGCACTAGAGTGATAATATTCCATGGGCAAAGTTTTACTAGTTCTGTCTGACAGCTGTGTATTCTGAGTGGCTAGATTTTAGAAAAATGTTAGGCTTTGAGAAGGATCTTAGAAAGGGCTAACTATAAATATTTATCTCACTTTACCTAATAATCCAGCTCTGTAGCACTGAGGTATAGCCTACCTAAGGAAAAAAAAAATCAAGAAGGCTACATATTTTCAAGGATGTTCTAAAAGGAATATAAATGATATAGGCTGTCATCAAAAAAATATATAGGCTAAATGCAGCTATTAAAATCTTTGGATTCTGCACTACAATCCATTTAAATTGAGCTGGGGGGAGTAACTCAGTGGTTAGAGTGCTCCCCTAGCAGGTGCAAGGCCCTAGTTTCAGTTTCCCCAGCACCACATAAACTGGTACACACTTGTAATCCCAGCACTTGAGACACTGAGACAGTAGGATTGCTGTGAGTTCAAGATCAGGCTGGGCTATATAGTTAGTTCAGGATAAGTCTGGGCTACAGAGCAAGGCCCTGTCTCAAAATAAACAAACAAACAAAAAAATTAAGGTTGTCTTTTCTATTGATTAGTAATGGTTGATTGCATTAGCTGGATCCTTCTTGGTAAGGAAATTTTGTTCCTTTCAAAGAAAGTTTGAAGTAAATGCCTTATTTAGCACTTCTCACACACAAATTACTTTTGTTGTTCTGAAAACAGAAGGCATATGTATTTTCAGTCATTGAATTGAAATGGTTTGAATTAATATGAAATTCATGAATGAAGAGGAGAAAATGCTACCACAAAATTTGGAATATTGGAAGTTATTTTAGAAACCAGCCTGAAAGATTTTTGACAGCCTAAAGAATAGAGAATAAAACTGTATGAATAATTCATGCCATCCTGGAAATATTAGTCACATAGTTTAGACAGTGTTATATCTTTTTATTTTGACTAATTGACTTTTTTAAGAAGTTCCTGGCCAACTGTCTGATCTCCTCCCCTCCTGAATATTTGTGCTAATTCCTGTGGGAGATTTCTAGACTTTGATTAAAATTCCGTACCAAATGTCACTTTGTCTTGACTCTATGATGATTAGGCTGGCGCTGGCAGGAGAGATGTGCCCCGCCTTCTTGTCACTTTGTGAATGGTCTTTGAAGGGCTTGTTAATGGGCCTCTCACTCCACTGGAGCAGATACTCACAAGTGTCTGCTATGTCACAAGACTTTATTTGCATAATGAGAAGAATGGTTTGAGGGAGGATTGTTTGGAAAACAGGATAATAAGGTACATTAAAAATAGAAAGGCTTGGCCTTGTTTGCTTCTATTCCCGGTATCATTAGAAGCAGAGTTGACCGGGTTGCCTTGCGGCCAAGACCTGTTCTGGAAAGGGTGACTGAAGGGGCTGGGACCCGGGCTCGCTGCGCGTTGCCCTCCCCTGGGCTCTGCTTGTGTCGTCTCCAGGCCCACACTGCCTAGACCCTCAGAGATTTGTAAAGTGCCAAATAAATCCTTCCGACTCTATCAAAGGGTTGCTTCTCTTCTATAAGCAAAAGTAGGATTCTGTCCTGAATCCCAAAGATAAACTACTGCCTCCCTCTTTTGCTGTCCTTTTTTTTCATTGTTGTTAAACGAACGTAGTGTCTGATGCTTAGATTTCTTCCTCAGAGTGCGAGCGCTGGCCTTTCGCTTGCCTTTCCCGTTCCGTGAGACTTGTGAAGGATGCCGACTGATGCTGAGAAGGGAGGAAGTGCTGGTGGCCGCCCGGGCTGGAACGCACAGCCCTTTGCCTGAAACGGAGTGCGCTGCACCGTGCTTGGCGTTCGATTTATGGAATGGCTTCTCTCCCGGCGTTGTCCCTGCTTCGTACAATTCGGTGCTTTGTTGCTATCGAAACAGCCTTACTCTAAGCCATTGTGATTGTGCAGGGGGAGGAGGCTGTGGCAGGCAGGGGTGGTAGTAGTAGTGAATGACACAGCTTTGCCAGATGACATGTAGCGGACCTCTGCATCAGCCAAGAGGAATTAAGCTTTGTCACTCCCCGCTGGGACTACCTTTCTCCTGGTATGTGCGCAAGGAATTCATGTGCTGCTGCCGCCGCAGCCACCAGAGCAGAGCCCTGAGTGCACTTTGCCAGGGAAAGCCGTGAGCAAGAATGATAGCTGTCTCTTTTAAATGCCGCTGTCAAATTCTGAGGCGACTTACCAAAGGTATCGTGTTTTCCTTGTTATTCATTGAGCGAGTCTGTTGCAGTATTCTGTACACACGTTTGAGTGGTTTTTACTGTCAAATGTGACTGCCTTTACGTTTTATTGCCAGGCAACAAAGAACTCAGAGAAATGTGTGTAGAGATATGTGCATACAGGTACATTCAGTTTTGCTTTCGGTCCATACAATGTTTGTGCTAAAGTCAGGAAACTGGCTTGTGTGATTGTTTTTTTTTTTAATGACTTCATTCCTTGCTGAAAAGAAAATGTGTGTGGGTCCGGTGCCGAAGTTGTGATGGGAAACCGTCATTGTGCATGCTGATGAACTGGTCAAGAGGAGTCAAGTGTGCGTCTCTGCCCTTCCTGTGCTACATGTGCTGAGTGCAGCTGGCAGTGTCAGGACTCAACGGTGGGGAAGCCCTGCAATCGTTTTATTCTTTTAATTTCTAACATCTCATTGGCTTTTTCCCAAGACAGCTTTAATTTTTTTTATGTGTTAGTGCTGTATGCTCCAAAATGTAGGTATTTCAAAACGCTTTGGTCCTGTGATGTTTGAAGAAGTTTCCTTGAAAGTAAAAATCATTGCTCTGTACCTGAACATCAAGAATTATGGGCTTGAGAGTGTCCCTCTTAGTACTCTGAAATATTAATTAAATCTCTCTGCAATATTTAATGTATGCTTTTCTTTGAAAACACTGAAGCTGTGCCATCTCATTTTACTTTGTGTGTCTTCGGTTGCAGAGTTAGTGAACGGCTGCCTTAAAAACTGTGCCTCACATACATGTATAGATAGGCAGGTCTCCTGCATTATTTCCTTTAGATAGACTCTTCCTTAAGGAAAGTATTCTGTTAAGAAAGAAACTTGACTGTGAGATAAACTGTGTAACTGCAGATGCCTTTCTGCTTTAGCCTGTAACAGAGTACTGTCAAGTAATTAATGGATATAATTATGCTGTAGAAGCTCTGAACCTATAAATATGTTAATGGATGCTATTTCTATCAGTTTAGCTTGACATATCAGAGTTCTTTGATCACCAGCGGTGTAGCTAAACTGCAATTAATATTTTATTTGGCAGAAGAATAAGCATAAAGCAAATAGTGAGAAATAGCTCTGGAGTCAATAACAGGGAAGAGAATAAATACTATATACTCACTTACTGAATGCATCTGCAAGTTGAGTGGAGGGCAGAGTGTATTGTTTAAAAGGTACTTTGAGGGGAATGTAGAAAAGATTGCCCATTTAAATTAGGGTGTTAGCATGGGGCTCTCAGTTTTGTTTTGACTTTGTCTTATGCAGTTGGTACAAATGTACAATTTCTGGTTATATGATAATTAAGAGATCATCCTGTATGTTGTAGGTTTGGTTAAGATTTTTGAAGACAGTTCTCTCATTCTAAAATGTTCCTTTCCTGGCTGATTTTAGCCATTTTTATCTTGATAAGGTGATGGTCTCCTTACATTAAAGTTGTAAAAAAAAATATTTTCTCTTCGCGTGTATCTAATACTTCTGCAAGTTCTACATACTGGGAAAGAGTGAACCCAAACAATTTCTGGTTTTCAGTATTTTTAGACTTTGCTGGTCTTCTGAGTCTTATGAAAATATTGATCTCTCACATTCAGGAAAGATGTGCCTGTTTAAAACGTGGGCAACTGGGAAACTATTGATTTCTTTTATCGTTGGCACTTCACAATTACCCCCCCCCCAATCTTTTCTTTCTGCTCTTCCTATGTGGTATTTAGCTGAAGGCATCCAATTTACAATTAAAATAAATTCTCTATGTGGAACCAGTTTTCCAAAATTAGACTTCTCTTTGTATTAGGCTGAATGTTCGAACATTTGCGAAAAATCATCTGAGTAATGCTATGCCTCACCTCACCCTCCCGGGCAGCCTTGTCCAAGTTCAACTCCACCAGTGCTAGCTGTTGTCCCAGGTTGGATTCATTGAGTTCCAGAACCTCACCCTCACCCTTGGTGGCTGTTTCTTAGGCTGTAATAATAAAACCAAGAAATCTTTCGAATTACAACCCTCAATTGCTCTTCTTTGGTACTTTAGGGTAGGGATGGATACACACTTAGATTGAGTTTCTTTCCGGCCCTGTTCTTTCTACCCACACAACTCCCACACTTTCACCTCTACCTCCAACCACATGTATTTCTTTATCCCCGTTGTGGGCTGCACCTGATAATCACTCTTCCAGATACTTAGCACAGTGCCCTGCGCATAGGAGGCACTTAGAAACTCTCTGTTAAAATGAATTGATTTGTCTAGTTGAAAGCAGTAAGGCATGTGAATTTTCTGGGAGCTCTTAGGAAGTGCTTCATGAGCTTTAGTAGACCTCTGAAAGCTTACCTAGATTTTACAGGGGAAATGTTTGATTCATGTTGTGGTTGATGTCACTCATTAGAAAAAGAAGTATGGCAGTTGCAATATTTTCCTACTTCTCCAAAAGAGAAAAGGATGATATTAAAAGGAAGCCGTTTTCTCACAAATATCATTGTTAGTATTTCATTTACTTTTGGTATTCTTCATAGAGTCATTTGTTGTCCATTTAAGAAATACCTGTTTAGTACTTACTATTTGCTGGGCTAGGCACTGACATTTTTGCAGTAGAATCTTAGGCAGGACTTTTTATATAAATGGGACCTTATCTCTCATCTCCCCAACCTCACCCCTTTTGTATCTTGATAGATGTGTTAACCATTTTTAGTCAAAATGTTGAACAATAATTTTTATTCAAGATATAATTTTTACAGACTTGTGAAATATATATTTTCTAGGTAGATTCTTGGATAACCCCACGTAGGCGTATGACTCACAATATTAGGCCAGAACATATTTCAGATGACGTCAGCACTTCTCAGACTCGGGAACTACATCTTTTTGTTTTTAAAGCTTCAAGTAACTTTTTTGTTTTTTCTTGACCTTACCAATGCATCACAAGAGGAAAAAAATGAACAGCCTTTGTCCAAAAATCTTATGCCTGACATTAAAACAAGAACTCTGAGTTACTAGAAGTCAGCCCTCTCAAAAGTCTACTTTTTATTCCTTACGTTGACGCCCAGAGAAGACACACTGCCCTCTACCACTCCTCTGCCCCACTCCCTCCAGACAGAGATGTGTCTAATGATTACCTCCCCTTAGAGCCAAATCCAAACATAACATTTTCTCAGCTTTCCAGCCACGTCTGACAAAAGAAATGTCTTGCATGAGTCAATGTAGGCTCCTTGCACCTGCCTGTCCAGCTGTTTACTCGGCGGCGGGGGGGGGGGGGGGGGGGGGGGGGGGGGGGGGGGGGGTCTGCTTTCTCGGGCAGGGGCCACAGCACTGCGGGAAAAGATGACGTGTGCTCAGATAGGCGAATCTGCTCTTGTGGCTCCTAGGGGCTCTCCTCTTTTTCTCTTGCCACGATTGTGTCATTCTTTTCCTTTGAGACAGATTGGTTGTGTGTGCAAAGAACCACTTTCCATTGTGACAACTGGTGTGCTCTGCTTTCTTCTCCACCTTTACTGTTTTTAGCTCAGAGATCTGGACTTTGCCTGCCCCACTGACAGTTGCATTTCCCGTCCACATGCTACATTCTACCAATGTCAACACCAGCCAGTTAATATTTACTGACATTCCACTGGGGTCATGGCTCTGATCACCTTCTTGGTTTTTTGTTTTTGTCATCCACTGCATTTTCCTGTTTTTTCTTAGCAGCATAGAACTCCTATCGAAAGTCTTGGTCTTCATGTTACCGTTGGCCTGAGTGTCATTCTTTTTTTTTTTTACTTGCTTCGCTTTTTCTTTTCCAATCACATACATGATCTAGAATAGAATGAACTATCCCAGTCCCTTTCCCATTAACTTACTCCAGGCAGCCCTGTTGGCTTCCATCCCCGTGGGGAGTCTGAATGGGACATTTGTGGCCATCATCCAATGGTTCCCCACTGTGTATTATACTTTCTTTCTCCTTCCCTCTCTTTCTCCTCCTATTATTTTCTTCCCAACCTCAATATCCTCTCTCCGTCTCTGCACCCTGAGTGTGGATGGTTAGTACTTTATGCACAGCCCTGAACAAAACCAAAAGGCCAAGTGTCGTGATCACTCTCAGACTTTCTTCCTTCTGGTCTTTGCGCCTACCTCACTCTGTGAACTCATAATCCTTGAAAGGGAAGGTCAAACATTAACCCAAGACTTGTCTCCAGAGAGAACTGAAACTCAGCCATGGTAGACAGCGAGTTATCCTCTTCTGAATTCTCTGTATCAAAAGCATTCTCGCAGTGTTCCTAGTTATCTCCAAAGGACTATTCAAATTACCTCTAACTTGCTTTAAACTACGCTTCCTTGATATTTACCCAATATAAACAAATTTCTTCTACTCAGAAATTCATTTTCTACATCTACTCTCAATGAAATGCAACAATATGCCTTGTTTATTTCAGCGGAAGGGGAAGAACATTTCCTATCTCTTCCAGTTTGCAAAAACTTTTAGTCCAGGAACTCTGTATCAGTCACGAATTGTAGTGTCATGGGCTGAGCTTGACAGCTCCTTTTATGATAGCCTCAAATTTTTCTGTTCGGGTCCCTCTGCGCTTTCCCGTCTGTCTGTGTTGAGCCTCGTGTCTCCTTTAGCATTCTCCTCTACTGTTCCTCATCCACTCTGTGATACAATTCAGAATTAATTATCATCTGGGTTGAGAATGCCATGTCTCATTTCTCCTGTCTCCCCACCCTCTTCCCTCTGCTAACCCTCACTGGTCTCCTCTGTCAGTTCCTGCCATCTGGAACAGCTTGACTCTATCTTTGCACCTCATTAACTTTTCATCCCTTTTCAAATCTCACCTGAAAACATACCCTTGCTCCTTTACCTGTACACTTCATTTCATACCATCAAAACTAGTTTATTCAACTTACTTATCATTCCATGCTATAAACCTTTTAAAATAAAATGCACTTAAAAGGTGCATCACAAAATAAAGTCGTCTCTTTTTCTGGAATTTAATCTATTGCTAGGGCACAGGGCATATTTTTCTCTCAAATGAAAGGATGCAGTTTGAATAGGAAAATTCTGTGATGGGATCCCAAGTGGATGTTGCTCTCATACAAGTGCCAGGGACAGTGCTGGTTGTATGTGATGGATTTCTTGCTGTGCTTCTATACCAGCACTTGGAGGGGATTTAGATTACCCAGTGGTGTGGGCCACTTTCTCCCTAATGATCTTTGTTTGTTTATTGCTTTGTTTTGTCTTGTTTTGCTATTTATTTATTTATTTATTTTTGAGACAGGGTCTCACTCTTCCCCAGGCTGGTCCTGAATTCATTATGGAGCCTAGGCTGACCTTGGACTCATGGCAGTCCTCCTGCCTCAGCCTCCCAGAGTGCTGGGGTTACAGGTGTGCACCACCATACCTGGCTTATGTGGTGTGGTGTGGGGGAATTGAACTCTGGTACTTAGTGCTTAACTTAGCACTTGCTAGCCTTTAACCACTGAGCCATTCCTCCAGCCTTTGTTTTGCTTTTTGTAAAACTAATTAGGCTTATCTTAGTGGCATGCCTCTTTCTTCTCCAGAGCAGGAATTGCCTATTTGAAATGCTTTACATCTTTCCAGGAGGTACCCGTCCTTCAGAGAAGATATTTGGCTCTATCTCTCATGATTTCATATGAACGAGAGGGAGTTCAGACCCTTCTCATGTGATTGTGGCTAATTAGGAAGCAAAAGGTGGCCAATTTCAGGAAAAGGGAAGACTGATTGAGGATAGGTGTTCCAGTTTACTCACTTGTGTACCTTGGAGAAATGTGTTGGATGAAGAAGAAGAATCATGCGCTCACATTTATTGAGCACTTACTGTACACTAGTCACTATTGGAAACACTTTCTGTGTTCTAAATCATTTAATTATCACAAGAATACCATTGTTATTACTGCCCTCCTACAAATGAAAAAAAAGGAGAGGTTTGGATAAATGAAAGGACATTCTAAGTGCATGAAGTTTAGAGACAAGGTAGAGCTTATCCTCCACATTTTATTTGTACCACTACTTTTTTGATAAGAGGAGTAGGAAAGGTAACCATAGGCCTGCCCGTGTAGAAAACAGAAAGGAATCAGCCAGGATGGTGCTTCCTGGGTCCTCCAGCTGCGGCTGGTGTCAGAGGAGCCCAGGAGACCTTCAAGTTAGGAAGTGCTGTCCTGTTTCAGCTCTCCAATTGCTGCATGGAAAACAAAAACAAAATGAAACAAAAGTCCATTCATCCTCTTCATTGAGTCTTATGTTGTTATCTGTACATTTCAAGAATAGCACATTCATCTTGATGCAATATGTATGTGCACAGAACACTCAAGCGCATTGTGAACATTATGTATTGGATATATATAAATAAAAATGGGGGAAAATATTTTAAGAATAGCACACTGAAAACTTTTATATGGCTTCATGCTCATATTAACTACAACAAAATTATTTTTCTCTTGCAGTTGACTTACGGAAAATTTTATTTTAGTGAATTCAGTTTATTCTGGGAGGAAATTTACATTTTCTTCCTTTTTTTTTTTTTACCATCAGAGAAAAGGCACAAGTTTTCTTCTGGGAAAAAACATGTCTTGTAAATTTTCCTAGAATTAGAAAAGCAATGTTTGAATTCCATCTTTTTCTTGTTCTGTATTTTATTTAATTTTAGTTGTATTTTCCCTACATACATGAGAATTGTTTGTTAAACTTGACATTAATGTTCTACACTTTATGAAACCTACAGAAAAAAATGTTGTTTGCTGAATCTTTTCGTAATTACTTTATTGAAGTTTTGATATCAGATATATTTTAAGGAAACACCATGTATGAATGAAAAGGTTTATTATATTTCTAGGGTTGTATGTTTCCAATAAAAAGCGGACCTTTTACTTTGCAATTATATTTAAAAAACCAGTAACAACACAGTGGTCTCAATCAATGATGATCACTTAAACTGAGATAAAATGTCTTAGGCCACTAGAAAATGGGGGTGGGGGAGCTTCTTAACAATAACGCAAGCTAGATAGTAACTAGATGAAGAAATGCAGAAAAGTACAATAAGTAAACCCAGTGCTAAGAACATTTCTGCCACATTTTCAAAACAAAGATGAAGTTGAGGGAAGGATAAAATAATTATCACTGAATATAGATTAATAATGTTCTATTTATTAGTTATAATTTCCAGTGGCGGAGAACGAGTTAATTTATAATTCATTCTCTGTGTGTGCATGTTTGTGGTGATGGTGAGCAAATCCATATGCCTTTTACTAAGAGCTGAAACTATTCTCTGCAGGCTCTATGTACGTTCCTGCAATGTATTTCCTTCCTGGTATTCTGTCCGTTGGCGTGTGTCAGCCACACTTATAAAATGATGTGTCTGTCTGTGCAGTAGCCCCTTGCGTGGACTACCATATTTTGCATTCCTCTAGTTTGTCCTAATATTTTCACTTTAATATATGATACAGTGCTAGGTGCCCTTGAAGAATTTCTCTGTGTTTTAAATTGTTGCTTTTGTATATTTTCACTTTTGAGTCTGCTGGTAAGTCTTTCCGGGGAAACATGTTTAGAATACCTGTCTCACCTGATTTGTGTAATGCAAGAACATTGGCATGGGTGAGAACAGCAGTGTCCGGTTTCTCTGCCTTCCCGGGAAGTGAGAAAGCCAAAGAGGTGAGCAGCCGTCTTCCGGCTTCCTAAGTGGGTTGTTGCTGAGCTTGGAGAGAACCTGAGTGCAGTAGCCATGTCCAGATTAGGACTGTAAGGGTTTCAGGTATTCCGGTTGCAGGGATCGCTGGCTGCAAGGTGCAGTGTGGGTAGGGGAGGGGTGGGGGGCACAGCGAATGGGAAAAGGTTAGGATGGGTGAGGTCTGGCCATGTCTTTTTAGAGGAAAAATCCAGTAGAGAGGCAAAACTTTAAAATGCGAACTGACGAGAGATGATTTCTAACACAAGGTGGGTCAAGTGAGAGCAGTGAAATGCGCGGGGTGCAGGGAGGCCCTCGGAGACCAGGAGAGGGCCATGCCCGTCAGAGGCGGGAAACCGCGGAGGAAGACTTGCAGGGGAAAGAAAGACATGAACCCAATTTGACTTTTTGAGTAAGTTAGCACCAGACTCTAAAAACATATTTTTATGAACTCCTAATCCAATTTTTTTCTTTTTGTTTCTGCATTAGAATCACCTGGGGCACTTAAAAAATACACACTGATGGCTTGGTCTCACCCCCAGAGATCATGATTTAATTGGTATAGATAGGAGGCTGTGCTGTAGAATTTTAACAGATTCCTCAGGTGTGGAGTTCAAGAGCCACTGACCTAACTAGGCAGCTACACAGAGACACCTTTACAGAAACTCAGCCTTTGCAATCGGGCATGTTTCAGCTGGAGGCAAGGCCAGAAGTTTTGTTCAGTGTCTGGCAGGGAGAGGCTGAGCACTTAGCAGAGCTAGAGCCGCCGTAGCCTGCCTGTGGCTTTGACAGCCAAGCTCCAAGTGCAAACGGAGCCAAAATACAGGCTCACTATGCTGAGTGTCCTCCCGTGAGCCTCTGGTGCAGAACTGTCCATACAATAGCTGGGCGTGGTGGCACATGCCTGCAGTCCCAGCACTCATTTACTCAGGAGGCTGAGGCAGGAGGATTGCCTTGAGTTTGAGACCAGCCCGGGCTGCATACCTAATTTAGGACCAGCCTGGACTAAGCTCTGAGCTCTCTTAGATTTCCTTTCTCCAGCTTACTGGAGCCAGGTCTTCCGTCATTTGCAATCTAGAGCCTCGATATGGGTTGTGACACATATGTATTTGCATGTGTTCCTTTTACTAAGTTTTTTTTAAGATCTAGTTTTAAATGATAATTGACAAGCACTTGTTGAGTTCATTTTTGAAACTCTCACGTTCCTCAGAACACGGTGTGAACACTGACCCAGCCGCAGTAAGTCTGGACGCCGCAGCTCTGTTCCTACGGCCAGTACTGCCCTAGGGATTTCCAGTGGCTACTTTTCTCTTTTGTCCGCTTCTCAAATCATCAACTCTTAGTAGTCCACATCAGCATAAACAGGAAGAAGCATCCAGGTAGAGATAGAGAGGAATATCTCATTTTTATGGGTTTTTTTCTCCTTACTCTTTAGAGGCTGGAAGCCTCACAAGCTCCTCCCTTGGCCTATGCGGAGGGTTATTGCTTGAAGAGAGAATAACGGAAATGCAAGGCTACAGTGTTGTACTGGTTAGAAAGCGCCCCCTCTTTCTCTGGGGGTCAGCAGGCTTTCTCATTTCTCAGTGCTCACTGTTGACATGACCTATGTATGGTAGAAGACCCCACCCTCATGTGCATCCTGCAGGAAGTCTGTCTCTCTAGCCCCCAGTTAGGGGTAGGAAAATGCTTGGACAGAACCAGTGATCTAGTTTTCAAAGATTTTGTGAGCCAGTTGTTAAGTGTACCTATTAAAGTAATATATAAACTTGCAACTAAATAAAGTATATACAGAACAAAGGTAATAAATATCCCAAATTCACCACTACCTCATTGTTACCTTATTACATGTTATCATTTATATTTTGTAATTACTGTGGTTGTGTGGTAAAAATGACACAGCAAAAGACTATCACAAAGATAGACGATAACAAATTTTTGGGCCCTTTACCTATTATTCGTGAAAAGAAGGATTTCTGTTTTCTATGGAGGCAATCAGGGACCTAGCAGCTCGGCTGACAGATGGTTGATGGGATAAAGTTGGGCATCTTTGACTTTGTCTCTCTTGTTACCTTAAAACCCCAGGCCAGATTCCTTCTCAGCTTTGTGTGTAGACATGTTAATCCCTTAAGAAATGTTTGTATTGTAAGGTAATTTAGCCTTAAAGTTACCTAGCCTAAGTCACCACCCTTTAAGGCTGCAGACATCAAGACAAGACTGACTAATTTTCAGGATTTGCAGCATTTCCACTTGCCAGCCTCTACAATATCAAGGTCCAGACTTCCCTGTAACAGTGCCTACAAGTTCTTAGCCAGTGTCTGAAATCTGCAGTCACCTGACCAAGAAAAGCAGAGCCCTGCCGACCTCCTCCATGATGGGATTATCTTCCCCCCAAATTAGTAATTACCCATGAAGGCGACAGAAATGATTCCCTCCTGAACAAGAACATTCACTTCTTGGAAACAAAGTTGTCCCTCGAGTCATAAGGATTCCTATGGAGCCATAAAGCCAGAACTGAGATAATAGGTCCTCTCCGCCAATTCATAAAAGCCAGCTCTGTTCTTTCATGACCAAGGCAGTCTGAAGCTTTTACCAGAGTGAGTTCCTTCCAGTTGTTAAAGCTGGAGCCCTTTACCTGTTCCCTTTGACTTTCTAACTCTGCCTAACAAGTCTGCACATGCCTTTCACTGAATCTTGCTTGTGACGAGAACACGTGAGCCTCCTTCACAGGGCAAGTTGAGTTTCCAATACTTTCTTTTGGGGGTCTCCTCAGACCCCATCTGAGAGAAATATTATGTAGTGATGTGCTAGTGCATGTCTCTTACTAGCACCTCATTTAGTGATGATGTTAAGTTGTTAGCTTAAAATTGGCAATTGGAAGTATTTTTAACGGGAAAATTGGCAAATGTCCTAAGTCAAGAAATCCCTTTACCCATTAGAGAGCCATATATTCCACGTTTATCCATACACTACTGAATAGGTACTCTGGCTCTGTGTATTCATAAAATATGTGTAGATATCTTTGATTATGCTTTCTAAAGTGGATCTAATTAGGTTTATCCATATGCAGTTATCCCACCATGAATTCCTTGAAGTTAATATCCATGCTTTATTTATCTTTTATATTACCAGCAAATACAAAGTATTTGTTTCAGACAAGATCCCAATACCTATGATGGTGTCAATTTCTGGTATTAGCTAATTCCTGGAATTAGCCAAGTTCACATGTTCATTTTAAACTTGGAATGTCCCAGGTTGTCCCTTTCCTTTCCCCCTGAGTTTCTGATTTTTGAAAATACTCTTTCAGGATTTCATCTTACATGTGGAGGAACACTCCGGTGGTATTCTGCTGAGCATCTTTCTGCGGATTTCCTAATTTCTCTTGTCAGTAAAGGGGAATTTCTCACCCTCCTTTTCTCACTCCCCCTTTCAGAGCCTCCTGGGGCAGTCTGGAGGCAGGTACTGGCAGAATGCCAGGAACAGCACTAGAGAGCTGGAGGTTGAAGGACAAACCGTTGTTAAATTCTGCATGACGAAATTCCCAATTGAATTCAATCTCGGGAATATTTAGGACCCCACAGAATGTCTGATTCAATTGAAACTTTCTTATTCTGTAAAGCTAGGTAGCTTCACACAGATCAAAATCAACTTCATTTATTGCCTTTGCTTTCTGATTTATTGAAAATTTTGATTGATAAGTTGTGAAGATTCAGTTAGAACATTTTAGAATCAGGGCAGTCTCAGGAAGTGATGGATTCTTAATGGTATTTTATATTGCTGTTATGTATTTTTTTTGTTTGTTTGTTTCAAATGTTTTCTTTGCAAACTCCCAGACCGGTCTAAGTAGCCCATGGGACACTGGCTACAACAAACCTTTGCTTCAGTTACTTCCCAAATTATCAGTACAGAAGTTGAAAGAACAATCTAGAAATGAGAGCAAAAGCTATCAGGAGACCAGAGATTTCTAGAATTTTTTGGAATGTGGGAAGTAGAAAGTGAACAAAAGCCAAACAAGCATGACCGTGAAAGGTAAATCCAGGGGACATGAAGGGCCAGGCACACTGCCTGCAAAGGAGCCACAGGTAGGAACAAAGCTGTGGTGCCCCTGAAGCCAGAGACCAGGCAGAAGAGCGCAGCAGAAAACAAGGTGAGTCTTCTGACGGCAGGAAAAGATTGAAAAGTTAAATACCACCTATCCTCAACACGCTTCCCTTTGACGTTACTTAATACCCCTTTATGAAGTTAGAAAACCAATTTTTTAAGGAAATTTGTGGACCTGCAATGGTAACAACCCCCACCACCAGAGGAAATCCTTCTCATTTTGTTATGGACACATTGAGAAAGAGACAAGTGCCTGCCTTGCTGCCTGCTGTCAGCCCGAGGCCTTCACATGGAACTTGGCAGACATTTTGCCCTGTCATTCAGGGAAACACCAATATAACCTGCACCAGTTACTTTTATTAGGCAACTTACTTCTTTATTAATAAATGTAAACTGATAACCAGGGATCACTGACAAGTGAAAACCAACAACTAACCTGAAGAAAACAGGCAATTTGAGAACAAAAAAAAAAAAAAATTTGAGGGGTAACCAACATCTTCAGGACCCTTCTGATCAGAAATTTTGTCCTTCTTCTATCCCCCATCAAAATGGTTTTTAATCAAGTGCTTTCTTCACAAGGAAAAAGATACTTTTTAAATTCTGATTAGTAGCCTCAGAAGCAATCCAGAGGGAGGCATTATGTCATTATAGCCACTAAATGAGGCAAGCTATAATGATAAGAGAGTAAAAAATACACAAATTTTAATATAAAATATGATTGCCAAAATAAATATTTATTTAATGAACAAGGTAAGGGCAGATATCTGAAAAAAATTAAGTACACAAAAAAATCAGTTGGATAAATACAACTTCCCAAAAGGCTTTGAGAAAATAGAAAATGGAGGAAGAAATTATAATGGGAATGAGTGATGTAAATTTTCATAATTAAAGAATGCTTACAGATTGATTAGCTCTTTCAACTGTAAGCAAATGACTGAAGAAAGGCTTAGACAAATTTTCTGAAAATTCTAAGACATGAGAAAAGAAAGTAGCTTCTGAAGAGTTTCTCAAGACAACTAAGACAAAAGTAGGCTCCCTACAAAGGAATTAGAATCAATGTGGTATCTGACCTTTTACGAACACTAGATCCTAGGAAAAAAGTTTCTTTGATGATTTCAAGATTCGAAGAAAAAGCTCTGAGAACTAGAAGAATTGCTTAGGAGTGAGCATAAAGTGACCTTCCGGGCATGCAGTCATTCAGGAAATTTATTTTCAATATATACTTTCATAAAAAAAAAGTCTTGGAGGATATACTTACTCAAAAAATATAAAGGGAATAAACGAAACAGGAAAGACTGAAACTCAAGAAGCAGTGAATCTAATTTAAGGATGCAATAGAACAATATCCCAGAGCGACAGCTACGTAGTGTACAGCAGGGAGGCCACACATCACCATCCTCTCTCTGCCCTTTAGCCAAGGCCAAGGGCAGCACATATCACCAGAAGCAGAGGCCCACCGAGCATCTTCCAAAGAACATAGATTTCCTAGAACAATTAGTGAAGGGATAAGTAATTAACTATCATTATATATAATATTGCTAGTACATAACATATCATGATTGTTAGTAAAATATAGATAGGATTTTTTGTCAAGAAAATGAAAGGCAATCAGAAACATTGAGGAGGACAAGCACTGGACAAGATAATTGAAATCGAAATATGTCATATTGTTAAAGGCTTGGCGTGTGAACTCAAACTGTATACTTGGAAATCTTTCCACTGAACAGCAAGAACTTAGCATCATGCATTTGCAGTTCCGGTTTAAGGATTCTGTCATCTTACGTGATTGTGCAGTGAATAATATTTATGTAATTATGTTTTGTAATTGTTATTCACTGGGTTTTAAATTTTTACAGTCTATACAGAGAAAGTACAAAACTGAATTATAATTAGAAAGAGAATGCAGATGTTACAAGCTTTTACAATATAAAGCAATTACTAACTTGATGAGTCAGAGGGTTATACAGAAAAGACAAATATGGGGAATTTATATATGGGATTGCTTTTTTTCTCCTATATATAATATGTAATATAGTACTATGGAAAATTAACATATTTGGAATAATGACTGCAATAAAAATATTGATAGGAAGAAAGGCTGGCGTGGATACGATGTAACTGACACTTTACTATGAGCACAGATATGGTATTGTCAGTTTGGAAATCTGTTTGATGATATTCTCTGAATCAAGTCACATACATGTCATCTGACTCAGCAATTCTACTCCTAGTTTTACACCCATCAAAATGTGTGATAAAGGTCTCAAGATATGTACAAGAGTGGCCCTGGCAGCCATGTTTGTACCAGTTCAGGACTAGAAGCAGCCCAGGGATCCCTCTCCCATAGAACGGGTGATGGTATGCCCTGTGTGAAGGGACGAGAAGGACCCGCAGCTATGGGCCGTGGGGGCACGCCATGCAGCAAGCCCCGTACCGAGTTGAGGAAGCTAAACATAAAAATACATATGATTTAATTTCTTAAAAAATTCAAAAACATTCCAATCTAATGTACAAGAACAAAAGTCAGAAGAGTTCTGCCTTCAGGGTGGAGACTGAGGGAACCTTCCAGGATGCTGGTCTTGGACTGTCCTTAGTCTGCGTTATGGTTGTCACACATGGGTATCCTCCTTCTGTGAAAACTCTTCTAGTTGTCCACTGTTGATTTCTGCACTTATCATATACGTGTGCTCTATTTCAGTGGAAAGTTTATTTTTGAAATCAATAATTTTAAGAGTATTCTTTTAATTATTGTCTGAGTTACTTTCTCATTGCTGAGACAAAACACCCGACCTCTACAACTTCTCAGAGGAAAGGTTTATTTTATATTAGCTCACATTTTGAGAAGGTTATAGTCCATACATGGATGATGAGCATGTGGAAATACAGGCCAGGGTGGCAGCTGGAGAGTTATTCCCAGAATGGCATATAGGCGAAGGGACATAGGCGAAGGGACATAGCCACCCTTCCAGGTACTGCCCTAGGGATCCACCCCTCCTGGGCCAGGCCCCAGTATTCCATCTCCTCTGACCAGCCCCACCTGTCAGCTACACATGGGTATTTTTACCACATCCAAATATGTGAGGATTTGGAGGGACACTGTTATGTCCAAGCCATAACAGTTATTGTTTAAGTTTTACAAATATAACTAATAGAAAAACTAAAAACCAAAGTTGAGAGGAGTGAGGAAACAAGGGTATGTAAATAAAATTAATTTCTCTCTTCTCATTGACAGACACTAATGTCAAGAGTGCTAACATTCATGTTAATATTTTATAACTTTATAGAACTTTGATAAAGTAAAAAACAATATATTGAATGAGAATGAGGGCAAGAAAGAGTGTAAGAAGGAAATTTTAGCTTTTACTGTTCTGTGCCACTAATATTAAAAAGAGAAAGCTAAAATGATTTGAAATATTAAAATTGCTACTGATAATCACACTTATTTCATGCTCACCATTACTGAGATACTGGATTTGATACAACTTATCTCATTTAAATCTTCATCAAAATGCCTAATTTTCACATTTATGAAGATGAAACTATAACCTCGTTTTAATAACAAGGAAGCTAAATATCAAGGCATCCAATTGCAATTCAAAAGACATAAAACTTTATTTAGGAAGGAAATTTTTTCTTCAATCCAGTCTATACTTCCCATTATATTAAAGCACATTTGGGTTTAAGTTCTGTAGCATTTAGTGGGGTTGGGTTCATAAATCTCATTGCCCATTAAAAAACTTGGAGAGATAATCAGCACCTGGCAGTAAGTCCTAGAAAAATGCAGGCTATTAATAAACATTTATCTGTTGTGTATTAGCTTCTGTAATTACGACATGGCAAAAAGATAATAAAGTTATTCTTTAAACTTTTTCTCTTGTTGACGCACCATAACAGTTAAGAGTGTGGTATTATAACATAATGCAGAGTAATAATGTCTCCAGGAAATGGAAATAGTAGAGTCTGGGTGTATCGATTTCTTGATCTCTAGCTCAGCATTTCCCAACCTCTGTTCTACAGAAAATAAATTCTGCTAGATGTTAATAGTTACTTCACTGAAAATGGGCTCAAGTTAAATTGTCTTGGAAAATACAACCAAATGTAATATTTGCCTTTGTAGGTTCAAAACTATATTGGTGAATCAATGACCCTTAGGAACCCAGTAGGAAATAAAGGTAATTAATTTTAATTAATAAATTTCCTCAATTTGTTAGGCAAGTGGATCTTTATTTAATCACACTGACATTGCAGAATCTAAATTTTGGAGATAATATCCATCAATAAGTGTTGATGGGAGCTGGAGCTCACTGAGCACGGAGGCCCCTGTCATTAGCAGGTCCTTAGGTGGTAGCTTTCATGTATTTGAAATGTGCAGTTGCTGGAAGGTGAGAAATTTACAGCTCAATGTTGAGAATCTCCTTCAGTGCCACTATTCCCTGGCATTGTTCATCAAACTGGACTCGTATGCGTGAGAGTCAAGTGTAGAAGAAGGCAACATTGGCACCATTACAAAAATTGCTGACCCCAAATGCACTTTCCACATGCAGAACTGTCTGCATTTTGCATCAGTGGAAACATCCCAAGTCAATTCTGTCAAACCATTTGGTTCTTTGTCATGAGGCACAAAAGTGAATTCAGCTCATGATATTTAAGAGGCAGCTATCATTCATTGGCCTCTCAGAGGATAGAAGCAGCAGATGACCCTCGCATACTGTCTAGCCGCCCCCGATTATGTTTAGTTGTGAATATAGCAGTTCTTGAGGAATATGCAAATGAAGTTCCCTACATGGTACGTCCTTCCCTTTAGAGCAGAATGACTGCACTTTGGCAGGAGAAAGATCAACTTTTCATTTATATCTTAGAGACTATTTACCAAGTGTAAACATTTTGTCACTAATATATCTTATGCTCAATCCTTTAGGGAAGTAATTAATCAAGGCAACCTTATGATAAAACAGTGGCATTGAGGATGATAGTCATCTTTCAATTTGGTAGAACCTGTAAGCGTAATTCTGATTGACCTTAACGTACAATCAAATTATCTGGATAAAGGTTAACACGAAAGGAGATGCCACACCATTCAGAATTAGAATTTGATCTTTCGACATGCCTTTTCATCTGTGCTGATTCTGACAGTAGAATTAGGCTGCTCCTTCAAAATGCATTGATAGCCTGGGCTCTAATCCAGGGTTTTACAGTTTGACTGGTAGATAGTTCCTGTGTGTGGGATCAAAGGAAGAACAGATCAGTGAACACAACAGTAGGTCTAGCCTGGTATCCGTGTGATGAGGGAGGGCAGAGCAGTTCCCCGCAGGCGCACTCTGCCAGCAAGTGAGGCAGGCTGACCGTTGGTGAAGAGCAGGGCACAATCTCGATAATTCTGGTAGGAAGGGGAATTCTTAGTGGAATTCTTTTCAGTATTTCGATAAGTAATAGAAAATTTTGAAAGTTGTCTTGTAAGATCTTAGGACGATACAGTCCTGTATAGCACTAAATACGGAAAACGCATCATAAAATAATTCACCCAGGACTAGAAGAATAGCACATAATTTAAAGCACTTGCCTAGCAAGCACAAAGCCCTGAGTTCGATTCCCCAGCATCACATAAGCTGGCAGTGATGGCACACACCTATAATCCTAGCACTTGGGAACCTGAGGCAGGAGGATTGCCATGAGTTTGAGGCTCACCTAGGCTGAATAGTGAGTATAGGACACGCCTAGACTTCAGTGAGTGAGACCTTGTCTCAAAAAAAAAAAAGAAAGAAAAGAAAAGAAAAAGAAAAACAGTTGAAGAAATGTGTGCTTCCACAGTTACCTTGCAGAAGTTATAACAAATGGTTCACAAAAATCTCAACATCAAGTTGTTGGCAGAAATTTTTAGAACCCTTTTTTTTTTTCCAGAGAAATGTGATAGTCTGGAAAGATTTGACGCTTTGCCTGACTTCTTCCATCGTGTGTTTAACTTGTACAGCTTTGGGGGAGCCGCAGTTATAGCACTGAGAAATGACGGGGGGACCTCAAGAGGAGGCCTGCAAGGGAAGAAGCAGGATCTGTGCTGATGGCAGACGATGGACCAAAAAGTAACACGGGGGGCTCCCAAGATTAGTGGAGGGCAGTCAGGCATAGTGCAGAGAGAAAACCTCTCTAAAATGACACGTGAATGAAGGAAATCCAAGTCTTTCTCAGCCTGAGTTTCTGATACGAAATTTGTTTCAGTGAGGAATATTTCCTTCCAGGGAAGGTACTTAATTACCATCATTCTGCATCCATAGAAAATAAAGACTATGGGCACTGTAGAAGGTAAGTGCTTAATTATTATCTCACTGATCCAAGGTGGAATGGCTGCAAGAGAGAGAGAGAGACAGAGAGAAAGAGAGAGAGAGAGACAGAGAGAACAGAACTCACTTTATAGCCCAGGCTGGCCTTGGACTCACTCAGATCCTCCTGCCTCAGCCTCCCAAGTGCTGGGATTACAGACGTGCACCACTTCACCCAGCTTTACTTCGAGTATCTTAAGAGGGATAAATATGACTCAGTGATTATATAAATAAGATGCTGACTACTATGTGTGCTTAGGATGGTCCCGCAACAAAGTTTAGTGTAAAACTAGAGGAAGATTCAGAAAAATATCAGTACAGTTATCTAACCTTCCCTACTACCTTAGTGAAATTTTAGACAACCGTAACTATAGATGTTATATGATGTCTACCATTCAAATGGGGGATCCTCTGACATTTTCTAAAAAATTATGCTGAATTTTTTTATGCAGAGCTTCCTTCAAGTAAAATGGAAAATAGTAGCTGGTGTGATTTGTTTGAGCTCCTTTCCTTCCTGTCACTTCTGTTTTGACAGAATCTAAAACCAGTGGTTTTACCCATAAGACCTTGCTCTCAGAGATTGTTTTTTTGGGGGGGTTGTTTGTTTTTTTGTTTGTTTGTTTTTTGGTAGAAGAAAGAAGTTTCTTCTTGGAGAAAAGAACTGCTAATAACTTTGGTTGTTTCATTCCACCATAGGGAAGATTCATTTTCAAATATGTAAAATATACATATGTAATTTATGTGTATATATGCATATTTGCATGCTCATCAAATACACGTACATACACATACAAATAAATCAACATGTATTTATTAGATACTCTGCAAAAGTAAATGATTTTGCCATCTTAACTAGCCCCTATCCTTAGGCACGTGGCCTGTGCATATGGCTCTTCTCAGTGTCTCATACCTACATAGCAGACAATAAATAATGCAGATATCTAAATAAATTTTATTGGTAATCATATTATTGACTTAGCCTTCTTTTTAGACATCACTGTAAAAGCCAGAAACATATTAGTAGGCATTGCCACAAGAAACAGCTGAAACTGATTTATGAAAATTTGCTTTGTAAAATTTCATATGAATATTAGATAGATTTCTGGTTCTGTGAAATGTAAGTATTTGAGACATTTTTAATTGTATGAGTATTATGTTATTAATAGACCCTGTATTAATAATAGCCAAAAATATAAATCATTAGCTGAGGATTCAGTTTTATATTTAAAATAACAGAGAATAAATCATGGAATTGATAATTCTTCCTCCTTGTCTTGAATATTTGGCTAGGATACAGAATATTCTATCTACAGAGCATAGAATATTTGACTGTGACTTAGAAGCAATTTGGTAAATATTTAGTGTGATATTATTGCCATGTATTTGAATAGAGAAGCTGATCATTTTAATCAGAAGTATATTATTATATTGATTACAATGTTTAATTTTTATCTATTTAAGAAATGAATGCCATTTTCATAACCAAATTAAGGTTTGGAGATAGATGAAAAATTTAGGAGTGCAGTATTGATTTCTTAGCTTCAAAGATGGCCAGCAGTTCAGCAGCAGACATCAGGCTGATGCAGTTCCGGCACCACCGGGAGAACCGTAGGGAACAGGGAATACGTCACGTTTTCTCCCTAGAAAAGCATGGGTGCTGCTTTATTTTGATGGTGATCTTTGTACAGCAAGCAGAATCGTCTTAATAGAAATAAAAACAGTTCTTTAGTTTATGTGTACAGCCTGTGTGTTAACTTGAGGTGTTGTGTATAGTTTATACCACTGTGTAAGTGTAAGTTGGCCTAAAAGCAAGGTTGAACTTCTATTTCTTTTCTACCAGAAATTTTACAGAAGAAATCCATGGTAACACGAGTCGGGTCACAGATCTGCTGGTTACTATGTGGTGCAAAACTGAGTTCTTCAAAGAAATACATCTTTTAAATGCCTGTGCCTAGAAAGTATCCTAAATACATTGTCAAAATGAAAAAACTCTGAACTTAAAGGGAATGTTTGTATTGGACTGAGTTTAGAATACATATATAGTTCGTTAAAATCTATACAGACACTTGGGCATATGTCCTTTTTTGGCAGTCTGTGAAATGGAAGTTGTATGTTAATATTCACATCCACAAGGATTGTATCACACTATTGTGTGTGTGTGTGTGTGTGTGTGTGTGTGTGTGTGTGTCAATGTAGCTTATAAATATATTTTGTAGGAAATAATGCAGTGTTGTTCTCAAAAGCGCACATACAATGACAATTTCATTTATTCATGGACAAATACTTATTGAGCACTTATGTATGAGATAAAACTCTGGGCAAACGTTGATACAGTAGCAAGCAAAGCCAACGTTGTCTCCGCTGCACGGAGCTCTGCTTCTGATGGGAGAGTAAGATAAGAGCCAAAGTCAAGCAAATGCCAACTCTAGAGATTACTCAGAAAGTCACAAGAGGTCCTGTTGGGGTTTTGAATTGAGGAGGAAGCACACGCATTTGAGATGCGATAGTCAAGAACAATCTCTGATGAGATGATATTTGAATCAAGGCACGAATGCCATGTAACAATCTGCAAGGCATGTGTTCTTCACAAAGAGAGTGGCAAATGCCAGAGGCCTGAAGCCCTGCTTAAAGCAGTGGAGGCTGGAGAAATGGCACAGCAGTTAAAGAGCTTGCCTAGCAAGCACAACACCCTGGGTTTGATTCTCCAGCACGGCATAAAGCTGAACATGGTAGCACACGCCTGTAATCCCAGCACTTGGGAGGCTGAGGCAGGAGGATTGTTAGTTCGAGGCTAGCCTGGGCTACATAGTGAGTTCAAGACCAGTGTGGGCTACAGATAGCAAGACCCTGTCTCAAAAAAAAAACAACAACAACAACAACAACAACAAAAAACAAAACTATGAAGGCATCCGGGCCCCACCATCTTTTGTGGCTGTCTTAGTTAATTTTTCTTTGTTGTGACTCAACACAAACAACCTAAGGTAAGATTTATTTTAGCTCACAGTTTCAAAAGGTCACAATCCACACATGGGCAGATGGCTGAAAATGGTGAAACCACATGGCAACACCAGAGCTGTAGAAAGAGTTCCCTGTGCTATGGCAGAACAGAGACAAGTGAAGGTGGAATGGCAGAAGCAGCACACCCGTCCGGGTCAAGCCCAAAGCATCTGCCCCTTCCGCTGAGGTCAATAGTGTAAGGCATCCATGAGGCTTTTGGGGGACACTCCAGGTCCAGACCACATAGTGATCTTTCCATCAGGATATGAGGATTAAGCACCAGCCATCTGCCTTCCCTCCCAAAGACAACAGCTCTGCAAAAGCACTTGGGCCCCTCTGAAGTCTGGATGATGACTCTCATGGCATAAACTGTCAGCTCTTTCTTGTTAGCTTTCCCTTTGTCGGACCTTTGGTAGTAATAAATCTTTGGCTGAGAAATTGTCGTTTAGAGAACTAATTTGCATCATTTATTGGTGACAGTTTGGTGAGGTAAATCTAACTTTAATCAATTTCCTACAACCAGCAATACTGAAGTTAATATGAACTACTCTCATTTTTTTTTTCTTTATCAAAAACAAATTTTGGCTGTTACAAATACAAGATGAGCCAATTACGAGTTTTGCCAGGGCTGGGATTGTTCCTATTGGCTTGATCTAACTGAGAAAATGAAGATTAGAAAGAATTCTGGGACATTAGAGGGTTTGCTGTTGGGATAAAAACTGTATAAGACAAAATATTAAAAACCTAAAGAGAAAGTTCTTTCGGTGAAGTTCACATAAATATTGCATTCCAAAAAGTGAGAGGGTGGGATTGGCTTTCAGACGGAAGTGCTGACAAATCCAGGCGTTTACTATGTGTTTAATAAGTAAGTAGGTGTCATCCCCACGAGCCAGACTGTCTGGCCTAGACATGCTGATTGCACATCAAACGCCTAAAAATACCATTTATTTGGCAAACAACTACATTCTCTCCTGTTTCGCATAAATTACTGAGCCCACTCAATCTCTCTCTCTTTTTTTCTCTTCCTTAGAAATTAGGATAAAAGGTGTCTTGGGCACTTTCTCATTGCTAGGACACAATGCCCAGCCCTCATAGCTTGTAGGAGGGAAGTTTTATTTTGGCTCATTTTCAGAGTCTCGACCCATTCATGGTCTGTAAGCACTGGTGGAAAGGAATGGCGCAGGGACTCGGGGCTTGGCGGCGGGAAGCTGGGAGAGATGAGGGAAGAGGTTGGGGTAAGATCATATCTTTCCGGACCCACCTTTCCCTCAGCCCAGGGAATAATGAATGGATTGATCCACTGATGGGGATAATGCCTCTGTGATCCATTGGTAGGAATGCCCGTAATGGTGGTGCAGGGCTCTCAGAAATGATTAATAAAGGGCCATTGCTTTCAAAGAACTCAGCACCTAGTGGAAGCCGCACCCTATCCTGGAGAATTCATCTGCACTTATAGTTCAGACGTTTTATGTTTATAGGCTTCAAATAATTTCAAATTACAGTATTTCTCCTGCCTTTCAGTATAGCTGATTTTCTTCAAATATGATTGAGTCAGTAGGACTAACTCATCAACATGACTACATATTCAAGGGAAAATAGAAAAATACAAAGAAATACGCACTTTGTGAGTATGTGTCACTATCTGCACTTCCAACCTCACAGAATGCACAGCCCCAAGCGTGGACTGTGATGTCAGCTATGGACAGTGGGTGAGGGTCATGTGTCAGTGTAGGTCCGTTAGTTGTTAGGAAATGCACCTGTGGTGGGAATGTGTTGATGATGGGGAAGGCGGTGGGGACGAAGGATTTATGGGAAATCTCTGTCCTTTCCTTTCAGTTTTGTTGTGACTCTAAGACTGCTGTTTTTAAAAAATGCTTTAAAACAAAATAGATAAGCAAAATGAGTGTATGTGAATATTTAAAACAGAATAGTATTGCCATTGCATGGATATTAGTATGTGGGAGAATATATTATAAAAGCTACAGCAAATATAGCAATAGCCACTTCAGAGTTGTTGCCCCTGGGGGATAACAGAAGGAATCAAAGAAGTTTATCTAGACGGGTATCTGTCTTTACTTCTTTAAAAATATTTGATAAAGGGCTGGAGGAAGTGCACAGGACTTAGAGCGCTTACCTAGCAAGCACAGGGACTTGAGTTTGATTCCCCAGTAAGGCAGCGCATCCCTGTAATCACAGCACTCAGGAGGCGGAGGCAGGAGGCTTTTTTTGGCTTTTGTTTTAATAGATTTTGTGTTTGAAGCCAGCCTGGGCTCCATAGTGAGTTCAGAAAGAACATGAACTATAGAGCATGACTCCATCTCAAAAAAAATGGGTTCTCAGGCACCCCATGTTCTGTACTTATGACATTGAAATTGAATGATAAAAATAATAAGAGAATATAAAAACCGATCCAACGTGATTAACATAGTTTTGGTTTTGTTTGTTTTGTGTTTCCTGAGGAGACACTTTCTCATGTATTCAACGTTGCCCTTAGTTGCTCTAGCCTCCAACAGTTAAAGGATTTAAATTACTCCCTAGTGGCTGTCTCAGTCTGTTTCCTATGAATTCTGCCTTCAAAACTGCTTCCATCCTTATTGTAAAATAGTGGAGACATCATCATGTTATGCCTCATCCACTCTCTTCACCTCCCAAAACATCTGCGGACTCCCACGGTCCTCCTCTTCCAGGTCCATCCTGAGCAGCTCCACCACTCTGCTTGTCACCCCTTTATTCTGCTCCTGTTGTTCCCAGATCAAATTCAGCTTTTCCTTGTGGAATTTGAGGGTGACATAGTTGCCCCCGACCCCCTCAGTTTATGAAGCATGCATCGGTCTCCCACTATCCTAACCCAATTTTGTCCTCAGATCCCATGCCCCCCCCCCCCCCCCCCAAAGAACTGTCTCTAGACATCAAGCACCATTCTACTGTAAACTTCCTGGAATTGGTCTACCATGTCTGTCCTGTCCCATGTGCCCCTTTGTTTTTATAAAAAAACTTTTACAAAACTCACTAAACCTAGTTCACATTCTACCTCCTACCTAAGAATTGGCTGATATTTATTTTCCTAATGCTATTATTGGCATTAATTGTATTTACTTTGGTACCTTCATTGTGCCTTTTGTTTTAATAGATTTAGTTTTTGCAGTTTTGATTTTTAAGGTCACACTTTTCCTTGTCCAACATTTTTATAGTTGTTTCCTCCTGGTCTTTGACGGTCAGCCATGCCCAGGCTTTGACCTGGAAAGATTGTGTTAAATTGTTGTACCTGGGGGGAGGGCCCAGGGCAGAGCTTTCAGGTGTGTGTTTTTCACTTGGCGGCCAGGAAATGAGAGAGGGGTCCCCACCCTGAGCCGGGAGGCAACTGACAGCTTGAAGTAATTAAAGATAGGAAGAAGAAATATTGTTACTGCTTCTTCCTGGTAAAGGTCTAGCCTTGTCTGAGTATGTAGGCCTTGACTGCTCCTGCTTCATTTCGCTTGTTGCGATTGGGTAGCATCTCTCTAGTCACTGCCAGGTGCTTCCACCGTTGCATGGACTGTGAGGGACCTTCTCAAACTGTGAGCTAAATAAATCTTCCCTCCCTTAAGTTGTAGGCATTGGGGATTTAGTCCCAGCAACAATGTAAGTAACCAAGACACACAATTTGAGCTGCTCCTTCCCTGTATCCCAGTCAACCATTATCCACAGTGCTGGGCAGTAATCACAGTATTTTCAACCTTTGCTGAGTGGCAGAGTTCAGTGCCTACAGGTTAATGGAGTGACACTTTTACCCTTGATTTAACCTGTGAGGGTCTTTTAGTCCCTGTTCTTTCTGAGACTGTAAGCATCTCACTACAGCCTCTGTTTGGCTCTGAGGCACTGGAATCACTGCGCTGTGGGGTACATTTCATTTCAGATTTGGTTTGCAGTCCACATAGAGATTAGTCTTGTTTTTAAGTGCGGCTCTATCCCCTTGATTTCCCTTTCTTCTTCTTTTTTAATTTCTAGTGTTAGGGTTTGAATCTGGACTTCATAGATACCAAGCTAATGCTCTGCCACTGAAATATTTCTCCAGACTCCTTAATTTTCTTATAAATTCTTGTGAATGTATCTTTAGTATCAGCAGCTGGAGTTCTGAATATAATTCTATTACAATTCTTTTTGTTTTTCTTTTTTTCTGAGACAGGGACTTGTTCTCTGTCACAATTCTTATCTTAAGTATCTGCTGAAATGCACTGGTAAGTACAGGCAGATAACTGTCTTGAGTAGGGTTGTCTTAGTTACTTTTTCGTTGCTGTGACTCAATACCTGACACTCACAAATTTAGGAAAGGTTTATTTTAGCTCACAGTTTCATATGTTCACAATCCATTCAGGGGCGGCCGGCAGCAGTCAAAGTACAGGACAGAGGCAAAAGTGGAGCCAGCTTCTCAGGACATCACAAACCGAAAAGCAAGCTGAGGCTAGTTGAAACTAGTCCCATTCCTCCAGGAAGGCAGGTGCAGCTTATGTATCCTTTGAGGTCTCCGCCCAGTAATTAGTCCGTCCTGCATCCAGGTGTGGCCACTACACACCGTTAATCCTAACTCACACGCCTTTAGTCTTGACTGTAGTCCACCCCTCCAGACTAGACCCCAATCCACCAACATCACATGGTTCCATAGACAATTCATAACATCAAAATACATGAGACTTTTAGGGGGCACTCCAGATCCTAACCACAACAGGGGTTTTATGGTAAATCTGCCGAATTCTTACTGCAAAGATAGTTCCTTCCTGGTCCAGTGGGCAGCAGCAGTTTCTTGGGACTGAGATATTCTTGTAATGATAAAAATACTGACTTGCCATATTTAAAAAAAGAAAGAAAGAAAACGCAATAATGGAATGAAGCTTCTGTTCTACTAAATCAGATTAATGGAGGAATCAGCAGATGGGGGAATTGCTAATCCAGGGATGTTAGATTATTTGTTGTTTATATTTCCCAAATTAGCACTCAGTGTAGGTAATTCTTTTAGAGGATAGATTGGCTGATAGCACAAAACCCTAATTATTCTGCAAAGATATGAACTGTTCTACTTACAGGTACACCTAAATTTTACAAAGAAACTAGTTTTAGCTAGTTGTTTTTCCAAAAATTAACTGTATAGAAAGTTATAATACGGTAATAATTGCATTAAATAGATACTAATACTTGTGGGAAAGAGATTTCTAAATATTTCTTTTAAACTCAAAGCTTGTCATCTGTAAATCAGTACTAAGGATTCAGCACTAAGCAGCAATGGCAAAATCATCGTACACTGACCGTCTCAACTGCCCAGCACAGTCTCATTGGGAGCCCAGTCGAATATATCTCAGAACAACCAACGCTCTTCCTTACCTTTGGAAGCTTTTCAGTAATATTAACCAAAGTAATTGGTACTTCTGCTTCACCGATCAGACACACTGGAAATGAACATAATCCTCCCCAGGTCTTTCCATTATGTGCGAGGCAGACAGGAGCCCTGAGGAATCCAGTAAGGGTCTCTGAAATGGAATTCTTCCATAAAATTCTAAGTGGAAAGACTAGATTTCTTGTTATGTAAACCAGCCTTGGTGACCCATAGTACCTTAGTCACTTTCTTGTGGCTGGGATGTGATATCCTACACCAATGACTTAAAAGGAGGTTTACATTAGCTCACAGGACTTCAGAGGTCTCAAGCTGTGCATGGGCACGTGGCAGCCAGGGAAACAGAGAGAGAAGGAGCAGCCAGGAGACTCCCAGTGACCTTTTCCCCAGCCGGGCCTCACCTTAATCCGTTGACAAGCCTAGCTTCCCCAAGGTGCAGTTACTTTCAGAACACGTGAGACATTTGGAAGATGTTTTAGATTAGAACCGTAATGGGGGAGAAGGTAGCACAGGGAGGTGTGGGGCAGGCATATCACTTACCAGTAAGTTGCTTTCTGGCATCTGGAGGGCAAACTCTTAACTTACTGACAACTACCTTTTGACTTATTTGTGGCTCTTCGGCCTGACAACCCAGCACTACCTGCCCAGTGCTTACTACTACTAACTTTCACTCACATTTTGTGTCCCTGCTACTATACAGGAATCTCCATGGAAGCAAAACACTATTTCCTGTATATCTTCTTTTTTCCTCGTAGATCTCCTTATGAAGTTTAGCATCAAGAAATATGCTTATTTTAGGTCATGTGAATTTTAGTAAAAAGAATCACTCTTTGTCTAAAGTAGTGTACTTTTATTCCATTAAATTAAGCATCCTGCTCAAACTGTCTTTGTTTCCTTATATTTAAACTCTTAATAATTTCCAGGTGCCACAACCTCTATTGAGAAAACTCTTAAATATGGTATTAATTACAGTAGGGAAAGGATCTGAGTGGTTCATGTGCTTTCTTTCTGATTCTAAATATTCTAAATATTTTTCCTCAATTAAAAAAAGTATTCAGCAGCGATGAGTGATATTATTTACATTAGAAACAATGAAATGTCCCTCTTCCTCCTTAAAATTATGTCTGTCGAGGATTTCACCAAGAAAAGAATTTTTTTCCTCATTGCACAATATTGTAGAATTATGTTTAACATGTTGCCAGTGTGCCAGTGAATAGTTATAGACCTACAGACATAATCTGAATTGCTTGCTTGTTGTTTTCCACCAGTTAGTCATGTTGTATTAACGTGAGTAAAATCATTTAACGTCTTTTGGCAGCTCTTTCTGCTGAAGCACTCACAGTCACCTTAAAGGAACAGTGATTGTGAATTTTATGATTTGGAAATAACGAGAAGTTGAGAATGTTGGAGAAAAGCTAAATGACATAGGGATCAAGTCAGTCCCTAGAGCAGAACACAATAGCTCTCAGAGCTTACGATTTAGGAAATAATTTAAATTTTGCTGATGCTTCTCCTTCAGCTTCAGGCTTTCCAGGCTCTACAGAAAGTTCCACTGTGGTAATTGAACCTAGTATCGATCCTGCTTTAGGATAATCCTTTCATTTATGGAATGAGAATTTAAGAAGATTAATGGATATAATGAATGAAATTCTGAGTTTCTTTTTTTGGTGCTGAATATTCCAAAGTTGCTATGCCACTCATTGGCAAAGCAATATAAAATCTCCTAAAATCAGAAAACATATATATTCAAATCAACAATGAATGTTCTTAGCAAGAAGGCCTAACACATAACACAGTGTTTACTGAGCATTTCCCAAGTGATTTAGATATTGTTCTGTTTCATTTATATTAACTCATTTGATCCTTCAATGGAACTGTGAACTGGGTATTAATACCATGTGCACTTTAGAGATGGGAAGAATTAGAAAGAGAGTAGTTAAGTAGTTTGCCAAAGGTGATGCTGGGGGATCTGGTGTTGGCCACCAGATTGTCAGAACCACCCTCCTAATCTCTGTTCTATTACCATTCTACAATGGCAAAAAACACTTCCCAAATAGGTTGGGAGGAGTAGTTTGAAGGAGGAGTTTAATGAAGTGTACAATTGGATTTTTTAAAATGTTATACAAAGTTACAGTAACTTGTTATTCTAAAATATTATATTCCCTAAACTAGACGTTCACTTCAAAATCAGATTAGTCACAGCAAAGTCTTAAGAAAGGATCTTTGATCTATAATACCCTGTATTTCGAACATTATACTTAATAATTAAAAGGACTATGTTCTAAACTCTGAATCCTTAGTAATACTGACTGGTAGGCATAAGCTGGGAGGTATTACTTGTCATAATTGATGATTAAGGTAGTGTGTGAGATGTATCCACTAGGTCTTTCCTACTGAGGAAAAGTAAGTTGCATTTCACTGACCATAGTCAACCAAAATTCAAATTTAATAATACTTATAGCTTGATGTTTAATAATAATAATTAACATGTGTTAAGTCCAAAATTAATACGATTCAGTGTAGTATTTCTATACATGATGCATGCATGAGTTGATCACGCATGGGTCATGTACACCTATGCTTGTTCAACTCTTTCCTCCATCTTTTCTCTTTCTTCCCACAGAATCTCTTTCTAGTCAAATTAAAAGGATTAATATTGTTAGAATATCTGTACCACACAAAGAAATCTGCAGATTCAGTGAAATTCTCATCAAAAGATTAATGACCTTCTTCACACAACCAGAATTTTTAAAATCCCAAAATTCATATGGAAGCACAAGAAAACCTACAATACCCAAAGCAACCTTGAGCAAAAAAGCCAAGAGACATATCACAGCACCTGATTTCCAGGCATTCTACATAGCTTGTTTGATTATTTTTAGGGCTCATAACTTGTTCAAAGTCAGATAAAATAGTTAAATTTCTCCAATAAAATATGGTGTATTTGCTTACTAAGTTTCTTCTACAGAACCTACAAGAATAAGAAATCTGTCTTGATACTTCGTGTTTTCCTCTGACAGCCTGAGAAAGAGTTGATGGATATAGCTTGGATTTTGAATATTACCCAAAGGATCCATGTGTTAAAAAAACTTTCATCTTTGGCTCACAGTGCTGCTGAGAGGTGTTGGAGTTAAGTCACGGTGCTATGCCCTTTTAGGGACTGTTAGGACTCAGGGTCCTTTTCTTTCCTCTTTTTTGTTTCCCAGCAGCCCTGGATGGAACAGCACCCGTCACACATCTCCACGGAGGTGCGCTGCCTGCCCTGGGTCTGAATGGGTCAGCGCAATGGATCGTTGACCAGGACTCCACTACTGTCAGCCAAAGCAAACCCTTCCTTTTTTAAGCTGATCAACACAGATGTCCCTTGTTGTAATAGAAAACTGACTAACATCTGGTACAGATGGACTTTGGTCAATAATATATTCCATTGGCCAGAAGATCCAAGTAGAAGACTTCTTAAAGAATTGTGCTCTCCATGGCTTAAGTGTAGGTGCAGATGTCTGAGAGCTGCACAGACCTGGTGCGAGGCGCTGACTCGGATGTGGAGCGACTCCGTGTGTGTCATAGAAGGAGGTGCCTAGGAAGGAGGTGCCTAGTGGAGGATGCGTTTGTTTCACTTGGGGAAAGAAAGACAAGCAGGGGGTGGATGCTGCGGTGTGTTAGACGGGAACAAGCTTGGCAGGTTTAAGTCCTGGCTCTATCACTTGGTAGCTGTGTTCTCTCAGATCACTTTAGCAACCTTCTGAGACTCAGTTTTCCTTTTCTGTAAGATAGAAGCAACACCTAACCCTGACCCGCTGCTTAACGCATCACGCCGTGCCCCCAGTCTCTTCTCCCCCTATCTGATGATGCAAGGACATCTGAAGGATTTGTCCTTCTTGGCGTGTCTGTTTTTCTCACCTCCGTATGTCTGAAACCTCCCTTTTCTCTAGTTTAGTTTAAATGCCCTTTCTAAAATGAAACTTTCCCCAATTCTACCAAAAGAAGTAGCTTCTCTTTTTCCCTGTCCTCCAGCCACTCTTGGGGGCTCTCGGTAGCATTTAGCGTGACTTCCTTTGTTCCATTCATTTATATGCTGCGTTTGTTCTCCCTATGAGGCTACAAGTTCCTTGTGAGGAAAATGTCTGGCCCATCCCTGTTTGCCTATGTGGTGCCTAGCATAATTCCCTGCACATTGGCAGTCCATTATCGTGGGTTTAATTGGATTGAGTAAGAGAAGGAGGCTGAACTTTGTAGATGTCTGTGGTGCTTTCTCTGAGCTGGCTTGAGGGACCAGCTTATTTGACTGTGCTTCATTTGTCCTTAGGTAATAAGGACCACAGAGCTGGTGGTTGTATTTAGTCCTCCTGTTTGTGATACTCTGTATTCTGCAGGAGTAGGTTTTTCTTCTGGTACATAGATGCACCCAAAGGACTTTATAGGTTGAATATATTTTTTAAAAGACTATCAAAGAGAATTGAGCCAGACAAACTTCAAACATGAAACTGCAAGGGGAAATGTTATACAAACAATCCATATTTTATTTGATTTACTGTTAGGAAATATATTGATTCTTCTTTTTGTTATTACACATGTTCCTCTTGCTTCCTAAACTACAAGAATGTCCATTCCTGTCATTTCTTAGACCCTAGTGGGCCTCTGTAGTGAAAAAACAATAGATCGAATTTGTACTTTGTCATGTGTATAATACAATGAAAGTCAGAAAATGAACTTAAGCTTATAAATAGAGTCCAATTTTCAGGGTCATTGACGTATTTTACACATTGATTTTCTAGATTGTTTTGAATTGTTTAATTATCACGTTTCCTTCATGGTGTTACTTATACATTGGATAGATACAAAAATGTCTTTAAATCTTCAGCTAAAAGTGGATTTTGAAGTGTTATGCACACTGGACAGTCCAGAGGTAAGAATTTGTCATAAGTGAACCTCAAAAATGTTACCAATGTGAGTGAAAACTTTTCTGACTCATCAAGTTCTTGCTTTCTGTGCATTCAGTCATCCTCTGGTTGAGTCCTTGACTTGAATACATTATTGTATTTACCTGTTCCGTAGCTTCTCGATAATAAACCCAGAGGATTTGATCCTTCAGACCGTCTTCATGGCTGCAATAATCACACCAAGATGCTTCATAATGAAAGAAACATTTTGGCTGAATTCAACAGACATTTACGAAATAACTGTCATGGGCTGGAAACTGAATTTACCAGTCCACTCCTTATTGAATTTACCAGTCCATTTCTTATTCTTGTTTGAACTTAGAGATGAAAGGAAATATTTAACAGGTATTCCATAGGTTGAACCTTTATAAGAAGTGCTCAGAATAAACACAAAACAGCAAAACTCAAGAAAACGAAGAACAGCAACACTTAACTGCATGTCACGTGCTGTCAGAGGCAGAAGTTGTCATTTATTTCAGTTACTTTTTCATTTTTGGAATGCGACACCTTATACCCACAACTTAAGGGAGGAAAGATTTATTTTAGCTCATCATTTCAAGAGGTCTTAGTCTACTAATGGGTGACTTGTAATGGCAGAAAGGTCTGGAAGAGGGCCCAGCTGGCTGTTCATCCCATCGCCTACCAGATGCTGAGAAAGTGAGGAAGGGTGCAGGTAGCACATATCCTTTCAGGTCATGACCCAGTGATCCACCCCTCCCAGGTTAAGCCCCTGTGACTTGCCACTTCAGACCAGACTCCACCTCTCAACAACACATGATATCAGTGGATTAATGATTGAATCACCTATAAAACATGAGGCTTTTGGGGGGACATTCTAGATCAAAACGATAGCAGTATTCAAAATATTTAACAACTCAGCACTGAAACATTGGCCATTCTGGGACAGGTTCCTGCAGAGCCAGAGGATACTTTGTACACATGTAAGTTCCTAGATCATGGGTAAGTCTGAGGGCTTCTGATGGGGCTAGGCTGGGCCTTATAAACAAGCTGTGGAAATACACTAGAGGGTGGCAGCTTTTATTTTAAAGTATTTCAGTATCTTGCCCTTCAAACAGCCCTTCTAGGGCAAAGCAGCAGATCAAACAGCCACCATCTGATAGAGGTATTGTTAAGCAGAATTTAAAATAAATAAATCACATATCATGGGGGGTGGTGAAGCGCAAGACTAGAGACTGTGCTGAGTTTGACTCAAACTCAGTTCACTCTTTCCAAAACCCATTGTCTTTCATCTATAATGATAAAGAATTCTGACAAATATAGAGAAGGAGAAACATGACCATGATCATGATTTACAAAGAAACATCCTTTAGAACTAGCCTGTTAAAGCCAAAAGATATTTTATCATTGTATCTCCCCAAATATTTGATACCAAGTTAGTGTAATACCTGAAAATGATCTTATCACTCTTTTCTTAATTAATATTCTTTCTCTTCCATTCTCCCTAAGTAAAGTGACTTTTCTTTGATTAGAACAGAAGTTCTTAGTTCTGGGACTTTAGCTACATAGTGGGACAGTTGCCTAGTACGTGTGAGCTCCGTCCTCAACACCACTCACATGCACACACTCACACACACACGTATACCGCCCCCTCCACACACACCCCACAAGACATAAGTTCTTAACCTAGGGTTCAGATGCCAGGGAGCCCTGAATAAGTTTGAGGAATCCTGTAACCCTTTCTTCTGTCTGCCCACATTCATTACCTTGGGAATGTGGATCACGATTTTTTTCTGATTCTCAAAGGCCTCTGAATGACTGTACTACATCAGAAGAAGCAAAAATACCCTATAGATGCAAAATTTAAGTATTGTGATGTCACATAATGTAACATTCTAAAAATAGACTGTATGCATTTGACTTTCAAAAGACTTAAACAGTGAGTACTTACTCTTTGCGTCTCAGCTGTATATTACACTCCCCACACACATATTAATGAGTGCTCTAAAATTTTTAGAAAGACTAGAGATTACAGAAGCTTTAGACCAGTTAATCTCTATGTACTATCTTTTTTTTTCAACTGGGAAATGTGGGTATGAATAGTGCTAACCACTTATGATTTCTTGTGAAGAGTGGTTGTGAATACACTGGTATACAGAGGTTCAAAGTGGTATGAGACCATGGGGTCACATCGTCCTTCACAAGAGCTGGCCTTTTCCTAATCCTTGGTTCTAGCTGTCATCACTCTTATGCCAGGACTCCCTGTTCTTGTCTCCATATGGCTTTCCCTATCACATCAATGGAGTGAATACAGGTGTAGAGAAGGGAACAGGACATGACTATGGAATCTTAACATGTTTTAATATGGCAAATAAAAATATGTCAAGATTCCAGACCTACTCATTCCATCAAGTAAAACAAAACAAAGGAAAGCAACACGTCTATTTTATGCTCCACCTGGCAAGCCTCAGATTCTGAGTACCTAATTGTATTTTTACAGTGCAGTTTACATTTGTGTCCGCAGGGATGACATTAACCTTTTCCAAATCCACAAACATTTCTTGAAAGTCCAGTATATGTAAAATCTACAGAGGGATTAAAAAGTAATTTCACTTGTAAAAAATACTTACGCCAAGATTAGCAAGGATTCTGTGGGAATTATCTATTACAATTCAACTAAAATTGTGTATGCCTTTTTTGTGTGTTTAGAGTTTTTTGAAAGATGGATGAACATTGCAGCCCGTTTTGAGAAAGCCATGGCAAAGCCACTTAAGAATCATCAGGTTAGCACTTCCGCATCTTGTCTCCCAGCAACTATAATCAGGAATAACATCTCCTTTAATATTGATGGTTCCGTCCAGTATAAAGAAAAGCCATATGTCTCTGCCTCTGAAGCCCTAGACGCTTACATTGATGATTTCCACTTAAGCTGTGAGCCTCCTGGTATTAACGATACAGAGGTTAACCTGGATCAGAGCCCTCTTGAATTTCTTGCTAAGTCAAGTGGTGGTAAGCTTTCATTATTCTCTGAGTTCAAGTTTTAATTATACGTAGAGCATATGCTCTATATCCCCAAAATTAATTTTCTTGAAGTTTATGAATCTTTTTATAAGATTGTATACAATGTTATGTTTCCAAAATTTTTCCAGCACTGGATTTCCTTTGTTTTGAGAGCTAATCACAGAAAACAAAGAACTAAAGTAATTGCAGAGAGGCAAAGCTCTGGCTCGGGAGTCCAAAGCCTTGGCCCTGGTCTGGAAGTGTTAAGAGTCCCTTAAGCCCTGCAGGCCAAACGCCCCTGTGTAAAATGAGGAAAGCAACCAGTAACAGCAGTACCTGACACAGTTACGTGGGGCTTAAGTGAATGAGAAAACACCTAGATTATTGCAAACATAGGGTCCTCCGTTGCTTCTGTGGCACAATGAAAAGAATAGGGTATGAGCGCTTGGTCAGGTGACTCAAGCTGGGCCTTTCTCTGCTGACGGCTGGCGGTGGAGTTTGAGAAGAGTCGCTGACTCTCCTTGGGCTTCCATCTCCTTGTCAGAATGATAAGGATATTGAGCTGTGTGAGCCTTGTAATTTGGAAACTCTGTATTTAGATGGCAAAAAAAATAAAGTTAGTCTATATATGTTTTAGTTTTTTATTTCAAAAGTTTCATTCATAGAAACTGAAAAATATCATCATGAAACCAAAACTGAGTGCAAATCTGAATTTGGGGTGAATTGACTTTGAAGCCACCAGAGAGAGAAACTGTTCAGAGAGTAATTTAGCTTATTTATTTAAATAAAAAATATACCCATGCTACTAGTAACTAAAATACCCATTTCTTCATTGATTTTGTTTTAAGGCTATATGTCAGTGTGCACAAAAGAGTACTGTTGGAAAACCATGTTACAAAAGTACGATGGCTTTTCTTGTTATTTACCATATTGTTTTATGCTGTATTTGGTATGCAAAATTAGAATAGTTGAAACGGCTATTTAATGATCTTCAAGTTAACAAAAAAAAAGAAAAAACAGAACTAAATGAGGATTCGTTCGTGTGAGACATAGTTCTACACAAAAGAAAATCTTATTCCTTTACCCTAACTTGCCTGGCTATCACATTTGATGTGGTGCAATAAATAGAGGGAAATAATTCGGGGACTGAGTGTGAAAGTGTGGCTTAAGCATATAGATTTTCTATGTAATTAAAAGGCAAAATACATTGTAATTTTTCAGGACTACTGCTTGTTTTTCTGACAAAGGTCTTCTTTTTTTCTGAGGTTTGGTGGCGGTGGTTTTCTGTGTTACTTTTTCTTCTTGCTTTTTTCTCCACGGAAGAGGCTGGGTAGCCAGCACTTATTAATAACTGATGAGGTAATCTAGGCAATTTCTTTTTCCCTGGATCTTCTTGTGCTATTAACTCCACCATCAGTGCTATTTGGCACTATTTTTTTTATAAATAAAAAAACTGAACTCCTGTTTGTTTCTGATTATAAAAGAAATATGCATTCATGGCAAGAACACCTCAGAAACATATTAACAAGAAATCTAATGAGATCTCAAAGCCAGAGAAAACTTCAATTGAGGGTTCTACTCAAATTTTTTTCTATTCAAATATATATACTAGAGATATACTATCCTCTCTACTCTCTAACTTTGTTTAATCGCTTGTCAATATTTTCTGACTATTGTTTCACCTGTTTCAAAGAGCTCTGAATCTCACCTTAAGTGGGTCTACTACATTTCATCTGAAATGAGTCTATTGCATTTGGTTGTCATTCATATCTATGTTATTCTAAGTACTCATGCTGCTACCATCATGGTAGCATACATGGTTGGGAAGCTGTTTGGTTATTGTCTTCGGATGGATTTCTGGATGTGGTCTTTTAGTTCACACAGAATGTGCACCTTAAAGGTTTCGATTTACATTGTCAAATTGTCTTGCAGGAAAGACTAACTTACTTTATACTCTCCCACCAATGCAGTAGTAGTGTCCTTATTCCATCATATTTACTGCATGTGAATATTATAGCCTCTTTAATTCTTAATAATCTGCTGAGTAAAGCTTTTTATCCTCATTGATTTAACATCGATTTTTCTTCCCTTCTTAAATAATATTTACTTGATTTTAGTTCATACTCTTAAATTTACACTTCATCTAGAATTTGTTAGATATAGAAAAAGCTTTATTATCTTTTAAATATTTTAAAATAATATATGTAGACTTATCTCCTGATTTTTTATTCTATTCATTCAGTTGTACCATTTCCATGCTACTCTCACTATTTTTAACTCACTATTTTTAATTATGATAGTTGCTAAATAAATTAGATAGCTGGTTGGAATAGGACATGGAAGGTTTCAAAGGAGTCACGTGTTCTCATTTATTCTTTCAAATGGACTTTAAAAGCACTTAGAATTGAGTTACTTGTTTTAAATTTCTACCTGCACTCTTGAGCCCTCCCTGTCCCCCCTCCTATCCCACAGTCCACCCTGCAGCAAGAGGGATGTGTTCCTAAAGCCTAGATCTTCTACTGCTGCCATCTTGTGCATAAAGTTCTGCACTAGCTCCCTGTTAGCATCAAGACGTGGCCAGGCTCTTCGATGTGGTTTCAGGGCCATTGGTGATCTATCTCCAACTCAACTGTCTGCTTCAGTTTTTTGTTCCTGAAGAACTCCACGTACCACACTCATGCATACACACACAGACAAAAACAGACACGCATCCAGATGGACACCCCAAGGCACCCATTTCCCAGCATCCTGAACTGCCTGTGACCCTTAGCACGCACTGCACACACATTCTCCGTCTCTTTCACACATCATTCCTCCTTCCCACCCTCCTTGTTTTCCTGGCAAGCTCTTCTTTCTGGGCTCAGTTTAGATGTCACTTTTCTGACACATCCTTCCTCCTGCAAAGAAGTCTGGTTTATTTGTTCCTGTTGTGTTTTCCCTTAACACCTGCAACATCCCCTATAATAGCATTAACACAGTCCTGTGAGAATGTGGTCCCTCCCTGGCTGGATGGATGGCACTCTCTCAGCTGTGTCTTGTTTACCACTGCAGTTCACCTTGCAACTCGGCTCTGAGGATGCACAGGTGATTCTGTGGGAGAGTGAAGCAGCAACAGGTGTTACTGCCGTATTACCCATCCACCACATCTTGAGCTAATCGTGCTGGCCTTCCACTCTCTGGGAGTCCCCTTTCTGTTGACACGGTGTTGGTTATATTGCTTTCCCTGCGTTTTTAAAATCGTTGGCCTAATTTTCAACTTACTCAGAATAAAGAGTGATAATATTTATTTTTCACCTCTCCTCTGATGAGTATGAACATGATTTCTCCATGCCCAGTGCTGAGACCTTGAGGACCTTCCCTGGCAGGTCCAAGGAGAGGCAGGGAAGTGACTTGCATATTAACACCTTTAGGGATCCCCTCCGTTCTTCACGAAATCCTCCTCTGATAATTTCTTTGAATCAACATCTCGGAGACGCACTCCCATCACTCCTCCCTTCATTTGACTTTTAGGCTCATCTCTTTCGGCTAGCCTCAGGTATTCTGACTTACCTGCCGTTGCTCCAGAGGCACTCGCACAGATTTTTCACACACGCGCACACCCCATGTCTGACCCCATATGTCTGTTTCTGTGAGTTCAGTGAGGCATCAGCAGTGTCTTCGTTATTACTGTTTCCTCGGAGCCTGGCATAGCGAAGTGAATAGAACTAAACTGACAGACTACCCCCTAAAGGACTGCTCTCTTGCTGGGTGAGCCTTGCTGTGTTGGATAAGCTGTACTTGTCTAAGATGAAGGAAAATGTAACGGTATCTGCTATTCATACTTAGCAGCGTATCTCAGGCATTGTACAGAAATCTGGGGGATTCCCTGGGAAAGTGTTAGTCACTCTTCGTTGGATTCATATTCTAATTCAATGTAATGTTCTTCTATTTTTGTCACAGAGCAGAGTTTCTTCTTCATCTCCCTGTCCCCCCATGGAGTCTCCAGAGTACTTCTCGGCAATATTTTGTCTTTTGGCCTTAAAAGTCAAGTGATTTTCCTTTGCATAGAAAATGTAAATGTCTCTTTGGGAGATCCAGAGAGAAGACTCTCTGAAGGATTATGCAAAACCCTGAAAAGCTTTTGCTTGAAACATTAATCCCTTGAATTCTCCTCTTGCAGTTTTTATGTTCCCATATGGAGAAAATGAGCCACCAGTGCCATAACAGCCTATTTTGTGGGTGGCAGAGTTGTTCTTTCACAATGCTAAAAACTCTTAAATACTGATTTGCAAGTGGGCTAATCTAGAAACCAAAGTAGAGTGTCAGTGGGCATAAGAAAGAAAAATATTTAACTAGTCTCAAAATCAACTTTAAGAAATAATATTTGAGGTTTCACCCTACTTTGGATATTTCTGGACATTTTATCATAGAATGTGCTTGTAGTTTTGAGGTAGAGATATAATCAATCTGTTCGGAAGCCATCTTGTTGTTCTAAAGATGGTAAATTTATTTTTTAATCTTTGCTTTTCTGAGATTGAACTAATAAACTCCTGTATTTAGCACCTAGTAGGTGTTAGGTAACCAGCTGGGGGTAGGTCAGAGTCAAGGACTATTTCTGTTCTGAATTACCATGCTTCCTGACTTCAAGAACGTTATAGGTGCGGGGACATTCAAACAAGCCTAGCACCAACAACTATCCTACAGGGTGGTAGTTACTGACATGGACTCAGGTGTGAGGTGCTCTTGCAGCAGAAGATAGGCATAGAATGGGACAGTAGAGAAATTCAGGGCAAGTGACCCTTCAGTTGAATTTTGAAGGCCGCGTAGGATAGCAGGCAAACGTGAAAAGGGAAGGTGAAGAGCGTTGGGGCAGGGGGGGTGGGGGGGTGCCCATCAGGAGACCAGTGGACACGTACATTTTACTTTTTGTGCACAATGGAATACTACTTGTCTGCAAACACAGATACAGTCGAGGCATTTGTAGGTAAATGGATGCAGCTTGAGACCATCATGCTCAGCAAAGTGAGTCTGACGCAGAAGGCTAAATATCAAATGGTTCTCTAATGTGAGAAGCCCAGATCACAGTCATTTAATAGAACAAAACGGGGTTATAACAGGACCTAGTGGGGAGGGGATGTGTGTGATGAGAGGGTTCGAAAGGCAGAGGAGAAGGGTTTGTAATTTTGCCAGAATACATATATGAACAAAATCCTCAAGTTCAGTGTAATCACTGTGTATTGTCAATAAATGGAAAAAATAAGAAAGGCAGAGAATACAATCAAGAGGTTATTGGTAATGTAGGATACATGGAAAGAATGGGTTTTGTTTGCTTTGAGTGTGCCTCAGCTTCAGTTTTAACTCTACTGACGTAACAGAGCTTACACTAAATACATCCAATTCCTCAGTTACATCGTGAGGAAACATTTTTTGCTCGTTCTCATATGTGTTAGTTTTTCCTTTTCTTTTTCTTTTCTTTTCTTTTCTTTTTTTTGAGACAGGGTCTCACTCTGTGGTCCAGGCTGGTCCTGAATTCACTTCAGAGCCCAGGCTGGCCTTGGACTCACGGCAATCCTCCTGTCTCAGCCTCCCGAGTGCTGGGATTACAGGCGTGCACCACCACGCCCAGAGTATGTGGTGCTGGGGAATTGAACTCGGGTACTTAGTGCTTGGCTTAATGCTTGCTCAAGCGCCTTAACCACTGAGCCATTCCTCCAGCCCCATGTGTTAGTTTTTAATAGAAACATGACCATGAGAATATGACGACTTTGACTTTGGAATTTTAGACCTTCTTACTGGAAAATACAAGAATTTTAAAAGTAAGTAAAAATTTAAGGGCAGAGTTCCTGTAGACATTTTTTTTCTGGTTTATCGGTCCTTTTTATGGCTGTTTCCAGTGCCTGACATATTTAACCTCTCCTTAGCTTACCTGCCTGAAAATGTCATTCTCGACTTGCTGCTCAATCTCTCTGGGACCTCCCCATTTGGATCTCCCCTCCTGCTACTGCCTCTTCTACCCCGCGTCCTGTTGTGCCGCCCTGCCAGTCTACCCTGGGCAGCACGCAGTCATGCTTTGTGCTTCCCCCGGGCTGTTCCCTCGTTCTGGGTTCCCCTCCCCAGCACTCAAACCTCCATAGGGAAACTCTCACCCACTCTTCAAAATGCAGCTTGGGCTCAGCCTCCTGCTGAACATCTTCGTTCCTTTCAGGCTTGGCACTAAGTCTTCAATCCTGTGGCACCTGAATCTTGGAACTCTGCTAGTAGTAGTATGCAAACAGTAATACCTAACACTCGCTAAGGTTATATTCTAAAACATTGTGTATAAACATATTTATGTGTATGTGTGTGTCCACCACTGACATCAGTGTCTGGCTTTCACTAAGTTCCTACTGCACGTGAGGAACTACTGTGTGCTTTACCCACATTACCTCATTTGATCCTCACAACCAAATTATGAGACAGATTTAAAAAATACCAAGAAATGAAAACACAAAAGAGTTATCTGAAGCACCCAAAAGCAGAGTGGTATAAGGATTTGCACTTTGGTTTGTACTGAGCACTTGCCTTCCTATCCTGGGCCTGTCCTGGACCACAGTTATGTTATGCACATAAAAATATAGATGTAATAGAACTAAAAGAAAAAAAAGAGAGAAAAAAGTAAAAGCTATCCCTAACACTCATTTTAGGGTCTTAAAAAGTGTCCCAAATTGAAAAGACACAATTTTATACTTTACTCCTTTATTTTAATAAAAACTAATTAATGAACAAGAACTAAGCTAAAATGTTAAACCATCTCTTGCCTTGCTAATTATCTTGGCTGTTGTTATAAAACTATATTTAAGGCAGTAAAAAATGAACAGTTGAGTGTTCAACTCGAGTGAGAAGCAATTCCAGCACTCTACCTCATTCATGCCTTGTAACCCTGGGCAGGCTATTTAATCTTTTCCTCTCCCTTTCTCATATATAAATTGGGGAAAGTAACACCTATCAAGAATGATGTATCGAAGATTAAATCAAATGATATATGTGAATGCACCTAAAACAGTTATATGTCACATCGTCGGTGCCCCATAAATAATGTTTACCCTGGTGGAATAAAATGTAAAATATGACATTTCTTAGTGGCTGTGACATTCTTTTCTTAACCCCTTGCTGTCCCTCTTCCTAACATCTCCCCATTGCCCTCATTCCAAGCGATAGTAAATATGACCACAGGTTTCCACAGAAACCACTACATCCCACCCCGAGGGGGAAGTTATCTCAGTAATTGTCTATGTAGCCCTGTGACAGATGTCAAAATGGCCCTCAGATTTTACATACATGATGCAGAGTCTTGGTCGAAAATGTACAGATGATTTCTTTGCTATTCACAGTGTATTTGATACTGGCATGGGTTTTGTAGCACTTTCAGTAAAATTGTGATTTAGGTAGCCCACTCTCTTAGGCAGTTCAAGTAATTTATTATATCAGAGATTTGCTTGCTTAGTTATCTGTCCCAGTCATGCCTTGCAACTTGAGGCTTTAGGTTCTACTTATTTATGACCTTCCATTTCTCTTTTCAGAATTATATGATAGACACTTATGCTGGGAAATATGTAATGCAGCAGAGCAAGACTGAGAGGACTTGTGAGATCAGTGCAAGACTTCACAGTTCTTGTAAAAAAAAAAAAAAGGGTTCCCAAAAGACTCAGTTTTGATGAACAAAATGAAAGTTAGAGATTTTAACTTACGTATTGTTTAATGCTTTATCATATTCCCCCCAAATTTTTTATTGATATATATGTGTCATACACAGTGGTGATATTGCACTTGAGGATTTTGCCTGGATTATCTGCTTATAGCTTTTTGGGAATTCTCCTTACTGCCTTTCAGAGTGGTTACACCAGATTACATTCTCACCAGCGATGTAAAAGGGTTCCTTTTCCCCTGCACCCTCTCCGGCATCCATTGCTTTTTGAGTTCTTAATAGAAGCCATTCTCACTAAGGCAAAATGGTATCTTAGTGTTGTTTAGATTTGCATGCCTCTAATTTCTGCGAATAAACAAGTTGAGATTTTAGTAGGGCACACTTTAGTCCAAAGGAATTACAAATACTTGCTTTTGTCAAAGGTTTGATTTTTTTTTTCTCAACACAATAGATATAGGATATCATGGGGGGTTTTTTCCTCTTTTATTTATTTTTTTTTATTATGGTAAAACAAAATTGAAGAGTACGGTCCAGTAGCCCACATTGTCATGTAGCTAACAGCGGAGTCTTATTTCTGGACTTTTCATCTTTGCAGACTCACACTCTTTAGAAATTAAAACCCAACCTTCATTTCCTTTCACACCTGACAACCACCATTCTACTTTCTGTCCCTGCTGACCTGACTACTGCTACTACTACTGCTACTACTACTACAAGTGTAATCATCTTGTATTTGTTCTGTCCTTCATGGGTTTCATTTAGCAAAATGTCTTCAAGAATCCTCCCTGTGGTAGCATGTGACAGGCTTCCTTCCTTTTCAAAGCTGAGTAATGCTTCCTTCAAACTATTCTGTTTGCAAACAAAATATTTTATCTGTTCACTGGATGCTTGCATTCCTTCCATTTGTTGACTGTTGTAAATAATGCCCTGAAAAATATGGTGTACTGAAATCTTCCTGAGTTTCTGCTATCAATTATTTTGTTCATGTATGCTTCTAAATTTTCTTTTCCTTGATTATTTATTTGAGTTGAACAACTGATATTTAATTGCTCATTATTTGCTCTGTATGTTTACATTTCTTAAGATGCATGTATGTGCATTTCTACCATTTTTTTTCTAATGGATATTATTTTCTGTGTTAATTTTAAGAGATATTTATGTATTTTGAATGCTAATCCTTTACTTTTTTATTTTTGCTTGGCTGAATTCATATCCATGACATCCCACATACTAGGAAAATGCTGTATCCCTATGCTACATTGCAGACCAATATTTTATTTCTTATATATGTTTTCTTGATTTGTAGTTTATACAGTAGCTTATATATATATAATATTTGCTGATTTTATTGTCATTGTTGTGTAGAACCTCTTAATTTTATTTTAATACAATTTGTCTTTTTTTTCTTTTATGACGTCTTATCTTTGGAAGGGGAAGACAATAACTATATAATATAAGGCCTAGTTATTTAAGAAGAAAGACTAAAGGAAATTATTGTTGTTGAGCCAGAGAGCTGTCCTACCCATGTGTGTATTTGAAAAGGCACAGGAAGTAGGTATAACCCAAGGTAACAAAGAGTGGCTAAGATTCTAGATGACAGAATATAGATAAGGGTTCTGGCTCTGACTCTACTACCAGTTCTCTAAATAACGTGGAACTCACATTGTTTGTTAGTTAAATGTATGGAGAGGATTTGCTATGCCCCTTAACCTTATTTTGAGAATCTTCAAAGTTTGCTGGATTAAACCTCTGAGGGGATACTTCTCTCTGTTATGAGAGACCCAGATCACAACTGTATCATGGAACTTAAAACGAAAAACAAAGTGAAACAAGGGGGTAGGGTAGGGAAGCAGGGAGAGATGGGTAGGGGGAGGGACAAAAGGAAAGTGGGAAAGTCCTTGTCACCCTGACAAGATACGTATGTGCACAAAATGCTCAACTTCATTGTAAACCTTAAATTTTGCACTTATACATATCAATAAAATGGGGGGGGGAAGTACTGTAAGTTTAAATTTTTCTATAGCTAAAAGAACGTAACTCGCTTCCAATCCTGATTCTTAAATCTGTGTCCCAGAAAGAGTAATTTTTCATCATGTTCAATAAAACCAACATTAGATTCCAACTGAAGCACTTGTAAATGGAAAGCCATTTTTTAAAGGATTTCCCTATAATTAAGATGACTCTGCAGAGAAAGCAATAAAAACAAGTCTTCCATGATTGGCTGCAGAAAGTGAAGCACTAAAATTGCAAAGTAATACTGTAGACTTCAAAATTTATATGTATCTTTAGAGCAAGGCTCATAAAAGGGATGATTATTTAACAGTCTGAATACCTGAAAATGGTTTTCATAGCAGAGAAAATGTAATACATACTGCTATACTTCTTTATCTGTAGATATCAAAATGTAAATTTCACCTTGGATCATATGGAAAATATTTTCACAGAAGGAATACTAAATTAAGTATGACAGGTGATTGTGATTAATCACCATGTATTACCAGGAGAGAAAGAAGACTTTGTTGCCTAATGAAATATAGCACAAGGCGAAAGGAAAACACAAATATGGGCCATTTTTGGAGTCACATGTCTTCATGTCTTTGAAAAGAATTAAAGCATATCTTTTCCACCTGAAGGACGGAACACTTTTGAATTGAAAGGATAAGCATCCCCTTTAGTAGTACTCTCAGTGTGTGTTGTGGTTTGGATCTGGAGTGTGCCCCAAAACCTTAGGTATCTATGTATTTTTAGGAGGTGGGGCCTGCCTACAAGGGGCTGGTGCTTGGGGCTTGACCTGGAGGGTGTTTGCTGCTTTCGCCTTTCCTCTCAGACTTGTCTCCATTCTGCCATGCTGGGAGGAGCTCCATTTCTAGCTCTGGACCCAACCCCAGCGACTGCCCCAACCCCGCCCCACCATGTAATCCCACCACTTCCCAGTCACCCATCTGTGAATGCACTGCGACCTTCTGAAACTGAGCTAAAATATGTCTTTGCCATCTAAGTTGTGGATGTCAGGTATTCTGTCCCATTAATTAGAGAGTAACTGAGCCAGTGTGCTTTCAGTATGTTATTTGACTGATGTTGGCAATGTCAGTGTTAGACTTTGCTGATTAAAGTTTGAAGAATGTAGAGATTGTTCGGGCTGTGGCCAGAAGTCACTTTATAGAGAGGGTAAGACACGGTCCAATGATCACAACTTCTTGGTTTCTCGGTTCAAATCTAGGTGTAACTAATAGCTAAAAAATTTGGACAAGCTATTTGATTTCAAGAATCTTTTACTCTTCCGTAACATGAAGATAACAGTAAGCGAATCCATGTGTTTATGAGAAAAAAGCCATCATCATCTTCAGGGATGGTGACGAAATTTTCTTCTGAAAGAGTGACCTTAAAAATTAAGATAAGTTTGGGGATGGAGAAATGGCACAATGGCTAAAGCACTTGGCTCTGCAAACCAAGGCCCTGAGTTTGATTCCCCAGCACCATACAAAGCTGAGCATGTGGTGCACGCCTGCAATCCCAGCACCTGGGAGGTTGAGGCAGGAGGATTGCTGTGAGCCCAAGGCCAGCCTGGGTTACGTAGTGAATTCAGGAACAGCCTGGTCTACAGAGTGAGACCCTGTCTCAAAATAACAAAACAAAACAAAAAAATTACGATGTGTTTGCAGCCACTGTAGAGACTGATGATTCTTCATTCTGCCTTTTAAGTGGACCTCAAGTTATTTACTTTTCCTGAGCTTCCAGATTTTTCTGTTATTTATGAAATGAGTTTATAAAAATTCAAAAACATATATGAAATCCCTAGAGAGTATATTATATTTTATATTATATACTTCCATACATTGATAGATCATAGTAGGATTATGAAAATTATCTTAAAGTTTTAAACCTTGGATTCATGTGTCTCTAGGAATCTTGAAATCCCTCAATATGATACGTATTTGTATTTGTATGTAGCTTTTACTGGAAGTTCTTGAAGGAGTTTATAATTCTTAAAAGCATTTATAATCTCTAAGAAGTTAAAAATCTCAATATGAGGCCACATAACTTCTTACAAGCAAGACTCGACTATAACCTTGTGTTATATACAGATATATATTCACAAGGAAAGTGTTCATCAGGATGACGTTTGACCCTTTTTGAAGCAGAAGGAAAGGGAAGGTCACAGAGTAAATATTGGCACCATCCCCTCTAAGGAGGCATTTCAGCTAACTAGCTTCAGATATTTCAACTTCATAACAAGACCATCACGGGCAAGGATAGAAAACACTTGCTGTGGGCTTCAGGGGCAGCAATTGCAGTGGCCTTGCCACAACTTCAGGTGCAACTCCCTTTTTTCTATTCATCAAGGAGCCATCTGGTCCTATTTCACTTCCCATGCAGTCTGATTGCTTTATTTTTGTACTGATAACAACAGATGTCTCTTTGTATATACTTACCAGTCTTGTCAATCTGGTGAAACATTACTTGTCTCTTATAAATAGGGACACTCTTGGTTTGTTGACAGTGAAAAGGTCTGTACCTGCAAGACTGACGCCCACCTGAGGGCACTGTATAATTGCAGAGGGGAAGGAAGCCACCTTGGAATCCCTCATTGGAGATGGACTACCAAGATACTGTCAGTAATATCCCTTTCCTCCACAGTGCTGCAGATTCATTTCCCATTTTTAACTTTTGTGAGAAAGAATTCATGTAAAATACTTGGCCACTCTTGGCACATGATCAGTGTTGGTAAGGGTTCTACTTTGGTTTTGTCCCTTTAGACACTCACATTTTCGCGATTCTCTGCTTAGATAGGAATGCCTGTATCTGCGTCTTTACCTGGTGGGACTGCCATGCTGCAATTTGTCACTGCCTCCCAAAGTAAGGACAGTATGATTTGTCCTATTCTCTTTGGTACATTGAAAGTCAAGTGCTCACAGTAGTTGGGCATTATATCGAAAATTCAGAGTTTACTAAAGGGGAGAAACAATAGTGGCATGCAATATATGTATTTAATAGTTCTGTAATAGTCATCAAAAGGGGTGGTTGTATGTAGTGTTTATTTGTCTTTTCAGTAGACCATAAGACCTGCTTGGTACCCTTTTAATATCTCTTTCGGTAAGGCACTAAGCAGAGTCAGTGAGCAAATATTTAAGCACCTGTAGTGTAGAACTTACTGTGTGGGGGAAAAAATGAGTAAGAAATATCTCCGCTCCAGTAATTTTTTCAATTAAGTCCATGCCCAAGGGAAGTCTACCCATCCTGATGATTTTACTATCATTTTATTAATAGGAAATTTTATGTTTCTTATCTATTATTCCCAAAGTTATTCCAATAAATATAGCCCACATACCTAGAGATTTACTTTTGTAGGAGTGGTGTTTGGCCTTTTCTTCTCTGAAATCTCAGTAAAATCACAAGAACATCTTTTGGTGTCCTAAAAGCGCAATGAGAGGTGGCAGCAGTCTATTACTCTGTGATTTCATAAAATAGTAACTGGATCATTCTAAGTATCTGCCCATGCCCTCCCGGGCTTTACAGTGTCATAGAATTGGTACGCCACGATTAGGATGTGTACCCTGGTGAGACCCAGGGAGGTATCCGCCATGATGCCCTCAGCAGGCTTCTCTCAGCCTTCCTTTTTTTGTTAATTTCGTGGTTATTCTTTCACTCAAAAATATGTGCACAAATTAAGCTCTACAGTCCTTTTCTCCCCTACAAGAGATTAAGCTTGTTGAGGGAAAATTTTTTCAAAAAGTCTTGAAGGTTGGAATCTGAGAAGGATTCTGAATTTCTGTATACCTTTTCAGTACCTAACAAAAAGTCTGTATATTATAGTTGCTGAATTTTAAAAAGAAAAAAGACAAAAACTGAGAGGATGCCCGAAGACACCAAACCCCTGGCCTGTATTTCATTAAGAACAAGAGATTCAAGGAAAAAAATTAGGTCAAAATGAAACTGTAGAATATGAAGCTAGAATCTTGAAACATCCACAGAAAATTTGAACCTGGAAATATAAAAGATGAATGGGTCAGCATGCTTTCAAATGAAGGCTCCATGCATATTTAAAGAATTCACTGCCTCATGGAAAAGGTCAACATCCTCGGATGAAAGTAAGTCCACTGTGGATTTGTACATGCTTTTAAGAATATCTGCCAGTCTACAAGCTAGTTACATTTTATTTTTACGAAGTAGTATATTTCGTACGTTGTTTTAGATCTGGGATTAACAATTAACCATGCCCTTTTCCCAATGTTTTTTCATAGTAGCTCTTCCAGAAATTGACTTCAAATTAAAAAAAAAAAATCCCAGCTTGAGTTAAAGCTTTAAAGGAAATATTATGACTCATGATTATAACGAGAAGCTTTAGAACTCCCAGTCACTGAACACACAGCTAGGTGAAATCCAAGCCTGCCGACAGTAGGGAGCCGATATGCATATAGAAGGCTCTGTGAACTTCTGCCCTGGGGATACCTGAATGGTGCCACTCTCAATAGCTCTGTGCATGCTAATCATCGCGTGTGTTGTGCGTCATGCTGCTTGTGCCCTTCAGAAGTTCAGGCACTGTGTACTCAGAGTAGGAGCAACTAATGCAGCCAGAGCTGATGTTTCCAGGGATGTCCTGAAATACTAAAGCAAATATTTTCATGTGGAACAGTCTTCTCAACTAAGCCAGATGCCACGATGCAACTCAGGGAGCTTTTGCTTCTAGGGTGTGATAAATGAGTGGAGAGAGTTCCATTTTGCCTGCCAAAATACTACTTAGGTGAAGGAAGGAAGAATGACATGAATACTGTAGTCTTTTTTTTCAGAAAGTAGATTCCCCAGTTTTTTAGAGATAGAGTGTCTTCACTTAGAAACAAAGGACAGAGAAGTAAAAGCTCCCACTCTCTCGGAGGAGGTATGATTGGCTTTCCCTCCACATTTTTTTTCAGTGAAGACATCCAGCAAATGATTGTTGAGTGTCTAGTTCTTATGAGTCTTTAGGAATATATTAATTGTACTGAATAAACTAACTCCATCCTTTTGCAACCAAGAGCTTGGAGAGGAAAAATACATGAATCCAAAATGACCAAAAAAATAAAGATCAGTAGTTATAAACTATGATGATTTCTGTAAACCTGTCAACTTCAACACTACTGACATGTGGGCCAGATCATTGCTTGTTGTATAGAAGCTGTCCTGCTTATGAGTATCCTAGGTCTCTACAACAATACACCCCTCCTGGTTAGAAAATCAAAAAAGTGCCTCAGTGTATTCAGGTGTCCCTGAGAATGGGGGCAAAATTAATGCTGGATGAGAAGCACCGACTTATATGGAGGACCATACAAGGCGTTTTGAGAACATTTAATAGGGAAAACAAAGTTTTCTTGTAAGTGGTGTGGTGACATTTCTTTTAAAGTTCTGCTGGTAAATTAACTACAATAAGCGGGCTGGAGGCAAAGGGTAGAGGTAGGGAAAAATGAGAAAAGAAACAAGTCATTTTTCCCAGAGGCCAATTCTCTACACATATTTTTATGGAATCCCCCAAGGAAAGGGCTGTTAAAAAGTTCTGAATTCACTGGAGGGCTGCATATGTACAGGCAGGCGCTCAATGAATTATTGCTGAAATTATATATATATATATATATATATATATATATATATATATATATATATATATATATGAGGCAAGTGCACTAAGTACACCAATATTTAAATATAATCAAGTGTTGGCCCTCTGTTATCTGAGGTCAGAGTATCTTAAATTTTTAATTTTTATTATTTTAATTTTTTGTAGTATTGGGGATCAAGCCTAGGAACTTTTCACTAAGCTGCATCCTCAGATAATTCTTACTTTTGACTTTGAGACTTGGTCTCACTGAGTTGCCCAGACTAAACTTGAGCTTGCAGTCCTCATGCTGAAGTCCCCCAGAGGGCTGGAACTACAGGCCTTGCCGTGGGCTCACTGTGATCTTTTCAAAACAGAGTAAAGAAAGTGAATCATTCTCTGGGGAGAAAGGAGAAGACGCCTCCTCGGAAGAGGAGGCTGAAGAACAAGAACAAGCCGGCACCGCAACATATGAACATCCTCGGTTGATCCAGGCAGAGTTGTTTTATTTTATGGCTTGCCATGACTTTCGTACTTGCCATACGGCGAGAAGTAGATATAAACGTTCAAATGTTGAAATAAGCATGCCCCGCTCTCTCCCCTCTCTGCCATTGTTCAGCCCTCCTGCCGTTCTCCAGACTTCTCAGGCTGGCAGGCTGCTCCCAGTGGTCCTTCCACACTTTTAGTGGCATTGCTGGCAGAGGACTTTCTTCCTTCTATACGTCGTCAAAGACCCCACCCACATGGAACGAATGATCCAGTTATCTAAATGATCCCTAAGTCAGTCACCGGGCCCAGAGAGATACAGTGATTTAATTGGCCAGCTCTAGGTCTCTGCAACCTCCTCCACAAACCTGCAGTAGAATCAGCTCCACTCGATGGGATAGGTTCAGAATGGGGCGATATTTCCCCCAGGTAAACGCAGGCACTGTTAGGAGAAAAGGAAGAAATGTCTTCGGACGAGAACTCCTTGGTCGGCTACAGTAACCTGCCTTATTCTGCTCTTCCCAACTATGCTGTGACCCCTGCTGCAGTCAATTCTAGCACTTATCAGAAATGTGTTTGACACATTGAAGATGGGTAGTAAATATCGTGGGTATTTACTGAGTTGTTGGATTAATGAGTGAATGAGCGGGTGAACTGACATTTTCATTTTGTTTTATGCTCTGGTGAATAAAGGAATTGGGGAAACCAGTTAGGTGTGTGTTTGGTAGTCCAAGGTGTACTTACACTTGGTTTTTGTGTTGATTTTCAAGATTGCAGTCCCCTTCCTAGTATAGAAACATACTCTTAAGGATAGACAGTCGCGTCTTAGATCATGTGGTGAAGAACCAATAGGAATATAGACTTCCTAAGGCAGTGGAGGCTATTTTGCCAAATGACAAAACCCACCTAGTGTTCCTGATCAAATGAGAGAGTGCAGTTGCCCCAGTGCTCTGAAGGACAGATAGTGGCCCGCAGCAAGAGCCTGATCTCTAAGCACCTGGTTGGTTAGAAAATGGGAAGTTGTAGTGTGTAGTGACATTTGAGTTCAATGTTCATGCAAATAAGTTAGCTGGACTAGGCAGAGATGGTCAAAGAGTACAAAAGCCTGCATCCTTGGCGGGAGAGCATCCGTGCCCAGACTCCAGGGGTCCTAGCTCATCGCCTTTTTTTCATGACACTTGCAGAGTCACCTCCATAGATAAAAGCAGTTCTCATCAGGATTCTGTGCTCATTTCCGGAACGGGGAGTGTGGAGTGCAGATATTGGTAATATTTCTCTTTCACTGAAACAGCAAGCTCTTCTTAGCTTCCCCAGCTCTTGGGAAAGGGACAGACGATAGAGGAGAGAAAAGAAGGACAAGGCAGGTTTCTTAGGGTGAATTCTAACCATATGCTTTCAAGATACAGAGTGTAAAATACTGCTAGCTACTGCTGGATTGTATTCAAAACTTAAGAAATTTCTCTTCGGTTTTCTCTAGAGAAAGACAAATGATCTGTGCTTTCATAATCTGTATTTGCATTCAAAATATACACACTCTAATTGAAATATTAGTTCATAACTAAAGTGTTTGATCTTTTCACCATCTAGTTTTAAAGATAAATAGAACATATTTTTGTTACTCATATACTTTCTCCGGCCTCTGTGTAGAACATTTCCTAAGGGGTACTCTTCCTGCCTGCTCTGTAGCTATCAATTGGCCTGAAATAAATATTTATTGAATCCTATTTGGAAGACATTTGCAAAATATTTCTATCATTCTTTATACTACTAATATTCTGGGAAAATTTCTTATCAAAATAGTCCCCATATTTGCATACTAGCTTAAAATTATTTCTTTCTGGGAATTCCATTTAAAATGTACACTTGCAAAATTGTCCCACTTAAAGGGTATTCTTCCATTAAACTCTGATATTTAAGTGGAACAACTTTTTTGGCACAAACATAAAATCTTTGTTGTTTTTCTTTTTTGCAGAATTTCAGAGGTATATAATAATAGAAATAATATCAGCTGTGATTTTCCATGTAATGGTACCAGGAACTTCTTCAAACTAAAGTTGGGAATTTTTTATTACTTTATTGACTCCCTTTAAAATGTGAAGTAGCAACTACAATATCATAAATTCTCAGAAAAGACTGTTACAGGTCCTTTTGAACATCAGTTTGTATGGGAGAGTACATATTTGAAAATCTGTCTATTTGCTTGTAAGATGCCAAACCAAGGTCAAGCAGTCATTCGAGTTTGAGGAAACCACAATAGAAACCATCTATAGTGACAGCTCACAGAATGTGAAAGACAGGGTCTTTTTGCTTTATTATTAATAGAAAAGAAGCTTTTATACTGTATGTAACTTAAAGAGCATGGCAGCCCATCTGGTCATTTGAAGATTGTGTCTCCAAATGGCAAACTTAAAGGTTTAGGGTTTTAACAGATTTAAACATATGTTACTTCTTTCCTGTGACCTTTCTGCCTTGTGTTTAAATCAAACAATAACAGTACAGGCGTGTCACCTGCAGCAAGTCTTTTTTTTTTCCAGAAAAGAGATTTAAATATGCGACCTAAAAGTAAAATGAAGTTTTCCTTGGTTTTCATTTCCTTTTGGATTTTTAACTGGCAGAAGCCAATGATGAGTTTCCACTTTGAGCTATTTCTAAATGTTATGTTCAATATTAACTGCAAATGTTACGTTCTCTGGAACAAGTTAAATTGGAAAAGTTGTCCATGCTAAATGAAATATACTCACAAGCATTGTTAACTATGAAGAAGAATCTTGGAAAAAGTGTATTTTTCATGTCACTTTAAAAAAATTGTAACATTGCAGGAGAAATTTCACAAGAAACCCCACCTAATTCCTGTCTTTTCTTAGAGATATATTTGAAAGGGTAAAAGGTATGAAAAATGAAAGTTTATGCTGTTAGCCATCAGCTTAGTACTTGCTGCAGAGAGTAATTCTTTGCTGTATGTCCTTAGCATAAATGATTATCTTACATGCTTTATTTCTCTAATATATTCAGAGAGAATCAGTATATTATATTTATTATGCAGAAGCAAGAGAGATTTCGTAATCTGTCTAATGGTGAATTTCTCATATTTTCATTTTGCTTTAAAATGTTGCTTTACTTCTATTTTTCTGTCTTGAGGGATTAACTCATAACTATGGGAACCTATTCCATGTTTTGATTAAAATTGCAAATCATCTTGTTACATATTTTGTACTTTCTGAAATGAGATATTTTGTTTAATTATTCAAGCCAAAGTCATGGTATTTACCACTGTGCTACAAAATGTAGCCCAGGGAAGGCAAATGAAGGTATGGGGGTGGGAGGGAGAGTGAACGGAAGTATTTTTCTTTCTTATAAAATAATTTTAAAATTGCCAAATCAGACAAAATTTCCATGACATTGGGAAAGACATTTTTAACAGAAAAGACACTGAAGGAGTAAGTAAGTAAGTGCATTAAGAGTGAGGAAAGGAAAAAGAGAAAGGAAGGGAGGAGGAAAATTTTTTTAAAATACTTTGCTAAGAAATAATATTATGGCAAACAGTTTCAACGAAGATGACAAATTCGAAACAACATGAGCAAACATTTCTACAAAACAGTAAGCTCAGCTGCTCCGAGCTAAGACTGAGGAAGGAACCTCAGGATCATTTTAGGTAGATGTTTGAATATAGTGACTAAGTTGAAACCAAAAGCTATCGGTAACCAAGTAGAATATGTTTTAATCCTGAAAATAAGTAGTGTTCTGTAGTTGGAACGTGCAGGGCTTCTGTCAGCCTTTCCACAGCAGAAACAACGCGGACTGACGGTCTGAGAGAGGAAGTTGTCAGCGTCAGGGAGGAAGGGCTGTGTGAGCACTTGCAGCTCCGAGAAGGAAAATTAAATCATGAATCTGAGCGGGGTGTGAGCTTAGTTTAGAAAATCATAAATTTTACAAACTTGACCATTCTTTTACATCCAGAGTATTTATGAATGTGTTTGTTTTACACTTATTTAGAATGCTTCACAACAAAGGAGTGGTACAAGCTGGCCAACTCCAAATAGGCTTAGCCCTAGTTAGTAGCTGTGTGATCACCGACAAGTCTCTTAATAGCTCGGCTTCTGTATCATTCTCAGTACTAGAGTTGATAATGATAACTACCTCGTCGCGCTGTGGTGAAGATTAAATAAATTAATATTTATGAAGGTCTTAGGATATAACTGATTACAGCTCTGGTGAGAGACATCATAGGAGAGAAATTACTGAGAAGAGCAGGAAAACTTAAGCTAGATCTATAAATTTATCTTCTGTGTGGGCACGCACATGTGTGGGGGGTGCTGTGGAGTTAATCCAGAGCCACACACATGCTTGACATGCTCTCTACTACTGAGCAACATCCCTGGACCTGAGAACATTTCTTGTAACTACTACTAGACACAGAACTCTGTTAGAAAAGCTGTTAGTCTGTTTCAGTCAGTCAGCAATTATTAACTGAGCATCTACTGTTTGTCAATAATTCTAGATACTGAAGATAGAGTGATTTAAAAGAAGAGAGAAGCATAGCTACTCTCCATGTGGAAATTAAAATCTGGAGGGGGAGACAGACAACATATTGGTTGTTATGGGAACTTAAAGCTGGTACATTGACCCTCTTGCCTGGGTGGATCCTAAGTAGAAATGGAAATGAAAAGCCCACACCAAGGTGTTTGGTTCTTAATTGAAGGACAGTTAGGAGTGAAGGTAAAGTCACCCATGCATGATAGCACTTTTGCCTACATCATATTGTATTTATTTGGAATTTATTTGGTGCCAAGATGACCTGTAAAGTAACTCAAGACTGCTGCTTAGAAATGACATCAGAGATTAGTTAAAATGGTATCATTATAGTAGTTTCTGGGTTTGAAATAAAAAACATAGGCACCAAAAGCAAGAAGGAATTTTAAAAAAGACTATTTGAGTTTGTCAAATTTGCTTACAATTTTTTGCACATCAAAGAACACTACTGACAGTGAAAAGGCAATCAGTGGTCTGAGAGAGAAATATTTGCAAATCAGATGTCTTGACAAAAATTTTAGTAGCCAGATACATTTTTAAAAAGCCTTTGAAACTTAATAAGCACAAAGCAAATGATTTAATTCAAAGATAGTAAAGGACTTGAATAGACATTTTTTTCTCAAGTAATGTCCAAATGTCTGTGTGTACAAAAAAATGATACTCAACAGTGCTACTAGCTATTAGAGAAATCCAAATCAAAAGAACAATGCTTTGCAGGCATTAGACACGTCAGGGGTTTGGCGGGGGTGGTGAGTAAGTATTCGCAGAAATGGAATCCTGTGTATTTCTAGTAGAAATATGGAATGGTGTAGCCATTGTAGAAAACAGTTTGAGAGTTCCTAAGAAATGTATGCATAGAGTATAGTCGTTTGTTCCAGCAATTCCTTTCTACATATATACCCTACAGATTGAAAGCAGGGACTGCAACAGACACACTTGTAGAGCAACGTTCATAGAAGAATTTTCTCACATTAGGCAAAAGGCACATAAAGCCCAAGCATCTATGAACAAGTTGAAAGCATAAACAAAATGTGATTACTATATATGATGAAATAGTCATAAGGGAATGAAAGTATGTATGTACTGTAACAGTAAGAATAGCTCATGGATAATCTATTAAGCTAAATGAGATAAGCAAGGCACAAAGGGACAGATACAGTGAGCTTTTCTTTAATGTGAAGGACCTATAATGTAGGCAAACTCATAAAGACAGAAAGTAGAGGATAGGCTGCCAAGAGCTGGGGGCATGGATCAATGGAGTGATCCTCTTTCTTGGCTACAGACTTTGAAGTGGGATGCTGAAACTATTCTGAAGATGAGCGGTTGGCGCTTGTATGACAATGTGAACGTATTTACTACCATTAGCTGTACCCTTTAATATGGTAACTTCTGTGTCTCTACATTTTACCACAGTATAATGGTTGTTAAAATGGAATTACTTTGCTCTGAAATTTATATAATGTTTTCCCAAGGTATGCTAAAACTCTCCTAAATACAAAAATCTCTTTGAAAATTTAATTCATTTGTTATCTGTTGCCACTGGGACTTGGAAGAGTATAAATCTGAGCCAGTTAGAGGTGTTTGTATGAAAAGAGATGTTCTGAGAAATAATATCATGCTCCAGTTTCCAGAATTCAAAAGAACTCTACAAACCCTCCTTCCATTTGTGGTGAGGAACAAGCCCCCTACATCCCTCCTTGCGCATTCTAGAGGCTGGGGAGAACAGGGCAAAAGTGTGCTGGGACAGTGGGGTGGAGGGGGAGCCTGTCTGCAACTTTGTGAAGTTTCATTTTTCTTCTCTCTCTCTCTAGAAAGGCACAGTATCCTCAGGAAGGTATACCCGGAATATCAGACCAATCCTGCTGGCTCCTTAGTGTTTTTGCTCTCTGAAAATCACTAATTGCTGAAACCTGTCTAAAATAAAATGGAATGTCTGTAAGGTGAGAGCAAAGCTTTCCCAGGTTTCTGGGCGGCCTATTTAGAAATTTGAATAAATGAAAAAATACTTCAATTCATGGCTCAAAATTATATTGACCTTAAGGGTTCAAGGAATCAAATATCCTGAGTGGTGACAGTGAATCTATGTGTCTTCATACCTGGCACTGGCCTATTTTGACAGCTCCCTCAGTGGGCCCCTGGCAGTGTCCTTCGGTCTCTCCCTAGTCAGTTGGAAGAGGAACTGAATTGCTCTTTTGTCTGTGACTTACAGGGTGCAATTATTATACACATTCATCTTCTTGAGGATCTGCGAAACACAGAGCCTAGAGTTTATAGAGTCACAAACTGGATTTGAATCTCTGCTACTTTCTGTGTGACTTTGAACAGGTAGAGCTAGTGCCACTGAACTTCGGCTTCCATATCTTATCGACATTATAGAATGATGTTAGCTAATCGAATAATGGATGTAAAGTAACGTTGTAGCTGTGCCATGTTTCCTAAATAAGTCTTGCTCTCATAAGAAGTTTGTCCAAGACAGGAATTCTAAGCCAAATGATCAATTACCTTTACTTCACTTTCAATAATATAAAACATCCAGTAGTAACAAGTGTTTTAAAATTTGACTCTTTTTATCCTTGATGCATACAGAATTCTCTCTGTGTTCTCACTCACTGAGGAATAAAGTTAGGAGGATAGTGTCTACTCACTTGCTTTTCTAACCATTTTTAGAAAGCTTTTGTTTCATAATGTCCTCATTTTTTTTTCTCTTCTCCTTTTAGCTTTCTTGCGCAGGGTAGATACGAAGAAAAAAAATTGGCAAATTGACCGTTTTGTGGTCTTTATTGATTACACCTGCAGAGGTCACTTATGCCCCCCCCCCTTTCTTTTTTTCTTGGTACAGTGGCACACACTTAAAAGCTTACCGCACAGGTCTTTTTGAAGTGGGCCTTGGATATGAATATTGTACTGCTAAATTGGCAAAAATGACACCAAGAAAAAAGCAAAAAATCTGTAAAGTGTGTTGTTGATCCTGGAAGTCCAAAGGAAACCACCTGTAATTGCTTTCTGTACCATGTCCATTGTCTTCCGATTCTAGTGGCCCATTAAGCCCTGCACCCTACGATCTAGTTTTCAATGTGTCATTTTACTGTTATGGATTGTGAGCATTGTGTGCCCACCTAAAAATACCGTAGGTGGGTTTCGGCTCTCTCTGTAAGAGACAAATGCGACTTATTTGTAGTGTTCCTTCCCTATTATGGCTCGTAAGTTATTTCCCTAGTCACCATGACCTGTTTTAATTTAATGTCTGCACTTCATATTATCTTATTTTTGTCTAATGTCTTGGTCGTGATCTCCTGGATTCTTTTTTGCATTTGTGACTGCCTTCTGCGAAAGACCTCATGAACTGAAATGGCAGGAATGATAAAGAATTTTTCAAGCAACTTCATGCTTTCATCCATGTATTTCAAATGCTGTGCTTCATACATGCATAGGCACCATTTTGATAGGAATGGATTAGCATAAATTTGAATTACCTGATTTAGGAACCTCTTAACAAAAGTATTTTCATTTTTGATCTTATGAGGATGACATAACTGCCGGGCATGCTAGGTTTTTTTTTTTCCTTTTACTGTACCTGATGTCAGTTTTTTCAGGAGACTCCATCTAATGAGCTCTAGTTTCGAATGGTTTTACAAGTGTGGCATTTAATCTATGTGAGTTCTCAGGGCGTCTGCTGCATGTACTAGAAGATCTTTATAACTGTTTCATTATGCGCAGGCATCCATGAAATATTTTTTAGTGTTTATCTTTTTATAGTAAATGGACTTCCTTGGCAAAAAAAAATGTACCTGAAGGAAAATTTAAGTATATTCAGTAATGTACGTGTAGTATATTTTCAGAAATCTGAGATTTAGGATACCATAACTAATCAGGCTCTCTGGTTTACCTTTTTTTTTTTTTGAAAAGGCAGATTCAAATAGGAAACTTTTGGAACAACCTTATAATTCTAAATTTCAAACATATAAAATTGTACATAATGAGAGGACGCACTTTCCTATCTATTCTCCAGCCAGCCAGTTCCCAGTGGGTACATTAATGATATAAAGTAGTTTCATGGAGTTGTCCTAGATGTTCCTTTTGCAAACCTAAGTAAACATAACTTAATATTCATAATATTCTGCTTTAAAACCATAACATTATAATCACTCTTCTATACATTACCTTTTCACTGAAAATACGTCTTAAAGACTTTTTCGCATTGGCAATACCAATAGCTTATCATTACGTATACCTGTATGATGTGTTTTATTGTAGATTCTTTTTTTACTTGAAGCAATCTCTTATTATGAACATTTGAATTTTTCTGATTCCTACTTAGTAAGTATTTGAATTATTTTTAATATTGTGGTATTAGAAATTGCTTAAATAAATATCCTTTTATCTATTATTATATACATGTCTATCTATAACATAAATCACAGTAGCATTCTGGGTCAAAGAGTGCATGCATTTAGATGTTGATAAGTACTGTCAAATTCCCCTCTTTGAAAATCACATCAATTCTTATCCTCACGTACATTGTATAAGTATGTTTCTCCACAGACTCAAAAGGATATATATTAACCAAAACATAGCGGTTTTAGTCTGAGAAGTGAAAGAATGGAACTTATGGCTCTTACTTACTTTTCCTTAAGAATGAGAGTGAGCGATCATCTTTTCTTAGCTTTAAGAATCATTTATTTCCTTCTCTGTAAATATCTGTATTGTGGTTCGGCTCTGGAATGTCCCCCAAAAGTCTCATGTATTTAAATGTTATGGATTGTCTATGGAACCATGTGCTGTTGGTAGATTGGGGCCTAGTCTGGAGGGGTGGATTATCAGCCTGTAAAGTTAGGACTAACGGTGTGTAAATCAGGATTAACGGCGTGTCGTGGCCACACCTTCCACACCTAGATGCAGGAGAGGCTCATCACTGGGCTGAGACCTGGAAGGACATATAGTATAGGCTGCATCCTGCCTTCCTTGGAAGACTAGGACTAGTATCAACTAGTCTCAACTTGCCTTGCTGTTTGTGATGTCACGAGAAGCTGCCTCCACCTCTGTCTCTGCCATGTACTTCGATTGCTGCTGGCCACCCCTGAAAGGACTGTGACCTTCTGAAACTGTGAGCTAAAATAAACCTTTCCTCCCCTAAATTTGTGAATGTTGGGTATTGAGTCACAGTAATGGAAAAGTAACTGAGACAATCTATTAATATCATAAGCCCATTTCCTTATGGATTTTGATTTATGCTGTGTTCAAGTTAAAATGGGTGAACATTCCAAAGTTGGACAACTCTCAGCAGCTGATTTCTAACCAAAGCCAGTCTTCCTGTGTCTGCCATCGTCTTGGATGATGATGGGTAGGAAAGGAGGCAGTCCTGGTCAATCTTGAGACCTCACTGTCTTTAGGAAACGATTATAATTATTATTGAAAGAAAGAAGGGGATGAAGCTTCATATTGCTACATTAATTCATGTGGTAATTCAAGTTCCCTGATATCATTAACTTCGATTAAACATCATTTGCATAAAATAATTAAGAACTTAAGCTTATTAGATGGTTAGTGTCACTAAAAAGATGAATAGGACCACCAACAAAATACTTTGCAAGCATCTCTCCTCCCCTCCCTACCACCAGCCTTCGCTGTGTGGAAGAAGCAGCCATATCTGAGATGGGAACTCTCAGAATAATAAAATCTGAGTTATACTGGAGTCCCAGTGCAGAAGGGATTTTTCTGAAGCTGGAAGGGACCACAGGATGTCCATCCTTTTCTCCTTACCTCCTTTAGGCCTCTCAAAACACACACATTTCTGCTGTTTATTGAGTTTCTCCCTAACTCCTAAGGAAAAGAGTTTGACTTTTTCTACTACATCTCTCTCAGAGACAAATACATTTTTTGAACACACACCTGCAACTCTAGTGAGACAAGGCCTGTGGGATTTATTATAGTACACAGGTTATTTGATTTGATTTCTGTTGGTGTTTGAAATTTTTATATCTGGATTTGATCTTGGCCAAAGCAGGTTGTCCTTCTTCTAAGTTAGACTACTGTGAATCTCAAACAGCTACTTGTACTCCCTCTTCCCCAGAAACAGAAAAGCAGTGGGCCAAGAGAAATGAAGATGGTCACGTTGGCTAGTTTTGTTCACTTGATTGGTTTTCAAAGTTCTAAAACTGGAAAGACTATCTCTCGCTTGGACTTTGTGTATTTGGCTTCAGCTGGCGTTCTGTGGCCAAGATTTCCACATAGTCGGCTGCTCTCTCTCACCTACTTGCTTGCAAATGGAGTAAGACAGAATGCAGAGCAAATCAGATATGTGCGTGCTGCTGTGGGCACTGGGTAGCTCCCGAAACATGGTTTCCTTGCATCTTCTGACATCCAGGTATTTGAGAGAGCTGCCTTATAACTGTATCAGTATGTCCCTTAACTACAGCCACTCAGAAAATAAGGCATAGCAGTGGGATTTGGGAAGTAATGTTCACGGATGTTTACAAAGACTATCAGTTAAGACTTCCCTGATTATACTCTTAAGAGGAAATGTCAGTCAGTTATTTCTGAAAAGACCTTCTAAACTCCAGTGCAGGAATATTGTTAATTAAAAGGTTGCATTGATTAGGAACACTAGAGTATCAATAAAATATTAAATCTATGTAGTCACCCACATATACTATATAAAAAAAAAGGAGCAGCCAGTGTGTTGGTGCAGCATCAAGGACCTGGCCAGACCTGCCTCATCTTTTATGTATTTGTTTGCTTGTTTGGTTGGTTGGTTGGTAGGTTGGTTTAGTTTTGGGGATTTGTTTTGTTGTAGAAATGTGGTCTTGTTCTTTAGTCCAGACTGTCCTGACTGTCCTGAATTGACTGTGTAGCCTAGGCTAGCTGAGACTATAAATATGCATCACCTCATCCAGCTAATTTTCATGTGATTTTTGAGGAATCAAACCCAGGGCCCTATGTTTGCTAGGCAAGTACTTTAACCGCTGAGCTAACGCCCCAGCATTCCTCCCAACCCTCGCTCACTTTGAGAGCTCACTGCCCTTTTCCTTAGCCTCGAGGCATTATAAAGATGTTGCCCTACAGTTTTAAAAAATCCTTTGAAGCTCTGAAATCTATGAGCAGGAACATGATTTCATTATTTTAAATTATTATATAAAAGGGTTTAGCATTATATTTGACTATAGAATATAGTATATCTATAAATCATTACATGTATATAATGATCAGGAATGTATTCATAAAATTCAACCAACAAATACTTGCTGAGTGCTGACTGTACATGTATTTATGCATATATAAGGCTCCTGCTGTCATAGTTTCTCTTCTATGGAGGAGGGATAAACACTAAACAGGTTAACAGGTGTTGCCAGTAGTTCCAGATAGTAGGAAGAATATATAAAGTCAGAGAATAAAGAATGACTTAAGAAAAGAGGGTCAATTTGGAAGAGGATGCTGAAAGGAAAAGATGACATTTCAGCAAGATAAAATGATGAAAAGAGGCTATGTGCGCCAAGATCTAGAGTAACAATGTTTTAGACAGAACATACAGTGAAGAGAAAAGGTCTGAGTGAGAATGACTTTGGCGTGTTAATGTTTCAGGAGGAAACGCAGCAGCGTGACTGGGAAGTGGTGACAGGACAAGAAGATGCACGTAAGCAGAGGTGAAGCAGAGAGGCAGGGCCAGACCTGCATTCGGCCTTGTAGACCGCAGTAGACTGTTAGAGTATCTTGGCAAGCATTGGCCTGAAGGGTAACGTAGATTCTTTTTAGGTTTTGAAGATGACTTTGGCAGTCACATGGGCAGTAGACAGGCATATTTTAGGTGCTGTCTCACTCAAGCGGGTGAAAGATGGTGGTGTAGACCTAAGTGTTACCCTTGCGGGTGGTTAGGAGAATCAAATAGTCCCTCGCTTAAATCATTTCGTTTTTAACTTCGTGGTGGCAGGAAGGTGATACACAGTCAGCACTTAGAATTTTAAATTTTTAAGAGGCATACACAGTTCATTATGCTTTCCCAATGTTGAATACCTGCAGCAAGCAGCAGCTCCCAGTAAGTCACGTGATCACAGGGTGGACAACCTAGTTCTTCACTGCAGTGCACTATGTTGTTAAGATATGGCATCATGGGCTGAAGGAATGGCTCCGTGGTTAAAGTGCTAAGTCAAGCGATGAGTATCCGAGTTCGATTCCCGAACACCACATAAGCTGGGCATGGTGGTACATGCCTGTAATCCCAGCACTTGGGTAGCTGAGGCAGGAGAATTGCTCTGAGTCCAAGGCCAGCCTGGGCTTGTTAGTGAGTTCAGGACCAGCCTGGGCTACAGAGCGAGACCTTGTCTCAAAAAAAAAAAAGATATGACATTGGTAGGTTAGATATTTTCAATGCATTTTCAACATAAGTTATTTTCATTGTACAGTGGATTTATTGAGATATAAGCCATCAAAAGTCAAGTATCTGCTGTGTTCTAAGAAAGAGCCAGCATCACTTATGTATGTAAAGTAGAAGTAAGGAGGCAGAAGAGGGTCCGAGGTGACCCAGAGGGCTTCGGCCTGAGTCACTGATTCAATAGAGATGTCATGGGATATGAGTAGAGGTGTTGAGAAATTAATAATTTTGCTTTGGCCTGTAAAGATTGAAGTGTCTCTTAGATTTTAAGCTGAAGATGCCATGTGGACAGGAGTATAATCTGAGTCTAGAGCTATGGTGGACTTCATAGCTGAAGACATAACTATGGGAATGCTTTGCATCTGACATGGAAATGAATGAGGTGGTAAGGAGAACAGGGGTGCAGTTCCATCCTTAGCGAATATCACTTTATGTGATTTGTAAAAGGGAGCGAATGAGAGGGGAAAGACAGCAACAAAGTCAAAGATATTGTGGTCAGTGAAGTAGGAATGGACCATAGAGTGTATTCAAAGCCAATTGCAAGAGAGAGTGACTCCTGTAAAGTTGCTGAAATGTTTAGAGTGAAGAAATTGGGAATGTTTTGAAGTGACATCAGTGACGACACATTTTTAGTCATGATATCTGAAATTTAAAAAAACTTCTGATTAGAAGTGGGTGCTTCTTATCTTAAGAGTGTGTTATTTCTATAGTTTTGAACTCCAGAGTGCAGAAGGATTTTATTATATACTTGCACAGAATAAACCTAAATTCAATGAAAAGTAATTGCATGCTAATGGTGATTCATGCAAAGAGAACTTTCTGGTGTATTCTGGGCAGCTTTCCAGCAGATTGTTTCTCTAGCTGGGAAATGATTTATAGCACCTTTTAAAACAAAAATTTTACAGAAAGATACTACAAAGTTCTTCTTTAAATATTTCTTTCTTCCAAACTGGACAAAGACAGCACCTTGTCCTTTGTTTTCCTATAAAATTTAAGGCAAGGAGACTAGTGAGTTCCCATTATGCGAAGTTTGTAGAAGTCCTGTTATTTAGTTGTTTTTTATTTTATTAAATTAAAATTCTGAACTAGCTAGTAACATGTAGGAAATTTTCTGAGTGTAAACTGTTTAATCTCAGAGTTAGCCTGTATACAATTGACATCTTTGGAAGTATTTAATGGAAAAATACAAAGCAGATTTGTGTAATTAGTGATAATTATGCATAAATGATCAGGTAAGCAAATTTGTCTCATTCTAACTTAAACCTTTACAAGGAGCATTAGCTCTGTGGCCACCAGGGCCTAATTAAAGCGGTAATTTAATAAATGATCTCCCACTACCATGAAAGAATTAGCATTTGCTCACCTCATGTGTCTGGTTTAGGAAGCTAAGTTATGCTTTTGGGAGGAGTTACCATAGTTTGCTTTAAAGACAGGTTTTATATTTAATAGTGTTCTAATGTGTTTGGGGGATTATCTAGCTACACTTTTAAGGGCTATTTTTAACCTGCCCAAAATTTGGCTCTAATTCAAATTATTCTATGTGAGTAGTAATGTATTTGTCTCCATTTGGATTCTGTTTTGACTGCATTTTAGTAAAATAAAAACAACAAAAAAAGGAAAATTGTAGCCTGTAAAAACTTTCAATTAGGATGATTTTTTTTTCTACGAAACCTGACATTTATTAGATGCCCAAAGGGTCCATGACATCGAATCAGGCCTTGGTGACATGGAGAAATTAGCATGTGTGGAGACTGTGCTATATACCAACGTCTTACCTGGCGTTGTACTGTTAAGTCCCACAGGTTGAAAAAGAGATATTATTACTGCTACTTGAGAGGTAAGATACATGAGTCTTAGAGGATGTACATAACTTGCCCAGAGTAACTGGAGAAAGCAGGTTTCAAACATCTTATGAGCATGAAGCGTGTCTGCCTTTCCTCAACTCTGTGTTAACTGTCTACAGAGAAACCTCCATTTTTACTCAGAATTGTTTGCAGTCAGGCTAGATGGAGCTATGCCGAGAAACACTGGACTGTGTGTGTGAGATGGTGTCATGCTCACCTGCACTCTTTTAGTAGATACCTGAAAAGGAAAAGTTCTGTATTAAAAAAGAAAATTTAATGATGTTTTATTTCCAATTGGCTTATTTTTCTCAGTGATGCAATTTTATAGGGTAAATGCCTATTCTTTTTTATATATATAAAAATTGAAATAATTCTATGTGGTTGACAAGGTACATGTGAAGAGATCCGTAAGAGATCTTTCAATACTTGTCCATCTGATCCTGAGCTGAGGAGATACGGTTCACAGAGTGACTCCCTCTCAGATGACTCTGGGCCCATCACAGGAGCAATCAGCCTCTGTGTTATACTTCTCGGGTATTTAAAAATACACAATGCACGGAGGACGTTTTAAGGTGAGAAGAATAAATGATAAAAGAAATGGGAGAAGATTGCTTAATTATTCAGGTTGGTTGGAGTGTTCTGCTATTTCTTTGCCAAATGTAACATCTTTTTCCTCCGGTTAAGTTGGTAGATATTCTTAACAAAGTGGCAAAGATTTCTGCTTAATTCCACAAAGAAAGAAGTTTTGTAGATTTTTCGCTGAAATTTTTCATAATTGAAATTTTTGTTGAAGTCCTTTGAAATCATCTCAAGGGAAGAAGCTAACAAGTAGCACAGCCATACTTACATATTTCAGTTTTATGATCTCTGCTTACATAAATGTGATGGTTCTCAGATAATGCAAAACCGCCTTTACTTATTTCGAGCAGTACATCCATAATTGTCAAAGAAGCAAATATCTGAGCTTTATTGTACCCAGACTAGCCATTATGAGTTATTTACTCTCTCTATCACAATAAATATTGAATGTTCTGTTAAGCTTGTCTTAAGCAAAATAGGAGCCAGTAAAGGGTATAGTTACACATTGGAGAAATGTGAGGCCAGGCTGTGCTTAAAGTCAGTATACAAATTGTTCAGTAGATCTTCACACACGTGCATATCCTTTCTTGCTACTTCTTGATGCAGGTAATGTGTGGCTAGTACATGTTCATTGGTTTCTGTGCCCGCCTCAACAGTGTCTGTTGTGTTGTGCCTCAGCTATTCACTGTGGACCACTGATAGGAACTGATTTATCATGTAGCTGGTCTTCTGTTCTTCCACAAACATTGCCGATGTTTCGTGTGCTGTGAGCTGTCTCCAAACTAAATTACAGTTTCTCTTAAACTATCCCCTGATGTCATGCAGTAATACTACATGGAGAATTCTGAAGCCTATGAATTACATAAATTAAGGACAGATAAATTAAGGACAGATATAAGGACAGACATAAATTATGGACAGGTTTTGAATCTCCTGGTAAATTAAAGAAGCTCTGTACCCTCCTGCTTCTTGCGATTAGTTTTCAACTCCTGCATTTTCTAGTTCAAGGATTCGTAAGAAGTTACAGGGACAATGACAATGATTTTGGGCTTCTGCATAGTATGCACTGCCCTATAGGATAACTGAAGAGGGACATCTTGGGCTGGAGGGGTCTTTCTGGATCTCATGTTTTTGTGTGTACTTTTTCTTATTCTTATAAATAGATACACATGGGATGATCACATGTATTAAATATATGTATATGTGTTTATGGGGATATGTATGCAACTGTATTTATGACATATATATATATATATATATATATATATATATATATATATATTCCTTCATCATTTTCATAAATGGCATCGATATGCCATTGTATAGAAATTTACAGTGTTTTTGTTAAAAATACTGACTTGACAATATTATATAAAAAAACTTCTAGAATTACGTTCAGTTATAGGCTTACACAAACTCCTCTAAAGCTTTGACTTTGTAATTTAAAATGCCTCAAGGCAAATTACATGGCAAATGAGACCGAGTCAGAGAAAGTTTCACTTGTCATAAGTGAACCTCCTCTAAGGTATTATTGCTAATAGAATTCAATATAATTTTACATGATTACTTTCATGATTGAAGCATCCCAAAGCAGATCTAAAATTCAATAATGAAACTGACAAACCGTGATTGAAGGAAAGGTTTTCTATATCCTACATGTTTCTAAATGTCAGTAGCTTGTTAATTGGAAAAATTGGAAGCGTCCTACTGAGTATAATGCTACAAAATCAGTTCAAAATTAAACATTCACATTTCGTGGAGTTGAATTGCATTTTCCTTGTATATCCTAATTAAGCTGAATCTTTGTTCAAGTGAGATTTATAGAATAAAGGAGTGAAGTTGATGAGGTAGACATAAGCCAAAAGAGTTAGATAAGTATGTAATTTGTGAGGAAATTGTATGTCTGAATAATTTGTCTCTGAAGCAAATGAAGATAATTTGATAATCTTTGGACTATTAAATCAAGGTACTGGTTTTTAATTTTTATTTTGCCATTGATAAATTGAATCTTAGTAATCCATTTAATATTGGTGAGTTTATCCAGCTATAACTCAACAAATGGTAGTCCATAACATGAAAATAGTATGGCAGGTGTAAGCATCTTTACCTCGCAAATGTCTGCCCCTTTCTTGTGTGTTTGTGTGTGTGTGTGTGTGTGCGGCGGGGGAGGGGGGCGGTGGGGGGCGGGGCAGGAGGGCAAACTCTGAACCTATGTATACTAGGAAGGTCCTCTGTCCCTAAGCTACCTCCATCAAGACTCTGTGTCTTTATGATGACAGAAAGTGGCGTTAAGGATCTTTACAGCATGAAAATTAGTCTACAACAGTCAGATGCAAATTTTCTGTCTTTCCCCCTAATGACTGTTTGTTCTGCAGGCCCTCTGTATTGAGACACTGTGAAAACACTGGGCAAAGAATGGGTTTTGGCACATGAATATCCTTGTTTATAGCAGCACAGTTCTTAATAGCCAAATCCTAGAACCAACTTACTTGCCCATCAGTAGAGGAATGAATAAAGAAGATGTTGTACCTATGCACAATGAAATAGTAGGCAGTCATAAAGAAAGACATTTGAACAAAATTGGGGCCACCTTGAGTCGGTACTGCTCAGTGAAATGGACCAAACACAAAAGAATGACTATAGGTGAGTGTCCTTCTTATGACATTCATAAAAATAATGGCATAAAAAGGCCCCAACATGAGAGATAAGATAGAAAGACTGGACTGCTAAGAAAGGGGTGAATCTCTGAAAATAGGGGGCAGCATAAGGCAAGGGTAACAAGGAAGGAACAAGAGACCAAAATTGGCGTAGATGGACATTGATTCCCCAAACTATGTTCCTAATGTGTTATAGAATTTGGTCTTTTGTGTCAGACCTAAATGAGAATCTTGTGTGATTCTTTTTAACTGTGTGGCCATAGACAAATCTTTAACTTTCCCTAAGATTCAGTTTCCTCGTCAGTAATAATTGAATAGTCATATTTACAACTATGAAATTAATTCTGTGCTTACAAAGTGGAATTTATTACAAAGTGGCTCTGTAAATATTACCAAAGAAGGATACTTGTGGCTGTAGGATCCATGCCTGTCCTCACATACCACCACACTTCCTTTGCTCCAGGTAGGATGGAACCGTCATCTCTTCCAAAGCGGCGGTTCAGTCCTGGTGCTTTATTTATACTGTTTTATTTGATTCTCCTAGGCATCCAATAAGGATAGTACGATTTCCATTCTATAAGTAGGAAAACTGATTCTCAGAAAATAAGTCAGCCAAGGTCATCACACAGCTTATAAGTGGTACAGCAGTATGAATCATTGCATTACAGTGAAATTCTAGTGAATTACAAATGGCTTTAATGTGCTTCCTATGCTTCCTATTAGAATTATTTCTGTCATAACATGCTTGTGTGATTTTGTCTCTGTAAGCACTGCATCTCAGTATAAAACCAGAGTATCTAAAGTATGGCTTTAAATAACAAAAATCACAGGCTTCCAGGATTCTGACAACCAAGATAAATCCTGCTTTAATCATGCATTAAAAACACGTCATCTGTTTCATAAGCGGTCATCTGCTATTACTTGACCTAGCAATGAATTAATAAAGCAAAATGTGGGACAACTTCCAGACAGATGAAATATGTGTATGAAATATGTTTGTTATATCCAAGGCATCTAAATGGGACGGCTGCCTTCCTCTGTCATGTTGGACAAGAAGGTGTTAGTTTTAAATGGTTTGTAGTAACACTGGCCTGCATTTATAAATCGGGCTTAAATCTGAGAATTTTCTAAACACATTCTTTTTTTAAAAAAAAAAGTAAGTTCAGAGATAGGTCCTCAAATGGTGCAGTGCGAAAAGGGATGATAGTCTTAGAAAGAGTGACTGTTGGTTGTTAATCACCTTAGTTACAAAGGCTCCCTGTGAAATCCCTGTGTGGTAGAGTCTGCATGTCTACCTGGAGACTCAGCTCCGCGTACAGCTCGTAAATAGGAGGCTGAATCTCAGTCCCCTGCTCTGCCCTTTGTAGAGATGGACTTGGAGAAGCAGAGGGAAGGATGACACTGACGCCATCTCCTCCCCACCACACAGGCCATAGCACCGTTTTCTTCAGTGAATTGCTAGTTGTCGCTTGGTCCAAAATTTATTCCCTCCCTCTGGCTGCATGGACACTAATGAAATAGTTTGAAATATTATATGCAACAGACTATGAACAGGTTGTCTAGAGTAATAAAGGAAAAACGACAGCATACCCAAATGTATTCATTTGAAGATGGAAACCCGTTGCGGGAGCGAATTCATAAATTCTCTCCCTGTAGAGAATGGTTGGTTCAAAGTAGAAGCTAGAGAGAGAAATTCAGCCTGATTTCATCTGAAATGCTTGAAGCTTCTTGGCAAAAAGTCAGTCTTTCAAGGAATTTGCTTATGTGCCTAAAAGAACCTTGAATCTTATTCATAAATTAAACCAGGAATTTGGAACAAAGAAATGAGATCTAAGAATTTGACGGAATAGGGTTTTTTTTTTTTTTTTCCTAAATTGAAATGTCAGGAAGACTTCAAATGTTAATCCACATCCTTATGGCAGTGACGTTTAGTGTCACTGAATACACACAGTATATTAATAAATGAAGGTGTGCCTCTCTTTGCAGTCACAGAAACGATTCCAAAAGAATGTGGGAATCAGATTTTGATAGTTGGTATACCGTGATGGGTATGAGCAGATTCTAAAGGCAGGTAGGTTACAGCCTCACTTTTGCACTTTGTTTCAGGAAACGTAGGCACACTATGGCATCTAGGTAAGTCCCTGTCTTAATATTTCAAGTAGCATAATTGTACCTGTGACATCATGTTGTGAATATTGATCATGTACCAAGCAAAGGGCAGGGCATGTAGTGTCCTCACACTGTTCTGAGCTTTATGATATGCAAGAGTAGCTCCAGTTTACATTCAGCAAGCAAACTAGTGTTAGAAAAAAATGTGGAAAATATTTTCTTAAGACCAGCATGCCTTGTATAAAATGAATTGATGTACTTTGCAATTTTAAATTGTGTTATTGTGAGAAGAAATAAAATTATATGTATAAATGACTCAGACTTGTGCTGGTATATAATTTCTGCTCAATAAGTATTAGCTACAATTACTTAGCGTTCTTAGAGTTATTGAAACTGAAAAGCCTTCTAGTTGACTGAAATATGCTTAATTAGTTAGAAAAGAAAGCAAACTGGAGATCAGTGGAAGGTGTGTAAGAAGTTACTTAGATTACTCAGTTAATAAACCAGTGACATTGAGGCAAAATGAAAAATGTCTAAAAATATATTATTATAACCATATTTTCACTTCCTCACATAATTTACGTACAACCAGGAGCTTCGCCCTGAGCTTCACTTTTTTTCCATTAACTCCACATTTACTGACAACTTCTGACATAATCCATTTTATTTATTACCAAAAAGCTCCATTTCTTATTTCACTATTTTGAAAATTAATAGAAATTGGTGCCTGGAATAAAATCTCTAGTTACTTGTTGTCTTGTTGGCCTATGAAAACATCTTCAGGACATTTTTTCTAAGTCTACCATGAACTTAAGTTGTGCGGTGGCCATAAGAATCACACATAGTCATGTATTGCCCATGTTCGTCAGTCAGAATGGGGACCCTAGGAAGAAGACTCAGAGTTCTTAACTCTAAAAGGTTACTCAAGGTCTTAAATGTGGACTGCATGCTTTTCTCTTTTTATTATTTCAAAATGTTAGACACAGACACTGATTTTCAGCTCATATGTAGGAATTTTTTTCAATCTCACTTAGGAATTTTGCTAGCCATACTCACTCTTTGACCGTGTACTTTATATGATGTGATTTGCCTGCATTTCACATTTGTTTCAGTTTGCACTGGCTAACAGAAAAACAAAAAAATGAAAAAAAAAAACTATACTAAGCTACTAAACTAGGGCTTAAAGTTGCCTTTGGTTGTAAAACTTCACCATCTCACTAATTGTCATCAATTGTCAGAGCAACAACAGAGGCTTTTAAAGGCTATTTTCTCAATACCCAAAATTAGCGTGAAAGGTGCGCCCACCTCATGTCTATAGGTCATTGTGTTCTTAGTGATATCAGTGTTCTTTTATACACTGGCATCAGATTTAATCAATGTAGCCATGATTCAAACAGCAGCCAGTAGCAATGGACACAGCTCAATGGTAGAGCACCTGGGTTTAATCCCCAATACTGCAACAAACAAATAAAACAATAAAAACAGTCGTAACAAAGAAAAATCTAGCAGCAATTGGAAGACTTCAGATGTTTCATTCTCAGGAAAACATGAGACTTTGAGACATCTTCAATGTTTTCTTTTATAAATTATCTCAAGAAAATTTACTATTTTAATTTTTCACTCAGATTTATTCTAGATCAAATTTTGATCAATATGTAGTGACTACTTAACTTCATATATGTTGACCAAAAGGAAAAAAAGTAGAAAGAATCTTAATTTCTCCAAATGTCTTATTTGTGTTTAGTAATCTTACCATTCAGCTCCAGTCCTTATCATATCCAATTAAACCTGAATTCTATGACTCTCTGGGAATGTGCAGATATAGCTGAGCCTGTTTATATCCACACAAAGGCATTTTTTTCCTAAAGAACGTGTAGTTCTGAAATGTAGTTTTAAGTGACATAAACTTGCTATGCTGGGGCAATCGATCTTGTTTGTGACATTGTTATTTTACTGCTAAGAACTGTTTTACCCTGTGAGTGTTTACCAGCACAAGATACTGAAAATGTCAGATAATATGATCAAACCAAAAGTTAAAATATATAGCCCACCCTGTGTACAGAGAATGTGGAGGCTGTGCTGAATGTAAGCTCTAAAGGCATTACTATAGGATCTGATACTGTAATGAACACAGGCCTTGTGGGATAGCATCTGGCCTTCTAAGGATGTTTATTCTTTGATGATGAGGCAGGCCTGCAACTGCCACAATTGTAGCTCATCTGCCCTTGCTGGGAACAACAGTAAGAGGAAACAGATGAGTTATCATTTGTGGTCAGACACATTAGCAATAGGAATGCCAGAGGCAGAAAATGTGCAATTTCATGCTCATTAATTTCCAGGAGGATTTACAAATTAACCTGACTAAAGATATTACTCTTCCAAAGGCCTGCAGGCATCACCGAGTAGCACATTTTCACAGACCACTTCTACAAGGTTGACCAGATGTTCAGGGACACTGCAGTCTTCTATGTGGAGATCAGAGGTCAGATTTCATGTTGAAATTCTTTCTGGTTCCAAGAAAATTGTGAGAAAGTAGCTTAGCACCTGAAGAGAGAGAGTTTATGGACAAAGTACCACAAAAGACTCTTCTCTCATGTCTGTGTTGTGAGGCAGGCCAGGACTACATTTTTATTTGTTCTTTACTATGTAGGCAGTAGTAATTCAATACCACTTCCTTTCTTCACTCTAAAGTGTAAATTGATTAATAGATTGTTACTACAGTACATCAGTTGCCCTAGGAAATCTGATCTTGGATATATTCACATCTATAATTCAACCATGGTAGGATTGTCAAGGCGTTTAAAATGGATCCAAAAGTGGAAGAATCACTTAAAACCATAACATTGCAAAATTTCATTTTCGTTTGAGGAAATTATTCCTTAGGTGACATGATAATCACATCTTCGCTTGGAGGCATTTTGGAGTCACTGGTACTCCTGTAATTCGGCCAACTCCTTTAGAGCTTGACTCCGACACAGTAAGAGGAGACTCAGGACAGTTGTAGCCCAGCTACCTGTTCAGTTGTTGCTGTTGGTCATATAAGTCCAGCAAGCTTTCTGAGTGTTAATGTGCACGTGAATCACCTAGAGATTTTCTTGAAGGATGACTGTGACTCCCCGTCCATTGGCTGAGGTTCTGTGTTTCTCACAAGCTCCAGTCAAGGCTCATGCAGCCTGTTCATGGGTCATGTTTTGTGAAGCAAAGAGTTCGTTAAGGGACCATCACAGTTCTTACAGGAAAGGCCTGCAACATGTGCTGTACAGTGTGCATTCTTTTATAGCTGGGATATTTATTCCTTTAAGTGGCTATGTGATTATGATTAATATAATTAAGAGAACATCCTAACATTGTGAAGAAAGTACTGTACCATTGTTTTTTAAATGAGGTGCTCTGTTTGGATGATTTATTTTGTAATATCCAAAAGCGAAAGACCTGATCCTTTGGAGAATAGAAATCACATTTGTGACTTAGTTATAAAACTGTAAGTCAACCTTCAGAGTCAGGATAGACACAAAGGCAGTGCAGATGCAAAAGAAATCCAAAAGGAGAAGAGGGAAAGAAAATGGAAGAGGGCAGAGAAACAATTGTTTAGTGGAAGAAAGACCTTCATGTAGCAGCACGCTCCCTCTGCCTCCTGCGACCAAGCTCAGATCTTTACTACTGTCTTCTGGTTTAAGCCCAGCTGTGTAGACAACTGTATCAGGTTGAGGAGATAGAATGAACTTGTCCTTAATATTAAGTGGTAAGGAGTAATCCACATTATGTCTTTTGCGTGCCAATGCAATGTTGCTGAAGCCTGCGTAGGTCTTAAGCCTTGTGACTATAAAAAGGTGCAGAGTGAAACTTTTGCTTAACCCTAGAAAACAGGTTTAATACAAGCAGTAAAAAAGAATGATTTAAAAATTGGAGTAGGGTACTAAGCTATGTCTTTGAGTTTACATTTCCCTTTAAATTGTTTGGAGCACTATGATTGTAATTCTATGGCATTCCAATAAGGAGAGAAAGACTTAACCAAATTTTGTTGTCAAAACCTTTTGAAAACAATCCTTCAGAAAATCTTGCTTAAATTTTAGAGTATTCCATCAGGCCTCCATGATAGCCAGTTTTAGTGGGGCGGAGGGGTGAGTGTCCAAGAGAGAAGAACAGCTGTAGTATTTACATGTTTGACTGGGACTAGATGTTCCCAGGCCAGGAGGCAGATTATGGCTCTCCACTAATGCAAAGTGTCCATGTTAGTTGAAAACTCAGGGCTGGAGAATGAGCAGAGCAGTTAAAGAGCTTGACTAGCAAATTCAAGGCCCTGAGCTTGATTTCCCAGCAGCGCATAAACTGGTATGGTGGTACATGCCGGTAATTCCAGCACTTAGAAGGCTGAGGCAGAAGGATTACTGTGAGTCCAAGGCCAGCCTGGGCTACTTAATAAGTTAAGGACCAGTCTGGCTAGAGTGTAACTCTATCTCATAAAATAAATGAATAAATAAATAACAACAGCAACAACAACAACAACAATAATAATAATAAAGTGGCTTTGTTACTGATTTTCCTCATTGCTGAGCTTCGCCGGAGATCTCCCTCTGTCCCTACACCTTGCCTCCAGCGGCCCCCTGAGCTCATGTTCATTGGACTACCATCGGGGGAGTGAGGCATCGCGTCCTGCTCTCAGGCTCACATGGTGATAAGAATGCTTTGGGCACCATTCCACTTAAGGTTCATTATCTTTCATCCACTTTGATTCTAAGTGTGCACATAGTAGGCACTAAAATTTATGGTTGTTAATTGAATTCAAGGGACAGATTAGTTCCTCCGTAATGGATTTCTCTCTATTTCTTTATTGAAGGCAGAATTTTCTTCTGAGTTCACGAGGATGTGCATGAGCATTGTGGCGTGAGCCTCCTGTCTCCCTGCTGCTGATGCTGCTGGAAAATGGTCATAATGTTCAACTGCACAAAATGTCTTATTTTTCTAATCAAGAAGTTAAGGGACCTGCTGGCTTAGCAGGTGCCTCAATTGTACATAATTAGTTGCTAGGAATTGTTTAGAATAGGCTGATTAGTCTCAGCCAAAGGAAATTAAAATTTCTCTCAACAAAAGCCTGAACACAGCCGGAGATTCCTGAAACCAGAGTCATATCCGGTTTCTCTGGGGAACCCAGACCCTGGGAATGGTGGAGACAGGAGGTGAGGAGATGAGAACCAGCCTGACTACATGTGGGTGCTGTTTGATGACAGGCAACCGGTAGAGACTGAGACCAGAAGGGGACCCGAGTCCCCTCCTCCCGATGCAGTCTCCCCAGCTCCAGCAGGCTTTGTCTGAGATGTGCACAGAAGCCTTTCTTCTTTTGACCTGCTGTTTGCTCTCCAAGCTTATAAACACTAGCTTCATTTGGGACATATAATCAAAAGAAATGACCTGTGTTTGGCTCGCCTGTGTTTGCCACATGAGAACAATGTACAAATTGAGGCAAATGAGAGGGACAGACGGTTCGCCCTATTATTCTTGTTTTAATTGTACACTTGTCCAAGGCCTTTCTGAGAGTTTGCTGCCATGTCAGTTCTCCTTGTTAATAAAAGGCGTATTCTCTGTCCGCATAGGATGTTCTGTGGAAGGACTGCAGTTCTTTTTTGTTACTACCAGTATTCCAGCCCTGATGACAGTGAAAGCCATCAGGTATGATAATAATTATCTAGATTCTGTGATATCATTAGAAGAAACTAGCCATTCTGGTACCCTGAGGTGCACTTGATGATTACTTATGATATTTATTCCCTTGAGCAGTATCTCACTATCTCAGTATCTTTCCTGCTCCTATAGCAACATTCAGTAAGGATCTCTTGTTAAGATGATCTACCATCAAAGTCAGTGGGGGCATAGCTCAGTGATTAGAGCTCTTGCCTAGGAAGTGCAAGACTCCCCAGCACCATATGCTAGCTGGGCGTGGTGACACACATCTGTAATTCCTAGAACTTGAGAGGCTGAGGCAGGAGGATTGCTGTGAGTTCTAGGCCAGCCTGGGCTACATAGTGAGTTCAGGATCAGCCTGTACTACAGAGAGAAACCCTGTATCAAAAAGAAAAACGTTAAGCCTGAGAATCTGGTATGAAAATCAGAATTCTTTTGTTTATATGAATTATTTTAAAAGTTGATAAGGCTTTCTATAATTTCAATAAAAATACAAGAAATATATATTAATATGAAGTTTATAAACTCACATATTTTTAACATAAGTCAGTACGTAATAGCTCATGGGTAATGACATGACTTTAAATGGATAGACTATAATGTAAATCAGAAGACATTAATGCCCATACTTAGAGTTAATTTATAATAAATGCTCTAGTTCAAAAAATTAAATATTATTCAGCCTCCAGCAAATGTTTAATGAATGATTACTATGAGCCAGGTACTGTTCTAGACATGTCATCTAGTTATCGAATCCTTACCCTATTTGACCTATATTTTTATGCATTCATTCATCTGGATGGAACTTGAAAGTATAGCGTGTGTCTCCAGGGAAATAAATGAAAAGCATTCACGCATGTTTTATAATTCAATGACCCTTTTAGGCCCTTGGAAACAGTGAATTGTATTGGCTTTTCTTTTACAGTTTTCTTTTTAAAAATGAACTTAAATTATAACTTGTTTCTCAATAGTACCACTTCTAAACATTCTTCACTTTAAGCAAACCGATGTGAAGAGAAAGGGGAATGACACCCACACAAATTGACTACAGTGGTGTGCTTTTACAGATTTCTCCACAAGAATGCAAGCTCTCTGGTGGTATGATGTGTCCTGTGACTTTGTTGTGTGATATAGTAGCATATGGGTCCAGTGGCTAATGAAATTGCCTGTTCTATTCAGGAGGAAATAATATATAAACACCATGATAATAAGAGTATGAGAAAGTCAATCTAGCCTCATTTCAATTAAGTGGCCTTCTGTAAACATTTCTCTGGTCCTCACTCCTAACTATGAGAGAGCAGTGGTGAGATTGTCTCATATGCATATGAAATTCTAGAAACATAACTACAAACCCACTTTAAAAAAAACACACGTGAGAAGATCATGAAAGAAACCTCAACTGATCTTCATGTTTCAATGCAAAGGATCAAAAACCCATACTGGACATTCCTGTCCTCTAGTATCCTTTGACGGAGCCATCAGTCACTGACATCTATCAGTTTCTATTTTCAGACAAAGTTTGAATTGAGTTGACTCTCAGTAAAGTCAACTAAGATAAGTGAAGTCTGTTGTGTGATAAATGATTCTTATAAAAGGCTCATGATGCCTTTTCTGTGTTTAAAATATTTTTAGGCAAAGTTTTCCATGCATCAAGGTCGTTACATTGCACCATACTTCCGTGTTGCTCTGCTTTCCTTAAAACTCACAGTAAATGTTGCCATGTTGCCAAGTGTCTGCCTTGTTCCTCTAGTAATTATTGCTCTCACCCTGATTGACTTTGCAAGTTACTCTTAGATAATAACTGAACTTGTTTTAGTCCGATCCGTTGACAATTACGATTTTTGGCTGTTTGATGATTATTTACTTTTGCCTATGTTTGGAAAGGATGGTCTTAGTGCTAGAAGTGGGAGTGGCAGTGGGGGATGGAAAATAGATGCTGGCCAGGTGGCCATCTATTATTCAGTTCCATCCTTTTAAGAATGTGCATAACTAGACCATTTCAGCTCTAAATCAAGCACACTGCTTTCAAATATAAATGAGAAAGTCATTTTACCAGGGTTGACTACTTGTGTAATGCAAACTGGGTATATTTCTTTAAAAAAAAAGTCTCCTTAAAATAGATCAAGTGCTGATAACACTACAGTCTACTGGGCAAATATTTTATTATTCTTTAAGAAAATCCAACACTAGAGTCAAGTCAAGACTTTACCTGGATGTAATCTTGACAAGTGGAAAAAGAAGAAAACCTTTAGGTTTCCAAAATGTCAGTTGGTCATTCTGATCTACATTATCAGTCTCAGTGCCCTACACTCACAAGTACACTCTTTCAAAGTTTCAGATAATGAAATGAAATATGTGTTTAAAATAGCATTACCAAAGATCTCAGGTTTTTAGGTATAGTCAAGTCTGTTTTATAGGTGCTATAGGAAGCATGTTGCCTGCTTATTAAATTAGCACTGTGAGAAAAGGACTAAATACTCAATGGTGGGCTACCTTGAGACTTTTAAGTAGTGTGATGCTTAGATTTTCTTTTGTGGTTTTTGATTCAAAAGTGTGTTTGCAAAGTGGAGAGTCAAGTACCTTCAATAACTGCTCCAAAGACAGCGCTGACGATGTTGACTGTTTTGGTGTTTAAAATTTGCTAGTTTTCCTTATGGTTGGGAGAATATAAAGAATTATGTGACAAAGGGAATATAAACATGAAACAGCCTGACTGCCATTTTTTAAGTTAATTGCAGTTTGTGGCAGTGTTAATCCTTCCTTTTGGTCATTGCTTAAAAAGTCTTGTTAGTTTAATGAAGAAATCATGAATCACTTCAACCAAAAGTGCATCCTAGAGAAAAAAATGAGTTACTCGCTTTCAAAACACAAGCCACTTAGTTGGAAAAATTAATGTCCTCAGATAATAAAGTCTTGTTGCTGAATTAAATTCTTGTTATAGTTAATAGTTTTCATATATAATAGGGTTCTTTTAATTCTTTAATGACTTCTTGTTAAAACAACAATACAAATGTTACTGTGGAGCCACAAGGGACATTTGGTTCTCCTAGCTTGGCTGAATATGCTATGTCATTATTTTACATTATATTTACTCAAGCCATGCACATTCTGTTCTTGAAACTTTTAAGATTGTTACTCCAAATTCTCTTCTACTTTATCCAAACTGGGAAGAATTCCACCTTCCTGTTTTAGCCCTACTATTTGCCATCTTTCTTCACAATCCCTCTATATCAAGTCAAAATAAATTCTAAACCAAAAAAAAAAAATTCACTTGAAATTTGGCCGACTTATTTCCTTTGTGATCTTGTCACCTAGTGTTTCAGTCATTCAGTTTCTTGCCTAACTCACAAAATACGGAACTTCCGACCTTCTGTCCTTTCCGTTGCTCTTTTTATTGTCCTATTGATGACTGTCATCTCTTTCTAAAAGAGGGACAATCGGCTCATTGCGATATATGTCTTCCCTCGCAGTACCATTATTCCTTCCCTCCTCTAAACTCAGCTTTTCCGGTCTTACCTCTGACTGCCCTGCCCCTTCGCTTTGCCCTGGATGCCACTTCTCACTCCCAGGAATGCCCGACTAACTCCGTTTGTCTTTATTCTCCTGCAGTACTAATACTCTGACATCGCTTGTATGAAATATTTCATTTCTTTTCATTTCTTTTGTTCTTCTACCTAATTACTCCTAGTTCCCATTGGGCCATTTTATTCTTTCTTTGTCTTCTCGTTACACATATTCACTGATAATGTATTTATCAGTGAATGTAGGTAACTAGCAAATAATGTGTACTGTGTTCTTAGCATTTTATCCTTCACATGCATTGTACCTTTTGCTCCTGACCACCCTACGGTGTAAATGAGGATTTTTGTACCTCTTTTATAGGGGAAGAAACTGATATTCAGACATTTTCAAAGACTTGTCCTGCCTCTCACCCAACATTTAGGACTCAGGTCCACCCACTCTTTCTACTGTATCATATCAGCTTTCTCTGGCAGAAGGATTGCAATCCACTGAAAGTCTTCACTACACCAGCAACTGGATGGAAATTAACCAAACCCTTCATTGTACCTTTGCAGATGAGAGTCCCTACACTAAATCCGCCAGCCAGACAAAGCCGCCTGATGGAACATTGGCTGTGAGGAGACAGAGCATCCCAGGTTAGACCAGACTGTTGGATTTTTCAGCTGTTTTGCTTACTTTTGAATCCTGTTATTTGGTGCTCCTGTAACTCTGACCTGGTACTACAACTCACGTTATTTTGTAGAGTGCAGGCTGCATTCTACATGACTCGATCGGACAATAAGCAAAGCCGCACTTGGGAAAAGCTTGGCAACTTGTGAGATTCATCCTGTAATTCATCGTAGCAAAGCTCTTTAAGAAATGACTTTAACTTTTATCAACTCTCACTCACTTATTAGCTCTCACCTCTGTTTTCAGCAAGATGACTTTCACAGCAGCATCCGTTTCTTTCCTGAGACACCCAGCAGACCAAAGGGGCTTGAAATTGCGAGTGCTGGTCATGTATGCGGAATGAAAAATTATTCCTTTCTTCTTGTTCTTTTGAATCTAAACTTGTTTCCATGTACAACTCTTGTAAAATCCTGGGACTTTGTTTCTTTAGGAAGGTTGATTCAGTGTCTTTTAAAACAATGAATGATATCTATTTTTTTCAACAAAACATTTTGGAGAAATAATCTTATAATATCTGTTCCTCAGATCTTCAATATCTTGAAGCTTTGATTTTTGAGAAGGGCACAAAAGCATGTAAATTCTCAATTAAAGGAGGAAGGAAATTCAAACTATTATTCAAACTTTATCTCAATTGCATAATACTTGAAACAGTTTCAGGGAAGTGATTTTAGTTAAGAGCAAGGTTAAAAGAATTGATATGTTTAAAGAGTTATCAGAAACAATGCATTCATGTATTTTATATGAGCAAATTGAGTGCAGCTAAACCAGCTGGAGGATTTTAGAGTATATTGGATTTAGTATCTCTGGAGAAGCAAGGCAGTATTTCCTACATTAAAATATTTTGACAACTGTTGGTGAGAAGAAGAGATTTTCCTTTGAATAAAAAACAAGATGAGTCCAGTTTCTGAGCAACCTTGTTCACAATTATTATTTACTTCTATAAGATGCATTTGTGGTAATTTTTACTCTTACTTTGAAGGCTTAGGTTTATTGTGAAAGTACATGACTTGAAAGAGACATGAATATGTTACATGCCTCTGTTTGGTGTTTTGAAGGTTCCGAAGCAATTTAAATTCTATAATAGATGGCATCACACAGCACGGAGATTTCTTCTGTTTGAAAAACATGATTGTTAGCGTTGGTCACATTTAGAGAAACTGGTACAGTCAGGATTGGGCTGCATTGCCCACTTTCTGTCTGTGGGCAGCTAGGAGGTATTCAGCATTTGAAGGTCAGGAATGTTAGTTCTCTCTCAGCTTGTCTTGGCTTCTTTCTCTTGGTGCATTAACTCACACTTCAGGTTCATCCGTAGGGAAGAGGCAAAAGTCCCGCTGTCCTTATTACGGCCGTGTGTGCTGTCACGCCCACTGTTGCCAGTGTTCTCCCTCGGGGTTCTCTAGTGTTGTATACTAAATTATAACACTTTGGAGGGCCAAACCTTTTCTTAATGTCATTAAGCTCTTTTTTAAAGTTACATGTTAAGTAAAATAATTCTATTTCATAACACACTAGTGGTTCTTCATTATGGAATTTTTCCTTTTGTTCCTCCATGTTTCAGATTTAAAAGTCACTAGAATTAACAACTTTTTCAATACTTCATGGGTTATGCCCATGGTGTTCAACCATGGAGAAGCCCTTTGGTTCACTCTGCAAAAGCAGGGGCAAAAGGGATCAGCAGTCTTCAGAATCTTCAGCTATTTTTAAAAGTCAAAGAAGAAATTACTGCCTTTATCTGAGAGCTAAGAAACTGCAGTGATTGTTATAGGATCAGAAAAGTAACAAACTTCTCAGAAACTGCTTTCTGACTGACTAGTGGCTCTCAGAGCTCCCAGTGTTACTTTGCTTTATTATTCGAAGTATCTGTAAACCTATGTTCTGACACAAAGGGAGTATTATCAGGCGTCTGACTAAGGAGTTGCTTAAATCAAAGAGAGCTCTAAGCCAGCCTTGCACTTGCTAGGCAAGTATCTAACCACTACGCTACACCTCCATCCCTAGCATCTGGAAGTCTCGCTGATCCCTACCATGTCCCATGAAGTCTGAGAGAAAAGGCCAGATATAGGCGTGGTTTTCACGATTTTCTGGAGCTGTGGCTAAAAGATCTTACAGTGGCCTAATCAACGAAGTTGAACCACATGAAGGTAGAGAGCTAGCTGCAAGTTCTCAGCTTTGTCTTCTGGCTCCTGTGCCCACCTTCCAATCTTACTTCCCTCAAAGTGTATCACTTCCTTGGGAAGAAGAAAGGGTAGAGAAGGATAGATAAAGGCGCACCAAGGAAAAGAAAGGCTAGAAGAGAGCTCGGCTCCTCTGCCTGCCCCTAATCTTCTAGCTATGGCTGTAGCTCCCGAGGCAGACCCAGCCCCAGCACTGTCTATTTGGGAACTGGTCAACACAAAAAGGTGCAAACCGCAAGGGAGGATAGCTTTATTCTCAGTCTGTTGAAAAGCTCCACCACCAGCATTACAACTGTAGTGACTGAATTGGCTATTTCTAGTACTGCTTTCTTTGATGAGTTGTTATAGAGGAAGAGAGGGAAAAGGGCTGTGCAGCAGGACTGGAGTGGCTGGTCAGCAAGAGAAGCCTCGCCTGAATATGCCTGGGGCGGCTCCCCCTCACTGCCACAACTGCCTGAGCTCTGCCTTCATTCAGATCAGCAGCAGCGCTGCATTCTAATAAGGAATCAAATCCCACTGTAAACGGCACACTAGAGGGGTCTCGATTGCCCGCAACTGAGGCAAAGGTGGGCTCGGTTCATCTCTCCCTCTTCACATTACTCGTGAAAAAAATTGCTTCCCAAGGAACTTGTGTCCAAAAAGGCTAAGAACTACTGGTTTAAGCTGTTTTTTTTTAAACTGAGTCTGCACTTGTAAATCTAATGTTTCCTGGAGAAAATATTTATGCACATATACAAGGATAAGATTTAACGTGGCTCCACTATTTTCATGGCATTAGAAACAGTAACTTCTAACAATTCTATACTAGAGGGTTAATCTCAACTATTAACAGAATTATAATAGGCTTTTAATTCAAATCAAAATCCAACACCCCAGTTTAAACCCAACATTATTACTACAGCAATTATTTTATTATCATATATTAGACATATGCCTTTTTTTAAATGCCAGTTCTAACTGTGAATTCTTTCATCTCCCTCCTTTTCTTTTCACCAAAAAAGGAAATGGATTAGATATCTCTTAAGAGCAAAATGCACTTACTTTGGATCAAGGGGAAATTTGTAATTAATTTATTGGAAATTCTCATTTTTTGACCATTTCTGTTATGAAGAAAAGTCTAAAAATGAAAATATTTTCAGTCTTTCATAAGCTTTGGAAATTTTTTTTACCAGTGGTGTTATTTAAAAGCATTAAGTTTAGATTAGGAACTTCTCAGAATATTATGAAAGCATGTTTTCAATTTTGTTTCTTCAGGTTTTTACAAAAATAAGTTGAATTTGAGGTATAAATGTATTTTAACATTCTATCACATATCTGTTATGTAAAAACAATCTGTTAATCTGATGCTCCTTCGTTTGACAAAGTACTGGTGAACTGAAGTAATCTGGGTAAAAGCTTATTCAAATTATTAAAGGAAATTTAGACAAACTCTAGTTTTGCCTGATTTTGCAATAATTCGTTCATTAAAAGATGAGGTCATTTGTCATCTCTGCCTAGCATTTGGGAAGAGGAAAAAACAGACCACTCAAAACCTAGAATTATTATAGTGCTTATTTGACTCGCCCCTCGCCCTTTCCACTCGGATGTGTTTCTTTGCTTATGTTAGTCTTGGCGAAGGGTTCCATTGACTAAGAAATGCAGGAAGGTATCAAGTATTCATGTCTCTTACATTTCCAAACTTTGGTGCACGCAAGAAATTTTTCTCAAATCTTTATCCATACTGAGGCCACACACGTTTATATATATATTTCCCTTCCTAGAATTTTAGAAAAAGACATTTTCAATCAACTTGTAAAAGAATGAAGTTAGTGTCAGTCTTCCCTGGTTATCACATTGGGGTACTTGGAGAAGTAAAAACAAGGAGCTGCGTGTCTGAAATGCCTAGTAGCCCAAGATACATATAGTCAAGAAGTTTAGATTGTGTAGAAAGAACCAACATCTATTGAAAACTCAATCTGGAAAAATCATATGTTGCCTTTGATATCACAGAAAACTAGCAACCTTGACTTGAAGGATAGGACAGTGATTTTGAATGTACTGTCCTCTCTGTTCAGCATTTTTCCTTCTTTGTTATGCATATACAATTTGATGCTTCATTGATCTAAATTTTCATTAATACAGTAGACATTTAGCATGACTTTTACACTAGAATTTTATGGCTATGTGAGTGTTCAGATGTATGAAGGGCATTTACTCCGATTTGGGGGCCAGTTCAGCTTGATCTGTTTAGTTTCACCATTGAGCCTCTTCAAAACTAAATGATTCTTGTGAGTGGGAGAGCAGAGTCTGCTGAGTTTATCGAGTATGAAATGTCCCACAGGGCCTGCCCAAAGTTGCCAAGCCAAACTATGCTACTAGTCAAGACGTGACCCATGGTAGAGAATACCAAGGAATTGCCAGATGTGGTTGCCTATAATCCCAATCCTAAAATAACTCAAGTTTTTTCAAAGTGGGAAAGAAGGCAGGGCAGGGCAAGGGTGGGGCAGGGCAGAGGACAGGGCAGGCAGGGCAAGGGCAGGGCAGGGCAAGGGAAGGCAGAGCTAGCCACGGAACAGACGCCTTCGCTGCATGGTCAGGCTTGCTTCATCCTCGTGTGCATCCAAGGGGAGCAAACTGAGGACCAAGGTGTATACTACCAAAGCCCCTCCTGTCAGTATTAAGAAAACCCAAAACAATGATGTTGCCAAGAGTGACAGTTACCAGTTATTTTAGAAGTTAGCTAAACTATCTCACTTCTTCAGAGGTAAATTTCTGAGATCATTAGGTAAAACTCTATGGCACTACGAATGTGTCTTTGAGCCTGGCTCTCTCCTCTTTTGTGTTATTTTTACCTAGTACTTTTCTCTGGCTGAAGTTATCTGACCCATGTCTTACTGTTCTCTTACTTTCTCAGTCCCTGGCTAAAATGTAAGCTGGATGAGGGCAGGCTTCATATACACCCTGTTCTCTGCTGCGTCTCCAGTATCTGGAACTCTACCCAGCAGGTGTTACGTGACCCATCCATACCTGTAGAATGAGAGAACAAGAAAAGGCTACCAGGCAGATATCTTTGTGCAGAGTCTGTGATATGTCCTTATGAGCAACAGACAGGTACAGCAGTCTCTGCTGACCACGTGTTTTCTAACTTGGTATATGCTGCGGCAAACATTCACATTGGCCTTGGGGCTGCATTGGGCATGACATTTGTAAGGAAATTGTCTACTGCTCTGCACTAATGAATGAGATATAGGTCAGCTAGAAGGCAAAGACTTTTAAAGGCCAGAGATGTCTCCCCAGCCTCATTTGTTTCTGTTTGAGAGAAAATGTCTGTGCCATCCTCTTAACACCTAAAGAGAAAGTTTGAACATTATTTAACAATAAATCTGACAAGATGAGAGTGATTCATTCAATTGTTCTGCTACAGAAAAGGGCTGGGAAAATGTGTGAAAAATTGCGAGAGTCTATAAATAGAGCAATGCAAAGTAGAACTTATTACTTACGATGGCAGGTGTGCATTAAGGATTCCCCCAGAGAGCTGATCCAATTTGCTGTGTGACCAGGGTACATAGACTGAGTTCTACTCAAATAGCGCTGGCAAAATGAGCAGCTTGATTTGTGTGTTTAAAGCTGTAGCTTTCATTAGTGATGCAGAGAAATGACAGTCTATTATGTTTAAACTTCTCTCAGACCTTAGTAGACATTGCTAAAATACAATAAGGTGGGGCATATGCAGCAGGTAATTTCTAAACAATAATTCTTCCAGCAGCGGTTTGAAGGGAAATGATTTGCAGTGACCTAGTAGCATACCTCAGTGTTTTCCAAGCCGCCCATGTTACAGGACTGGCGGCGCCTGGGCAGTGCCACGCTGCAGGTGTGGACAGCCATCAGAAGGGACTACCCTGGCGATAGCGTGCTCATTTCTCAGTGTCTGAGAACCACCTTACAAAGAGCCTCAAAGGTAAGGGCACAGGAGGTACGAAGAAAGATCTTTTTCCTCTACAGCATTGCACTAAAGAAAAATTGATTCTCTCACTCTCCCGGTTAAAGAGACCTTCAATTCTGAGTTTTAAAATCAAGTGGGTAGGTAAATGTTGTATTTCTTGACTGGCCATAGAGAAGTGAAGGAAGATTTTACATAGTTTATTACAGGTGTAGGCACCATGGCCTATGAATACTCATCAGTTACCCATTGACCTTAAATGACTTAGAACAGCTTCTAGAATTTCAGTCATTTACATATCATGCTCATGCTCTTTGTTTTATATCTATGTCCTACCTACTAATTATATGGATGAGCTCTATGGCTCTAAATTGTTCATTTTCCTTAGTTTTCTCCTAAACTTCAATATCTACAGATTAATGTTCTAATTATCTTGTTCTAACATAAATTTAAATGTTTCCAACTTGAAATCTAAAACACAGATTTATGTGTTACTCCAAGTCATATAACACTCATCAGTTTTTACATACACCATCTTTCGGGAAACATTGACATACAATGAAATATATCTCAGAAGAATAACTCTGAGGACCGTGATACTATGCACGTTATTGGAATATCTGTAAGTAGTTATTTATTTATAAGGCAGAAGCAGTCATTTAAGTAATATTGGAAAGCATCCGGAAGTTCTACTGAAAAATAGCAAGAAGCATTGAAAGAGAAAGAGAATATTGAACAATATTTACCCAAAGCTTAGAGAAGAGCAAGAATAGAATGAACTTGTGAATAGTTGAGCTGCCAGGTCCCAACTCCTTTGGGCTTCTGTGCTGGGCTCCTGTCTCTGTGAGTTTGAAGAATCAGTCACAGACAAAATGAGGCAGGTTGTAAAGAGGGCAGCTTATTGGAAAAAATATAGAGGGGTAAGGAAGGAATATAAAGCACCTGCTAGCCAGAATGGGGCCCTGGAAATGTGGGTTGCCCATGCGACTTCCTGTCTAGGAGCTTTATAGATGAGCTAGGTAAGGGCCCATCCTGTGCGAAGCAGCTTGGTTGCTAAGGGTGGTTGCCATGTTCTCCATCCTTAAGCAGCTGCTGAAGTACTGTACGCTTAAGATCTTTCGCCCTATTGTCTTTTAACTAGGGAGAGTTGTCAGCTACAGGCTTTGGGGAGGTACCGAAAGCTGCCGTTTCTGTAGTCTGGCTTTCAGGTAACTTCCATTTCCAGAGATCCTGTAGGCTTCACTGCCCACATCCCCACTACCTCTTGTCACGATTATAAGAGAGACCTCATCCATAGGGGGAAGAAGACTGAAGAAGGAGGAAGAGAGGAGGAGAAGAGAGGAAGGCAGGGGAGGAGAGAACAGGAAGGGGGAGCTATAGATAACTGTAGAAGTGCTAGGTGCCACTTTGGCATGCTCTGTTCCAATGATTGAACCGACTGTTCTTAAAAATATCATTTCATTTCTTCCTCACATCAAGTCCAGTAAACAGATTTTGATTTCTATATTATAGATGAACTAACTGAAGTCGAGAGCGAAAGTCATTTGTCCAAGGTCACTGGACTTAAAAGTAGTGGAGCTTGTGCACACACTAGATAAATAGGAATTCTGATCAGAGTTTTGAAAAACCTAGTGAAGAAGAAAGTGGTAGAGAGAGAATCTTTACTGAGAATGAGACATAAAGACTTGGGCTTCTCCAGGCCGAGTGTGCCTCTCCTCACCCAAAGGTATGAGGTGAGCTGGTTGAAGGCATAGTATGCCCCTCAGTCCTTGCTAACACGTGCCCTCCATTAGAGATGAGTTAAAAACCATGACGGAAGTGCCAGTGGTATAGCTTAGTGGTTAAAGCACTTTCCTAGCACAGGCTAGGCCCTAGATTCATTTCTCAGCACTACATAAAGATTAGCTTAGGCTCATGCCTGTAATCCCAGCTTCAAGAAAAAAAAAATTTTTTTTAAACCATGGCTTAATGTTGTGGGTCTCGTGTTGTATTTCTTCAGGTAATGAGGAATATGAGGAACTGAAGAGGCAAATGCAGCACTCACACTCTTAATATGATTTGTTCTATACATTTACAATTTTCATTCTTTCCAAATCATGGAGAAAAATATTGGCCACATGGGCTTTTAAATACTTGTTCTGAAACTGATAACAGTGTGACTATGCACTTTAATATTTCCTTCATTAAATTGTGGAATAATGCAAAGCCTTAGAAGTATATTGAATAAATGAAATGAATCACTGTGATCAACAGCAGAGCCTTAAACCTTTTAAGAAGACCTCATATGTATCTCTCCTATTATCAGTCAGTAAGTAAAGACTAAATTCAGACAATACTATATGGATTACATTTATATAATTAGATTCTCTTAAAATCAAATATTCTTCCATATTTCTATGACCTACTACTGGGTTAGATATTAAACAAACATTATAAAGACTTCCACTCAAAATTTGGGTGGAAATACTGTACTGCAGTTGGCAAATCTCTTTTCTCAGAGTTTGTTTGAACTCTGATGCACTTCTGCTGTCTGCATGGAATATAAACCAGTCTATACTGTAAATACTGTAAATAGCTGCATATAGATGCTACACTTTCCACTGATGCATGCTTCTCTGCATTGTTCCTTCATTCCCAGCCAGACCTTCACTTGCTCCGTAAATCCATAATAACTAAAACTATCTCATTGTTTGGTTCTGAGTGTTCCTCTAAATTGACCCCATGCAGACCTTCAACACATAATTAGCCAGCACCTCTCTGTGCCAGATACTGTTCCAGATGCTAGAAATGTAGATGTGAACCAAGCTATTAACCTCTGTGCTCCTGCAGTTGGGATGCTGATGGGGGACATAGACATTTCAGAAAACATCTAGCATAAAGTCAAGCAGCTATCTAAGCTCAGTAAAAGGAAATACACTAGTTTATGTATTTGTAATTTTACTGGGACATATATGTACACAGAATAATCAGGTTCAGCGTAAACATTATGTAACACACACACACACACACACACACACACACACACACACACACACACACCAATAAAATGGGGGTGGGGGGGCGGGAAGAGGAGTAAAAGTAGAAAGACATGGGCCCCAAAGCAAAAGTGAAAGATGTTCTCTGTGGAGCAGTAGAACTTGAGTGAGGCTAAAATGAGGAGTGAATCATGTGATTGGCAGGAAGAGGACTGTACGCAAAGGAGTAGCAAGGGTGAAGGCCTATGATTAGGAAAATTTTGAGCTTGTCAAAGTGATGGAGAAAAGTCCACAATGGCCAGAAAGAAGGCTGGGAGTGGCAAGAAATTAGCTTGAAGAAAGAGAAGGATAGGCCCTGCGGAGCTTATAACCCTGTATTTTATTACAGCAGGAAGCTATTTTGGGCACTGAGCATTTGAGGTACTGGTAGGATTTGGGTTTTTTTGTTTGTTTGTTTGTTTGTTTTGTTTTAGACTCTGTAGCTGCTAGATGGAAGAAGACTTTAGGGAGACAAGAACAAAAACAGAAACCAGCTTAGCAGGCTGTTGCAATATTTCAGGCAAGATATGACAGTGGCTTAGCCTGCTAGGTGTGGAAATAATGAGTACCGATCAAATTTTTAAAGTGAAAAGCAGAGGTGGATTTACTGGAAAATGGTCAGATTTTAAAGAAATAAGCCAAAGAAACTACTGATGACTTAGATGTAAGAGGACAGATGGAAAGAGAAGTCTAGTGTGATTCCAAGGCTTTTGCTCTTAAGAACCTGGCTAAACAGCCATGCCATTTACTGAGTAAGAACCTTGGAACAAGAATGGATGAATGGATCAAAATCAATGGAATTTTAGAAGTATTACTCTTAGGGTTGATTGAAATCATCTGATCTAGGGGTCCCCAGCCCATTGGACCGTGGACTATTCCAGGCCTGTGTCATCTTCAAAGCTGGGCCACACAGCAGGGAAGTGCACAAGCAAGCTTCATCTAAATTTACGGCCATTCCCCATCTCTCATGTTACCACCTGACCTCCATCTCCTGTCAGATCAGGGGTGGCATTAGATTCTCATAGGAGTGTGAACCCTACTGTAACTGTGTGTGCAGAGGAGGTAAATTGTGTACTTCTGATAAGAGTCTAATGCCTGATGATTATGAGGTGGGAACTGCTGTGGTGAAGCACATAGCACTGGCCCTCCTATGTTGTCTTCTGTGAAACTGGTCCCTGGTGCCAAAGCTTGGAAACCGTGGGTCTAGTACACATAGTACATGTAGATTGAAACTCAGATCTGAGCCTGAGAGGCATCAAGAATCAATCCTCAGAGGTTGGCAGGGATGGAAACCTCAGGAGAAGGAATGAAGAAACAGAGACAGTGGGGGAGATGGAGAGCCAGGAAATGTGTACTTAAGGTTGAGTGCCATTTGCCACTAGAGAGAGAAAAACACACCGAGTCAGATTGAGTGACACGCATGTGAGAGAGACTGAGAATTAGCCATAAGATTCTATAAGAAGGGAATTTTGGTGATCCTGGCAAGAATTACTTCCACAGAAATGTAGGCAGCAGTCTGATTTGAGTGGCCAAAGTGAGAGTAGGTCTGTACTAAACAGAGACAGAATATTGACCACCATCAAAGGGAACTGAGAAATGGGGCAGTAACCAGAGAGAATGTGGGATCTGGGAAAGACCTTTTAAAAATATATATTTTCACGAACGTGCACACATGAGGACACAAGCAGCTTGAGTGTCGATAGGGCTGATCCGAGGAGTGGAGAGCTAGCTGCAGGGGGAAGAAGGGATGAAAGCAAAAGCAGAGGCTTCGTGGGGACTGGTGCGGGTAGGGGCTCCAGTCCAGCCAGGGTTGGCAGGAAGAACGGAAGTTGGGAGGTTCCTGCTGAAATCTGAGTCTCTCCTTATCCCCGTTTTCCTGGGGAAAGAAGAGGGGAAGCCACTCACCTGCGGAGGAGGGGTGGATGTTAAAGGGTGATAGAGAGAAGAGGAGGAATTATTTCAAGGATTGGGAGAGTTGGTCACCTAGGACAATGTCAGAGGTTTATCCTGCTGCAGAGTGCATCCCCAACGGCAGGTAGCTCTCTTTGTTACACACCCTGCCTCCTGAAATTAAAAAGGGATGAAACTGCTGGATGTGTTGGCTCGCGCCTAGAATCCCAGCTGAGCTTAGCAGCTCTTAGGAGGCTGATGCAAGAGGGTCAGAAGTTCAAGGCCGGACAACTTTTCAAGTCTGACTCCAAATAAACAGAACGAAACAAAGTGGCCAGAGCTGTGACTCCTCACTTCCCAGGTTCAGTCCCCAACCCGGGGAGAGAGAGGCAGCAGACTTGCCCTTCTTACAAGGATGCCCTTGCTATCCCCTATTTCATATTCCGTTTCTGTTAGGACCACTCCTACTACTATTTCTCAACATTATTTCTTCTTACAACCATAATATTTTGTGATTTTTTTGATATTTCGATAGTTTAGTTCAACCTGTTTAAAGTGTATCAGTAATTGTTTTCCTAGATTTTAGGCTTACCAGTAATTTAAGGTCAAAGTCTTTTAAATTTAAGAAAGCGTTACTTTTTTAAGAGTTCCCCCACAGAGTTTTGCTAAGCAGAATTCAAAGCTAGGCATGTTTTTTAAGTCAAAGTTTCTTTTTCCATCCCTGTCTTAGTTACTTTTTCATCACTGTGACTCAATACCCAACATCCACAACTTAGGGAGGAAAGATTTATTGTAGATAACAATTTCAGAAGGTCTTGGTCTGTTCCTGGGTGGGAGGCTGGAAAATGGTGGAATCACATGGTGGGCTGGAGCGGAGGCAGGGCCAGAGCCAGAGCTCCAGCAGCAGAGATCCTCACAACAAGAGAGACTGAGACGAAGAGCTGAGCCAGCACATGTCGCTCCAGGTCAAGCCCATGCCTCAACCCCTTCCAGCCAGGTCCTGCCTCCCAACCCTGCGCAGTATCCATAGGAACATGAGGCTTTGGGGACACCCCAGATCCAAACCATGACAGTCACCTACTGTAAGATCCCATCCTAATTGTGTATCATTCCTTCCAGTATGGTGAGGTATGCTGATAGAGGGGAACCTATATCACTCTTACTGATCTTTATTTAATAAAAACCTAAGTCTACCATGGACATAGGCAAGTGGCACAGTTTCCCCTGTGTTCTCCTTTCATTTTTGGAAACTCCTCTATAACTTATTTTGCTTCAGTAAATTTAAAGATGGGCGACTTACTGTCTTCCAAGGTAGGTCCCAGTGTTTTGTGTATGAGCCTGCTGAGTGCCACTGGACTGAAGGTTCCCACCTGGAACCTTTATTCATTGGCTGTTGTAAGTCTCCTAAACTTCCTCAAAGTAGATCATTTAAGTAGATCATTTATCTTTTAATAGAGTTGCGGTTCTTTTAATCTTGTTGCTTCTTTCGGCCTTGCTCTGTGTGACTTGGTTTTCACACGCTGTGTATTAGTGAGCTGTCCCGCCACTGGGAGGCAATACTTGGAAGCTACAACTGAAAGGAGGAAAGATTTAACCTAGCTCAGGGTTTGGAGAAATTCAGTCTGTAGTTGGCTGGCACATCATGGCAGAAGTGTTTGGAGGAGCGAAGATGCTTAGTTCATTGGGAACAAGAAGCAAAGCAGAGGACCATCAGCAAGGAGAAGGAGCCAGGGATCCTACCTAGCACCTGAAATTATGTCTCCATGACCCGCCCAGGCACACACAGAATGTTATGCATTTCTTCCTATCGGTATTATTAGTCATCATACCCTGATAGTTGTTCTTCAGTTCTTCCGTGAATTTTGACATATGTTAACCAAAACTGAGTATTTCCCTCAGCTACGGTAGGAAATGGCAGCATACAGGAAGTCATTACCTTCCCTGATCTGGATGTAGTAATGCTGATTAAGATTGTTTTCTGAGTGAAATAATGTTCTCTTTTATGTTGAGTTTGCAGTCAGATTTATAGGTCTTATTCTGAAAAATGATTCCTATGACCTCACGAGCTCCGTTTTCCCCTTTTAGGAGTGCTTCTCGTGCTGACAAGTGTGTGCATGGGCTTTTCATTGCTGAGACCAAATACCCAATAGACACAGCTCATAGAAATGATTTTTTTTTTTTTTTTTTTTTTGTGGCTCACAGTGTCAGGGGTTTCAGTCCTTGGTTGACCATATCCAGGACAAGAACATCATGATAGTAAAGCATCACAGAAGAAGGCACCTCACTTTATGGCAGCCAGAAAGCAGAGCGGATTGGAAAAAAAAGCACTTATATTCAAGAACTAGATGCCGTCCCCAGGGGCACGCCCTCAGGACCCACCCAGATATGTGCAAAAATTGTGCTTTACTGATCCGCTACCTATCTTTTAATCCAGTCAAGTAAACAGTCACAATTAATGTTCACATTAACCGGCTCTACTCTTTCTTCAGCTGTTTACACATTTATTTCTATGATATTCAGCTAATAAAATTTGAGAAGAGAAAAGCAAAAAGAGTACCAGCAGGTGTTGGGCACCTATCATGTACCAGAAGTCTTTTGTGCTTGTTTATTCAAAAAAAGTATTCTCCTCTAATGGAATAGCTTACAAAATTTTAAGACATTTGTCAAAGTCTGTCCAACAGCGCTGGTCCTTGAGTTTAGAATCACCTTAATTTAAAGACTTGCACATTTCGGTCATGTGTACAGATCCGTGATTCAGGGCATAGTTCCGATTTGGTGAAAATAAATTCTATTCCTGTTCATCACGTGTATTTGTTACTCTTCTTAGCAGTGAGTTAACTGTAATTTTTATAAGCACTTGGTAGATGTTAGGAATTTTGAGCAGTGCTATATTGAGGAGAGAGCCCTGCAGAATCCCCACCAGAAAGCTTGCCTAACAGCCGTGATCACTGAATAGAAGCCTCTAGAAATTATTCATTGTCAGTGAGTTTCAAAGCCACTAATTTTTCAGTGTACACTACTCCATCCTGTCTACTGGTTGTTATAAAAATCCTTTGTAGACGGTAATTTTTCCCACATTTTATTGATATGTATATGTGCAAAATTCAAGGTTTACTAGTGAGTTGAGCATTTTGTGTACATACTTATCTTGTCAAGGTGACAAGGGCGTTCCCACTCTGCTTTTGAGCCTCCCCCTACCCACCCCTCCCTCCCTTCTCCCCCACCCTACTCCCCTCTTTCACTTTTTCTTTCATCTTAAGTTGCATAGGTGTTGTGGTCTGGGACTCTCATATCAGAGAGAACATTCGATGTTTCACCTTCTGCTTCTGACTTACTTCACTAAGCATGATGTTCTCTAGTTTCTTCCATTTGCCTAAAAAAGCCATATGTATACCCATGTTCCTAGCAGCACAACTAACAATAGCAAAAATATGGAAGGCACCAAAATACCCATCGACAGACCAGTGGATACACAAAATGTGGCATTTGTACACAATGGAATACTATGCATTGATAAAGGGTAATTTTTTAAACTGCTATGGCAAGAAGGAATACCAATGAATTGGAGCTTCCTGGAAGAACTATATCTTGTTGGGCACATCACAACCAATACTGCAGAAGAGGAAGAAGAAACAGGCAACTCTGTCGCCTGATACCACACAGAACCAACAACTTGTATATATTATACATATGCAAGTCCATCTGCAAAAAAGAGCAGCAAAATCTGAGAATCTTATCATTCATATGAGCAAAATGAAACAATTTGAAACAAAACTTATCAATGGCTTTTAATATTTCAAGTCACATATGAGATTGGTCAGTGTGCTATCAGCAATCATAGCATCAGGACTATTGAAAGAACACGTAGAGTCGTGGTTGATAACCAGCATCGTCCTTCGATCTATGGGCAGCCCACAAATGTGTTCTGCCTGGCCTTTGCTTTTCACCCTGTTTTATGTCTACACCCTACTGATCAGGTTACAACCTGACTGCTTCTTTCTACTTATCTGACTTAACATCTGTACTTGGATGTTTGACTCATACTGCTGAAGTAAGTTACAGGAAATGAGTTACATGCAACTTGGGGGGCTGGTGGAATGGCATGGCAGTAAGAGCAATAGCCTAGTATGTGCAAGGCCCCGAGTTTGATTCCTCAGCACCACATAAATTGGGCATGGTGGTGCATGCCTGTAATCCAGGCATTTGAAAGACTGGGACAGGAGGATTGCCATGAGTCTAAAACTAGCCTGGACTTCATAGTGAGTTCAGGACCAGCCTGGGCTACAGAGCAAGACCCTGTCTCAAAAGAAACAGAAACAGAAAGAAAAAGAAAGAAAGAAAGAAAGAAACGAAGGAAGGAAGGAAGGAAGGATGGATAGATGAAAGTTGAGGTCAAACTTTCTAAGAACTTTAGGAGGCTTATTATTTAGAAATATATGGACTCTGAACTGGACTGCCTCTTTTGAATTCCAACCCCTCCACCTATTACTATATGAAATTAAGCTAGTTGCCTAAGTTTTATGCTTCAGTTTTCCCATTGTGTGAAAGAGTGTAATGAGGATTATACAGATTAATGCACATAAAGCACCTATGTTAGTTATCTATTGCTGTGTAATGGTATTACCCCAAATTTAGCAGCTTAAAAGCACACACACGGATTATTTCAGAGTCAAGATAATAGACAGCTTATCTGGCCCTCTGTAGACTCTCACAAAGTTATAAGTAGTGTTGTCAGCCAGAGTTAAAGTCTCGTCTAAAGCATGACAGAGGAAAGATCCACTCACAAGCTCACTCAGTTTTTAGGTAGAATTCAATTCCGGGCTATAATTTCTTAATGATTTTCAGCAAAAAGCTGCCATCAGCCCTAGGATGGTTTTCTACCTCCTTATAGTTATAAAAAGAGATAAGTTTCAGCACAATGGGTGCTGTTCTATTGTGTAATCACATGTGTGAATACATTCATCTGGAACACTTGCAAGTTCTATTGGTTAGACACAAGTCACAGGTCATGTCCATAGTCAAGAGTTTGGCACACCCTTGAAGATACAGGCATGGGCAAAGACTTTCTCAATAGAACACCTGATGCAAGAAAAATAACCCCTAGAATGAACAACTGGGTCTGTTTCAAATTAAATAGCTTCTTCACAGCAAAGGAAACAGCCTACAGAGTGAAGAGATTACCGACAGAGTGAGAAAAAGGAATTTATCACCAACACCTTGGATAGGAGGCTAGTGAATATACAAAGAGCTGAAGAAAAATAGACCCCTGGCAATCAAAGATCCAATTAAAAAAGGAGCAAACGAAGTGAATAGACAGTTTTCAAAAGAAGACAAATGGCCAGAAAATGCATGAAAAAATGTTTGACATTCTTAGCCACTGGAGGAATGCAAATCATAACAGCACTGAGATACCATCTTACCCCAGGGAGAATGGCTTCTGTCAAGAACTCAGAAAGTGGTAGGTGCCGCGAGGCTGTGTAGAAAACGGACTGCTGTTACATTGCTGGTGGAACTGCAAGCTACTATCGCCACTATGGAAAGCAGTATGGAGATTTCTCAGGAAACGGAAGATAAATATTCCATCTGACCCAGCAGTACCTCTTCTGGTGTCTTTCCAAATGAGTTAAAAGCAACATATAACGGAGGTACGTGCTTACCCGTATTTATGGCAGCAAAACTAACAATAGATAAATTGTGGAAGATGCCTAAATATGCATTAATAGACCGGTGGATAAAGAAAACACGGTGTATATACACAGTGGAGCACAACTCTGCCACAACGACAGATAGATTGGAGTCATTTTTTTAGGTGTGTGGACATAGCTGAAGACCATTATGGTTAGTGAAATGAATCAGACTCCAAAGATTAAATATCATATGATCTCTCTAAGATGAGAAACCCAGAGTATAAATAAGTAATAGAGTCAAATGGGTGAGAAATTGGGAGTCAAGGAGCACAAGAGGGGGAGCGAGGCGGAGAAAGGGACGTGAAAGAGAATGTGAGGATGGTGTGATGTGTAGGTGCACAAATTTTTCAAGTTTAATATAAGCATTCTGTAGTATAATACATACTAATTTTAAAAATAGGGAAATTTTTAGGAAAAAAAAAGAGTTGGGCAATAATGCCAGGCATTTAGCATCAGGAGTTAGGAACCATGGAAGATCATCACAGTCTGTCTGTCATAGCACACAGGGCATGATTTTTTTTTTAATACAGTGAATGTTTTAAAAATACTACATCCATGTAAACCTTGAATTTTGCACGTATACATATCAATAAAATGTGGGAAAGAGTCACTACAGTAAAAGACATTTTACCATTAACCACCCTCAAAATGCTCCTCCTGTCTTCGAAAATATTTAACCCGTCATTATTGCCACATTCTGAAGCCATCCTAGAAGTCATGCGTGAGTGCCCTGTTGCACTGATGTGCTGCCAGAATGTTCTAGATGCACTCTGCATGCTTACCTTTTATGGTCACCTTGGCCTTGGGGAAGAGCCAGAAGTCGCACAGTGGCAGAGCAGGTGAGTCAGGCCGACAAGGGCGCACCAGGTTTTTACAAACCTACTCTTCATTGAAGGCCACTTCAGCCGCAGCAGCGGTCACTGTATTCTTTTTTATCACAGCTTATAAAGACAGAGGGAGAAAAGAAAAGAAATACTTTTTAGCTCTACTATAATTTGGAAATTTGTCCGCTCCTAAGAAAAGGGGGCCTAGTTTCTGATTATTGTTTCCGTGTCTCTCAAAACCCTAACCTGATTGGTGTACATACACTATCCATAAAAAGTCCATATGGCATCTCCTGGGAAAAAGAAAAGATGGCAGACGGCATGCCTGTGCTCTCTAGGTCTTGCCGCTGACATAGACGGCTTTGCCCATGTGATCAGGTCCTCGGTTTATGTGTGTGCCTCTGCTGGTGTCTACAAAAGGCCTGATAAACTTTCTGTTTACTAACCAAGCCCTGGAAGAGGACTGGTAAGGTAGCTCGCGGAGGGCAGCACAGAATCCAGGAATACATTTATGTCTGAGAAGTTACTGACTTACAGCATACCTAGCTTTCATATTAATTTTTATAGGTAGATGCTCCAGCTGTCTTTGTGCATTCGGCGTCTGAAAAATACCAGTCAAGGACCATATGCACAACATGTACAGACACTGAAGTGTGCTCTGTGTTGAGCACACGCCCATTCCTGGAGCTCTTGGGATAGGGAGGCTATATGGCCATGACTGGGGAATCTACGGCCATGATGATAGCTAAATATTAGAAACACAATAGCCATGAAGCAACCCTGTTATTTCTTTAATTTACGCAATTTCCCAGTAGACTATTAAAGTGTTAATTGCTTTTGCGCTTCTTAGGTTGGCAGATATGTCCTTTCCCACCTAGGTTAGAGAAGCAATTATTATAATGCTCTTGTGGGTTTGGTGAGATATGCTATAATGGATTTTAAAGGCATTGTGCTTTTAAAGAAAAACTGTCCTCTTTTCCATTCATGCTTGATAACAAAAGCAGATATTGCATTCAGTCTACATGATGAATCTTTTAAAGGAGAATATGCAATGGAAAGAGTAAAAACAGTAGTAATATATTTTCAGGAAATATGTATTCAGATTTCAGATATGAGAAAAACTGTTCTGATGCATGCATATATCACTGAGTAGTACAAAGATTAAATAAAATGAACAAAAAAGTAACCCCATTTTTTAAAGATATTCAACAAGGTAGTTTCCCCAGCGTTTCAAGACAAAGTTATTATGCCCTGAAACTAGTGTGGCCTTCCAAACAAAGGGTTGACAAGCCACTAACTCAATATGATTCAGAAAATATTCTTTTTATCTATCTTTTGGAAGTCACTGTCACTATCTGTGCTTAAGCTATAGTTTGCTATAAAGTTTCCTATTTACAATTCAAGTAATAAAAGAAAAATAGTCTTAGAATTTCTTATTAAAATAAGAATCACTTTGACTATTTGTTCAAACCGAGAAAGAAAGTTAAATTTAGAATGAAAACAGATGGTGTTAGGTTCTAAAAAAGGAATTTGCCTGGCATATATCCTTAGGCAAGTTGTCTGACTTTAAGATTTTACTTTAAAACCTTGAGTTTCTGTGGAAATCAATTGCGTTAGAGTCTCTTTGCCAACTTAAGAGCTATGCAGATGTAAATTTTGATTTCAAAGGAGGAGGATATAGGTTTTGAGGTACCTGAAACTTATACAGAGGATGCAAAAATATCTCTTTCAAATTTGGAAAACTTCGTGATTGTGCCAATACACATAGGATTCTTTTCAAGACTTTGAAATAAGGTTTGCTAGAAGAGTTATTGCAAATTTTAGAGTCAGTAGCCTGCATTTGCATTATTATAAGAGAACTAGAAGCCCCTGCAAGCTCACTGACATGTGTTTGCACTAGCGCTCTCTTTTATTTTTGTTTTTCCTCTAAGTTGCCAAGGTCCAACTAAAACTTGCAGTCCTCCTGCCTCAGCTTCCCTCCGTGGTTTAAAGCAGCAGAAACCTTTTCAAAATCTTATATGGCAGAGCAAGAGAGAAAATGAGTAAGAGTCGCTGAAGTTGGGATCAGAGACACAGGGCTATGACTATTGGGCCTTTTTCTTTCTGAGTACCGTAAGGACTTCAGTTGAAAATGGAATTTGTACAAATGTATCGTGTGTGTGTGTGTGTGTGTGTGTGTGTGTGTGTGTGTGTGTGTGTGTCTCAATCTCATATACCCTAAGACTCACCCACCCACCCTCCCCCATACATTTTGACAATGATGAACCAGGGTGCACTTTACAGCAGTTCTTACACCTGTACTAGTTGTGGCATCATCATCATTGCCTATGCAGAACTTCCTTGGCTGTAATTCGTGGTGGTAGCATTGATTAAATGCAGCACCTAGAAGTTCCTGTCAACAAATCATGAAAGATCATTTGAGGAAGGAATATGTTTTATTGTCTGAAAGATTCAGTTGACGTTTTCTCATAAGATCAAGGAAGTACAACCATCTAAACTTGCCACATGAACCTCAGCAACCTTAAAGAAAATCCAAGAGTCAGTTGCAAAATACTTTCTAGGCAATGCTGTGTCACTGGTGTCCTTGATGCCCAGAGAATAATATCAGACAGAAAATGTGGTCATATTTTAGACCATGAGAAGATGAATGTGGACAAGCTGTAGGAATACATCAAGCCAATTATTTCACTTACCTTTTATTTTCATGTATGTGCTTTGAGTTCTTTTGTAAGTATGAATCCAAAAATCTTAGTGATTAGAAATCATGATGTTGTAATTTAATTGAACAGATTTTAAAGGAAATAAGGTCATGTGCCTTAAAAGTCCATCTTGAAGTCTGTGAAATACAACATTAAAACTATGTAGATGAATGACCTTGTTTTATAGATCAAAGATTAAGATACAGCAAGGGTTAAGTGACTTACCCAATGCAACATGGCTATTTTTTATAAGGCGTAATGAACTATTTGCAAATATTTTCAACCAGCTTCCCCAAATTAGCTCCAAATAATACCTTACTTTGCTAATGATCACTGATCATAATGTTATCATTTTTAATGTTTTGAGATCTACATTTCTTCTACAGTAACAGTTCATTAAGGTTATGAACTAATTCTATATCAAGTTTTGCAGAATAGCTAATTGCCTAGCCGCAAATCATCAGTAGACATTTAATAGAAAGGTGGAGGACGGATGGAATGACAGATGGAATGCAATGAGGTGGACAGATGGGTGAGTGAACGAAAAAGAGGGACGCGTGGCAAACGCAGAGTGAGACCAGAAGATAACTGTATTTGAGATAGATGGGTTTTTGTGTGGAGTTGGAGGTACTCATACGTAGGATGGAGCCAAGAAGAAATAGGGCTACCTGGTTTATCTACCTGCTCCCTTGCTGCTCATCCTAAGGGGAAACAGTTTCCTTGGGACAGAAATATAGTTGTTACGTGGAGAACAGGAGAAGAGCTGGAGGCAAGGGCCTGAAGAGAATACCACCATCCTTGTTAGAGAAGAGGAAGCCAAAAGCAGGATGGGAGCGCTGTCCGGATAAGGGAAGCACAGCCTCCTCGGATCCTGAATCCCCATCTGCCTCAGCAGGGCTCCAGTCATACTCAGACCTACTGTAATGGGATGCCTGGCTTCTCTGTGGTGAGGCCACATGGCCCTCTAGATGAGACCGTAAGACCTTGCCACTTGGTTACCTGCAGTGAATACATGATTAGTTTTCCATCTGTCCCCTTTTTAATATCAAGTTTCATAAAACAATGGAAGTTCAAATACATGCTTCTCACATACAGGCCTGTATGACAAAAATGAAAGCAATCTATTTATTTTTCCTCTCGTGGCTTGAAGTCTGGCAGGGACTAGCCTTATTGTTCATCCATTTTCTTTATAGTACTTTATCTACATATTATTGTTTGGCAATTCCTTTGTGATGATTCTGAAAACATGTGGCATCCCGTTGCATATGAAGGAAATTTTCTGTGTGTAGCACGGATACAAAATTTTACTTAAAAATCTTGGCTTTCAGTTTCCTTATTCAATACAATAGGAGTGTTAGATTTTTCACTGTGTTTTTCTGAAAGTTAAGTTAAATTGTGAATATGAAAACATTTTGAAAAGTACAGGCTGTCCTGAAATGGTGGGTAATCTCATGGGTATAAAGGATATCTCAGATCTCTTTATTGTAATTTCTCTTTTCAATTAAGTTGTCTAGCTCCTGCTAGATCTGTGGGCACTTAGGTAGTCACAGAAGGAGAAGCCAAGCTGGCGAATGTTCTGGGTTGCACATTTTCCCTAAGTATTAAAGAAATCTGTTTGGACACTGGTGTGTATCTTCATTCCATTTCTCTTTCAAGTAGATTAGGGCTTTAAGCACTGTCCTTTCCTGTGTGTGTGTGTGTGTGTGTGTGTGTGTGTGTGTGTGTGTGTTCCTGCAGTTTGAACTCAGGGGCTTTGCTCTGAGATACCTCCTCAGTCCTTTTTAAATTGTTTTGAGAATAGTAGTTCTTGGTTTTTTATGTCTGGATAGTGTTCAAAATAAAATACAGTTAACAAAAAGATATGCAAAAAAGACACAAAAATGAGCTCTTTCCCATCAATATTTTATTAATTTGCTAAGCAATTATGCTATCTTTATTTCTCTTACAGTTAGGAAGAAATGATAGTAACATTATAAGTTTCTGTTTTCATCTAAAGACTGTAAGCCTCTGAATGCACATGTATTGCCTGTGGGGAACTTTCTTAGAACCACAGGTTGAGCTATTATTATTTCAGGCTCCCAAGCCATGCCGTGATGACCATACTTCATTGACATTATTAGTGTAGACATTTGTCTCTGTGGACATTTAGTGTGAGCTGCAGAAATGTAGAGGCTGTGATTGTTGATCTTTGAAATGCTAGCTCCTAGCTCGGAATGAGGCAATTGCAGGTACTCAGAAATATTTTTGGACTAAAAAAGTACTTGTGAGAATGCAGTTATTAGCTCCTCTAAGGGAACATTGAAGATCAGGAGTAACTTCAAAGGTAGCCAGGCCAATTGCTGAAGTTAAACTTGGAGAGTTCAATTTTCAGCCACGTTGACAACTTCGAAAATGTGACTGCAGCCACTTAGACGTAAAAATCACACATGGTGAATTTGCCCCTTGGCAAATATCTTGGTACTCCTGTAGCAAGTACAATTACTAGATCCCCTGCCTAATGCTTTTCTATGTGCCGATGGATTCTTGTATCTAACTGTCTAGCACTTGGGTGTCATGTTCTGGGAGAGGAGAGGTTTCACTGAAGTGAACCACTTACTGCCTCTGGTATCTTATATCATGGTTTCACGGAGATTATCAGATGATTAGGAACCTATGATTGATAGATTTGGGCACTGCTTGCTATTTGATGACCTCGTCTGGTATGTACAGAAATTATGTAATGGAATGTTCTTATTATCTAACTGCTCAAACACAGTCAGGGCAATCAGGGAGACAAGATGGTGGTCATGTGGGTTGTACTTCCCAGTGGATCCTAATGAACCCATCCATCAAGTGGGGATACTTAAGTAAAATAATAAATAATAACAAATGCAGATAATGTAGTTTAGAGAAAGAGAGAAACTTAAGGAATTAAAAACAGGCCAACAGGTTAGCTATCTAATCCTCAAGGGGACCCTGCAGAAACTGAAGATAAAGTGGCGTGAACACACAGCTGAACCACTTCCCTGTCCAGCCCAGGCTGCCAGGGGGAAGTTTTAAACAGCGGCAAGTAACAGGCATCTACAAATTCTCTTGGTGCTGTCCTTCCACAGTCAGTGGGAGGCAGGGAGAAGCTGGGAAGGAAACACCACCATGAGAAGACACCAGGCCCAGACAGAATCAGTTCAACTGAAAGAAAAACAGAGAAGGGCTCCGTTTGACGTTGAGGACCATCACTGCCCACTCGCTGCCCAGAATAGGCTCTTGGCTCCCACCAGCCTCATAGGAGCTGGGAGAAGTGATTCTGTGGTACATCACTGCAGACTGGGGCAGTGGAAGAATGGGGACTAGCCAATATGTCAATCACATCTCCCCAGCTTCCCCATACGTGGGAGACAGTAGACATCGAAAACCACAGGACTTGGAAGGAGATTTTCTATCCATATAACACAAAAAAATTTTTGAACATTGGACCCACGTTAATTGTTCTTTGTATGTATATTGAACTTTTGATTTTTTAGTTTTATGTTTGCTATTTTCATTTCTCTTTCCTTAGTGTGTGTGTGTGTGTGTGTGCGTGTGTGTGTGTGTTCTTACATTTCTTTCTCTTTCAAGTTACTCTTTTTGCCTTTTCTGAGTAGTCTGTCTGTAGGCTCTAGTGCTATTCTTTCTGTGCTGTCTTTTATCACTTTCTCTGTTTCTTTTTCTTTGTGTCACTTTGTCATAATTATATTTATTCTCTTCTGGTTTGCTATTAGATTCTGTCTTGCTTTTCTATATTCTATCTACTGTTCTGGTTTTCTTTCATCTCTAAAACTAACCTGTGATCTCAGTCCCCATTTTCCCTATTCCCACCTGTCTTATTAATAGAACTGCCAAGCATTAATAGCTTTTGGTTACATCACATATTCTGTTAGGAGTTAATAATTTTTGCTATACAGTTATAGATAGGACATTAATGTAGATTTCTGTTATCAATAATAGTATAGTGCATCCTTTGATAGACTTTTCTAATAAGGTAATAGAATTTTCTATAGATTACCTTTACAGTGTAGATTACATTTCTACTGTCAAGAGTGGAGTGATAAAATGACTTAATTACTATGATATGTCAATAATTGATTTGTCTCAGATTATAACAATAATGCTGATCTCTATCCTATGGTTAATGAGGGTCTGTCGGTTGAGCCTATTAAGGGGTAATAATTTTGGGCATTGTTGATGGTAGAATAATGTTGCCTTCAGTAGAGTTCTTTCCAGTATGTCAATATTGGGTTTATTTAGGTAGCTACGGTGGTAGTATTGGATGTACCTCTAAGATAAAGGGTAGAATTGGTATAATATGTAACTAGTTATTGTGATATGATAATATTTTGTTACTCTTAGATTGATTACAATAATTCTCCAGATTTTATTTTGTTGCTAATGGTAGTATTGATTTTGTTTCTCGTTGTGTATAATACATGGTTTGTCCTTGAGTAACCTATAGTATGGTAACACATCTCTTCCCTCCTTGAAGAGTTTAGAAAAATACATAGCCAGTATAAATGTAGACATAAAGACAACTCAAAAAATTAATAGCCAAGTAAAGTGAGAATTGACACAAATAATAAAATATGAACAGACTCAAGAAAACACCAAAGGCATACATAATCTAAAAAAGAGAATTCTACAGTAGAGACAGAATTTTTGACACTCTCTCATCAACAAGTTGTAACAATAGAAACATGAAAAATCACCCACAAAATTGCCTAAGTACCTAGAGGTGAATCATGGAACCTGAAGTAGTGGAGTCTCTAGTAATGGGAGTAAAGAATGAATGGACCAAGTGACCAAGCAGTTCAAACTAACAAACGCAAGGAATATTTAGTGACTTCAAAGAGAAATTTACCAAACGAACAATTGTCTTGATAAATTAGTGGTTGGAGACGCCCTTGACCCACGGAGCCATACCCTGAGAGGTGAAGAGCAGTACGACAACAAGGTGGATGAACGCAGGAGATGCCTCAAATGAAACTCATCTCAGAACTGTGGGAGTGAAGGAAAAAATAGAGGACAGCGTAAGATATATAAAGAATTTATTCACTGAAATAATAGCAGAAAATTTCCCAAAGCTAGTAAAAGAACATAGCTTAGAGACACAAGGAGCAGATAGAACAGGAAATACCATTGGCCAGAAAACAGCCTCCCAGGATACATAGTCATTATCAACATCAGAGACTTCAACACAAAAAGAGGATACTAAAAGTTACAAAAGAAAACCGGGAAGCAACCTACCAGGACAAACCCGTGAGAACAACTGCAGCTCTCTCACCACAAACCTTAAAGGCCAGGAGTGCGTAGAGTAAAACCTTTCGAGCTCTAAAAGAAAAAATCAATCCAGACAGCTATACCTGGCAAAATTATCCTTCAGAATTGAGGGAGAAGTTAAAACCTTCATCACAAGGAAGACCTAAAGAAATGTTTGACCACTAGACCAGCATTGCAGGAAATACCTAAGGGAATCATGGACAGAGGCAGGGAGACTGGCAGCACTGAAGAACCCAGAATAAAAGAAAACAAAAGGGAAAGAATGATCTACCAAAAGTGAGGAACAATCTATCAGAAGTGAAAATTAACACTGAAATAACAAGACAACGGAAGGATATAGCAAATATATAATAACTCTCAAGGATTGTGGTTTAACTCTTCAATCTAAAGAAACAAGCTGGCATATTGTATCAAAAAAAATTTTCTTGCCTGCAAGAGAAACACCTTACCCATAAACAAACACAGGGACTAAGAGTAAAAGGATCGATATTAATATCTCATGCAATGAGAGACCAAAAGCAAGCAGAAGTAGTTGTACTGTTTTCAGACACAACAGACTTCAAGACAAAAGAGATCAGAAGAGACAAAGATGTGTGCTACATACTGGTAAAGGGCTCAATCCCAGCTAGAATTCACATTATTACACTCAATATTGGTACACCCAATTTTGTAAATATTTTTGCACATGAAAAGACAATTAGGCCCCAGTTCAGTCATGCTGGGGAACTTCAATACACCATGATCATGAATTGTCAGTTTAATTGACAAAAAATTAACAAATATCACAGCTAAACTACACCATGGAAGGATATCTACAGAGTGTTCTACTCAGCAACAAAATGTATCTTTTTTTTTTCAGTAGCACATAAGTCTTTCTTCAAAATAGACTGTCACCTAGACCATAAGGCATATTTAATTAAATACAAATGGATTGAAATAATCCCTTGTATACTTCCAGATCATTATACAATGAAATTAGAAATCAGCAGCTCAAGAAACTATACAAATATATGGGAATTAAATATATTGTTAAACAAGCAGTGGGTTATATAAGAAACCAGGGAAAAAATCAGAAACTTCCTAGAGTCAAATGACAATGGAAAAGCATCATACCCAAATCTATGGAATACAGTGAAAGCAGCACTAAAAAGAAGTTTATGACTATTAATGGACACATTAAAAAGTGAGAGCAATTCCAAATGAATAATTTAATGATGTATCTCAAGGTCCTAGAAAAACAGGAACAAATCAAATCCAAAATAGTAGAAGAAAAGGATCAAAGTGGAAACTCATGAAATGGAGACTAAAATTAAAAAAAATCAATGAATCAAATAGTTGACAAAATCGATAACCTTCTAGCCAAACTGATTAAAAGAAGGAAAGAAAAAAACCCTTCTCCGTGTAGCTGGAAACACAAAAGATGAAATTACAGTGAACACTACTGAAATCTGGAGGTTTATAAGAAACTATTTTGAAAACGTATACTTCAATAAATTGGAGAACTGGGATAAATGAATAAATTCCTAGATACATAGGAGATACTAGAATTGAACTGAGAATATTAAAAACCATGAATGTGCCAGTAACAAGAATGAAATTGAAGTAATAATAAAGTATTTACCTACCATAAGAAGCCCAAGACCTGAGAGACTCACTGCATAATTTTACCACAACTTCATAGATGAACTAACACGGATACTTTTTAAACTTCCCCATGCAATTGGAAGGTAAGCAACACTGTCAAACTCCTTCCTGGAAGCTGGCTTTACTGTGATACCAAAACCTGAAAAAAGAGAAAGAAAGAAAGAAAGAAAGAAAGAAAGAAAGAAAGAAAGAAAGAAAGAAAGAAAGAAAGGAAGGAAGGAAACTATAGGCCACTCTCCTTAATGAACATAAATGCAAAAATCACCATGAATATGCATTCAAACAGAATCGATCAACAAATCATTGAAAAGATTATTCACTATGACCAATTAGGTTTCATTCCAGAAATGTCAGGATAGTTCAACATACATTCCTCATTTAATAACCACATAAAAAACACACAATCCTTTTAGTAGCTGTAGAAAATCCACGATTTATTTATATTTTTTAAACTGAGGGAGAGAGATACAGAAGGACCTTACCTCAAACTCATAAGCCATTTTTGACAAACTTATTGTCAGTATTATACCAAGTGGGAAAAAAATTGAAAGCATTTATTTCCCCTAAAGTCAGAAACAAGACAAGGTTGTCTACTCAAACGAGAAAATGGAATAAAGAGAGATGTATTGGAGTTGGAGAAGTCAAACTATCTTTGTTTGCAGACAATGTTACTTTTCCAGATCTTAAAATTACTTAAATCCAGCCAAATTGCAAGATACAAAATCAATAGCTTTCTATAGACTAACAATGAAATCACTAAGAAAGAGATGAGAAAAACATTACCATTCTCAGTAGCCTCAATTAAATACCTAGGAGTAAACCCAGCCAAGGAAGTAAAGGACCTCTACAATGAAAACCAGAATACACTGAAAAAAGAAATTGAAGAGGGCATTAGAATATGGAAAGACATCCCTTGTTCCTGAAAAGGTAGCCCAATATGTCAAAATGTCCATACTATCACTAAAATACAGAGTCAATGCAGTTCCTGTCAAAACACCCATGTTTTTCACAAAACTAGATAAAACAATCCTAAAATGCATATTGAACCAAAAGAGACCGAGAATAGGCAAAACAGTCCTGAGCGACAAGACAAGACAAAATCGGGAAGCATCACAATCTCAGACATCCAGTTATATTGCAAAGCAACAATGATAATAAAAAAAATACAGGCTGATGATGAGAGGAACTGAACTGAGGAGGCAGAGACAATCTTGAGCATCCCAGCCATCTGATCTTCAACAAATTAGCCACAAACATACTCTGGAGGAAAGATAGCCTCTTTAACAGGTGTTGCTGGGAGAACGGGTTATCCACATGCAGAAGAATGAATCTCGGTCCACACTTTTCACCCTAAATTAACCTCAAATCAAAATGGATGAAAGACCTAGAAATCAAAATAGAGACACTGAAACACTGGGGGACAAAATTAGTAAAACTCTTGAAGACATAAGTGTAACAAGGGCTTGCGCAAGAGAACAACGGTTACAGAACAACTGAAGGCAGGAATCCATAATTAAAATCATAGCAAATCAAAAAGCTTCTGCACAGCAAAGGGAGCCATCACTAAACTGAAAAGAGAACTGACTACGAAAAATTATGGTCACCTACTCCTCTTATAAAGGGCTTTTATCTAGATTATAAAAAGAACTGGGGAAAAAACATATTCCCCAAAACAAGACCCACTTTAAAAAATGAGCAATTGAAATGGAAAACAGTTCTCAGGAGAAGAAATACAAATGATCAGTAAATGCAGGAAAAAAATGTTGTGCATCTTTATCCATTAGAGAAATGCAAATCAAAACATCATGGGGGTAGTATCTCACCCCAGTAAAGAATAGATATTAACCAAGAACTCAGTAAGAAGCAGAGGCTGGCAAGGATATGCAGAAAAAAGCAACACTGTGCACTGCTGTTGGGAATGTAGACTAACACCACCATTGTGGAAATCAGAATGGAGATTCTTCAGGAAACTGAGAATAGTTGGTCCATCTGACCAAGTGACCCCCTTCTACAATTCTTTCCGAAAGAGCAAAAGCGTAACACATGTCTATAGCAGCACAACCAACAATAGCTAAACCATAGAACCTGCCAATACGTCCATCAATAGACCAGTGAAGAAAGAAAATGTGGTGTATGTATACACAACTGAATCTTTTCTGCTATACGGAGAGATAAATTCGGGTCATTTGTAGGAAAATAGATGCACTGTGAGATCATTATGTTTACTGAAATGAATTAGGCCCAGAAGGTGAAATATCACATTCTTTCTCTTCTGTGAGAAACCTAAAGTTTTAAGTAAGTACAAGAGACAAATAATGGAATGACAGGAAGTGGAAAGGTGAACTTGTAGAAAGTGAAAGGGGATGTGGGGGGTGGGAGGATGAGAAAGGGGGAAGAGGAAGGGACGGTGACAATCGTGCATTGTGTACGTACACCAGTGCCTCGAGTTTGACGTCACTATCGTCTATCATAAATACATATTAGTAAAAAGAATAACTCCTGAATAAAAAAGAATTCTCAAAATTATATACAAATGTTTCTGGGACAGATGTTAATGATTTTCATTACGTTTTCCAAGCAGCCTGTGACTCCACAAACAGTTAAAGACCACTGCTAATTGTTTTGTATTATATTCACAATACTCAGTAAACAGTAGAAACTTAACAACCTGCATGCTCTGAATCTGCCAAAACTCAACCAATAGTAATAATGACAATAATACCAAGAATAATGCCATGGCGAACACATATTAAACACGTGCTGTGTGACAGATATTATTGTAAGTTCGCTGTAAAAATTTTATCTCTTAATATTGAAAATAACCTACAGAGTAGGAATTTTTTATCCCTGTTTTAGAGGTTAGGGGACTTAGACCTAGAGAAGGTAAATAACTTGTTAATAATCTAGAACACTGAAAAGCTTAGGAGAAAAATGTGACAAAAAGTAGATTTTGTAAAATAGAAAACTGAAAAATTCTGGTTGCTATGTTTTAAAAGCGGTGATTTTTTTTTTCATTTAATGCTTTAGAAAACCTGATATCTGAATCTGCTATACCATCAAGAGAGGTTGTGCATTTGAGCTTTCTGGCTTTTTACAAACTTGATCTAAAAATCACACACTTGCACACATACTTTCTGGAGTCACAGTTTTGTAGTTGGTACTGTGTATTTGTATATTTCCCTTTTTTAGATACTCCTCAAAGAAAAGTATAGGTACTAATCCAACCCTCCCTGTCACTGAATAAGATAAATGCTGCTGATAATTTTATTTCATGTGAATATTTGTGCTGGGTAATATTTATGTTCTGTACATCTGCCACTAATCTATTATGATCGTCCTCCCAGGGGATGAGAAAAATTCTGTCATGTCACTGCACAACAGAGGAAAGTGCCAAAAGACCATTCTCTACAAGTCTGTGGCAAAACCCGAGCCTGAAAATGCAGCTGTTCATCACAAAAAGCCAGCTTTGATCTCTTTGGCTTTGCTGCACTTGGGCATGTTAGGGGGATCTTGACATGAGGATTGGAGAAAGCATCTGTGTATTGCCCAAGAGAGATAAACTTTCTAGTAGCACCACCAAAAGTAATATTCAGATAAAACTATTGCATAAATAATGATGTTCTCTCCAAAAGTAGTACACACATACAGCTTTAGTATTCTGGTGTGTGCCCACCGCCCTTACTAAGGCATTGGTAAAAACAATGAACCAAGTAAGCTCAGGAAAATAAGTCCATTGCTCCTGTTCAGCTCCTCTGTACCATTCAGCTGTAACTCTGCGTGCCACGGCCACTGCCCACTGCCCACTGCCCAGTCACTATGCCCCATGTTCGGACAGGTGTGTTCACCCATTCCGTAGTTTAAAGAGCTCACTGCTAACGTTCCAGGTGCCCTTGTAGACACTGGTCACACAGCAGGAACGAAAACTATTCCAATATACCAATATTTCTAAATTCATGAGTTACTGTAGGGAATTTTCAGACATAGTGTTTCTATTTTGCTGTTTACAGTGCTTTTCAAAAGTCTATGCAACTCACTGAACTTCAAGAAGAATTTCTCTAGGGCCTGTTTGGCTGAACACATGTCAAGTCATGGCTTTTCATGTGCTTTTTCTTTTTAGACCCTAACTATGGAATAAAGATTTTATAGACCCTTTGGAGTATGACAAAAACTATGTAACACTGAATTTCCCCGGTACTCAGATCTCAAGAGATTCTCTTCCCTTCCACTTAGTTGTGTGCTTGTCTTTGTTCCAGTCACTCAGGACACAGTAAACTTCCTCCAGCTCTCCTTTCTTTGTGACAGGTGTCAGTTTCCACCAGTCAAGTTTGGGGTTCTCCTGACTGCCATTTCTCTCTGCTCTGTACATTTTAATTTTTCTCCATCAAGGAAACTCTCCTTCTAATAAACTTGGAGCCCATAGCATCCCCATAACCACTAGTGTACTTCAGTTTCTCATGTGTTGTCTAGTTTTTGGCATTGAGCAACCTGCCCCCCTAAATCTGCCTTTCCCTATTTTCTGTCTAGATGCTAATCTTCTTCTTTGAAGTTAAACATGGACTTGGGATAAGTTCTTAACCCAAAGACACGAACGTATGTGGACTAGTGGTAGATCTTAAGACAGCTTTTCCCTTGCATTGCTTAAGGCAGGCAGAATACTATCCTACGGCAGAAACTCCCAAGCGTCTTTAGTTCCCAGGAACTTAGCCCCTCAGTGATTTTTTAATACTTACTTCTATGTCAAATGAAGTACTAATGAATTTATTATGTAGTTGTTTCAAATAATGTAGTTCCTTTTTATCATAACAACTTATTAACCATTTGAAAAACATGTAAATTGAATGAAAAAGATTGATTTTCTTCTTAAGTACCCTGGGTGCTTAGAAATGATGTATTCGTGCTTGGACATGTTTGGAATCTCAAGCCCTAAAATCAAGTTAAATATTGACAATCTTATTTCCTGTGTTATGTGAGTTTTCACATAGTACCTGCTTTTTAATCACAATAGCAATCAAAAACCCAGCTTTGAAAAGACACCGATGGCATAAATAGAAGCAACTGATAGGACCTATGTTGAATTGAACTGCGTCAAATTATAGGTGGTGTTGAGTCCACAAGATAGTAAATATATCTATTAAGATAGTAAATGCTGTTCAACACCATAAAATATCTCTCGGTTCTCATAAAAATTCACCATGAAATTTCAGATGGTTTCCTTCACAGTTCTGGGATCCAGAGCTTGAGGGAATGACAGTCACAAAATGGAGAAGACCACAAATAGGTGAATTTCCACGTGGAGGGACCTGGCTACTGGTCTGCAATATCCACCTCAGACTTAAGTACGAGCAGAACAAACTCCTGTACTATTTGAGCTAGTCACTTTCTTACTGGTAGACACAATCTAGCTTAACTTAATGCACTTGTATTAGTTCAGTGGCTTTCTAGTCGTTCTTTTGACCCAGTTCCAATGCCCATCTGCCCAACACTCCATGCTGCTGTTACCAAAATCGGTGCATCGTACTGACAACAGGCTTTTTCTTTTTTCTTTAATTTATTTATTTTTCCCATTTTATTGATATGTATAAGTGCAAATTTTAAAGTTTGTATTGATCTTGAGCATTTTGTGCACATACATATCTTGGCAAAGTTACAGATCCTGCCCCTGTCTCCTTTCGACCTTCTCCGCACCTACCCCCACCCCCAAGTTCCCATTATTTCCCACATTAAGTTCCATGAAATAATTGTGTTCTATGTTTCTCATAATAAACAAGCCGTTCGATATTTCACTTTCTACTTCTGCACTGCTGGTGGGAATGTAAACTAGTACAACCACTATGGAAAGCAGTATGGAAGAATTTCAAAAGACTGGAAATAAATATCCCCTTCCATCCAGCAATACCTCTTCTGGAAATATTCCCCAAAGAGTTAAACATAACACATAACAGAGATATATGTATACCCATGTTTATAGCAGCACAACTATCAATAGATAAAATACGGAAGACACCAAAGCACCCATCAACAGACCAATAGATACATCAATTGTGGTATGTATACACAATGGAAGACTACTCATCTATAAAGACAGATAGGATGGAGTCTTGTAGGCTAATGGAGGCAACCTGAGACCATCATGCTTAGTGAGGTCAAACAAGCCTTTCATAGAACTCAGTTATGAGCACTTTTGTAGAATTGTTCTTGGTCTAATCTCTCTTTACTTCACCACCCCTTTTCCACCAATCTCTTCTTTTGCGCCAAACCCAAAATTAGTGTATCCAAGTCTTGACTATGTGTTATAATCAGCTAGTGGGCTAAAGGAAAACCTAGTTCTCACCTGCAAGAATATGACCCAATTGAAATAGACCATTTCCTGCAAAACACAAATTATAACTCACCCAGTCTGAAATTGATAATTGGAGCAGTCCTACAACTAAGACTTGAACTTACCCTTTGTTTATTTATGCTTACTGTGATGAGTGTGAAAGTCAGGTCTTCATGCACTCTAGGCAATTGCTCTGCTACCAAGCTACATACCATCCTTGAATTTTTTAATTGTTGAATTTTTAAATACTTACAAAATAAATCTACAGATCTAGATTGGTTCAATGGAAAATTCTGTCAGATATTTCCATAAAATAAGTGTACACAGTCTCTTGTAGGAAATAGAAGGAGCCATGTATTTCTAACTCATTTTAGGAAGTTTATACTGAGAAACCATAGGATAATTTTTTAGGAAGTAGGGCTTAGCAAAGACTTGACAAAAGCGTGATCCAGACAAGGAAAAGTTCACCAGGTGGACATGACCAAAATTTACAGCACTCTATACAAAACTTTATTAAGCAGGTGAGAGGGAATCTGGAAACTGGGAATAAATATTAGTACACACATTTGCAACAAATATATCAGCAACTCTCAAAACTCAACAGTTAAAAAAAGCAATCTATGTTAAAAATGGGAAAAAGACTTAAATAGAAATTTCACCAAAGATGTACAGATAGCAAATACGTACACACCCAAAAATATCTAGTGCTTCCTATTAGAGAAATGGATCAAAATACTGAAAAATTAAAACTGCTTAGATAGCATTGTGTTCTTATCAGAAGGACTGAGGTTAAAAAAATGGTGAAAACACTAAATACTTGCTAAGATACAGAGAAGGTGATAAACTCATACTAATGGTGGACCTATAACTCTGAAAGACAGTTTAACAGTTTGTTAGAAAATTAAATATGCAGCTACCATATGACCCACAAATTAGACTCATTGGCATTTATCCCAAATAATGAATATTTATGTTCACACAAAATTCATACATGAATATTTATAGCAGCTTTATTCATAGTCGGCTCAAACTGGAAACAAGATGTCCTTCAACAAGTAAATGGTTAAACTAACCTCTGTATATTTCTACTATGAAATAGTACCTGGCCGTGAGGAAGGCACAGGACACCACGGTGAGTAACGACATGGCTGGCTCAATGGAGAGTGAGAAGGTGAATCCTGAAGGCTTTGCATTGTATCATTCTATTTGTTTAACATTCTTGAAGTGACAAGATTATCAAAATAGAGTCAGTAAGGGACTTTCAGGGATTCGAACAGTGTAAAAAGGAAAGTGAGTTAGCAATAAAAGGAGAATATGACTCATGTTTTTAGAAACAAAAATGATCTGTGTCTTGACTGCATTAATGTCAGTATCCCAGGGGCAGTAATAGTGTTATAGTTATGTGAGATATTGCCATCGTGGTAAAGTGAACGAGCGATCGCTATGTTGTTTTTTACGGTGACATATGAACCTACAAATATCTCAAAATTGAAAGTGTAGTTAGAAATTACAGATAAGAAAGTTTGTTTTCTCATAATCAGTATTTTTGTTAGTATAGTTTGAGATACATAGTAACTCCATTCACCTTGAGGAACGTACAGGTGTACCTATCTCATCCTAATCATTTTTCCTTCCCCTGCCTACTCCGCACGCTCATCTCTCCCCATTCCTAGACTTCCCCCCCTCCCCTTCTCGTGTATTCAGATCTTCGGGCTGGGACCCAGGCATCAGTGTTTTAGAAGCTCTTCAGATGAGGGCAACAGGCAGCCAGAACTGACAACTTGCAAACTGAACTGAAAGACTTGTACTTGTCAGATGACGCGAACTGCTGTTAGCTACTCCTCTGTCTCTCCTTCTGTCTGGCCGAGGCTGTCTTCAAAACTTAGCCTAAGGACAGCTCCAGTGCCGAGGCCCCTGAGGCACTGCTTGCGCAGACTCAGCAGCGTCCTCCCAGGCTTGGGGCAGCTCGTGTGTCCTGCTGTCCTAGCCTGTGTCCTTCCATTTACATCTGCTTCCCGGCTTTCAGCATCTCTGGTTTCAATCGCAATTCCCTGTTCATTTAGCTTCTGACTTGCCAAAAATTAGGACTGGCTCGCTTTCTCTCGTTAGAGCCTCATAGTACTTAAAAAAAGAGGCAAGAGTATCTAGACACCAATCATTTCACAGAACAAAATAGCATAATATCATTATGCCGTATCTTTATCCTATGCAAAGCAGTACTAAGGAAACAAGATGGTCTAATATGGGTTCAGAACATCCTGTGCTGATGAGACTTCTTTTTTGATTTTATTGTTTGTTTTGTTTTTGTGTGTCCAAGCTGACCTAGATAATGACCATTTGAGGGGAGGCAGACACCAGAAGCTTTGCAGACCTCTCCACTCCAAGCCTCTGCTTCTGTGTGTCTGGTTCTTCCTGCAGTCCTTCCTAGGGACGTGTTGACGTGGCATCCGGGCACAGTTCCATTTCCTTTTCATGGAGGCTTCATTGGCAGATTCTTCCTACTCTTTCGAATGATACTAAGGAACAAGCTAGTATACATCGGGAGTACAGTTTTTCACAGAATCTTTTCACACATCTGTGTTCTATTTTTGCAGTGATGTAAAAAATAAGTCATGGGTCAAAAACATCATATTGGTTCTTTCATTGATATTGTTAACTTTATAGGCTAATTGAGGGAGAATCAACACATTTTGTTTTTGTTGGTTTATAATGTCTACTGGAATATTACTTAGGTTGCAGAGATTTTGTCTGATCTCTTCAGTGCTAAACATCCACTGCCTGGCACATAGTGAGTTCAGTGTTTCTATTGAATGAATGAACGATATGTTTTTCTATTTATTTTCATCTTACACAATATACCTCAGAAGCAATTCTTTAAGGTTTTCTTCATACAGACCTTACATGTTTTCCATTATGCTTTTTCCTAGCAGTTTTTCTTTTGACTACTTGGAGGAGGGGGTCATCTGTCTTATAACTTCTTTGTGACTGTTGTGAGACTAGATAGGATTATGAGTACATTTTGATATGCATATTAATTTTGATACCATCGATGTTATGAGAATGTATTTGTGTGAATTTTTATAATTCTCTTGCTTTCACCAAACATCATTGTTCCTTAAAACTTTCTGAAGTTGTATAATTTAAAAGATGTTACTGCAAACCTAAAGAAAAATAGCTAACAGCTAAATCCAATCAAACTTGGGGGTTTTGTATTGGTTGGGTTGAGTAAGTAGTGGTACAGATGTAAACTTCCATTTTTTTCTAAGATAATTAAGTATGGTGATTAAAGAAAACTTCACAATCAAGAGTCATCTCATTCCTTGACAGTCGAGTCTCATCTGTTTGCTGTGCTGCTTGCTAATTTGGAAAGAGGATAATGTTTGCTAGGAGGTCCTCTCCATTTGGGAAGGGATATTTTCGATTTAAATCACAAAGGAAAGAAACTGTCAATACATACCCACTCACCCAAGTTCCCCTGTTTTACTGCAGAGTTTGTTCCTAATATGTAAGCGAACTCATGCAAATGAATGCATCTGTCTTCATTTCTCCTTGCCGTCAGATCATTATGCAAACATTAAACACCCAAAAAAGATATAAAAGATGATTACTCGAGTAAGGAATGTAGATTAGCCAAAAGCAAACTCTAGAAACAGGTTCCTCCCGTTCAGACCTCTTCTTCTCTTCCACCTCTTAGGGAAACACTGATAGCAAATATAGCCAGTTCTTTAGGACTAAAGATACTTATTGGTAGATCACATTCCTGTGATTCAGTGCATTTCTTGCAACAGCATTCTGTCTTTTCCCCAGAGCTTTACCTAGTTTATATTCCTTCTTTAGTCTGCTCTGCTCACCTACTCCTGATCAATACATACAGCAGATTAGTCAGAAGACAGAACTGAAAAATAGTTGTGCAGTCAGAACCTCAAGCCTCTGATTTACATTGCTCAAGGAAGGTTTCCTCTGTGTCTGCTTCCTCCCGCTCCCCCCCCCCAACCCCCCAATGCTGTGGCACAGTGGTCTGTGACTTCTGCCTCTGTGGCCAGGCTATAAGTATCTTGATAATGGCGTGAAATTTTTCCCTCTTTGTGATTCAGTGTTTGGCTCACAAATCACTTAACTGGGGCGTAAATATTTCTTTCCTTTCTCATTATTAAAAGTAGCTCTGGGGCTGGAGGAATAGCACACCAGTCAGTAATCCCAAGGCCTGGGTTCTATCCCCCATACTATGTAAGTGTGGTGATGCATGCCTGTAATTCCAGTAAGTGGGAAACTGAGGCAGGAGGATTGCTGTGTGTTGAAGACCCGCCGGGCCCACATGCTGAGGTCAGGACCAGCTTGGACTACCCAACAAGACTCTGTCTCAAAAAAGAAAAAATAAAACCTAAAAAATAAAAATTAGCTCTTAGGGAAACAGTTGAATATTTTAAATGAAAAATAATTGGCTATTACCAGTTTGAAAAGTAACTAGATTAGAGGATTTACATTTTTAAAAATAAATTAAGCAGGACTTGAGCTTTCCTAGATTTGTGAGATCCAGTCAGAAACCCATAAAGGGACTGTGTTTTCTGCTTCTCAGAAAATAGTATTCTCTTCCTCCTATGAGACTGCTCCCCATAGACTGCTTATCCATTCAGTGTGGGAAACAAGTCCTTAAAAACCTGAGCAGGAATAAGGTTTTTATAAGTCAAAACTTACTTCTCATATGCCTGATATTTCTAATTCATAGTTGCTTCTTTGTGAATGTCTGGTTAGCTTAATATGGGTACTTAAAAATAATGCTTCTGCTGTTCAAGTAAAAATCTGTAATCACTTACTTAAACATACAGGATCACTCTGCATGTTTGAAGAGGATGCAGATAATTCTTTTGGGCCAAGTAGTTGGGCACTTTATGCCTCTGTAATGGAAATAGTTACCACCTTGGTTATTTTAATAATTAACTTTATGTTTTAACAATTTATACAGTGCATTCTACTAGCAAGGATTTATAGAGGTTATTGGTAAATTCATCTCCTCAAATATCAGCCAAGCCCATGTAGGCTACTCAGGTTGTTTTGTTTTTGTTTTAAGGGGGACAGGTGAAAATGCACACAGCAGTGGACTTGGTTATAAATGCTTCTGGTAAATAATGTGAGGGGACCCATACTTCTTTGCACGTGGTGCGAATTTTGATGTGGGATGCTGGGGTGCAGAAGGGCTCACTGGGCCTGGCATTGTCGAAGCCCTGCTGAGAATATTTTCTGCACCACTCAGAAATTTGTGGCCTGAAACCCCTTGCTCCCTTTCCTTCCTCGGCGAAAAGCACTCTGTCCTTCTCGCTAGATCAGATGTTTCTTTCTTTCCCTAACGTGATTTGCTGGGTTTTTTTTCCTGGTGTAATGATAAACTAGGCACAGCAACTTAAAAACCTTTATAGTTGGCATTCATTGAGATTTTTAAAATTATAATTAACTGTTATATGTAATTAAGGAAAGGGCAGAGATACACATAATCAGTTGTTGATTATTATTATTAGACTTTGAAAACACAAATCTGTTCTTTTATCTTAATATGAGCCTTTGATGTTATGGAAGTTTGTAACCCCTGAAATTCATCACCTGACTAAGAAAAAGTTAGGAAGGTACCCAGTTTCCCCATCTGTACCCAGAAAGTGTTCAGGTAGGAGAACAACATCCCAGGGAATTCTAAAGTAGGAGTTGTCATAAGCATGTAGGTAGGCAAATACTGACTTCTCACTTTTACCTCTGAAAGGTTGAATATTCTTGAGGTTTTCTAATAATTGCTTTGTTTAAAATGAAAAAAAAAAAATATTTAGCCAGGCAGAGTGGCCTATGGCTGCCGAATCAGAAGGATTGCAAATTCGAGCCCAGCCTGGGCAAATGAGCAGCTTAGTGAGATTCTATCTCAAAATTTAAAAATGTAAAATGGCTAGTAATATAAGGCCAAGTTCTTTGACCAGTGAAAAAGTAAAGAAACTGGAATTCCCTCCTGGTACATAGAAATTATTTCTACAAGATTTGTGAGATTTCAGACTTTTGTTATGAATGAGAAATTTGCAGTAGTCACCTAGAAATTGTAAGACTCAATCTCGCCTCACTGTCTTGTGATATAATTGACAATAAATGGGAGCAGTTGTAATGAGCTGTTGTACTTTGTTCATGAAATATAAAAAATGGGTTAAATAATATTTTTCTTGACTGTCTGGGAAGCTGTCCTCTCCTGTGGGTTGGCTCCCGCAGCTAAAGTGTACCATGAACGTGCAGCCACCCGCTAGACTACCTGCATTTGTATTGTTATTTTAAATTCTTTTCTAACTCCTTCCCTGACAATTTTCAATTGCTCCATCTACAGTTATGAGTGGAGAAGTCAGAGAGAATCACTAGGAAATGGCATAAAGCAAAGGGTGAATAAATTTATACTTAAGACATTGCTGTACAAGACGATTCAGAGTATTTATCGTCAGCTTGAAGGAAACTGCCCCGCTTGTGCTATTTCAATAACCTGTCATAGCATATGTGCCTTGGCGTCATCTGCATGCATTTCCTTATTAGGTATTCTGCAAATCACAAAAGAAAGAGGCCACAGATAAAAATCACACAATCGCCCAAAACCGCATTGGCATGTCTAGTCTTCATTAACAAAGCAAACGCTTTTCTTTTGCAGAGGAATTCAAGGGCTCCACCGTGGTTGAACTGATGAAGAAGGAAGGTACCACCTTGGGCCTGACAGTATCAGGAGGAATTGATAAGGATGGCAAGCCAAGAGTGTCTAACCTACGGCAAGGAGGGATCGCTGCGAGGTAACTGCCTCTCGGGGGAAACATACAGGTTGGAGCACGGGGTGTAATTAATACAAAAATTAAAGCTTTATCCAAAAAGGTCACGAATAAATAAATGACAGCTGCCATCTGCTGGGCAGTGCCTCGCAGCAGAAGCACAGTGGGACATGCCTCAGAAACTACTCTCCAGACTTTGCCAAGCTGCCTGTGGCTTTTCTGGCCTATGTTAAAGTCATTAGGGACATTTTTCTGTCATCTCCCAAGCAGCCAAGTCCTCATAAGTTTTTAATTTTAACATACTTCTATGAACCTAGACCTCAGTGTGCCACTAAGCAGCAGACCAGCTGCAGTAGAAATGAGACACTCAGGTCACCTAACTGTGAAACAGATGACCCACAGGCCCATGCACGGAGAGTGCCACAGAGGGAAGTGGCTAGCTGAGGAAAGAGTAGAGACCCAACTCCCAATCCCAGTTAAAAATCTGCCTTTCTCTTTTCTACCTGTGGGACTTTCCTTTGCACCAAGACTGAGAGAGGGTTTCAAAAGGATCCAGGGCTCAGGGGAAGAGTCCTCACTTTGTCCTACTTGCAGTCAATGGCAGCTTGTTCTGATAGTCACCAAATGCAGAATGCCCTGCGTGCTGCGCACGGATGCGCTTGCTTCCCAGACGTGTCCTATGGAGGGAGAAGATGGAACGATTAGGCTTTATCACAAGTAAAGTTGATATTCCTTAAATCTCATCACCAATATTCTTGTTTGTGTAATTCCAAGTGAAATTTTAGAAGTATTGGCTTTTACAATGTCATTTGAAATAATAACTAATTTTAGTAATCAAAAGTTGTTTAATTGTATAACTTACACACTCAATCCAGCTGATCGCTGCATGATCTGAGGTGCTATGTGGCAGTTAGAGCACTTGCCTAACAAGTACTTGGCCCTGAGTTCAGTTCCCCAGTACCACATAAGTCAGGCATGATGGCCTATAATTTCAACACTCCAGAGGCTGAAAAAGAAGAATTGCCTTGAGTTTGAGATCATTCTGGGCTACATAATGAGTTTAAGACCAGCCTGGACTGCATCTGAAGCCCTGTATCAAAAAAAAAAAAAAAACCCTAGGAGAGATAAGATATAGAAAATATGAAAAGTTTGCAAACAAAGTAGCATCGCATAGCAGTAAAAGATAAAGGAGTTCTCAGGCACATCGGGTCACTGAGTGTCAGGGAAGAAAGAACCAGAGCATGTGCTTGAGGCAAGAGCCAGCTAGAAAGGTCACTTGGGAAGAATATTTAGAGATGTATTTACATAAAATAAATGCATTTATTATTCCTGCTTTAGGATGAAATGTTACTGAAGGTCCTTACCGATGACACAAACCTTACTCCTACCGTGGCTCTAACTGCCTGCTGTTGGTTTAGAAGTTAAATTTGACCAAAAGCCCCAGAGCAGCCAAAGTTCTATGATGGTAGTAACGAGAGATGAGAGCATCAATGAAGCCCTACAGGTTCACTGTAATTTCTTTGCCCCCAGTGCTTTTTACTATCAGCCATAAATACTACTAAATAGTAAATAATAATTTTAAAGTAAGCAATAAGTAGCAAAATATGCTAGGCCTTTTCCTGGCCCTGGGAAAGCGCCGTGAACGGACGGAAAGCTGTGACATTGAAGGGCAGGCAGCAGAACTGAGGAGGGAAAAAAACCACTGGCAGTATGTGGGATCTGGAGCGCTCACAGTGCCCAGTGTAGCGGCCGAAGGGCTACTAAAAGTTGTTCTCTTTATTTTGCTCATGGAGTGTACCCATAGCAGTCATTCCACGGCGTACAGGCAGCATGCGTGGGTGGCACCTGCTGGTCCGCGTCCGCACGTGTCTGCCCTTCTTCTCTGAGAGGCCAGTCATATCTTGTGAGACAGGGACATACACCTTCGGATTTGGCTTGCTGATAAACGAAAAAGCAAAGCAGGTTCAGGCTGACCTGTAGAAAAGCGGGCCCACTGAGCTGCGTTGCCTGTTTTGCAGAAGTGACCAGCTGGATGTGGGCGATTACATCAAGGCGGTGAACGGGATCAACCTGGCCAGGTTCCGCCACGACGAGATCATCAGCCTGCTGAAGAACGTTGGAGAAAGAGTGGTTCTTGAAGTGGAGTACGAGCTTCCCCCCGTCTGTGAGTCGTGCCTGCCCGGCCACAGTAGCCGTACTGGGTCGCTTCCAGAGGCAGTGGGCTCCTTACGTGTTCCTTTTTGCCGTCAGTGTCTCCTTACAGCAATGGAAGAGCAGAGCTTCCTGATACGTGAAAGCTATTTGAATTGAGAAACATAGAGTCTCTGCAGGAAGGGCTAAAATGCGCAAGATAACAATTAAATGATATGAAGATATTTGCTGCTTAAGCTGTTTTACATATGTTAAAACACTGTATCACTAAGCAGTTTTATGTTTCAGAAACGACATACATGTCATTGTGGAACATGCTAAACATGTGTTTTCCTAAACTAACTGCAGATCATATTAATATTAAGTATTTGTAATGGCAGTCACAAGAGCAGCCAACACATTTAAAAGTTTACTAAATGCCTGACAGTGTCAGGAATTTGACTTGCTTCACACAGACTGTCTCAGAGACAAACTGTAGTACCAAAACATCAAGTTAAAATCCCAGTGTCGTGTCACTGTGTCTTTGAGAGAGGTACTTAGCCTTTCTCTTGATGTTTCTTAATTTTCTCGTCTGTAGAAAGGGATCAGTCATGAGGAGTAACTAAGCTCCTCTTGATTAAAAAAAAAAAAAAAACTTTGAATAGTGCCTGGCATTAGAAAAACATTTAATAAAATGATCAACCAATCAATAAGATAGATATTGCTGTTCCTTTTCCTCATTTCACAGAGGCCTAAGTACCTATCCTAAATTAGTAGTTTGTAAAGTCTATAGGTGCACCCAGTCTACCTGATTTCAAAGTTCATGTGTGTACTTACACAAAATGAGCATTTCATTCTGTGTGTTGCCACTGTCCTGCATTTAGGCTGTGCTGTGCTAACACCGTAGCACTTGCTATTAACTATCAACAGTGATGCTGTCCTGAAAACCTCTTTGTTCTTTCTTACTGGTGAGAACTCAATTATGAGTTATTATAACCTTACCAATGATGAAGAGTTGGACTTAGAGCACTTACTGTATTCCAGCTTCCACTACATTCTAGGAGTTTGTGGTACATCAGCGAAGTTGACATTCCAGTGGGAGAAGAAGATACATAATCAAGTAAAACCAGTAAAACATAATTGTATAATAGGGGTCATGAAGGCTGTGAGGAAAAAAAGAAATCTGAACCAGGAGAAGAGGTAGGAATAAAGGGTCAGGGTGGCAGCATAATCTTAAATACAATAGTTAGGAGCAGAGCAATCACTTCAAATTAACATCAGCCATTACTTGAAGGAGGTGGAAAGGTAGCTATATGGATTTCTGGAGAAACTGACTTCCAGGAAGAAGGAACAGCCAGTACCGACCAAAACACAGGATTACAGCTGGATTGTTCTGGAAACACTAAGACAAGCAGTGTGCCTAGAGTTGAATAATAAGAAAGACAGTTAAGGTTTGAGGCCAAAACGTGAGAGTGAGCCTTTAATATAACCTTATGTTTTGCTCAGCATAGTAAAGAGAATCACTTATGGCTTGGAACAGAAAAAGAAAATGATTTAATTCATACTTTCATAAAGGTTTCTGGTTGCTGTGTTTAAAATAGACTTCAGGGGCCAAGGGTCAAAGCTGGAAAACAAATGGGATGTAATTGCAGTGGTCCAAGTGAGAGGTAGCGGTGGAGATATTAAGAAGCAGCCAGATTCTGGGCTTATTTTGAAAAAGAATCCAATTTCCTAATAAATTTAATTATATGTATAGAAAGAGAAGCATCACGGATAACTTTAAGTGTTTAAACCAAGCAACTGGATAGATGGAGTTGCTTTTAACAGGGAATGGAGAAGAATGTGGGGAGCGCTGACTCGGGAGCATCACAGGGTCTTCATTTGAAGTGCTGCATCAGATCTGGGGATTTGACATACGCAAGAAAATTCAGGGAAAGAGCTAGCAAGATGACTTCGATTTTGAGGAAAATTTTGGACTAGAAATGTAAGTCTGTAAGGCTTCAGTGCTCTAGTCATGTAATCATTATTGCATATTTAGCAAGTAAGTGAAATATTAATTATTCCTGTTATCATTATTGTACTGAAAGTACTGTGTTTCCTGAAACTTTAGAAGAGGTTGCTTTGAAATCACTATCTCAAACCATGTTCAAGGAAGTAAGAGAACTCAGTAACTGGAGATAATGCTCTTTAATTATGTATTTGCATTCCATTGGTTATGTACATGCCAGTAAAACATAACTCCTTCCTAAAGAAGTCCTTGGTATATAGCCTCAGGGGAAAGCCTATCGTGGAGAATTGCCCAGTACTGTTATGGGTGAATCCAGAGCTGAAGATTCTTAAGCTTTATAAGAGATAATGCAAGTCTGTAGGAAGAGGAGTGTTCCACACAGAGAATAGAGCAGTGGGGTAAGACTCTGGGGACCGGTGCCCAGGCTGGAGCTGCTGGAGCACAAAGGAAGAGAGCCAGGAGGCCGTGGAAATGGATGAGGTCAGTGGGGTGAACGAGAACCAAATCAGGGCCCCTTATACTTTGTTTGTGGAACTTGAACATCACGAAGCGGGTTCTATGCTGTCTTTAAAAGCTTTTAAAACTGCATCGTCAGATCAGTTTTTAGATTTATTATTTTGAAGGCCAAGTGGAGAATATATTAGAGGCTGTTATGATTTTCCAAAAAAAAAAAAAAAAGAAGGACATCCGAAACCTGAAGAGGGAACTAGAAGAGGGGAGAAAGGCCGAAGGAGAGAGGGAAAGGTCTTGTAACCTAACCTTGCCAAGACATGTATGTGCACAAAATGCTCAAGATCACTGTAAACTCCAAATTTTGCATTCATACGCATCAATAAAATGGGGGCAAAAAGAAGATTGGAATCAAAATATTTAGGAGTTAAAAACATAGCATCACTTGGTAATTACATCAACTTTTTCTTCCTCATACAGTGAAGCCAGTAGGAAGCAGGAAAACAAAATTGTAAACACAAACTATGAATTCCCACAGTGTTACAGAAATTAGATAGAAGTCTATTCTCCAAAGCTGATCTTGGTCTCTTTTTAGTATGTTTGAAGAAATTAATAAGATCTGTGAGTTCAGAGAGGTTGAAAAGATTAACAAGCCTCTTAGTCCCGGCGCTCCGACTGCTAGAGCTAAACAGGTCTCTAGAGTTAAAGCGCAGGGAGAACTGACGCTAAGAGATAAGCTGCCCAAGGCCAAAACTGGTAACTCTCTCCAGATCACAGCAATTTAAGGCTCAGCCAAACCTTCAATGTGGAATGAGCTGGAGGAAGAATATATGCACCTATGACCCAGTACAAGAAAAATTGAAGTTTGACCTTGGGCAAGCCACTTACTTTTTTGAGATTCAGTTACTTTATGAAAATAAAATGCTTGATTGACAAGAGCTCTTCAGTGCTTTTTACTTTAAAATTGTGTGATGCTTTGAAACTGTATTTAGAAAAATATGAGCAAACTGTATCTTAAATATTTGTGCATTAAAAGATGATCTGGAGAAGTATTTTCAAACTTCGCAGTCACATATACCTAGGGAGTTATGAAATGTTAAAAAATCATCCATTTTCAGATGACATCTAAAATCCTTTATCATAAGCTTAAATGTCTAGAAAGACTAATTTCTGGCATGTTTTGTGCTGACTGTTTCCATTTAAATCTCAGAGCCCCAGATTTATCTTATTTAACAAAAATAATCTGCTATATAATCTGATTGGCAAAGCAGTCCTCATTGTCAAATGAAATCCTCTCTTAGCTCAAGCATGTCGCTGGACAGTCTTTTTCTCACTTCTCACAGACAGATGGGTGACAGGCAGTAATGGTGGGGGAGATGAGGGGGAGGAGGGAAAGGAAGGAGAGAGGCAGAAATAAAGAGAACGGTAGTTTCAGATTTCCTATCTGCCCTGAGTCCTCAAGTTCAGTGTAATTATTATGTATTGCAAATACATGATAACAGCATTAATAATTTAGGGGGGAAAAGATTGTTTCATCCACATAGTTCATTCTGGGATGGAGTTGAGACATCTGCTTCTCAGAAGAAATCTCCTCCTTCGGTAGATAGAACAGTGACAACCCTGCTCACAGGAGCACATGTCCAGCCTCTGCTTTTGTTATTAGCCTCACAGTAGCAGAATCCACACAACTGAACAAGTGTAACAAAGCGGGGTGGGAAAGGACACAACACGGGAACTCCTGTTGTTAGGTTAAGAGTATGTAATTTGGGACAGTCTCATCTGCCACAGTAAAAGGACCGTACAGAAGCACTTTGTATTGCAAAATTGGCTCCCACCTAGGTCTTCAATTCTTTGGGTAAGCCTGTTAGTTGGATCTTGGGGTTCACAACACTTGGGCAAATTAATGTGTAAAATTCACATGACCAGTGCAGGACGTTTGATACTGGGTGTGAAAACCTAATCAACAAGAGCCAGTCATACAAATAAAACAGTAAAGATCAAGTGTGTTTTATTAATTATATGACAGTGCAATCAGCATGCACATTAATCATTATAAAGTGTTGGGAGGCAGTAGTGTGGATAATCTAAAGCTGTACATAATCCCAGAAGTCTTTATAGTGACTTAGATGTGATTGTAAGACTATGTGGCCAGCGGATTTAGCTAACGCAAAATTAAAATTACAGTACTTTGCATTCCCCAAACAGTTATCTTGCCAACAAGGACAGGTGGCTCAGAATTAGGAGTTGGTTATATATAATTAAAAGATGATTTAACGATTAAATAAAATAATATTTGCAAACCACTTTGCAGAGTTCTGGGCACACATAGATGCTCACAGTTGTTTCTCACATCCTTTGTGCCTCCCTGTTTGCCAGTTGATCACAAACAGTGTGTTCTTAACCAATTGAATGTGGCGTGTTGGGCCGTAGACATAAGCACGTACTTGGTTTGTACCCAAGTTTGCTTCTTATTTAATTAAAACTATACCTCAACTCTTTCAGCTGTTTATACGTGTTGTCCCTGGTCAATTGGAATAAACTGAAATTCCCCTGATAGCAAGAATATGGCGTTTAATTAAATCAGCATCATCCCGAACCATTGGCTCAGCTGCACTTTCATACCGTTTTTCAGCAGATCTGAACTCGTATCACCCCACCCTGTGAGCATGCCATTTTATGAACATAGATGTATGCTTTTTGCAATCATTTCTACAGTAGGCCTTTGAGGGTTCAGATTTTCTGATAATTGGAAATAACTGGTAGTTAATATTTAATTAACACCAGTAACTATTTCTGTAAATAACGAGGAAAGTGTTTTTTTAAAGATCCCTTTTCCATCCTGTCTATATAAAGATGCTTCTTTACTCACGCTGGATTCACAGCCCTGTAAACCCATTGTTCAAACTGTCCTTGGTCAAAAAGGTTTTAAATCATCTAGCCTAACAAATATTATAGTTTAGTATAGACTGTCTCAGAAATACTCAGGATATTTACATTAACCTTCAGTTTTATAAAATCATATAACATAAACCTATTTAAGAACAAAGTATTGAAGATCTCACATGCATCTTGAATGCTGCACTGAAAATAAATGAAATGATTCTGTGGATATGCCTTCACACCATCATTAATGATTAAAAATTATAAGTGAACCAGTGTTGAGTCAGGGACCCCTTATTTTTTGTTGATGGTTTTATGTAATAAACCCTTTAGGATATGATTAACAATGTAAAAAATGTGTTATTGATAAAAAATATAGCATTAGATAATGAGATATCGTAATACAAACTTTTAAAAAGAAATCTAAAATCATGTAGTTCTTTATGTTTGTTTGTTTCTGTTTTTTGTTTTGAGACAAGGTGTTACTGTGTATTCCAGGCTAGTCCTGAACTTACTGTCTAACCCAGGCCGGCTTTGATCAAACACAGTTAATCCTCTTGCCTCAACTTCCCAAGTACTGGAATTGCAGATGCTTGCCACCATGCTCAGCTTATGTGGTGCTGGGCATCGAACCCGGAGCCTGGAACTTGCCGAGCAAGCTCGCTAACCACAGAGCTATGCACCCAAGTTTGTCCATTTTCGGGAATAAAACGAACCCTGTTTTCATAATGATGAAATACTAATTTGTGAAATGGTATTTTTTCAAATGAAGCAGTTATACAACCAGAATTATTCACTAGTTCCCCAAAAGCAGTCTTACAGAGCATCTCAGTGAGTGTGTGTCACGTGACTTGTGCCCTCATCCGCGGGCATAACATAATTAGAGCTTGCAACCTGGCATGCAGTTCTATCCTGTGAAGGGAGAACAATGAATGAGAAAACCCATAGCAGGGTGATATCCAGTAAAATTAAGTAGATCTTTATTTTCTTGGTAGCAATATTTTGAAAGTCATTTGGATTGCTGTTATTTTTAATAGCTATTTATGTCAGAACATTTATTTGCATTAGCCTAATCTGTTGATACCAGTGTGAGAATAATACTTTGTCTTATCTTGCCCTCTACAAAAATAAAAATAAATGCAAAAATTATTTCATAAGTTTTTCAAAAATCATGTCTTCTAATTTAATGAAAGAGGAACTCCTTATTGGAGCTTTTCCCTGTTGCTGTTAGAGCCGAAACAATGTAAATATCACCCTGTGTCTAGAAGCTGTCTACACAAAATAGGAACGGGCTATGATTTTGGTTCCTCTCGGACCTACATGAGTGGTTTATACAGATAATTATTTTCTTGGTAACTGTGTATCATTACACTTGTCTCTTCTAACATTTCATTGGATTTTTTTAATACTCAAAAAGTATTTGCAGAGAAATCTGTACTATTATGTGCCACACTGAGAGATTGAGAAATGTTATTATAAATTAAAATGTATATTTCTCTCTTTTTCCTATGTCCAGCTGTGCAAGGATCAAGTATTATTTTCCGAACAGTGGAGGTCACGTTACATAAAGAAGGGAATACCTTTGGCTTTGTAATACGAGGTAGGTGGTGGTTATAAAATATGAGCCGTTGCAAACTCTCGGATAATTTGTCAGTTACGTCCTGGGAATGAACAAGAAAGTTGTTCTCAACTGATGTTTCCATTATGTAACATCGCCCTGTGGCATTGGCACCTAGGCCTCCTTTAAGTTAATAAAACAATGAATGGGAATCAACGTGGAACCTGAGTGACCAGCTTTATTTTTAGCCCAGTGGCAGCAAGGGCAAGTAGCCCTTGCTTGGAAACCTTGTCAATTCACGGTTGTCCTACTGACTTGTCACTTTCCAGCCTCTTTTGCCTTACCTTTCTCTGTATCACTGAATCAGAAATGTTGATGAATGTGGCATGAATTGATTTAATACACAAGGATTAAGCAACCTTGTTTAAATTAATTTCTCCTGAAATACATTTTGTGATTGTAGCTTTCTAAAAATGGATTGAAGATAACCTAATCCCTTGGGTACCTATGTGAATCAGCTCTGCCGAGCTCATTGTGGAATGGCTTCGAGAAAAAAATGATTTCAAGTGACTCCAACTTGCCTCTGAAACCATTAATTCTGAGCTGTGATGATGGCTTTCTTACTTATTTTTTTTTCTTAGAAATTCCATCCCTTAATGATTATGCCTGCATTAACAACTCTCGGTTCCTTGTGTGACGATGAGGTTCAGTAAAGATCTGTATGAGCACTGGAGATTTTTTAATATTATACTTTTCCTGAATTTTTTACCTGTAACATTTTGTACTTTATCACAATCAAAATGCTCTCTAAATTATCAAAATATTAAATAACATTAAACATATTAATAAGCGTATGAATCAAAGAGTGAGAAAGATGTGTTCACTTGTACAGACTTACTTTAAGTGGTCAAGCATTAAATGTTTGGTTCAAATCTGAGCCAATAATTTAGCAAATCAGACAACTAAATACTTAATAAGCACATGTCAAAATGTCAACATAGTGATAATTGCTATGCGTGGTAAGTGCTTACAGGTACTACAAGTGCTATAAGTATTCTGTGGTGATAGGGAGACTAAGGCAAAGTGCCTATTCATAGGAAATTACTATCCAGTGAAGTTAAGGTAAAAGTTGATAAAATGCCAAGTATGCCACAGAAATACTGAAGAGCTTGAAACAGTTGTTTCATCCACACTCCTGTAGGTAATATCAACCAACTCTGATTCGCCAAGTTAAACGCTGATGTAATTGTTACTTTGGTCTGTTTTCTGTGCATTGAGGTGAGTAGACATTTGCTTATGTCTGCCAAGAAAAGTTTCACTCAACTCATGGACCAGTAGGTTTCACATTTTTCTGGCCAAGACCTATTTTTGAGAGAATGAACAGAGGCCAAGTTCATTGACTACATTTGTGCCTAAATTTCTATCTAAAATATCTAGATAGGTGTAATGAAAAGTCCCTGTGCAAGAAATTATATGTTGAAGGTCTGCTTTTGTAATGTAACTGTGAAATAGTAGTGTTCTTGAATTACAAGCATACTGTCCTAATTACTAAAAACTTCATCATAAATACTACTGGTGCAAATATGTATCATTAGCATTAATAATAAATATTATTCTCATTATATGGCTAATCACTGACAGATCAGGTTGCTAATGAAAGAGTTACACCAATACCAATTTATCATTAAGAAATAAAAAGAATAGAAAATTGAACTCTATAATCACCTCAAGGCAACTAATTATATCATATGGTTTCTCTAATATGAGAAACCTAGAGTGTAAATAAATAGTAGGGCCAAATAAGTAAGATGTTGAGATTAAGAGGGGTGCAGGAGGGGAGCTGAGGGTAAGAAAGGGGGTGATAAAAGCAGTTCGAAGTTGTTATATATGCATTAAATACTCAAGTTTAGTGTAAATATTGTGTATCACATATACGTGCTAAGAAAAAATGAAAAAAAGACAACTAATGATGTAGTATTACCAAAACTTTCTTCCCACTATTTGAAGGAATTTAAAATCTGTGTGTACATAGTTTAGTTTTATATGAACTTAGAATATTGGTTGAAACATGGGTAGCATTTAATGGTGAATAAATGACTTAGTGAATGTTGCCTCAATTTGCATAAACATATAAACATAAGACTTCTTGGAAGTATTCTGATTTTAAAAACTAGTAATAATTACTAATTACTTATTAGTAATAATGAACCAATTTTAGTTTGTGAGTACCACATTGTTGTAGGATTTGAGAACTTTCTTAATACATTGAAACAAATGTTTGCAGAATGTTACATAATTTCTATATTTGAATCAAAGAAAGGACTTGTACTGTTAGATTTGAGCTTTGTCTCTGGATATTCTCTACTGGACAGGTGTCCACTTAGGAATCATTGGTTGACCAGACTGGGAAGGTACAGCGGGTAAACACCAGCGTCGTTGATAAGACATTTTAGCATAGATGGAACGTGAGCTAAATGTAGCTCAGTGGAGAAAGTCAGAAAAATTAGAAAAGAGGAAAAGATGGAACATGCCCAGTGCATACTGGAGAATTTCTTCTTTTAATCAATTAAGATGAATTTTTGAGAAGTAAAATAAGCTTCTAGTGGATGAGTAGAATTATATTTCTACTGCTGTAAGTGACAGGTTCTAAAACCTTAACTCTCCAAGCAGTAGGTCTTTGCACCCATACAATGAAGAGTGATAACTTTGGCCTAAGCCTCAGAGAATGAAATTTAAGTCAATATCTTGCCAGGACACTAAAGGAGATGGATTGGGTAAGAGGAGGAGCACTCTGCCGCTACATTTGTTCGTCACTTTGGATAAGGAAGCTTTAGTTAAGTCACTGTCAACTGTAAAACTGTAATGAGGTTTATTCAATATGTCTCTGATATAGATATTTTTGAAAGAGATTATTAAATGATGCTTTTAAAACTAAAGAATATCACTGGTCTCTGGGTAGGCTCCAAACTTTCAGAATCTAAGTAAATCACACACTAAACTTGGTTCATTATTTCAAATAATGATAAAATGTCACATACCAAGAAATTTAGAATTCACACATTAATATGCACTTAGTGTTTTGTATTTAAATTTGAAGCTATGAATCAAAGTTATGGAAAGGATTTTGCTGGCTTCAACCTCCACTCTTTTTTTAAATCAATATTTCTTTATAGAAAAGCAATTCTGTCTTTTTGAGATCAACTTGCTAAAGGAGAAAGGAGAGAGAAAAAGAGAGAGGGAGAATGCCTCTTAGTTTTTCAACTTTGCTAAATTCTTTGACCTCTCTACTCATACCAAGCTTGGAAAGAATGAATCTGTCCTTCCAGGCAAACATTAGAAAAGTGTAAGTAAAAATTGCCTTCATATGTGTCTTATTATTGGCAAACTGGAGACAACACAGTTGGGTCACCGGGATGTACAGGACTTCGGGTCATGTGCAGAAGAAAGTGGAAATGTTCTGCCTAAGATGATAACAACCAGCTATGAAAATCACCATTTTCAACTTTTAGAAAAACAGGCTTGTAGAAGAGAGAATACATTTTTGTTTTACTGCTCTAAGTAGTAGAATGAATACCAATGGGTGAGAGTTGAAAGAACCGAGATATAAGCTGACCATTGGGGGGAACTTTCTAGTATTCTCAGGTGTCCGAGAACAGAATGGGCTGCCCTGAATCTAAGGGTCATCAGCACCAGTAGGCCTGAAGTGGGGCTGAGGATGCACTGTCGGAGGAGTTGTACAACAGAGTCCTAGATCAAAAACACACTACCATAGATTATTTTCTATCTTAAAGCCTCTGTATTTCCAAAAATTCTCACGCCAAGACAAATCCTCATTGCACAAAATTAAAATCTCTATTTAAGCATTACAATTGACTTAACATAGTCTACCAGATTTGCTCAAAACTTTTGGATCCTTCACTTTTAGTGCCAGTCACTTCAACCATTTAAATTTTTTCTTCAGTATTTGTTTTTTAATACTTGGTCTTCTTTCTTTCATTTGATTTTTGAGGTCAGTTCGTAGGCCTGTTTGGCAGCCTTATTTTCTGGCACAAGGTGCCCATACCTGTGCTATTTAGAAATGGCAGGTGTCCAAAATGGACCAGTAGTTCTAATTAGTTGTTCCTCTTGCCTTACCCATTACTAAATTATATATAGCATGGTTACTCTCATATGTTTGTTGAGAAGTGGAGAAATGGTGACTTCAAAAACATATTCTATATCAAGTTTCTGTGTGTGTGTGTGTGTGTGTGTGTGTGTGTCCCACAACATTGAGGAATAAAATCGCGGACACAGGAGGCAAGATGCTTCATTAAAAGTCTTTATTTAGAAACAACAAATAGAGGGCTGCGACCTCCCACGGTCTGGCAGGGGGGCCCGAGGGGGCCCATATTCTAGTGAAGACTTCAGTGCAGCAGAAAAGTGTCTTGAAGTTTCCTTCCTTTTCTTTGCTAGGGGGAGCACATGATGATAGAAATAAATCTCGTCCGGTTGTGATAACGTGTGTTCGTCCTGGAGGGCCTGCTGACAGGTAAACTTCCTCGTTCTCTGTCACTCTGTAAAGTAGATTAAATAGGTCTGGGGGCTTTGGCATAGAAGTCGATTTATAAATTTCATGGCAAATGGTAGATACTAAGTGAATGTGTTAACGTGCGAAAAGTAAGAGTTTGGGCTATGAGATTAGAGAAAAAAATAAGTGAGATTTGCCTCTTTGACTCCACACTGTCTTTGGCGGGTAACTTGCTTCCGAGCTCAGTGATGCCTGTCTTTCTGGTTTGTTCACTTTTATCAAAGACCCGAGACACACAGTGTCTTCAGGGGGCCTTTCACGCAGAAGGCCCTTGTAAAAGGTAGCTGGCTCTTCTGAGCAGGAGCTTGAAATGTCATCCTTTTAACAGCTCACTTCTGCCCCTGGGAAGTCAGGTGGTGCTGGTCCGATTCTGAACTACTACCAGCTTCCCCATCACTGTTAGCACTACCTCTTGATGATGGCTCCAAATGTCAAAGTGTAAGTGACTTAATAAAATAAAAGGATTGGTCAGTTTCTGAGAGTTTACACATCCTTCCATTTTTTCTCTTTGAGAATTTAAATGTATGAAGGCAAATTTTCCTTCCCATATCATAAGCTGTTTTGGATCCCAAGCAAGCTCATAATTTACGTGTTTCTGGAGCTATGCCACTGTGTTAGTTTCCTGGAGTAAAACTCAGCTCCATAACGATGGAGGAATACAACTCCTGCCATTGGACACTACTGACGGGTAGGAGAAAATGTACTGTTGCATTTTCTCTGTCTTGTTTCAGGCCTGAGGAGGCTTTCAAATATTTTTTAAGAGATAGAAATAATAGCAGTAAGTAGTACTCATTAGATGTGTTCTGCATTCCAGAACGGCGCTAACTACTTGGCCAACATTATCTCCCTTTAGCCCCTGCTCCTTTTGTAAATGAGGTAGGGGCTTTTGTCTCCCAGATGTCAAAGCAGAGGCCCTGGTCGGCTGAGTCACTTACCAGCTATGAAGACCAACTACATACAAACACAGATTTATTTTTATCTATAGCTCAGAGTGTTAGATCACTTTTAGGAAAGGTTTTATGTAAAATAAGGGAACAGGAAGGCGCGAGCTGTACCCTTTGGCCGAAGTTAACACAGTGTCACGACTTCCAGGGCGTTGCTGTCCTTCCCCCTTTTTACGCTGCTCTCAGGATTGCTTTCCTGATGAAAATAAAACTGTGTCCATTTCTTACACTTAAAGTTAGGGTTAATGAGAATGTCAAAAAGAGACTACAGAGTTGTGAGTAGTGTACTATCAAATTAATTTAAATTTCAAGAAAATTTGAGCATTAAAGTCAGAAGCTTAGTTACTTAAGTAAAGATACTATTTAAGAGATGACTTTTCCCTCTAAATCCTAAATTTGTTGGCTTTCCGTTTATTTTCCTCCTCTCTGTACCCTTCCAGGCAGGGAGGGCTGAATCAGGAAGTCTCCAGTCTGTATCTTTTTTTTGTCACTAATGCCCCAAGTCTTCATCCCCTGATGCCCTAAGACCCTGTGGTCACAGCAGGGACAGTACTGTCTGACTGCTTCTTCCAAGGACTATGCACGACTGAATCAGTGTAACGACTGCTAAATGGTCTTATAAATCAGTGGGGAAATTTACAGAGGAGGGAAATTTTCCACCAGCACTACCTGTCCTGCTTCAGTTCACTGGCAATAAATCGAATGAAATTAAAAGGCTTTTCTGCTCACCTGAGTTTGGGAAAACAGGTGAGAGCTTTCATCTGAGGTCCACTAAATTGATTTTAGACTTTCAGATAAGAATCTAAAAAACAAATGTGCCTTTCTTATTTTTGTACTTCAAGATGTAATTGTCGGTAGCTAGGTTATTTGCTAAAGATTAGATGGTTTTGCTTATCAGTTCTTTCATTATGGTCATTTTCTGTTCAGGGTTACCCTTCACAGTCTTCCTGTCATATTTGATGTTTTAATGCAAATGAGATGGTTGGCAGAAAGTGTGTGAGAAACACTGGCTAAGTGACTATTAAAGCTAAGCCCCATTATGCTGAATTAATAAAGACTTCCTTTATTCTCCCTTCAGAGAGGGCACCATCAAAGCTGGAGACAGGTTGCTCAGTGTCGACGGAATACGGCTTCTCGGAGCAACGCATGCGGAAGCCATGAGTATTCTTAAACAGTGTGGACAAGAAGCGACGCTGGTGATAGAATATGATGTCTCAGTTATGGGTATGTCGGGTCCGGAGGGAGTCATCTCATAAGCTCGGTGACATCACTGTTCATCCTGCTAAGATACTTTGGATTAAGTATGCGTTTTTCTGCCCTCCTGCAATGGAGCGAATTCCATGAATCCCGCATCATTTCACTTTGCTTGAGTTCAGGATGAGGTGAGTGGTACTCTTCCCAGCACAGGATTCTCGTGTGGATAGGCCCCATAATAAAGTCTCGTTCTGTCAGGGTGTTTCACAGATGATCAGCAGCTCTGTACAGATTACCCTTGGGCAGCAAAGTATTTTTCCTTTCCACAATCCCAAAACAGGGTTATAAACTTAAGGACTGCTACTTTTACTACTTGGAGATTAGCAGTCCATATTATGAAACTGTCTAATCAGAATGAATAGAAATAACCATTTATTTACCATCATTGGATGTAGGAATAAGGCAGAGACAGGGCATGTGGTCCATTGGTGGAAATTAGAATGTTAAGTGCATTATCAGTTCTTTACAAAATGATTGTGATAAAAAAAAATACGAAGTAACTATTTCTACACCATATCTCTAATGTTCTCACTGGGCTTTTAAATGTTTGGAAAACCTAAGTTTTACATAAAGTTGTTGAAGGCAGAAAAATTAAGAAAGAGTAAATTGGAAGTGAAAATTAAAACTTAAGTTATGTTGTACTTCCTCCATGCAGTTATCAGACTTCACTGTGTGATCTGGTTTTGCCAGCCAGTTTTATGATAGTGTTAGGTAGCAGAGAAAAATAACTTAATTTTGTAATTAAAAACTCCTTTTTTGAGACAGGTTCTCACTCTGTAGTCCAGGCTATTCCTGAACTGACAGTGTAGCCCAAAGCTGGCCTAAAATTCAGGGCAGTGCTTGTGCCTCATCCTCCCAAATGTTGGGTTTACATGCTGGCACCACATGCCCAGCTCAGCCCCTTTATTTTCTACTCTATAGGATACATGCAGTAACAGTGGCATTTGAGAGTATTCTTAATCTGTTGCCTGGTCTAAAATGTCTGAGAGGACAGAGATATGAGGTTCTCAAGTGAACTCGAGCTATGAGCTGTGGAGGCTTTTAGCATTGGAAATTATGCAGTATGCCTTGAAATGAAAATTCACCTATGAATATTCCCTCTTTTACTTCTCTCCTATGCTTTGTCCTTGGGCTCGCATTCTCTCTTTCTCTCCCCCTCTCCCCACCTTTTTTCTTTATGTCTTTTGTTAGTGACAGTTGGAGTTGAATTTTGATGGATCGTTTGCATTTTTTGCAACTTTCCTGATTTCCACCTGTTGATTTGGACCAGGTGGTGTGATGTCACTGTGCTTTTGTAGTCAAGTGGGGACTAGCAAAGCCTATTTTAAAGTCAGTTATGGTGGTAAAACCAAATTATCCAAGCAGAATTTTTTAAGAGATGAGTCAAATGTATTATTAACATTAAACATTAAGACAAAATTCTTTTAGTCTAAAGTGCTTATTGATTTAAATGGGAACTACCAGGAGTACAGAAGCAAACAAACAGACCTGGTCTGTGCCTGTAGAAGTACCTCACCGAAGGGAAGAACAGACAGTGAGCAAGAACATTGCCAGACACATGCTCGTGAAGGGTGATTATTAACATAAGGAGTACAGGGAATAGGGCAAGCACAGGGCAGTAGGTGCCTTCCATAGGGTAGTCCGTCAGTACACAGGTGAAGGTTACATACCAGAGACTTAAAGGAACCAGCTTCTAGACTGAAGATAGCTGTTGGTAAGGCCTGAGCATTACCCTTCAGAGAGACAAGGGTGTCCTCCCTGGATAAGTAGCATTTCAGAGGAGAGAAATCCATGTTTCTGCATCACCAGAGGTGGGAGGCAATGGAGGTGGCTTGCCTGCCTGCCTTCTTCCCAATCCACACTCATATTCTGAATGGTATTTGATAATCTTACACCTCAGAGCTACTAGTCAGCCCTCTTAATGAAGGAGAAAAGGAAACTCATTGAGCTCCTAAGGGTTCCTGGATATAAAATCAGTATACATACTTACTTGGCTTTCTGTATATCAGTCTAAAACAGAAAGTTAAAAATTTTAAATATATTAAATATATATATTTAACTTAGTACATAATATTATATACTACAAATATATATGTATTTGAGACAAGTTCTTGCTCTATGGTTCAGACTGGTCCTAAACTCATGCTGAGGCCCAGGCTGGCCTTGAACTCATGGAAGTCCTCCTGACTCAGTCTCCTCGATGCTGGAATTACTGATGTGCACCACTGCACCCAGCTGTTACGTGGTGCTAGGGGAATCAACCCAGAGCTTTGCACTTCTAGGCAAGTGCTGTAGTCACTGAGCTATATGCCCTCAGGCCAACATACCTTTATAATAACAAGAGAATCCTAAATTCCTGGACTCATTCTAAAATTGTGCCTTTCAGTACATGTACAATATTAACATGATGTAATGCAGAGATAAGCAGAAGAAGACAGCCTGCCTACATGCAGACACTCCAGATGTGAGACAGAGGCACAGTCACACACGAGTGGTGAAATTTGCAGCCTGTTGTTCAGTGATTCTGTACCAGTAAGTTGGCCTCATGGCAAAAAGAAAAAAAAAGCTAAATTAAATCTTATCAAACTCCAAAATAAATCCTGTGTTTAGTTGGTTACTTCCCAATAGATTGATATCATAAATAACTAATGAATATCATTTTATCCAAACCATTGACATTATTTCTGATTTCATTAATAAAATACACACATTTGTTTGGTGCAGTAGTTCCAAATTCTTCTCCAGAACGGTTATTACTTTATGTTACCAGCAATATTGTAAGTGTATTTACTTCAGTAAACCTTGTCAAGTGGAGTGATATCATTTATTGTGATTTTAATACATATATATTAAAGTGATATATATCTCATTTTAGTATATCAATTTTTCAAAGAACCGATGGGCAAATGAAAATTTTTTGTGTAGGTACTAGCCATTTTTATTTTCTGTTGTCTATGTCCTTTATTTATTTTTTAATGCAACTGCTTCTAGTTTGGTTCTTGCTGAGTTGTATTATTTACATATTAAAAACATTGTAGATTAGTTTTTCAATAAGTATTTTTCTCTGTAGTTCATTTTCCCTCAAAATTATTTATGGACTTCCAATCAGATACCTTCTGTCATTCCTAGAAAAACAGATGCACTTTTCAGTAGATAACTTTAGATCCTAACTTTGAACACAAACTCAATGATAACGTAGCAGTCTTTCAGATTTCCTTGCCTTGAAGACTCGTTTTATGTCTTCAAAGCAAGGAGCCACATGGTCCTAGGAGCCGCATGTCTACATAACCTTGAGAGTCTGTGATGACATAGAAAGAAACAAAATTAGATCTTTCTTAAATATTCTTAGTAACCTAACTTGGGACCAGTGCTGACCACTGCATTAGTCCCTATGTCTGGGGAGATAGCGCCCTCCCTCAACCTAGGAAAGGAGAGGAAAGAAGCTTTTCTGAGCATCCCCACTGTAATGAGCCATAGAAATAGGTTTCCCAAAGCAGATGACGTCAGGTACACAAAGAAAATAATAGGTGTCTAACTTAGGACATGATTAAATGGTAAGTATTACACTCCCGCCAGTGTAATTTCCTCTGCGGTTTTCCTTGCTTTGCGTCTTCGTCACTATTTGATATTCTCTGTCCATTTCGTTCTTTCCATTCTGATGAAAGTGTAGCAGTACATTGATAGAAATTGATTATGCATTTCCCAGCGAATAACAATATGGAGTACTTTTTAATTTGACAGTGAGACACTCTTATTTCTTTAATTTAATTTTAGTTAATAGCTTCATTTGTTTACATACCATTACAAGTACACAGTTATAGATACCAGTATGTCAACCCTGGAATCGTGTTTGTAGTAGACCTCAGACCATAAACTTTAGCAAACTCAGTGATCACTTAAGAAAGCTCTCAAGACTACTAATCTTATTAAGTACAGTTTAGTCTTTTTTTAAAACACTTTAAGAAAGGTTACAAAGAAGAAACTTTAGCCCAAAACAAGAGCTCAGTTTCAGATATATTGTTTGAAATGTCTGACATTTAAGTTGAATGTGAGTGAGCAACTGGGCATTTTATCCCAGAGGTCAGTACAGAGGTCAGAGCAAGAGCTGTGAATTTGGAGTCCTCATCACAGAGATGTACCCTAAAACCATGAGGCTAATCAGATGGCACTTGAGCTACTACCCTTCCAAATGGGTAATAGCCCAAGTGATCAACAAGCCGTATACACAGGTATATATGGTATGTGGCGTGGCACATCAGCATGCTCACAGACATAAAAAATTTATTTGATTGTTTACAAATCAAAAAATCCACTTTAATATTTTGTGGTATATTTCAAATGGTTTGGACATTTCTGAGAGCCCTATTATTGGGAAAGTAACATAAAATGCAAGGAAATTGTGAACCTCTGAGGAACAAAATTTGTAAAAGTAATAATAGCAATAAGTGAATGTAATAGAACTTGATGTCTTTTGAGGGCAAACAAACTTGGTTTTGAATCGTGGTTCTCTATTGACCTTCAACAAATTATTTAACCTGCCCAAGCTTCAACTTTATTATCTGACAATACAGACAACTGTACTATTCTATGGTTTAATGGGAGGATTAAGTGGGTGAATAGATGTCAAGTGCTTGTCACAGCTACCCTGTACAGGAAAATGAAAAAATGAGCATTCTTATGCCCCACTTCTCTAAAATTACCCTCAAGTCTCCTGTTACCCTGGATTAAAATGAATCTTACACTTTATTTCATGATAGTATTGAATCGGTGTTAGAAAGAATGATATGTTCTGGATCACTGTATTTATCATTCGATTCACAAGAAGATAGATTTTGCTTAGCCTGTTGCTGAAAATATGTTTCTGAGAATGTATATTCAGTCAGATGCTTGAGTCTTTGGTGGAGTAGCACACAGTTCTCTCAGGAATGTTATTCTGAACATCAGTCCCAAGGCCTGCAGTACAGAGTCAAAACGTGTAGAAGGTTATGCCAAATCTGCACTGCCTTATAACCAACTCTGGACTTCTTAAAAATTATGTGATTCTCTAGTAATTGTTTGCTATGTCATTTTCTTCCCTGGGAAAAGCCAAAGAAAGCAGTGAACGAACATGGAATTCTCATTAGCTAGATTAAACAAGACTCACTACCAGGCATCTACAACAATCTTTATGGGTTTCCAGTGTAACCAACAAGTTGCTATAGTTGACAAGATGGTAATATAACTGAAATAGTTCTCCTGAGTGTCATCCTGAGCCTTCCTGATTTTGTGCTCAGTGTCTAGTATTGCCATGACAACTTTTAAATTTAAAATGCAGTACACATTTATAAGCACAGGACAAATCTATCTCCTCATTGTTTCTACTCATACTTAGGTCACTCAATTTCTCTCTCACCTTCTTTTCCTTTTGAGAGAGAAAGAGGCACTGTGTGTAGCACTTTCTTGGTATATAATTTTTGGTATATATTGAAGATACTTACATTTTCTTTGCCTTATGTGTCTGTGAATATTTTCCCACCATATATATATATATATATATATATATGATACATACTGTTTACAGTGAACCTGAGTATTTTATGCACATATATTTCACATCAATATTGCCATCCCTTTCCCTCCCCATTTTCGACCCTCCCACACCCTCCCCATCCCCCCATAACTCACACTATCCTAGTCAGTTGGTTCTATAGAATGCTTGTGGTCTGTAAATATTTCTATTGTGACATTAGCTGCCAAGGACCTATGGGGACACTAACCAGATCATCTTTGTGTGCTTATTTCCATAATATCTCATAGGGAGCCTTCAGTGGACATAGAAGCCACCTCATGATACAGATTGAACAGGATGTCCACCCATAGATTAGCTATCCCTATGACTGGTCATTACTAGGTAGGCATGTGTGGAATGTAAAACATCAACATTTATACTGTACGTTCAAAATGAAATTACGTCATTATTATTTCATCTTACATTCCAGAGTAGCACCACAAGCCTTCAAATCCCAGCACATCATAACCTATGTACAGACTTTCTGTTTCTAAATCGTGCTGCAGTGGTGCCGTCGGTTAGCGCGCAGTGCTGACACAGCAGAATTCCTGTTCTTGACTCTTCTTCAACCATCACATTTCCCGCTCATCCTCAGACCCTTCAGTAAGTTCCTCTGGACTGTACCAGCCTGAAAAACTAGAGATACTGGGAAAGATATTTAACCTCTCTTCGATTTTACTTTTCCCAAATGTCAAGATCAAGGATAAAAAATCAAATTATTCATAAGAAATTGGAAGCCTCGTGAGCCCATAGTGCCGAGCAAAATACATCAGGCATTGAAGGTTAAATAGCACATGGATTCTCGTATTTTTTTTTAAAAAAAGAGCAATTTAGAGAGAAAAAAGAGGCAGGTATATATTGTGGGATGGGAAGAGGGTGTTGGAATGAGAAAAGAGAGCAGGAAAGGGAGGAGGAAATAAAAATGATTAAGATATGATATGTGTGTGCAGCGATTCCGCAGATTAAGTGTAACTACTTGTTATCACAAACATATGCTGTTAGTGTTAAGAAGGAGAATTATGGAAAAATTCTTAGTTGTGCTAGTCTCCTGTTCAGAATGCTATTTTTCAAAGATAAAAGACTTTCTCCTATAGTATCCTCTTTGTTTCTAAAAAGGGTGGATTTTTGCGCAGTATGCTTATTCTCACCTGCCTGAGTGCCTTTTACTCAGAAACACTGACCATGCATTTAGAGAGATAAGTGGATAAGGAGAGAGCCTAAAGCAGAAAAGTATGTGCCTTTAATTTACTTTTCTATAACCAGTTTATGATTGTGTACGTTTTAATGAATTTGTATGAATAGATATTTGTGATATGCGTTAGTCATATTCATCTTGGGTAGCTGGTGCATAAACATGTCACGTCTTAATCAGTTTGAATTCCCTCTCCTCCCTCCCCTCCCCCAAACCCTCTCTTTTATTCTGTTAAACACACTTTTTAATTTAAGCTCATATTACAATGCAACAAATATGAAAGCACAGAAATCTTATTTGTAGGGATTATGGAGTTACCACTTGCTTATTCTGCACTCAGATCAGGAACTAAAACACAGCAATCATTTTCCCAAGCCCCACTCTACCTCCTCCCTATCATTGCTCCATTTCGTTCCGGCACCGAACGCTTCTCTTAACTTTCTAAGCCAGAATTTCGTTTTGTTGAGCTTTAAGTTACGTATAAATGGAATCACGTTGTCTAGGTCTTTGGTGTGGCTTCTTTTATTCAACATTAGGCTTGTGAGATGTGTGTGTATTATTGCCTATAGCAGTAATGGGTTCTTTTTTATTGTGGTGTAGTATTCTGTTGTTTAAATGGTTTACGTCACTGTTTAAGTAATTTCCTGCTGGTGAACATTTGTGTATTGTCCAATTGGAGATTGCTGTAAATAATGTTATTTTAAAGATTCTAATGTATGTCCTATAGTGAACATGTTGGAATTTCTGTGAAGTTATACCTGAGTGGAATTGCTAGACTGTGTTAGCTCTCTGTTATTATAACAAAAACCTTAAAAAGTCAGTTTATAAAGAAACAATTGTTCATTTGGGAGTCATAGTTTTAGAGATTCTGGTTTGTGAGCAACTGACCCCGTTGCTTTTGGGTTTGTGACAAGGTAGCACATCATGGCAAAGAGTTCGTGGAGGTAGAGCAGAGCTGACCACTTGATGGCCAAGATGTGAGGAAAACAAACCAAAATGGGGATCCCACAAATCGCGTTCGAGGCACACTCCTTATGACCAGAAGTCCTTCATAGTTGTTTATATGACTTCTGTACTTATTGTACAATTAAGTACTTTATTAGTTCTCTGTATTACAAACTAACTGTAACTATGAAAGCAAAATAAATGCCAAAATTGGTAGTTATAAAATGTTACATTTCCCAAACTTTTGGGATTATATTTGGAAGATTGATTCAAAAAATTAGAAATACAGAAACCTGGAAGATGGCATAAAATTTCATCCACTTTATATTTCACTGTGTTCCACTGTTGCCTTTGGATCTGAGAACTGTGTTTGCTTTTTGTTGCTCTGTAACAGAAACACCTCAAACCCAGTGGCTAAAAAAATTTCATTTTTATCTCGTTGCTCTGTAGATGAGAAGCCAGAGAGGCTTGGCTGTGCTCTCTGCTTAGGATCTCACAAGGCCAAAGTTAAGGTGACAGCAGTCTAAGCTCTTACCTAGAGGCTCTGGAAATGAACCTATTTCCCAGTCAGGACAGGTTGTAAGCAGAATCAGGTTCCTTGGGATTGAAGTTCTGGCATCCCTATTTGCTTGCTGGCTGTCCATCAGGGCCAGTGTCTGGTCTCAGAGGCCACTACATTTCTTCTCATATAGCCCACTCCATCCTCCAGCCAGGAATGGCGTGCTAAACCCGTTCCACATTTGAAATCGCTCTCATCCTCTTCACTTCCTTCCTTTTCTATAAATATCTGGGGGGAAAAGTCTCCACCTTCAAGACTAATTTAATCACATTAAGCACATCGGCCAGCTGCACCAGCTGTGCCATATATGACGTAACAGTCATGGGAGTGATAGAGCATTGCATTCACAGGATCTGGGGTTAGGGTGGGGAATCTTTCAATGTGAATTAAGAAATTCTCCTCACCACAAGGACTACCCACCAGAGAAACAGACTACAATGTCAGCTGTCAGAAATCTAAACAGCCAGTTAGAGGTGATCAGCTACACTAATTCCAGAGCCTAGCAAAATGCCTTGTATAAAAACTCAAGTCAATTTATTGAATGAATAAATAAGTACTTTGTGAGATTTTCTTTTAGCCTCATATCTAATTATTGCATTTAATATCACCTTTCTCTGAATATTCTTGGACATTTAAACTCATACGGTATCTGAAAAGTGTAAACATTATGTATAAGTTTCTTCTACAGTGGGGAAATCCGGTAGTTTTCTATTTCTGCATCATCCCTTTTTTACCTGACAGTAGCAATCTGCAGTCCTGTGTGGAGAGAGGACTTGAACCCTGCTCAGGGACAGGCATCTCATGGTCTCTCACACTGTGTGCCTAAAATACATGTGACTAAAGTGTGACTGGTTGCCATTCCACACCCATTTAGAGATCGAGTGATAAGTTAGCCACCATACCAGAAACTAGCCCGTAGGTTATTTAGTATTAGAGCTCTTCTTTCTGATAAATCCTGGGGGGGAAAATCACTTTATTTTTTATTTCTGTAACTGGAGTCTTATCTGCTTCTTCATACAACTGCACACGTTACTCAAGGAGAGGCAACAACCTAGAAGGCGGGGCTATGTAACATGATCTTCTGTCTTCACGGTGTTTTTGAAAAAGTTCAAATTATGTTTCAGCATTTTAAAAAAGGACTTTTCACTTTAAATAAATTGAATATCCAGTTACTCTTGTTTAATAATTTGATATTACTAGACGAACATTCCTAAAGGTTGCCATTGGCCTAAGTTGGCTCTTGGCATGTATATTGGGTTAGGGATGTTCTCTCCAGCTTGTGAGTCACTGCTTGTGACGTCAGATCCTTATAGCAAGTTCTTATCATGCATGTGCCTCAGGCTTTTGGGTTTAGAATCCATTTTGTTTAGCCAGCTGTCAGTGACCACCTGTGCGGTTAATATAGACTGGACACACTTGTGTCCTTTCATGCTATCAGAATTTATTGAATAACAGTAAATTCACAAACTGCATCAGTTCACCAGCTGCATCTGTCTGAGAACTCTAGATTTCACATGATTGCCAGTAAGCCAGGTTATCATAGATTCCTTTACCCAGTCTTAGTTAATCATATCCATAACATGCAAATCGTACATCAACATAATTTGTAGACTAAGAGATAGATTACAGGACAACTAAAGAAAGGATTAATAACGGCTACAGAATTCAAAAAGGCAGACGTGAAAGCAAAGGTAGAGAGGCCATAGAGAAGTGAACAGTTACCACAGGTGGCCGGATGAGATTACAGACCAGGCAGAGTTTTTGAGACAGGCAGGAGGCAGGAGCCCTGCACAGAGCTGTGGGGAGGACAGAGCTGGCTCCGGGCCCTGGTCCTGATGGCAGATACTTTGAGTGGGCCAAGTCAAACAGGGAGTGAGCAGAGCTAAGTCCCGGGGACAGAGAGCTAGGGTTGGTTGCCCGTTGGCCTTGTGATGGCTTCACCAAGTGGTCTGGTGAGATGAGTTAGTGTGCGTGTCACCTCCGTCGCCCTGGGCTAGGTGTCCCTCCATGTATGTCATCCAGGTGAAAGAATCACATCATTTTTAGTCGCGTGTGTTCTCTAAGCTCATGGGCCTCATTTCTTCTGTTACGGCTTTGATACGTGATGATCCACGTGCCAGTGATTTAACTGGATAAGTTGTAAACACACTTTATTTTTCAATTTGTGTGGTGCAGCTAAGGTCTGTTCTTTTTAGTAAGTTGGACCTGTGTGACATCTGGCAGTCTTCTGTATGGCCAAGCTGCCAGTCATTCTACCTCGACATTTGTGTTCAAAATGGAGCAAACTACTGTTTTATAAAATGGAATCCCTTGGTGCAGGGGACAGCTTGAAAATGACTTGTCTATTAAGCATAGAGAAACTCACATGCCAGCATCTCTCCACACCAGCCTAGCCTCTGTGTCGTCGCTCAGAAGAAGGGTTGCCACTGGAAGCTCCTGTTCTAAGTGTCAAAGTTTTTCTCAACCTAGCCTCCCATTTGTAAAATCAGGTATTTGAAAGCTGCTGAAATAAATATGAAGATATTTGGAAGGTAGTAAGAGCTGAGATACACATCTTGGCTCAGTAGCACTCGCATTCTCAGTTACCCTCTTCTGAGCCTAGTGGTCCCCCATTCTGTCCTTGCAACACTGGGCCTCAGGCTTTTCACACTCCAAGTCATTTCTGACACTGAGGGTGAGAGAAAAGGGTGCGTAGGAGGAGGAAGATACCTATGTTGAAGTCTCATACCTAATAAATTAGCTGTTAGTGTCTGGTTCTAAGTAATTTAGATTACCTGATTTTTGTAGAAGAGGTATTCATGAACATTTTAAGTACTTGAGTGGCAGTATAAAAATCCTATAGAATACCATCCTGGAGCTCCATGTAGAACCTTAGTATTAGAACAGGTGCTGAAGTGATAAATAGTGATGTCCAAGGAGTAGTAATTACAGATTAGTAAATTAGTATCTGAATTTTCCCCAGAGGAGAAATTATACTTATGATCATATCTTAGGTGGTGTCCCCTGTGATCAAATAAGAAAGATATTCTAAATGTTTTGCACCACAGCTTCACTTTTATGCCATGGGGAGATCACACTACATCCTCTCAGAGTGCCTGGCCTTCCATATCAAACATGAAACTCTTCCTTCTCCTCCCACATATTTCCAGTACCTTTGCCCGATATCAGGTTAAGTCCAACAGCCATGCTACCTAGGGCCTAACCTCTATTACTGCTTGTCTCTGTGGCTTTACCACTGTCAGATGACTCAGGACGGTCCAGTTGCCCAGTCGAATAATATGCATTGCTGCCCCGTCATTCCTTCTGAATTGTATACAGGACACAAGCTTCAGAACCACAATTATAATGATAAAACAGCCCTGAAACTGTCTTGAGGTCAGGAGGGCTAACAGCATTTTGATAAAGATCTTCTGGTTTACTTTTAAGGTGAGTAAAGAATTCATCAACTGTGAATTTGCAGAAACAGATTAATATCATACTTTTAATGCAGATTTCATTGAGGATCCACCAGTGCTAATAATCCTCTTTCTGTAACATCTAGTTTTCATCACCTGACGATGCATTCATAGCAGTGAACTGGCAAGTAGAAAAGCCAGTGGGCTTGCACTGAATCACTGGGGAGACGCCATAGTTCCGAGAAAATCCCACTTGAACTTAAATGTGAGGTTCAATAAAGCCAGCTACAAGGAACCTTCCATGATTGGCTATTACACAAAGCACCTCTCCTAGAGAATTACTTTATTTTAAAAACAAGTAAAAGATAAGGAGATGGCTTGAAAATTCTTCCATCAACCTCTTTACCTTTCTGTCCCTGAAAACGATCCCTTACAGCTTGATACCTTTCCCCATCAATTGCACTGTTGTCTCTTTTTGAGTATCTTCCTGTTAGCTATAAATAAAGTACAGAGTTCCCAGTCTGGCGCTAAGACCTCACCCGCGCTTTCCTTGACTTCCCTCTCCTGGCTGCTTTTTTGTTGGGCTTCAGCCGTGGTGGACACTTAACAGTTCATGACCACAGTTTAACCATGTTTCCCTATGGTTTGTATCCTATCTGGAGACATTGGGGGCAGTGGTGCTATGTCTGAAACTTAAGAGGTGTGTGACCTTCCTAAGTACTGTACTAACTTCCTAAGTACTTCCCCAACTGTACTACTGTATAGTAGCTCCTGATTGAGATTACTGTGATAATGAACGTCATTAATGGATTTTAAAGTACCAGTCGTACATAGAAGCAAATCTATTTTATGATTATTGTTGATATTATATAGACTTTCTCCCTTTGTTGTAATAACGTTTACTCTTTATTCCTGTTTGTCGAAGCCAGATCTGCTAACCCCCATTGAAATAATCCTTTTATCTTCTTAATGTCTATAATACTATAGAGTGTGTGGAAGAGGCGGGTACTGAGGATCAAGGCCAGGGCCCTCCCACTGAGCTACAGTCCCAATCCATTTTTATTTTTGATTTTGAGGCAGGATCATGCTAAGTCACTACATTGCCCAGGCTTGGCTAAAACTCACAATCCTTGTGCCTCAGTCTCCCAGAGGGCTAGACTTAGAGGTGAGCACCACAGGACCCGTCTCTAACTCCCTTTTCTGTTCCTTCTAATGTCTTCATCCTAGCCAGTGAGTAGTCTAGTTGCTTATGTCTACACCTCTTTCCTCCCTGTGAGGGCATAAGCTCCCCGAGGACAGAAGCTGTTTCATACACACTCTGTATCCTCTGCAAGGTCCTTTGTAGTGAAGATACTCTATTTCTTTGTTGACTGAACAAATAAATGAGAGTATTTGAAGTTCAGCTATCTTTTCCAAATTCGGTAATAGTCAAAATATCTCCTATATATTTAAAGCATTTCCATTTATACTGCACTTTCATAAACATTGTCCTGATTTATCCTTAGAATAACCTGTAAAAGAAATCAGGCTATGTCTCGGTTGGTTGTTTTTTGTTTTTGTTTCTGTTTTTTGTTGTGTTGTGGAAAAGCTGAAAGTACTGTGTTTGCTGAGTGAACCACAGAAGGCGGGCACTTCCTGATTAATGGAAGAGTCCCCATAGCTTCTTGAGCATGTAACGTTCCTACTAGTAGTTTGTAGTAACAGTAACTTCCATTTACTAAGTGCCTGTGATGCTCAAGGCATTTTTAAAATATTACGTCATAGTGGTTTGATCTTAAGAGATAAAGCTAAGCGTTTTCTTTTAAGGAATCAGAGAAATTGAAGTGTCTTTCCTAGAAAGAAAATAAGCCAGAATTCAAGCTATTTACCTAATTTCAGAACTTTGGCTGGAAAGCAGTTTAACTAATCAGATTAATTTTAAGTCCACATTTGATGATAATTCTCAAAATTAAGTGATTAGAGCAGAACTCTTGATTCCTCTTTCTTAGTCCAGTTCCTCTTCTGTTCTGCCCACTTGAGGCAGTAGTGCATTTGTGGAGCGGAATCTTCAGGCCCCCTTCCTTCCCCACTCCCCTTGCACTCCCCCTCACCTGGAGCCTGACCCTTCTCTCCTGTCGCCCTGCTGGTCTTCCTCTGTCCCTTTTCACACACGTGTTTCTGCCTCTCACTTACAGACTTCATCTCTCAAAAGAACTGCCATCACCATCCAGTTTGTCTGTGGCCACTTTTGAGCCTCTTCCACTCAAACTCATGCCCTGCAGACCCCCGGTAGATACAGGGCCAGGCCTTCAGTGTCATTCCATGTCGTCCCCTGGAGGCTGGGCCTAGCTCTTCTAGCTCTTCTGTGGTCCTTCACCAAACTGGAAGCATCAAAAGGGCAATGATAGGAATCTTATAAATATTTGTTTTCTGAATGCACAGTCTGTGCCTGATACACACAAAAAAGGCACAAAATTTTTGAGCAAATGAAATGCAAACAGCTTGAAAGCAGAGAGGCTCCTGTTTTTCATCTAAATGGAGAATTAATATTTACTCTTCCCTAAAAATCTCCAAAGGCAGTAGTAAAAGACATAGTAAAAGTTTATGTAAGCAATTTACATTTACATCTATATTTTCATTTTTTATGTATTGTCTTCTCTTCCCTTTCCCTTGTTTTCCAATCCTTTCCATTCCTTTCCCTTCCCTTTAATCTCCTCTCTCTTTTCTTCCCGGTTCCTTTCATTCTGTTCCTCCTTTTCCCTGTATCTCCCTTCCTTCCCTTCAAAAAGCATTTCTTTCAGTTGTGGATAAAAACGTCAGAATGCCTCAAGCTGGAATCCCCAAGTACTACAGGGAAAGGTTTTTGATGACTCTCTGGTTCACAGCACCAAATTTATATATATATATATATATATATATATATATATATATATATATATATATATATTGCCCAAGTCTTTATTAGCAATTTTCATTTACTTAGAAGCACCATTACTCCAGAATCTAATAATTATAAATGATCGACTGGAGATTCAGTCTCTGAAAAATTGTATGAGACTATCCCAACATGAGTACACAATCAACAAATCATTCCTCTCTATCTTTGATGATTAGAAGTTTTGGGGTCAGATTATGAAGAGTCTTCTCTCACTCTGTGCCCAGCATCCTATTTTAGAAAATGTACATTGCTATGATTTGGATCTGGGATGTCCCTTAAAAGCCTCATGTGTTGGAAGATGGCTCAATCCTGAGGGTTAATTCGTTGATTTCCTGTGCTGCTAAAAGGTGGGGCCTGGGCAGGAGGGGTGGATTACTGAGGGTGTGAGGGAAATTATCACTTGGACATATGCCTTCCTCGCTGGTTTCACCCTCACTGACTTTGTCTCCTGTTGAGATGGAAGAAACCCCTTTTCTCTGGCTAGGCACCATGGGCTCCCACCATTGCAGGCCATCTATGAATGGACTGAAATCTTCTGGAACTCCGAGCTAAAATAAACCTTTCCTCCCTCAAGTCATGGGTGCCAGGTATTGTGTCCCAACAATAAGATAAGGATTAAGATACTTATTTTTGCAAAGAAGCAAATATGAATCTTTGAGTCTTCATGATAGGAATTTGTAATTACATGGCTTTTGAGAAAAACTCGTTGATAGGCTAATATTCTGTAAGTATTTTGAACATCCCTGTCTTTAAGTGTAGTTGTTGCTGCTAATTGAGTACCATTCGTACTTACTATCTGGCCCCTGCCATATTTTGTATTTTCCAGGCAGCGTGAGGCAGGGCAGTGTGGGCCAAATGGAGATATATATATATGTAGGCATTAGGGAGTGCACCTTCACGTAAGCATTGCATGTTTGACCAGCAAAATAAGACTTTATATTTTCATCGTACTGGGATTATTCATTGTATCATATTTAAGTTTTTGGCTTGCAAGAGATGAAAAAGACCCACTAACTCATGCACACACTTTCAGAGAGTATAGAAGGAGTGGTATTTGTGAGTTCACAAGAATTGGTTCCGGTGCTAATGCAGTATTTCAGCTGCTGTCAGGGAAGTCCCAGGGATCTTTGTCCTCTACACTTGGGTTCATCGCTGTGGGTTGCCTGCTTCCTAAGTCTCCTTTGAAGTTTTGCCACAGACAGCATCTGAGACATCTCACACTGGGAAGACGTGCTTTGGGGGAATCTTGGGTCTCTTACTTGTTTCTCAGAAGTGACTTCTTTGACTTTAGCACTTCTGATGAATTCTTAAAAGATTATTTATGCTAAGTGGTACCTTTGCATTGTGGAATACGCATCACTGAAGTCTTACTATTCAAACAGAATCTGAGTGGAAGGCTTAGGAGATTTTACAGCAGAATCCTCACATGTGGGAGGGCTCATGGTGGGGAGAGGGCTTAAACAGGTTTAGTTTGGTCAGTCAAGCTGAAGAAATCATTTGGCAGAAATATTAAACAGACTCTCCATGAAGACAGTAAAAATCAATTCAATTTTCATAATTTGTGTAGTTCAGATGTTCCACATGTAGATGCCTTTAGAATATCTTACCCAAGATATGGCTTCATTAGTCATAGATTATAAAACTCAATCCATAGCAGTGTAGATAATCTAAAATTGCAGATAGGGTAATGCTGAAATCATTCACAACACTTAAAGCTAAGTAAGTGGAACGACACTTGAAAATGTAACTAATGATACACGAGAAGCTATCTAGCTCCCTCCTCCTCCCTTCTGTCTCCTCATAACCTTTCCCAAGGGACACACCCCCTCACTGTATCTTCCTTGGACAAAGGCACTAACTTAAAGTTGTGGAGCTTATTTTAAAAATTAGATTTTTTTTGGCTTGAATAACCTTTTATCTAGCTTTCTCCCACCAAGAAAGAAAGTAATGTTTCACATCAACCGGGAAACCAATTAAGCGTTGTCGATGTCATCAGTATGCCCTGGTAACCCAGGAAGTAGAGAGCTAACTCATTCTGGCAGTTAATGTTGGCCAAGGATTGTGCAAAACACTTTATACATTTTATTAACTAAAAGTCACTATTACCCTGTGACGCATACATTATTATCTTTATTTTTCACAAATGAAATAAGTGTTCCTTAAAAAGGTTAATTATCTAAGGTTGTATGAACCACATAGTGTTAAATTTAGGATTAAAATCAAATAGATTCCCAAATCCAAGATTGTACCTGCAGCAGATTGGGAGAAATTACAGCAGATGGATGAAGCAATAAATATTTTAAGTATAGAAAAAGATTTTAAGGCAGCAGGACTAGTAAAGAAATGGATCTTTGTATTTTCTAAAATTAAAATTGTAAATGTGATCTATATGATGTAGTTAATATTTTCTCAAAAATAATCATATAGGGAGCACTTAAAAATAAAATACACTCATTTAAAATATACTAGTTTTAAACTTAAGTGCATTATTAAGCCTCATTCTCCAACAACAACAACGAAAGGAAAACCAAGTGATGTAATATTAAGTACCTGCCAAAGTTCTAAGGAAGAATGTGAAATGATGTATTAATTATATAGTGATGATTAATCATTCAGGCATTCTCGCTAATTCAAATTATGGTAAAGCTATTCAGATTAAAGTAGTAAAGTGTAATTATTCTAGAATCTCCCAACCTCTTTTTTCTTTTCCCTGTTAATATCTAAACATACACAGACAGATCTTCACTGACTTCAGGGTAATATACCTGCAGCTCAGATCCCCATAATGAACCAGCGGGGCTAGAATTCAGCTTGCCTCAGAAGAAGGAAAGAAGTAGGAAAAGAAACGCAGTGTGCTGTGGGAAAGAGGTCGGGTTACTTCTTAACATAATAACATCTCAAATGAGCCTACAATATCATGACTAAAATTAGAGTTCCACAATGGAACATTCTGTTAGCTTCTTTCCTTTTGACTAAGGCTCTTATCTTCCATAACTCTATGAATAAGTGAAGATGGTACATTGGTACATTGTACATTTTGTGATTCCTGTTCTGTTTTTTGTTTTGTTCTGTTTTGTTTTGTTGAGACAAGGTCTTGCTTTGTAGATCAGGCTGGTGCTGAACTCACTACGTAGGCCATGCTGGCCTCAAAATCACAGCAGTTCTTCTGCCTCAGCTTCTTGAATGCTGTGATCGTCGGCGTGCGCCACCATGCTCAGTTTATGTGATACTTGGGAATCAAACTCAGGACCTTAGTGCTTCCTAAGCAAGGGCTCTGACAGCTATGCTCTTCCTTCAAACTCATGTGATTCCTTTGTGTTACAAATGAAATATCCAAGGTTGGATAAATTACAAAGAAAAGATATTTATTTAACTCACAGTTTTAGAGAATGTAAATCCAAGGTCAAGGTCAGCTAGTCCTGTGGATTTGGCCTCTGGTGATAGGCCATAGCACATGACATCATGGTTGTACTGTGTCAGAGAGCAGGCAATCCCATCACAACACAGGAAGCTGGATATAGCCAGTCAGGAGTAGGTCCTTCTCATAACAAGTTACTGTCATGAGAACTCACTTCAAGAGACCAGCATTCCTTTTAGAGAACTGCACTCTCAGTGACCTGAGGACTCCCCAATACACCCCATCTCTTAAAATTCCTGTCACCTCTCACATCTCCACGCTGAGGACCAAGCTTTCAGCTTATGAACTGCTATTGAGAAGCAAACCACATCTGAACCATAGTGTATGTAGTGGGACTCAGTAATCTTCAAGTTCCCCTGAGTTGTATGTACCAATCTCGGGAACTTTCCTTCTTTGATCCTTGGAAGCATTTTAAGAGTTGACTCAGTTTCTGTCGGTACAGATACGCTGCATGCTGAGATGTATTTGATGTATTTTACAGTGGTGTCCATTGCTATTTACCACTTTCAAATACTCTTCCTACCTATAAAACCTAGCCAAGAAACAGATGCATGCAGAAGACATATCTCACCAAAATATAATGTCTAAAACATCTGAAGTCATCTCAGCCTTCTCTAAAAGCTGCTAAGACGCTATAACAATCAAGTATCAACATTACTTGCTGCTCTCCAACTAAGGGAGGCCTTCAGCACTGTCTTAATTACTTACTTATTGCTGTGACAAAATACCCAACATCCACGAATTAAAAGAAAAAAGATTTATTAGCTCACAGTTTCAGCAGGTCTCACACAGTCCATTCATGGGGCAGCCAGCAACTGTGAAGGTATATTGCTCATGGCATTGTAAACAGAAGCCGAGTGAGTGAGGAGCAAGCTGATGACTTGAGACTAAGACAGATGCTGGAGCTTTTTCCCCCAGGAAGAAGCTGTAACAATATTTCTTCTTCCTTCCTTTATTAGGTTCAAGTTGCTAGTTGGGCCTTCCACATCCAGGATGGGTGCCTCTCCCTCACTTCCCGACTCACAAGTCAGTAACAAACACCTGAAAGATCTGCCCTGGGCAACTGCAGATCCAACAAGTTGACACTCTCTCCAAGTCAAACCGCAAACATCTGTCCCTTCCAACCAGGCCTTACTTCGCACCCAGTAACACACAGGTTCACAGTTATCCCATCACATCAAAACACATGAGGCCTGTGGGGGACACTCCAGATCCAAGCCGTAGCAAAGACCTTCCTTACACAACTTAATATGAACACCTCTGATAACAGACAACTTACTGTAAAACAAGCCTGAATGAGGCATTCTCACTCCTCACAGCCATTGGAATTAACTACATAGAAAGCATTTAACATGCCCAGGCCCCATTTCAACAGTTTTATGAGCAAGACATGTTGCATGTGAAAATATTTTGTAAACTGTAACTTATCATAAAAACATAAAGATAGGTATTAGTAATTTTGAAATATCCATCCATGAGTATAACCTCTTTTTTTTTTTTTTGGTTCTAACATACAACTTGTTTGCTGTCTTTTTCAGTGATAGGTCAAATTTGTGTAACTGCAAATTTGTTTATTTTATGGTTAATAAATGAGTAATGATTGAGGCTGCAGTAGATTCAAAACAATGGACTGTATGTTTATTATTCTTTTATCTACTTTAGTCCAAATCAGAAGATGTCTTTGTGCCTGGGTTGCTCTGTTGATGCTCCGGTTTGGCTTCTTTTGTTTTCTTATTAACGCAGCATTGGTTATTTCAATACATGATGGTCAAGTTGTTCCTTTTCTTAACCTACATATATTTTAAATTCTTACATTTGCTGTGTGTGTGTGTGTGTGTGTGTGTGTGTGTGTGTGTGTGTGTGTGTTTAATTATTTAAAACACTATTATGTCTGGCTACTATAAAAGCTCAAGGAGATCAGTTGTAAATACAAATGTTTTGAACGTTTGTATAGATTTGGCAACTCCTGAGCAAAGTGGCATATAGGATAGCTGAGTGGTTGGTATTCATTTGTCTAATTTCAAATCTAGTTCTTGAAGAACTAGGATACCTTGGTTTTGAACTGTAAACGCATAGTCAAGCCTGGTACAGGATGACAGAGCGAGTTTGCATCTTGGGATTAGCCCATTGGGTCTTCCTGGTGACTGTCCCTTTCCAGTCTGGAGGACTAAGCATCTTAACTAGGGAGAGCTCTTTTCAGTCTGGCAGGCATCCCTACTTCAGCAGTTTCTCTGCTTCAGCAAAAACGCATGGAGAATCATTCCATTCTCTGTGTGGACGACTTTTTAAGCCCAGACAGAATTGGCAGTAGCTATTTTTAGGCTAAGAAGCAATCAGACATTCTGGAGAATGATGATATAATAAAATATGGCTGGGCAGCAGCCCTGTGTCGTATGGCACATCTTTTTGAAAGGCAGGACAAAGGAATTTTTATATTGATGATAAATATTTCTACTTTTCCTCCGGCATAGGTCACTTAACTAACACATTGATTTGAATGTTTACATTTCTTAGACCAAATAAAGACATCGACTTGGAGTGGCCTGAAAGGCTGTTCCTAATAACACTGTCATGTTCCCTTTTTAAAATCTTTGTATTATTACTAGAAATGGAAGTGGAAGCTTCTAGAGCTGGTGGTGTCTAAAAATGTGCCCAAAGCCATTATACCGGAGCTCAGAAAGCTCTTTAAGAAGTTGTGTGGCCTATCTTTACTTGTCCTCTGCTTCCAAATTTTAAAAATTCTTTATTATTTAGCTACATTAAGGCCTTAGATATTTAAGTTCAGATTTTCATTAGTGTTCTATAATACATGGTTAAATATCTGTTTAAAATAAAAGCCAGGCATGGTAAAACATGCATGTAATCCCAGCATATGGGAAGGAGGCTGAGGCAGGAGAAAAGCAAATTCAAGTCCAGCCTAAGCAACTTAGTGACTTTGTGAGCTTTTGTCCTAAATTAAATTTTTTTAAAGGGCAAGAGATCTAGGGATGTAGCTCCATGATAAGGCTCAGGGCTCAATCTCCAGTACAACCACACACATAAGAAAGTAAACTATGCCAGGTCCATCCAAACTGTGACCGGACTCTATCATATGCCTGCTGTACAGACCCTCATATGACTATTCTGCATACCAGTGCTTCTTGACAGGAGCCTTAGCTCTCTCACTTATTTAGTTACTGAGCTCCAGTTTCTCCCAGAATAAATGTGTAGTAAAACATGAATTTAAAGCTATTTAAAGAACAACAACAGAACCTGAGAAATTTCAGTCTCAGGTATCAAAATATATTAAGAAGTTAAAACAATCAAGACCGTATAGCACTGGCACAAGAAATGCAAAGGAGACTATCCAATGATATGTATGTATACATGTGGTCATCTGATTTGTGACACAGGTGCCCTTGTAATGAAATGAAGATAAGTGGGCTTCTATAAAAATGATGATAAGTAAATTATACCTATGTGAAGAAAATATGGCTTGACCTTACCACCCCCCCAATACACAGAAATCAATCCAGATGGGTTAGCAGTGGCAATATGAAATTAAATAATAAACTGAAGAAAAAGACATAGATAACTACTGTCATGAATTTAAACTAAGCAAAGATTTCTTAAGTTCCACATGAGATATAACCATAAAAATAAATAATGTGTATCAAAAGACATCAAGGAAGGCCTAAAATGATAAACCACAAAGGAAGAAAATAATATTTGTAGAACATACATCCAATAATGATTCCTATAAGATTATATTCTCACAAATCAGTAATCCAGACAATTTTTGAAAATGGGGAGAAACACTTGGATACATAAGGTTCAAAAGGAAATTTTCAACTGGCCAACGAGTATATGAAGAATTGCCCAGTTACCTTGATCCTCAGGGAAATGTAAATTAAACCACAAAGTAATGGCACACAAATTCCAATGAGTAGTTGTGAGAAAAGAGACGGGCAATGGCCAGAGGTGGCAGATATCTACCGCAACTAGAACTCTGCATTTCCTACTGGTGAGAATGCGAAGTCATGAAATCTTCCTTGACGTCTATGACATTTTCTTCCAAACCTGGAACCCTGTATCCATTAAGGAGTCATGTCCTTTCGGTCCATGTAACTTTTCATCTGCTTTCTATATCTTTGGATTTACTGATGGGTCGGAGTTATTTGAGCACATAGCCCCGCTCGTAGCTCCATAATAAAAGTATATCCATGTTCACCAGAAGACCTTCTAGAATGTTCATGGCAGCAACATTTGTAACAGCCAAAACCCAGAAAACACCTAAATATTAAAATGAATAAATTATGGCATATTGACCTCATAAAATATTGTACAGCAATGAAAATGTGTGATCAAAAACTACCCCAGTAATGTGCACCTTTGAGAAACATGCCACACTGGGTATTTGTTAGCATAGAAAAGTCAGCGGGGCTCATTCTCTGCTATGAGATGTCTGCCTACAGCATAGTTACTCTTGGGAGGAGGAGGCATTTAAAGACATGTATAGCAAGGACTTCTGTGGTGCTAATAAAGTCCTAGACCTAGGTGTGATTACACAAATGTGTTCAGTTTGTAAGCATTTATCAGGCTGTAATTTATGATGCACTTATCCTTTGTATACAGTCATACCTTAATTATTCCAAAGTTAATAAAATGACCAAGATGTGGCTGTTGCCTGGAATGGAAGCCACAGTCATTCTTAATACTCAAGGTAGCCTGAGGTGTGACATTGAGTTTCACATGCTTAGACCTCTTGTGAAACAGTACATTTTCCTGTTGTCGCTTTTGCTTTTCTGTAAAAGTTAATATTTAAGATGAGGTTCAGTTGAGTGTCCAAGGTACATTTTGAGGTGTTTCACAGATAAAATATTTTAATAGACAAAAATATAAGAAATTACAATTTTAATTTTTTTCAAAATTTATTTGAGGTTAGCTTATCTGAAAAGAGTTCAAATTGTTAGAAGTATTACTTGAATAGAACATCATTAATAAAAATACTTTTAGTGGATGAGTAAGTTAAAAGCCCGTAAAAGGAACTTTGTATCTGCAGGAGTATAGAGCAAGCACTACAGATTTGCCGTGTGCCAGCTTTCTGCTCCTCCCAGGAGGTTCTAATCAAGGCTTACACTCATTGAAATGCAGGGCTCGAAACGGGAAAACTGATTAACAAATAAAAAATCCAGAGTGTTTCCCATGCAAACCGTCATCAGCGTATCTCAAGTAATTATGTAGCCCATAAATCAACACAGCATGCAGGGATTTCACTCGTGGTGTAAATATCTTAATGACTGAGATGTCTTTAACCATGAATAATTTATATCTGCATGATCCACTTTTTTCAGCCAGGCTTCACTTCAGCAGGATAAACTAATCATCTATCTAGGGATGGACTCTTGATTATGTCTTCCTGATTTTTCTTCTGTTTATTTTTCTCGTTCTGACACACTCAATTTTTTTTCTTACGCTGTCTTAAACAAAAATGTCCCATTTACCCATCCTGTCTGCTTATTTTTATTTTTCCCACGCATCACATTAGGCATCTTGGAATAAGGCCAAACTTCTGCAATCCTGCTTTTCAGGATTGGAATTGGGTGGCAGCTAGGGAAATCAGCTTAATCCACAGGATAGTGCAGGCTTCTTAATGCTATTGTGGAGAAGTATTTGTTATGGAAAGCAATTGCGCCCCCCGCCCCCACCCCTGCAAAAAAATAAAAAGAGCCTGGTGATCAATTAAATGTTGACATTTGTAAATCCCTTCCTGTGATGCAGAAAGTCATGGCCTCATGGGTCATAGTGAAGAGTTTTACTTGTTAAAATACTTTTATTTTTTCCAAGAGACTATTCTAATGAACTGAGAAGTGTTCAGATCAAATTCTATGTCATATAACAAATTCATCCCAATCATACCAACTCATCTTGCTCAAATGTCATTGCCAATCCCTTGATAATTGCTATAGATATTTGGTAATAATAATTGCCTTTCAGCTGTCTTTGTGGACAAGGGAGGACCAGCCATTTTCTGTAAATCTTGTGACACTTCGGACATGCTTAAGTAATTTTCCTAAAAACCTGGAGATCATGTCCTAGTAGAAAAACCAATATTTTATAAATATTTTGACTATGCTATATTAAATAATTCAGTAGCCAGGGAATTGGGAGCAAGGAAAGAGGATTATAAACATTATGGGTCTTGCAGTTAAATGGGAAAAAAACAATAATTAGAAAGTTCCTAAGGTTCAGTGGAACATAGCTTTATAGTAGAATCCCATCCTAATCCTCTCCTACTTTCTTTGCATGGGATCTCAACAGGTTACTAGAAGAAAGGCATAATAAATTTTCATCTTTGAATCCCCATGCTTTCTGGTATGCCTGACATATAATTGGTATTCAATAAATGTGTTTTTTAAATTCATGTCATTGCATGAATGACAATTCAGGCTGTACTATTAGAAAGCCCATTTCTGTGAAGTTGCAGGCCGGGTCGCCTTACATCCTGGCAAGAATCTATATAGGCTTCTTCTGACTTCCCATAGGGCCTGATGGTGCCACAGACTCATGCCAAAAGCATATAGATTTGGTCCTACTCACCTGTATGACATGCCCCAGCTGACATTCTTAAATTGTCTAACATTGGGCTGCTGTTAGAAGCCTAAGGGAAAGGAAGCATTAGCATCTGGGAAGGTTTCCCAGGAAGACTTCCACTGTCTACCCTGGGATCTGTCTTTAAGGCTAACGAACATGTCAACTTGTTCTGCTCCAGAGACACAACTCCAGCTAGATTTTTTTTTTCCTATGTGCTTCATCCTTGATCAGCAAACAGGTTGGAATGACCTCTGCATCACACCTAAGCATATGTTGAGAATATTAGCCATTAAATCATTTAGTACCTTCTATGTATAAAACTCTGTGGGAGAAATATCTTTTAAACTTCTTTAACAGGAGGCTTTTTCTGCTGCCGTCAGACTAGTGGATTTATTCCTTTCCAAAGATAAGAACTACGCTATTGATCGTGTCTCCTGTAGTGTCCTGCTTACCAGACGTTCAGTCATTTTAAATTTGCATAACACACAATTAAATGTTATAAATGAACAATTCAGTAGCCATACAGTTCACAATATTGTGCAGACATCACCTCTATTTTCAAAACATGTTCATCATCCCCAAAATGGAACCCTGTATCTGTTAAGGGGCCATGTCCTTTCTGTCCATGTAACTTTTCATCTGCTTTCTCTATCTTTGGATTTACTGATGGGTCAGAGTTATTTGTGCAGTTCATCAAAGCATCTGTGTATTCACTCTGTGGATAAGACATCTAGGGACTTTTCTTCTCCCTGATTATTTGCTTATATTACGTATTTTGTTTAGAGCAAGCAGGCTGAAGACATCTGCAGAACCTTGAGCACAGGTGCATAGAAATGAGAACACGTGCCTCCCTCTAACTGCCAGCGTCTCTTGCCGCCTCATATGCTGCTCTGCATGGACTTGGGTCCTCCCACTTCCGGATAGGTTTGACTAATGGAAATTGTGGCTGGCGGTCAGGGAGAGGGAGGACAAGAGTGCAAACTGCAGTTTGTTTACATACCCTGACTTTTCTCCCATGGATTCACTGAGATTGGCTGTAGTCCTTGACTGAAGGTTCTGACTAATGCCAATAGCCCTCACCACCTAATCCACTGTATTGCTAGTCTTTGTCCCTTAAGGCTTAATTGGGAAAGGTACCCTATTCTGCCTGGCCTCAGAATACTGTACTATTCCTTGGGGTTTCCCTATAATTTTTCCATATCTAAGTAGCTCCTTTATTTAATGTTCTTCAAACTACCTTCACGCAAGCCTGTCATGGGCTTCTCGCAGGCACCCTCACTTAAATATGCACGCTCCACTCCATGATTCTGCTCAGCTATGGTCAGCGTGGTTTTTCCCAAGTCTTCTGTGATGATCGGGCCTAGGAGCGTCTCCTCCTCGCAGGCTATGCCAGCTCCTGGGCTCCCAGTGTATTCACATTTCTTCATGTTCTTAGGGGGCAGGACTTTCATGCCAACCTCCAAGAGACACCATCTTTTTTAAGAGCTCATGATCCTGAAAGTGGCATAATTCCTGAAGGTATTAATATTTGCTGTTTCTGGGACTTTTAGTGTCCACTTATACTAAGGGAAATGACTAATGAGCCGAAGCTCCATCTGAAAGGTGGGGCTGCTTGCCTCCCAAGGGTTGCGCACTCATTTCTCAATTATTAGATAAATTCCAATAGTTTCAACCTAATATTTTAAAGCATTGGATGAGATTTTTTGTTCAGACATTAGAAATATCCCTACTCCTTACCAGTATCATCAATGTATGCACAGCATAGCATCCTAATATAAAAGCAGACAGTGAAAGGTTTTAAGCACAAGATTAACGTGATCCCAAATACATTAAGAACTATAGCAACCAAAGAATATGGTTTTAATTTTTTACATGTACTGTCATTAAAAGAGCCTTGAATAGCTTAAAGGGGTTTTCATTCTTTAACTCCTTCCATCAGCAAATACCAGTGAGTACCTATTAATTACATAGCTGCTGTTTAGACACTGGAGAGCTGCACTCATGAGCAAAACACGCAAAATCCATGCTGCTTGGAGCTTACATTTTAAATCAAGTAATAACAACAATTTAAAAATTAATTGTTGATTTGTGTGTGTTACAAATGCTGCAAAGAAAAAATACAGGGTTCTGTTGAAGTTCATAATAGGTTGAAATGGTCTGCCGATTAGGGCAGGCGCTCTTGAGAACATGACATTTGAGCCAAGCGCTCATACGGAAGCAGGTGAAGGAGGAGGCAGGGAAGGGAGAGAACATTCCAGGTAGGAAAATCAGCATAAAAGAGGGAGCTGGGGCAGGAAAACGAACACGATGCACATGATGCATGGAGATCTGAAAGACTATGGAGCTGGAGCAGAGAGAATTATTATTATTATTATTATTATTATTATTATTATTATTATTATTAGGGCCTTTTACCCTGTTACCAGGACAGCAATTGAAATGTCTTAGGCATGAGATTAACATACAAGATCACTTTTTTTTTTGAGATAGTCACTTTTCGGGAAAATTGCTTTGGATTTGGGAAGATGGAAGGCACAAAGGATCTGGAGATAAAAGCTGATAGTGGACTAAGCAGTGGTCATAGATAAAAAGAAAAACTGGAATTGAAAGCTGTTTAAGAACTAGAATCAAAAGAAATTTGTAAGGCCAAGGAAGAAGATGGAGTTGGTGACGGCTTCTAGGTCTCTGGTTTATGTAATACATTATGCTCTCAGGCGTTAATAGGAGAAGAAAATCAGTAGGAGACTCAGTGAGATGGGGAGAACCTGCCCTTCCGGTGTGAACATATGCCTGCCTGTGCCTATGAGGGGAAGAATTATTAAATTGCAAGGGGAACTTTGAAGGTGTGTACTGGGTACATAAATTTAATAGTGGTCATGTGAAGTGAAACACTGGGCTACTGAAGAGAAAAAGCAGATGGGGCGTGTGTTCAATAAGCTGTTACCAAGTATTTCCAATCATTTTTTACAGAAGATAAGCACCTCTTTGTCCTCACTGTTTTTCTGCAAAATTTAAGGATTATGGTGTAATCCTATCAGGGTGTTCAAGTTCCTTCCTGGAAATTCCCAAATGTGAAATTTTTTTTATTCCACGATTGCTATACATATGTAATGTGAGCGGGGGGGGGGGGGGGAGTGTAAACAATCCCTCAAATGAGGCTTTTAGAGGATGCTGTCAAGGCCGTCAAAACTTTATACTGTGTATCTTATAAAGCTGATTAGTCTTTTTCAATTTGCTCTGGCCAAGTGTCTCATACTTACTGTATTAGTTTGGGTTCTTTAAAAAGGCAGAATTTACAGATATTATAACAAAAAGGATCTATTAGGAAGGCTTGCAAACCTGAGGAAAGAGATACTCCGAGATGGCTGATCAGCCGTGAAGCAGATCTCCCGTCCCGGACTGCAGGAGAGCCGGTGAGGTGAGAGTCTGCTGCAGATGTCAGTTGTTCGAGAAACAATGGCGAAGCCTGGAGCCTGAAGATCAGTCACTGAAGAGCAGCGATGGGCAGACAGGCGCAAGTCTAGACTGGAACGAATCTGTGATGACGATCTGTGGTGGGTAGCAAGTGGGTGTCCGTAGACAATTGCAAAGGCGGAGCTTTCTGAAGTTGTCTATTTTAAATTTTAAACACTTGTTAACTGCTTTTTCCCATTTCTTCCCAAGTGGAAATGTTATACTTGTTATTCTTTCAAAGCCTTAATAGAAAAGGTACTACTCAGAGATAGAATTGTATTTTAGTTTTTGGTCACCAGGGCATGCCAGAATAGCTGTGGCTCCCTACCTTCTCAGGTAATGGTGGCAAAGGGTCTGATTTCTTTTCCTCAGTTCAACCTTTTTTTCCCCCTTTGACAGTACTGGGGATTTTATCCAGGCCCTTGTCACTGAGTTACATCCCCAGATCTTCGCTATTTCAACATTTTGTGTATTAATCATTTACTCATTGGGGCTAGGTTTCGTAAAGTTGCCTGGCTGGGTTCAGACTTCTAGTTTCCCGCCTCAGCCTCCTAGAATTAGAAAGACTCTGCCCTAAAATGAAAAGGAGCAGATACAGATTCTAATGTTCCCTTCACCTCTTTTTCGTCCTTAGTTATTCCAATATTACCAATTATTTAGGAAACATCATATACGAGAATCCTTAGCATCGTGATACGTATGTGGTTGCCATGGATATTCTCGGCCTTACCTTATTTAAGAGATACGTTGTTTCATCGCAGACTGAAGATGGCTCACATGGGCCATTCATCTTCATGGATCAGTGCAAACCGCCTTTGTTTTAGCCACAGATAAACACATTTCCCAGTTCACGATCTCTGAATGTTGCCTTGGTGATGAAGATGTAGTTGGGGAACAACAAAATTGATTAACGAAGTCTCAAACAACAAAGCAGTAGAAAATCAAAAAATATACAGAGAAGGACAACAATAGGCAGTCTTAAAAATGAAATAACTCAAGTGTTTGAGGTCATAATTTCTCAATAATTTTCCATACATACTTGGCACTTTCAAACTCTAAGAGTCTTCTCCTTTGTTCATAGATTCATTCAGTTATTAGTTACATATTTCCCATGTGCTAATCGTTATGCCAGGCACCAAGAATGCTGCAGTTGAAAAGATATGGTCTCTGTCTTCAAAACAAGCTTATTATCTGACAAAGGACAAAGCATGCAAACTGACCATTTTTAAAAAATGGTGAGATGAGGGCATCAGCACAAAGAGAAGAGCAGGCTGTAGCAACATACCTAGAACATGTACCAATCCACGAGTTGGAGAGGCTTCCTATAGGAGTCCGTGTTTGTAAGGAATCCTCAAAGATCAGTTGGAGGCAAAAGCGCACAGAATAGTCAAGCCACCTATGTAAAGTTACTTCTGGGAGAGTTGATCTTGAGAATGAGAAAGACCCAGATGACTTACAAATTCCCTCTTTGTTTATTGATTCCTGTTTGACAAATTAGAAACAGCCTCCAAACACCAAACACCCATCCAGCCTTCCCTCCATTTATCCATTCGTTACCCAACATTTATCTATTCATTCTTCTCTTTACTATTCCTTTTCTTCAATCCATCCTTCCCATATCAGGCTCCACTTCTTTCCCCCCTGCATTTAATTATATTGGTTTAATTATTTAAAGCATTTCTTGAGAGATCTGGAATGTGTCAGGCACTCTTCCAATCAGTATGAAGGGCAAAAAGATGCATCAGATATTAGCACACCTGGCGTGAAGCTTAAGTTCTGATTTAAGAGATTGATAGGTGCACACAGTACTGTGGTGCAAGCTGGATGGATTAGATCCCTAGGTGATGCCCACAGGTACCGCCAGCTATAGGGATACTATGTGGAAGAAAACCTAAGTCTTAGTGATAAAATTAACAGGCTGACTCCAGACTAAACATTCTCTTTTTCTTTTGCCTCTTCCTTATTTGTTTTTGAAATTTGTTCTTTGACAGATTCTGTGGCAACAGCATCCGGGCCACTACTAGTTGAAGTTGCCAAAACTCCCGGTGCCAGCCTTGGGGTTGTCCTAAGTACCTCGATGTGCTGCAACAAACAGGTCATTGTCATAGACAAAATCAAATCTGCAAGTATTGCAGACAGGTGAGTGTCATGAAATGTGCCTACTTTTCACATTTGTACGTGTGTTTGAAAAAATACTCTTTTACAAAGAGTTAGATATACATGCACCTATTTAATACATACACATGCATACACACAGAGAGAAAAACAACTTTGCCATTTTATACAGGTTTTAGGTGAGAAAACAGTGTTATAGGGTTTAAGAGTTTACCTATGATACTTGCCATTTCGATGTAATCTAACCACATCCAGATGTTTGGTATGGCCTTTAACAATAGAAAAAGAAAGAAAAAAAAAAAAGTCAGGCAACCAAGGAAGTGTTCTTACTGTGTGCTAGGATAATTGCCTCTTCTTGTAAGCTGCACTGTTTTTAATATATTAAGTCCCATGCAGTGAACTCGCAGGGTTTCCTCAATTGTTAACAATTAAGTCCCAGTACCATAAAATGTTATTTCTTTTTTCTTAAATAAATTAATAGTATATTTAAAATGATACAGTCTTGAAAGACAGATCAGATCTTATTGTAGCAAGTTAATCTTAAGATCTCATAACCTTCAAATGTCCCTTAAAACATCATTCATTCTACTGTCACAATAAAAATTAAATTTATTTTTCTCAATTAATATCATAGAATTGTAAGGTAAAGGAGTTGTGGGGAACAGAATGCCTTCTCACCTAATAATAAATAGCTCCAGGTGAGAAAATCCTCATCTCCCATAGCTGCAGCGCTCCAAGTAAATGCACACTGAGTAATATTTTTAGATGGGAAGGCCGACTTGAAATGCTTCTGTCTTGACTGGTGACTTCCAGAAGTGCTCAGACAGCCAGTACTCCCTGTGCGTGCCCAGCCCACTTTTCTCCCTGCCCTCCCCCCACCTGGACATCATCTGTCTGTGGTGCTAGGACCTGCGGCAGCCCCAGTCGCGGTCAGTCTACAGCTCCGCTGTGGTCCTGCCCTCCATGCAGTCATTGCGCAGTGGCGGCCACTGACCCAGGGTATCTCCAGCTCCATGGTGTAGGATGCTTTAATTCTCTCCCTCTGTTTCTTCCCGTTCCGCAGGGGGTAACCCGTTTAAGGAGCTGTCCACTTGACTGGTACGTCGGGGTGCTGACTGCTGTGTTTGCTTTTCTCAACTCATCCAGTAGCCAGTCTCTTGAGTTCAGCAAGATGTAGCAGCTAGCCCCACCCCCGGCTTTCCTTTTGACTCACCATGCAGGCCTGGTTTTATTACTCACTCAACTCCTGCATAATTTTCATTGCCGTCAAGAGCTTTTATACTAATAAATGTTTAACTCTTGAATAACAAAATACTGCACAAAAATAAAGAAGTAGTAACTTAGGAGCCTATGTGAAAGGATTCTGAGGAAACAGTAACTGAATCTTCCCATATTATTTCATTGCCACATAAAAAAGTGCCCATTCTAACCTGTGAATTGTGTCTTCAGGGCCTGAATATTTACCAAATCGTATTTACAGATAAAAAATCCTAGGAAGTAAAAAACAAACAAACAAACAAAACACACACACACACACACACACACACCCCTTAAAAATCACAAGGGGCAATTTGTTCATTTCCCTCTTGCTCACTTCTCAACAGTCAGTTCCACAACTACTATTAATAAAATAGTATTTTTTTAAAGACAAGAAAAAACACTTACGTGCATAACCAGGGTGCCTAAAATTTGACAGATGTTGTATAATATATTACTTAAACGTTTTCTTTATCTTTTAAGTAAATGAAAACTGTGTGAAATTCTATGAGGGACACGCAAGTCATATTCCTAGGAGGAGGGCCCTGCCGCATACTGAGTGTTTCTCCTTCCGCAGGTGCGGTGCACTGCATGTGGGGGATCACATCCTCTCCATCGATGGCACCAGCATGGAGTACTGTACGCTAGCAGAAGCAACCCAGTTTTTGGCCAACACCACCGACCAAGTCAAGCTTGAGATTCTTCCCCATCATCAGACCCGCCTGGCCCTGAAGGGACCTGACCATGGTGAGAAAAATCTCTCTGCGTGAATCTTTTCATCTTGTGTTTGCATTTGCTGCTTTTTTCCCAAAGAGTTAGAAAGCAAACACACACTGAGTTCAATTCTGCCTTTATCATTCGCTTCAAAACAACAGCTTTATCATCCAAATCCCTCTTTCCAAGCCACACATAATTTATGGGAAATTCCAAAATGGAAGGGAGAATTACATTTTGAATAGAATTTTCAGACTAGTACTGTTTTCGTTTTTTTTTTTTTTTTTTTTTTGAAAAATTTAGTGCAAATTGAGTGAGAGAAGTGTAAAAACTTGACTTCCTGATACTCATATTGAATTCCAGGCCATTTGAAAGGTAAATGGTAAAAATCAAAAGAAATGGTAAAACTTACATTTTTTAACAAAGTTGATATTAATAGCAGACCCTTCAAATACGTTTTGAGAGAGGTAGAATTGTACGAAGGCTCTGTTTCACATATTAGCCAGAGTGGTTGTTTCTTAGGATGAAAAACCACCATTCTGACCAAATGGCAATCCAGAATATTTGACTCTACCCAATCAGTTGAAGGAATTCACATTTTGATTGCCTTCAAATTAATAGATATATCTGCTGAGTATTTGTACGCCATCCATCTAGGCATGTTTCAACTAAATCTGACACAAGAAATGGAGCGTTGCAAGCAGATCACATGAACTCAGCTCTCCAGTGGAGTCTTTATTGCAGTCTTTTTCCCTCCTGTTCCTTCAGCCAAATAAGAATGCTGTGCTTACTTATTCCTAGAAACAGGAAGCCTCCCAGTGTTGACATGTGCAGCAGCCTAAAAGTGGAAAATGCAGTTGTGTATGTTTGGAGAGAACATAATATTCTGCAGAATAAGTTTGTGTATAACCAGGTCATTTGTGTTTCTCACTCCCTGGTATGAACTGCACTTCTCTGCAGTTAGGGGAAAAAAAGAAAGAAAGAAAAAAAAAGGGGGAGGCCAGATAATTTTCATACTGAATGAGTCAGCTGGATGCAACCTTTTTAATTAAATGGAGCTTAGACAGCCCTGGAGCTAATGAAAATCTCTAGTACAACATTACCCTTATCGGATTTTAATTTTACACATTGGAGTAGAGAAATGATGCCACATAGGCAGGTTAGGAAAAGAAAAATCAGCACGATTTGAATAGGGATGCTAAGGAGCTAAGGGAAGGCATAGTTCACAGGGCGGTGCCCTGCCTACCACAGGCCCAATGGCCTTTCCCACACACTGGCTGAGAAGGAAGAATCCTGAGTTTTTTGTATTAGTCTGAAGTTACATTTGGATCAGACTCTTCACATGTAAGATCAGGGTTCTAGTAAAACCTGCTTCACAGGAAGGCTGTGAACATTCTGTAAGATAGCCCATGAGAAAGCACTGAGCACAGTGCCTGGTGTATACTAAGGACTCAGTGGGAGTAGGCGGCCATTATTGTATAATTAAATAAGGCGATGCCTGTTAGTGTTCTTTACAAAATGAAAAAATGTGCCCAAAATGTATCATCTTATTCTTAAACTCCAAAAATACTTACCTAATATATAAATGGCATATATGCCACTATAAAATCCAGAAGACTTGGAATGTACCTTATTCAAAATAGGCAGTAACTCTCTGTTCTGTCCTGTAGACAGACTGTTGAAGACTTTATGCACTCACTATACATCACATGCAATTTTGTGTATCATCTTATATAATTTTGTCTATTAATTATTTTATATGTATGACAATCCACAAAGTAAAATTTATCACCTATATTTTTAACCTGCTTACAGTTGGCTCAGAGTTGGGTAAACAGTAAGTGTTCAATAATGTCTTCATTCCTGGTTTATGAATTTGGCTTGATAGTCTTAATAACTGCTTACTGATTTCAAAGCACTCAATAAAAAGTAGAAAAAAAGGTGGCTGTCAAATTCTGAAGATGATTCGTTGCATCCTGACTTACTGTAAATAAAGCACAATCTTTGTTAAGCGTAGAGTAGGGCAGCTGTGAGTGTAGACTCCTCAGACACAGCAGTGACTGCCTCTTGCTATCAACGTAATCTTGTATATCCCCAAAGTGGAGTGAGGATGGGAAAGGGAATCTGTGGAGGATTTGCACGTCGCGTTCTTTTATTTCAAGGAAAACGCTGCCGCAGTATAGACGTGTCCACTCTGGTTGATGTTCTTGTTCATTCATGCACTTGCTTAATGATTCAGTCCTTCACCAGTTACTATATTCCAGGCAGTGTTCTGGATGCTGGGATTTATGTAGTGAGCAGGACAGGCAGAGTAGATACGTGTTATTACGAAATTTACATTCTAGTATAAAAGACAAATATTATAAATAAATTATATAGGTAGGGCCATTCCAGACAGCAGTAAGTGATATGACGGTTATAAAAGAGCAGTGTTATCCATGACAGAGGCAGCTACTTCATCCAGGAGGTCAGCAGCAGCTTTTCTGAGGAGGCGGCATCTGAGCTGCTACCTGAATGATGAAAATAAGCCAGCTAGGTAAACAATTCGAGGTAGAGTTCCAAGTGCAAATGCCCTGAGGCACAAAGGATGTTTGTGGCTGGTTCTAAAGCCAAGCAGAAGACCCAATGTGGTGAGTCATGAACGCTAAGTAGGGTGACGTAGATGGACGTATTTGATATTGCTTGTAATGGGAAGCAAGTGAAACAAGTGTGACATGAAATAACTTGGTATTTAAAAGGTCAGCCTAGCTATGGTGTGGATACTGCGAAGCCCACGTGCAGGACAGAATCGGGGTGCCTTGTCCACAGCTGTTACAGTGGTCTTGTGAACTAGAATAGTGGAAACGGACAGAGAACCCAAACAGCTGGGGTAGAAGGAAAGGGCCGGATGATTTAGAACTCTAAAATTATGGTGGCTGTTGAAGTGCTCTGCAAATTTCTGGCCAATCCTCTAAACCCTAAGTGTCCATCCAGTACATGAAATTCATCGAGTTAGAGACACATCTGTTTCCTCTAAAAGATTCTTTAGCATTAACAAGTAGGTAGACCAGTATGCAGAATCAACGTTATTACTCGCAGCTCCTTTGTTACTATTCTGCAGAGCAGCACTAGGCTGGCACAGCCTCTGCGCGTAGCTCTCACGGCATTCCTGCAGAGTGGGTGAGTTCTTGATCTTCAGCTGACATATGAGGACACAGGCTGAGAAGCTGAGAAACTGGTGAAGCTCACGTACAGAGAAAGGACTGAAGGCAGAAGGGCAACCCCGACCTGCCTCACGTGGCAGGGGTGTGCCCCTGCAGGGGCTTCCATTGCATGTGCCGACTCAGGAAGGGTGAGGAGAGCCAGCGGGCCTGGCCCGTGGACGGTCTAACGTGAGCTTCTGCCTGAGTGGCCTGGCTCGTACCACACACGGAGCATCTGACTCTGGGTGAAAGATGACTCACAAATAGTTCATATAAAGACACCTAGTGTGACAATTATGACAGCAAAAGGAGATAAAAGTTCCTGGTTATTTTCAACTCTTTCCGATTGTTTAGTGGAAAACCCTCTATCAGACATAAGAGCAAACATATTACTCATTTCAGAACATTGGTTAGAAAAACCAAATCTTACCACTGAAACTGCAGTGGAAACGTGATAAACTTTTTATTTTAATAAAGGGGACATCCAAGCTTTGAAATAACCCTCATTAAGTTTTATTTAACTTTTGTGGTAACTTAAGGAAATAGAGGGCAAGTGAAGAAATTTAAGACTCTTCTCCTTATTAATCAGGTTACAAATAAGATCCTGATACTGATAGATGATTGGACTAGTTTATTGTTGGGGAAATCAAGTTCGAGTGATGAATACAAGTATAATTAAAATGTCGCAGCGATACATTGTAACGTGTGACGAGGCAGCCGCGGGAATCATGAATCTGTGTGATTTCCTGTCCCATCTTTTCTTTTTCTCTAAGTAAGTGCTACTAACTGGCCAAGATTTGCAAATCTTTGATTACTAATTGTGTGCCATAGATTATGAGGCTGACTTTTAAATTTAAAAAAAATGTTTTTAATCTCTGCTGTGAAGCACAGGGGTAGATTGGAAATTGATTCAGTACTCATCTGAAAATGAGAAGAAATGGATTGGGGAAAGCACGCAGTATTTTTGGGAAAAGAGTTTCATATCTGTTGTTAGTCGTCTTGCTGCTGACCGCTGAGAAAAGGGCGATGCCAAGTAGAGTATTTTTTTCAAGCAGATTTCATTTTTGGTTTCCTCCTTTTTTAATTTGTGTAATTCAGTTACTTTTTCCTCTTTTTTTGGTTGTTTGTTTGTTTTTCTTATTTCTCATCATCACATCATATGGGCAGTGAAAATTCAGAGGAGCGACAGGCAACTTCCCTGGGATTCCTGGGCCAGCAACCAGTGCAGCCTGCACACCAGCCACCACTATAACCACCACCCTGACCATTGCAGCGCGCCCGCCCTGACAGTCCCGAAAGCGCCTCCTCCAAACAGCCCTCGTAATGTTCCCGCCTTTCTCCTCATGTTCTTTCCTTTATGTTTGATTATTCTCCTTGCCTATTCCTCTATTTCAGTACATCTTTGACTTCATGGGTGTTGTGGTCTTTTTCTTCCCTTTCTTTTCTTTCTTTTTCTTTTTCTTTTTTCTTTTTTGGTAATAGTATGTCGTTTCCAAAATCTAAGTCATTTTCATTGGCAAGCCTTTGTCATTAAGAGAGGATATAAATATTACGAATGCTTACATGTGGTTCAGGAAGCCACAATATAAAATACGGTACAGAGTGCAGTCTTCTCAGATCTTGGTGTATGTGAAATCACTTACGAGCTGTGTGCCAGAAAATGCGAAAATGAGATTATGCATTAGAAGCACTGAGTTGTTTATGAAGAAAAATGTTTGTTTTAATGTTGGAGGGTTTTTTTTTTTTCTTTGTCTAAAACAAAATCCAAAGAGTTTCTTTGTTGCTCAGAGTACTCCTCAGCAGCTAAAAGCTCTCGTACTTCTGGGATTCTAAAGCACTGCCCCACTTCTGAGGCGGGGTGCTGTCTGGCAGGAATAGCTACTCCCTGTGCTGTGCGTCATGTGTGTCTTTGTGGGTTGGTACTGCTTGGCCAGCCCAGCAGCACGTGCCGAACCGAGAATGCTCTGTGCCAAGTCTGCCCTCTCTTACAGCAGCTGTGGTGTCCGCCTCCTTCTCCCCTACCTCCATGAGTGCATACAGCCTGAGTTCCCTCAACATGGGGACTTTACCTAGAAGCGTCTACTCCACCAGCCCACGGGGAACCATGATGAGGAGGAGACTGAAAAAGAAGGACTTCAAAAGCTCATGTAAGTCGGGTGTCGGCCAATAGGGGTCAGTAGCACTCATGTAAGTGGGGTGCTGGCCAACAGAGCTGCGAAGGTGTGGGCACTGGAGTCCTTGACATATTGAAACCTATTTGAAGAGCATTTCGGGACTTAAATGACTAGAGTCAAAAGCTCTGGGCCAGAGACCATCACATGATACTCATCTGACAATGATTCTATTGAAAATAACTTCAGATTTAATTAGTTCATGCTATTATTGCCCACACTTTGAGACATTTTTCTTGTTCTTTCAATGTCATAAAATAAATATGTGATTTTTTAAAAGACTCCTTTATATTTTGGATAGCTTTGCATATGAAACCTTCACTCTTCGTTTCTATTTCCTGTATGGCGACTTTATGTATCTTCCACCTCTCTTTTGATGAATATAAAGAATCTCATGCATTTGTTTAATATGATTAGAAATTTCACACAAAATTATATTTTTTTACCTTTCCCTAAAAAACAAAGTGTGAACATTCCTTTTTAAATTATCTCTCCTTCCTCAAGCTTCCATTGCTTTTCTCACAAGCCTCCCCCCTAAGAATCGCTTCACTTACACACATATCTTACCTCTCACTGCAGTGTTAACAAAACGTAAGGATGCTTATCTATGCAGCAAGCATCCTAAAATCTAGAAGCTTCTATTATTCCTGGAAATATTTCCATCTGGGGCAGCCCAGCACAATGTGGACTAAGCAAGACTAGGAAGATATAGTTGGCTATTTGCTTTGAGATGTATAAAGAAAAAAGAAAATTGAATGTCTCAACAGGAAAAAAAAATATACAGTTCAATAAATTTTTTTCTGTTGAGGAAGATCATGAACTCTCATCGTAATCACATAATCCTTCCAAGGAGAAGAGAATACTACCTTCCGCCTAAACCCAGTCCTAACATAGAAAGGTGTGTGTCTTGCGCAGTGCTGGCTGTGAAGAGGAGTCGTAAAGATTATCGAGGTCACTGACACTCATGTATTCTGGCTAAAGCAATACCTGGTGATCAATATGCACTACTTCATTGCTAACCACTTTGCATAGCCTAACTATTACCCAAGGCATGATTAACAAATACAGGGAATGTTCAAGTAAAGAAAATTCATTACAGGAAAGCACACTTTGCCAGCTACCCTCCTTAGAACACTGCCTTTCTCTTTGAACATTCTGCATCGTTCTTGCACTTTATGAAGCAGTTTCAGAATTCCTCTTTTGTGCGTGACCTTAGTTGTGTTGTGTTAGCTGCCTCAGGGTCCTGAGTTGATTTAAAATGTTGATAGTCATTTTGATGTGGGGGAGTACTAGAAGTTGTGTTGTGCCAGATCTGGTGAACACAGGTTGTGGATATGCCATAATGCTTTTGCAAGCCTGCTTTTCTGAGTGAATCTTGGAAGCAACTTGGACTGTATTTCTTTTTTACTTAAGAGTTTAAAATTATTTTAGTTTCTATGAATTATTTAAATTTTGCAATAAATCTTATTATATGATAAAATATGTAGAACAGGTTAGATTTAATTTAGTTGGATTTTGCATTATTGAATCAACAAATTACTTTAGGATAAGTGAAATATGTAACTGCTTTAAAATATTTAAAAGATTGGAATGCTATGTCATATTGGCTATAAAATCTTTTTTTTCAGTAGTTAAAAGCCATGAAGTTCAATATTTGACATTTTTTTCTTTTTTCATTTACTTTATTTTGGTAAAAAATTCACATGACATAAAATTTAACATTTTTTGTAAATGCATGAATTCCAAATTCTGTACCGCATTAGAACCATGTGGTTTGTGGAATTAGTGAACATCTGTGTCTCTTCTCGCACCCTGTACGGGCACTCCTGAAAGAAGTCCCCCAGAACTGCTTCACAGTGGCAAGAACAGTAAAACAAGCGAGTCTGAAGAAAGGAAGAGTATTTTGAGGGAGATTAGTGGCAGTGTATACTTCACTATAATAATTCTTTAAAACATAAACATTCACCATATATTTTGATCCTCCTTGGATACCTGAATCTAAATTGTCCAGTGTGTTATTACTTTCAACTTTAGGCATTTTCTACAATGGCCACATTTTTGCATAAGACACAGGTCTTGAGGCTTTCATATAATGCCCTAAGGGTCTAAGGAGGTCATTTGTAAATGGAGTTTTTTTGCATACAGTCTTCACATGGTAGTACTCTGTACTGAAAGAAACAGGCTAACCACCCTCAAAAGGAAGAACATTTAAAGTGAATTCACTAATGTTTGTACTTCTGCTTCAAGGCTAACCATTTGTTTACATTAAGTAAGCCTTGCTGTGTTGATTAAGGCCATTAGTGAATACTAACGTACGATAACATCTTTGGCTACCACAGCTTCATATACGTGCACATCTTGAATTTTGTAGCAGGAAACAAACTGAGGCCACGCTGTCGCTGATACCTGCAAGCAATTTCCAGATTCTCTCTTGGGTTAGCACATCATTCGTCAGTCTAGTAGAATTATGAACAGGAACTTTGTTCAGGACTTTCCTGTAGACTGCTCATCTTTGCAGTAGATATTTACTACAAGGCCCCACTAATAACGTGTGTAACAGGGCACTTACAAATATGTCTCAAGAGACTGTACATTTTATGTTTTAATCCAACAATAAAGCCCCAAATCCTATGAACTTTATTTCCACTTAAATCATAACCAAGAAAAAGAATGATTTAAATATTCCAAATTCTAAAAAGAAATTGATGATTATTTTTTTCTTTTTTGTTGCTTAAACTTGATCTGGTCATACTGGATGTAAAGTTTCAAGTAACTGAAGTTTTATGCCGTTTTCACTATACCTTGGTTTATTTCCCTCACCTTATTTATGTCTTTATTCTGTGCCACCATTTGCCACCCTCTTCCTAATCCTTTTGTTTCTATAGTAACCAGGCCATTTGTATGGGTGGTGAATCGTGGCAAAAGTCACAAATATAATAAAAAGTCTTTTTACTGTATCAGTGATGAATTGGGGACAGAGCTTGTGAAACAGAAAAAAAAAAATTTCATGTTTCCAGTACAAAGTAAGGTGATGGGAGGAAAGAATGAGATATTCACACGTAGATATTAAAACATCCTATATTATCAACCAAGGGAGGGAGTAGAACAACTGTAATAGCACGTCACAGGATTAGAAAAGGAAGGTGTTGAGTGTGCTTCTCAGAGAGGATGGCGAGCGTCCTGAGCTCTGCGTCCCTAGAGTCCCAAAGCCGTGGGCAGATGCAGAGCCTGTTATGGAGGAAGCTCACTCCTCCCTCTTCTAGATCTTACTGGCCTTTCTCCCAAGGCAGGCTGCCATGTCTGCTGCAGAAGCCATGGCTTCTTCTAGAATCGCATCACCCAGCTGTCATGGCAGCTCACTGAGCCATGCGCAGGTCCGGCTCAGTCTTCCCTGGCCCTGTACTCAGAGCCTGTAGAGACTCCTGTTCGCATGCTGCCTGAAACTGCAGCAAACAGTAGATGCTAGAACTTGTGCTAGTGAACTTGACCTCTTTGGTCACCATCACTTACTGCTAAAGAGAATGACACTGAAGAGAGCTAAAAGGAAAATGAAAAAAGATGACCATTTTAATAGCCCCTTCTGCCAATCCCTTGTGGGAGGAGGCAGGTGGGGTAGATAACAGCAGCTGTGGCAATGACTATGCAGGGCGCCCTCAAAAGGGAAAGCTGAGAAGCTGCCTCCCTCCCCGCCGCACCCCATTTGAGAGACAGACTGGTGGCTACAGTTCCTGCCCTCCTGAACTGGACCGCGTGGTTCACAGAGTGTTGGACCCGTGGTAGGCCAACCTAAACAAAGTCTCAAATGTTAATAACAGGATGAAATGATAGAACACACTATATTAATAAATTTTTCATGACCCTCACTCTGTGCTTTTTGAATGCATCTTATATCTGATAGTGAACTTCACCTCCTAAATTAAGTATCTGGTGTACTTAGGGGTATTTTTTTTTCCATTTTTAAAGCTGAAAATGTAAAACTCTGTAGCTGTGCTTCACTTTAGCTGTGTTTGGCAGGAATCAGCAAAAGATAGTCATTCCCTGCAAACCTGAGGACTTGTGAGCCGAGCTCTCCCTGCATGAATGGGAACCACACACAGCAGATATCAGTTCTGAAGGCAACGTCAACACACGCTAGAGAGCTGGGTGCAAATGTAGGGTGCAGCCGTCGAGTTGTTTCCAACTTCACTTTGAGTAGACACACTTTAAGCCAGAGCCAGGAGCTCACAGACTGATGCCAACTGCTTACCTTGCAGGAGATTCTGCAACTAGAAAGAGAATTTGTCATATAAACTTATTACAGGGTTATAACTCACAAATCCCCTTTACTTGTTGACCACATTAATAAAGCAGGTTAAGCAAGCTTATCTCTTTTCTTCTCCAACAAACTTTCTTCTTTTGGCTTCTTATCTGTAAACCTATAATTTATCTTTTTTATATTTAGAAATGGTTTTTAGGACTTTGATACATGTATGTTATCAATACCATTTCAGATGAAACAGATGTCAAAGGACTGTAATTTTAACCTAGTTCTATATTTATAATAGAGGTACATAATTACAAAATTAATGTGTAATATATAAATTTACTTTAAATTCTAAATTGAGTTGCTAATAATATCTATCACATCAACTTGTCTCCAAATACAGCTTTAAAATGTAATGATACCCTCATTAAATTAATACTTTTATTTCCCTAACCTTCTGGATAATAAATTTTCTCAGTCCTCTTCTCTGCTCCAAAAAATAACAGTAAGTCTTTCTTTGAGAAGGTCTTCACTGTTTCTAATCCAGTCTCCCCTTTTACTGTTGAGCTGATACGTTTCTCTGTGGTTCTTTCTGAATGGAGATGGGACACGGCTGATTTATGGTTTTTAATTCCAATTACATAGTTCCATAAATCTGTGTCAAATTGAGATCTCAGATGGAGGGAAATGCTGACATGAGCCTGTAGAAAGATTCCCAGCGAGGAAAGCCTTGCTGTACTGGGAGTCACGGAGGTGCCGCCCTGACACCGCACTCCTGCAAGCAGTAACTAGGAAGAGCACAACTCTCCAGTTGCCCACCACCAAGAAATCTCACACTCTCACTCGTGGTTTTGTGTCACTAACTGCGATGCAGAGTACATGCAACATCAACAAAAGCACATTAGAAAAGATAGCCGAGGTGACATGATAGTAGCTGTTGTAGATGTTGTATTAGGGTTAGGGCTAGTAGGGTTGAGTTCAGGTTCCCTAGGGTTGAAGGCTACATCTTATACACACATTACAGGCTACCTTAAACATAATCCAGTTGAGATAGAATGTTGATGTTCTTTCTTAAGGAAAAGTAAATTTTTTTCTTTTGCTTTTCTTCTTGGTAAATGACCCACCTTAGTTTCCTTGACTCTGTCAACTACAATGATCCATAACGATAAAAAAAAAAAGGTTTGGGTCCTAAATAATGACTTCTAATTATTTACAGTAACTCAGTAGCCTCTACGTGAAGCATTGACTCCAGAGAGAAAAAGGTTCTCTTTTATACCAATTTTATTATTATGTATATATGTGACACATAATGTTTACATTGAACCATAGTATATTGTGCACATATATATCAGGAAATACTCTTTTGTCCCATGTAGAGAGATTGAGATAAAATAGCTTGTAATTGGAAAGAGTTCTGAGGTAGCTGTTGTCATCAGGTCTCAGTTAAAATAAAAGGGTTAAGATCATTTTTTGGAGAAAGTGACATTTCCTCGTGGGCCCCAGCCAACAGAAAGGTTTTCCTGAGAACACAGGCAGCTAGGTCCAGAGGACGGGGCTGAGAGTGGCATCCCAGAGTGGAATGGTTCTGTGTGTCCAAACCTTGGGATGAAAATAAGAGAGGTGCTCGGCCAGGGGCTCAGAGGAGTATTAGAGGAAAGCTTGACTTAGGAGACAACAGATAGGCTGGAAGCACAGCCGGGAAGAGCAAGAGCTGAGGAAACCAAGGTTAAGGATAGGAACAGTTTACGGTTCCAGTGAGTCCATTGTGCCGACCCAGTGATGCATGAGGTTGAGGGCCAGCTCGGCCACACCACTCCTGGGGCCAGATAGATTGTTTCCCATCAAGGTTGGGATGTTTAAAATAAAATAAATAAATAAATAAAAACAGGTCAAGCGTAGGTGGCTAACGTGGAAAACCCCAGCTCCCCTTGCTCTAGGACACACATACAAAGAGGCGAGTGAAATGGCTCACCGTGAGCCTCCAGCTGGTGCTCAGCTGCCGAGCCAGAATGAGAAGCCATAAACCCTGAACTCAAGGCTGTTCTGGTCCTGCAGTCCCCACAACAATTCCTGCCTTGAACTTTTGACGAGTAGGAGTGTAGAGGGTTCTATAGTGATGTTATACGTGACAAATGCTGGAAAACTCATCTATCCTGCTCAACCCTAGCCACATTTCTTTTCTTGAAAGGCCAAAATTTAAGCTTCCACCATTGCGAGAGAGCATTTTTGAAGGGTCACAATCTTTTTTGGAAATGCTGGTATTCCTTGTATTTGCCAGGACTTAAAGTCATTCTCTTTTATATATTTGTTCCTCTAGTGTCTTTAGCCTCTAGCACAGTGGGATTGGCTGGACAGGTTGTTCACACAGAAACCACAGAGGTTGTGCTGACAGCAGATCCTGTCACAGGATTTGGAATCCAACTGCAAGGCAGTGTGTTTGCCACAGAGACTCTCTCTTCCCCACCTCTGATTTCCTATATTGAAGCTGACAGTCCAGCAGAAAGGTGAGATGTTTTTCTTTTACAGCATTTGTTTTCTTCTGCATTTCTGGGGCTGGCTATCTTTGAATGGCTAATAAATTATGGAACAGTGCTCAGTGCAGGAAATGCAAGATGTAATGAACTCTGCTCTGACAATAAAACTTTACATTCTTGATCAGATTTGTGAAGAATTATGGGCATGGATGCATTTACCTAGCACATTTTGCCTGTCAGAAAACTAATAATAATTAAAAAGAAAAAAATTCCATACCAAAAAAAAAAATCTGAAGTTCAAACTTCAGTAATTTCTCTGCCATACAAAAGTGTACATTCATTGTTATTACATATTGGTTCAGATCTGATTCTAGCAATACCATGGTTATAAATTATTAATTACTTCCATTACTCCTCTGAGGTACTTTGGGATTTTCTTGCCTGACAATTGTAATCTTAAAATGCAAGATTGCAAGACATTGCAGTTGGCCTAATGTGATGCCTACATGATTGGGTACGTAAGACCAAATTGACCCTGCTATTTTGCAAGGACAACCAAGGTAGATTTGGCAAGAATAACGTCCTCTATGTACAACATCTAACCTGTGGTATTCTAAATTAGATGTGGGGTGCTACAGATTGGAGACAGAGTGATGGCCATTAATGGAATTCCAACTGAAGACAGCACCTTTGAGGAAGCCAATCAGCTCCTCCGAGACTCTTCCATCACGAGCAAGGTCACACTGGAAATCGAGTTTGATGTGGCAGGTACATTCTGAATTTCAAGTCAGTGGCAGAGCCAGGAGTGCATGTGAATTATATTGGTTATGCTATGGGGGGAGTGGAGGAGAGACTATATTTTATATACTGAACATGTTTTTGCTTAAGAGGTTTGAGGTGTCATTTTGAATTGAACATTGGTTTTGTTTTATTCCTTAAAGTGTCACCACATGAACAGCTGAAAATAAATGTGACAAATTGATTAAGTAGTAGCTACTCTGGAGGTGATTTGACAAAGTCACATGGGCTTTATTCCTTCTAACTTTTCCCTCTATGCTAGAGAAACTGGGTTCTTTAGTCCCAGAAACAAGAAAAAGCCTAAATGATACTTTCTACTACAAAGAACACATGGAGGGCTGGGAGTGTAGCTCAGTGATTAGAATGCTTGCCTGAGAACTTAGCATGAGTCCCAAGCTCAATCCCCAACCACCACATAATAGCATAATAGCTTAGCATGATGACGCAAGCCTGTACTCCTAGCACTCAGAAGGCTGAGGCAGGATGATTTCTGTGAGTTCAAGGCTAGCCTGGTCTACATCGTAAGTTCAGGACCAGCCTGAACTATATAGAACGAGCCCTGTCCCAAAAAAATAAGAAAATTAAGTGCAGTAAAAATTTTGTGAGATGAATTGAGAAAATCAACTGGAAAAATATTTTGTATAAAAGGAAGTTGCAGTAGACTCTTGTTTAAAAATGACAAGGAAGACTTTATTTCAATAGGGTTGAGAGTATGACAATAAGATAGACAGATTGAAATCAACTTCAGACATAGCCAGCGCAGGATGTCTGTAGAGCCGAGAAGGTTCTTGGATGTGAAATGGATTAGATGTGGAGGAGAGGCTAAACTGGCTCAGAAGGATTCTTACTAAAATGGGGCTTTCAGGCCAAGGTCAAATGCTAGTCCAGAAGAGGGCCCAAAGGGACTAACCAAAGTTAGGTCTAGTCTGCAGCTAACTCCCTCTTCAGGAAGTTGTCTTCATACAGCAAATGACATCCTACAGGCACAATAACCAGTCAGTGATGATAATGACTTTGGACACAAAGTATGTAACATCTTAAAAAATATGTGCTGAGTATTTACTGTGGATCAGTTATTCCCTCACACAATGTAGATACAAAAGCAGACTAAAAGAAAAAAATGTCTCTTGCATCATGAAGCTTGTAATAGCAGGGAAAGTTAATTTAAAAAGCACTGAATATAAACTGAGATAACAAGTTCTCAGAGAAAAAGAAGGCAGAGTTGGTGGTTAACGCATGACCATAGGGGAGCTGTTTTGTTAGATGATTCTCTAAGGAAGTAACACTGGGCAAGGATTGGACAGAGGCATCAGCGAAAGAAGGATGCGAGGGGAGAGCATTCCAGGCAGCGAGAAACCTGGGGCAGAATAAGGAAGCCAGTGAAAAACAGCAAAGAGTACTGGGTGGTACTGGGTTTGAGTTTCGAGATGAGGTTCAGAAGGTTAAAAGTATGCAGTGTGGTTTTAACAATAGTGAAGTCAGGGAAAATTTTGTTTAAAACAGAGAAATAATCTGATGAATGTTTTGAAAGAGCCTTCTGAAATGTAAGAGGAAGTCATAGAGGCAGGAAAAAAAAAACCAGGTAGAAGACTGTGGCCATCAGACAAGTGAAGAACGTGCTGGTTCTAGAGATGGTAACGAAAGATGAGCTTTATAGCCTTGGTTGAACCAAGGCCAACAGAATTTGTCTGTGGATTGAATTCGGAAGGTGAAGGAAAGGGAAGTTCATAGATAACTCCTGAATTGGGTGGAGTAAGTGGATGATGGATAATGGTACCATTAAGTAGGAAAATCGTGGAAGTACATGTAAAGTTAGAAAAAATAGTTCTGTTTTAAACAGGAGTTGGAAAATCCACTGCCCAGACCAGAGGGGAAAGAGACAAGCATGACCACTTCTAAATTCAGAAGGTAACTACCGAGCACCAGCTTCTAGGGGCTAGCCACTGTACTGTGTTCAGATTATTGGAAGAAAAAGCGGCTTAAAGATCAATGCCTACAAGGAGCCAGTTGGATAAAAGGAATAACTACTGAAAGATGACAGCCTTGCTGAATTGATGTGGCCACTGGAATAGAAGAGAAATTGCCTGGGAAGTACCCAGGAAAAAAATGTAGGAATTACCCAGTGGAGCTGGGGATTCAGTTCTGGGCCAGTGAGTAGGACCAGCAAGCTACCAGCATGTCCGTGATCATTAGTCGCTGGGGTAGAGACCACTAGGGAAGGAGTGGGGCTAAGAAAAGAACTGGAAGGGTGAGGGAGGAAGGGAGAAATATTAAGGCTTAAGGGGGGAAGAAGCTAACAGAGAAGCTAAAAAAAGATTAGTAATAAAGTGAGAGGAGAAGCAAAGGAAGGTGACATTTTGGAAGAGAAAGTTTCAAGGCACAGTCATAATCAATAGCATAAACCGGTGCTGCAGGGAATTCAAGTAACAGAAAGCAGGAAGTATCCTTCAGCTCTGGCACTTAGGAAGAAACACTGCCGGAGTAGTTTTTTAAGGTTTGAGAGTGAGGGTGAAGTCAGACCTCACTGAGTGAGAGTGAGTGAAGCGTTGAAGTGCAGACTGTCTCTGCTTAGTGTCTGCCTGGGAACTGGGTTTGGAAACACAAGTTTTGCAGGAAAGATCCCGTGAGTGGGTGAGAGACGGGAGGCCACTATGGGCTCCTCCTTTCGGGATGCACAGTTGCTGTATCTTAGCTTGTTTGGTCCTCCCTTCATTAGTTCTCAAACTGGTTCATTCTTGTCCTGGGGGACATTTGACAAGCTGTAGATAAAGAACATAGGACAGCGATAGGCAGGGTGAATTTGAGGTGGTTTTGTAGCATAGAGGGCTGTTGTTTTGTCGATTTGCTTTGCTAAAATGGGAGGGACTTGAGCATGTTTGGGGTCTGACATCAACGAGGGAGGAGGAGATAGTTGGTGGGATCCAGTCCTCAGAGACAGGAGAAGGGAAAGTTGTTTAGGAAAAAAAAAAAATAGATAACTAGTCTGGGGCAGAAGGTAAAAAAAACCACTTCCTATGAATATAAAGAGGATTTGAGAATATTAAATACATCTTAGCTGTGCTTAAATAGTTCGTGTAAAAACTGCCAAGTAAAAGAATGAAAAGGTCAGTAGCTCAGAGTGTAGAAAAGAATATTGATGATTTAGAATCCCAAGCGGAGAGAAGGAGTGAGAAGCCAACCACAGCATGTACAGCTGACTTCAAGGTAAGAAGCGACCAAAAGAGTTCATTGGAGGGTCAACTTGCATAGTGAAGTGGGGTTTTTTGCTGTTACTGTTTGGTTCTTTTGTTTGCTTTGTTTTGACAGGGACTCTTGGTATTGTTGACGTAAATAAATTTTAGCTACTAGGGAATAAGAGCAGAGAAATAAGCTGACTAGATTGAGCCAAAGATTGAGAGTTCTAGGGAAGGTTGAACAGAAGAATCTGAGTCAAGAAGGTTCAAAATGTTGCTCAGAGAGCAGATGAATGATTATGATAGTTACAGAATAATTATCATGGAAATGTTTACCAAGTGATTACTCTGTGGCCAGTCAGATTACTAAGTGTGTGTGTGCGCACTGTGTCATTTAATTGATGTGACAGTGATGGCAGGGGTTACTCTTCCTGTGTCCTCAGAAAATAGAGGTACACAGGGTTAATGGTTGGGCTGGCATTTTAACCCAGGCAGGTTGGCTGTAAAGGCCACATTCTTGCCACTGCATTGTCCTGCCTTGTTTAAGCCAAGTTGGAGAGGGATGACTTTTAATAAAGGATCCCCCAATAGACTGAAAAGAAAGGAAGGCCTTAGGAGCCGAAGATCTTCAAAACGCATGTAGAGAGAAAGCAGGTAAAAGCTAAGGCCAACATTGATGTGGAAGTGACGTATTAGAACAATGAGTTTCAGAGAAGGAGAAGCAAAGGTCCGTGCAGTGAAGCTGCTAAAGGAAAGGAGTGGAGGCGAAGAGGATTCAGCCTGGAAGATCTGGGAACTGGGAATGCAGTACTGGGAGGTGGCATGAGGACGGGAGTTCGAACCATCTGCCTCTGACGAGGCAACCACTGTCCCAACCTAGGACCTTCGCAGTAGCTGCTGCCTTGGCCTGGACATCTCTTCCTTGACATATCTGGGTCTTCTGCTCATTTAAGTCTCTGCTCACATGTAATTTGCTCAGAAAAGTCTTCCTTTGACCCTGTTTTCCCCTCTTCCTGCCAGAGTCACGGTTCTTCTTAACCTTTGTGCGTTGATGCTGTGTTCCACATGCTGGCCCTTTCTTAGCTAAGTGTACAAACAAGTCTGATTTCTAATTCTCAGGGAGTAGAAAAGTCTAGTGGGCTAGCTTAGGTCTGTCATTGCTTCCTTTAGTACATTGTGACTAAGCACGAATCGGGTAAAAGGACTCTACCATGCGCTATGAAGGTATATCTTATTAAAATGAGAAAGCTGTCTAGCAACCTCTGTGTACTTGCTCCAGTAACAGACTATGAATGGTAAAAGAACTCTTACAATCTCATACATTTATTTATTTATGGATGAGGAAAGTGAGGCTGTGTGGAGAAGCTGTAGGTCATACTGTGAAGTGAGAGGTAGATGCCGAGTATCCTGACGCACAGCTCGTTTTCCAGATATTGTGTTATAGTGAGTTGTTCATACACTAAAACAGTATGTTTTACAAATGAGAAATGTTGGAGCTGCCCATGAAACAATCAGGGTGGCATTCCGAAAGCTCTGCACTGCTGATACTCTCTGTTGCAAGGAGGTAGCATCCTGTGCTCAGTATGACACCCAGCAGCACCTACTACATTTGAGTGGCAGACCAAAGCAACTCAATTTGCCTTTCTTCATGAGCAGTGCCTAAGTGGTTCCTTATGTTGGCTATAAATGCATTTTCATTGTATGTGCATACTTGAAATTTGTTCCTTGTTTAATGCATTACATATATATGTACATATATATTTAATACTTGTTGGTTAAATATTTTAATATCTTGGGCTTAGTCTCCTAAAAACTAGGAGCTACATCTATTAAACTGACTTCATTCAATATCCAGCTTATTTTATAAGGAACAATAAAAAGGAGCTTAAGGTCATCTTACCTGCCTCTGTTGCTCCAGAAGGGATCATTTCAGGTGGATAAAAATGAACTACAATAGAACAAGAAAAAAATGTTTCCATCTTACATTCCATTCGTCTTTGCTCATGGCAGACATCGCTAATTGTTGTGATGATTCTCCTGAATGTAGAAACAACATCAGAATTCTCACCAAAGCATTTCAGTTGGTCATTACGGATCCTTGTGACCAGTCAAGAACTTGGGAGACTGATAGGGAATCTCTAGATATGAGCTATTTCAAGACTTCTCTACCCCTGGATCCATATGTGAGCCACTATTTCCAAAATTCTTCCTTGGAAATATTTTATACTCTGAAATTAATTCTTCAGCCCTTGGGTCTCAGAGATAAACTCTCTCTTTAATAAAAATTCTAATTGACAGAGGTGGTTAAAAAGTTTGTGTATTGACATTTGCCAAAGTCTATCTCTTGAAAAGAAAAAAAAAAAAAAGAAAGAAAAAGAAACCTAAAATACCACAGTAAGATTTGTAGGGAAATGTTCAGGTTGAAGGTGCTCCTAATGCTGTCTCATAATAATAAATTTTTGCATTTCTTTCCCAATTTTATTATACACAAGTGTTATAAAGTTACAGTCGTGGCGTATGTACAATTTGCCTTGCGCCTTAGTTGATTCTTTTACATCCCAGTCTACCTTAAGCATCGTGACCATCTGAAGTTTCCTCTCTGACTCTGAAGTTCCTTTGCTGGGGAAAATACAGCTCCAGTCTGGAAAGCAGCCTCAGTGGAAATCCTGTCAGATGCTGCTTGCCGCTGGCACTGGAGCCCCAGTGTGTGCCTATGAGTCGGGGAGTCAAACATTTACATTTCTCACAAAGGCATCGGGACGATGGATTGTAACGTGGTGGTTTATCTCATCACTGTGCCAAAAATGAACACTTCAGGCAAAAAAAAATCAAAGCCAGTGGAAAGAAGGAAACCTTTTTCACCCAAATGTGTTTTTAATTATAGTGTAATATTAACAAAGATAAAACCAGGGAAGTGCAAAATAATCACATGAGACTCTAACAAAATAAACACCATTTGTTCTCAGAATTATATTTACTTACGCTAAACCTCCTGTGTTTTCCAAATGTTGGAACCTTTTCCTCTTTAGTAAGATTTCTCTGAGAAATCCCAAATTAAATATGCCTTTGCCTTAACAGTCAAATGATTATATAGAGGAAAATATTAAATATAAAATAAATCGTGTTGACATTTAAGAGTTCAAATGAAACCAGTTTGATCAAAGAGATTCATTAGTTGATATTTGTTCATCATTATGAATATTTCAAATCTTGTGTAGTCAAAAGTGATCTATTACTGCTTTTCAGGAAGCGGTAACATCATCTCTTATTAATCTTGGTCAAGGTCCCTGTGTTGAAATTTTCAAAAAGCAAAATGTTGCTATAGCAACCGTTCTAGATCGGTGGTTTCTGGTCCCTGTGATCCCAGGAGCTCACCTGAATAAGGATGACGTCGCAGGCAAGTTGCTGTGTATGTACATCAGCACATAAACACAAAAATTACAAAATGCTCCCTTCCTTTTCCACAGAGAGCTTTTTCTTAAAATTGAAAAATTAAAGGATCGCATATATGCTCCACAAATAGGGAAGTTTGCTTGTACGTCACTTGGTGCTTTCTCCAAGGAAGTCGATCCTTCTTTCCGGTTGTATCCGTGTCCACGGGTGGCAGGTTTGCGCTCGCGTGCACCTCCTTGTTTCCGTTGGTTCAGTGTGTTCATCAGAGATCTTTGCGATGCAGCACTGAAATGGCCTTCAGCTCCGGGGTGACAGCTGGCCATTTTCAAAGGCCTACTCTGCCTCTGGTGTGCCTGCTACCTCTTCTTTAAGGGTCACTTCCGGGCTAGAAGGAAGTTTCCCGTTAGCATTCTGTTGAGTTACTGAATAAGCAGAACTCGGGAAAGAGGAAGGGTAGGGACTAGAGAAATACTTAGGAGGAAATCTTTATGACACTTGCAGCTCCTGAATTCCGGAAATACACCTGTGTGGTTTTCACCTAACTCATTTCTCTTTTTCTGCCCCAGTATATCAGTATTAGCCAGACTTTTTGAAATTGGTTTTGCAAAATGAATAATATTATCTATCTGGAGTCCTGGCTGAAGAAGGCACAAATGCAAAATGAATACGTAAAACAAATATATATATTCGCAAGCCCACTTCCTAGAGACAGAGAAGTCTTAACTCAGTCTGTGACCCAGATGTGGGCACAGTGATGGTTCAGAAAGTGCCAAGGAGGGGGAAGATGGGCCGTTCCTCTGAAGTGAGGAGGAAGGAGGCCGGAGGAGACCCAGCAGCAGCAGGTGGTGGAAAATTGGAAGCGAGAGGGGCAAGAGAGGCATTTTACCTTACAGGTGGCTTTCCAGAAGCCTGGAGGCCAAGAGAAATCAAACTTCCATTGTGTTTTCTAGTTTAACTCTACAGCAAGCTTTCCTAATTGGAAGCTATAAAAAATTTGCTACCTCTGCGCCCCGTGGGAAAGGACACAAGGCCAAAGGAGCCACGTGGGCCGAACAGGGAAGGGAGCGCCTTGTTTCCAAGAGTCCGATCCCAACTTTCACCTTTGTGATGCTGAAACTCAAAATGTGTCACGGTGCCGTTAACAAATTGGTCTAAGAGCTTGAGGGACTAACAACAGTTCTACCCACACCGAAGCTGCTGTATTAGGTTTTGAATGTCTGATGGGGAGCCCGCCCGAGCTGAGGCAGCAGGGGAGGCTCTCTTTTGTGGATCCCCTTCTCCCCCTTGGTGCCTCTTCCCACATTTCTCCAAAACCTTAAAGAAAGGATTCAGTAATTTAGTATGAGTACACGTTATCTCTTCAGACAGTGTTTTCATCTCTCACTAATTAAATGTTCCCCGACTGTTATGAAAATTTTAAGAGTATACATAAAGAATATGTAGCAATTCCTTAATTCCAGTAGAACTGTTTGTGAGCAAGACTGTCCTGGTTCAAAATATTTTAAATACCATTCCTGCTTCTGTTGCTATACATTCTAGTGCTGGGGTTCTTAAACTTGAGTATGCCTAAATTTCATCCGGAGATCATGCATAATATGCAGATTTGTAGGTTCTACCCTCAAGAGATTCTGATTTCAAGATCTGCAATGGCTCAGGAATCTGTATGTTTAACTTGTTTCCCAGGTAAACCTGATCTAGATCGTACCTGCATCACACTTGAGAAATGCTGTACTTGCTGTGAATTATGCAGAGTTGCCCGTGGGCAGAACAGCACACACTCCTCACCAGGAGCTTAGCTTAGCCAGACTTGGCAGGCAGCCCCCTCAGCCCAGTTCCTGAAGCTGTGCCAAGCAATGACCACGACACAAGCACCCATGGTGCATTTTCATTGGTTGGTGTTCTCATATTCTTCATGATCTATAAGCACAATCTTTTTTCTTTTGAAATTACAGAATCAGTTATCCCAAGTAGCGGAACATTTCACGTAAAGCTCCCTAAGAAGCACAACGTGGAACTTGGAATAACCATAAGCTGTAAGTAAAGTGTTTTCTTTTCTTTTAAAATACAGAATTTGTGAAAGATGTTAGAAAACCATGTTGTCATATGACTTAAAGGGATGGTGGACGTTTTAAGTGTCCTTGTCAAGTTTTGATGCAGCGAGGCAAACCTGGTACATTTTTATCCTCTTTTTTTTTTTTTTTTTCTTTTTTGAGACTGGGTCTTATTCTCTAGTCCAGGCTGGTCCTGAACTCAAATGTGTTGCCATGCTGGCCTTAAACTCACAGCAGTCCTCCTGACTTAGCCTCCCAAGTGCTGATATTATAGGCATGTGCAATCATATCTGGATAAATGTTATTTGGTGCAATAGGATTGAACTCAGGGCCTTGGACATGCCAGATAAGCATTCTAAGCACTGACCTACAGCCCCAGACGTCTATTTCTTTATGTATAAAATGAAAGTAAAAATATCTTTAAAATATTGTTTTTTTTAACTTTTAAATAAAATATTTGGAGCTGGAGGAATAGTACAGTGGTTAGAGAACTTGCTTAGCAAACACAAGGTCCTGGTTTTTCAGCACCACAAGAGCAGGGCGTGGTGGCACAAACCTCTAATCCCTGCACTTAGGAGCCTTTTGCAGGAGGATGGCTGTGAGTTCAGGACAGACTGGACTACAAAGCAAAATTCTGTCTTAAAATAAAATGGGGGCTGGAGGAATGGCACAGTGGTTAAAACACTTACCTTGTAAGCACAAGGCCCTGGGTTGGATTCCCCAGCACCACATAAAGTTGGGTGTGGTGGCACACGTCTGTAATCCCAGCACTTGGGAGGCTGAGGCAGGCAAATTGCCCTGAGCCCAAGGCCAACCTGGGCTGCACCAGTAAGTTCAAGACCAGCCTGGACTACAAAGTGAGACCCTGTCTCAAAATAAACAAATAAATAAATAAATAGAATAAAATATTAGTATACTGCCTTGTAAGTAATATGAAAGGAAAGTACTCAATAAATATGTTTCTTATATTCACTTCATGGGTAACGCAACAGGAAAATGCATATAGATTCTCTATATTTTAATATATTATGGATTCAGTTTTCACAATAATACATTCAATTACACATTGATTTACTGTTAAGACTACTTTCCCATATGCATGTATAATCCATTTCACAAAACTAAAACAACGTTTCTTACTTTAGTGAATTCTTGAATTCTTCTGTGGTTTAGAGGGCATTTGAGTAACCAAAGCAAAAAGGAAAAACAGAGTATGTCTTTGATACCCTTCCTTCGGGTCTAATTTTATAGCTACTTTGGTTTAAAAAAAAAAAAAAACTGAAAATTTCAGCCCCAGTGAACTTTCGTAAAGTGGATATTGAGGCATTTCACTTTTAATATCCACAAAACAAGTTCATCCAAATGTCCCCCAGTAGTATAAAGCAAGTAATCAGTGCACAAAAACCAAAGGAGATGTAGAGGCGAAGAATGCGACCAAGAAGTGGTCCCTTCCACACAGAGTGGTGGGGCTGCACAAGGGGCCTCACTGCTCTCCTGGGCAGCATCTGTGTCAGTGGCTAACGCAAAAACAAAGAGAGTTCTCAATTGGACACCAGGAACTGAGCCTGTCCCATGCAACTTTGATGACATAAATTTAACACAGAAAATCACAATTTTATCCTTAACTAGTAAGCCATATGTGTCTACTGCAACTCCAAAAAGAGTGGTATTAGAATTCAGAATAAATGTTAAGAGTAAGAAGGTATATGGGTCAGAGGTACTGTTTATTACCCACACCTCCAAGTTGCCTACCAGGAGAAAGTAGAAAGGTGAAATGAGATGTTAGAGACTCTAGCCTCATTTTAGATGCTACTAGCACCATTTATGCTGTTGAGTTGCTAGTTCTTAGAGTGCTCGTTGTGAAGCCACTGTGGTATGTCATTATTTTGTCAGGGATGTGGCTACCTAGAACAGAGGAGAGCACATCAAAAGTGCTGGGGCAAAAGGTCGTGTCTGCAGCCCATGGAATGGTGGTGTTGTTTTTGTGCGTTCTGTTGATGCCATTCCACTCATCTTTCCATCAGAATGGGCTGGAAAGCGGTTTCTCTTTTGGAGTCGTACAGTCTGTAACAGATATCTTAGATTCCTTCACGTTCTTTCTTTCTTCTCCCTCCATGCAGTAGGCACTCTCTGACGGTCTGTCTTGCCTGAGCTCTGCTCCAACCTTGAGCATGTGTGCTCTGTCCTTAGAGAAACTTGCTTTACTGAGTATTCTAAATGTATTTCCTTTGTAGTGCCTTCTATCACCACTGCCATGTATTTCACTCTTGCCTTTTGCTTACAATGCTCTTCGTGGAAATTGGAACTGTTAGTCCCTTTCTGAATGGAGAAGTGATACGTAAGCGTGTGGAAAGCACTTGTCCTTGCTTCTAGAGCCATAGCTCCACTGTCGGGGTCTCTGTCCCACAGGGTCCCCAGAAAAGCCGAGGAGGGGGTCTGACGACAGAGCAACACACTCTGGGAATCGTTTCGGTGAATACCATCTCCCTTTATTTAGGAAGTACAGGGGCTTAAATAGACTGAGGAAGTTATCTTGGGCCAATTAGCAAGGCCTTACCTAGCAGGGTGCGGGGGCAGGGAGTAGAGGAAGGAGGATGGGGTACACCAGTTGTGTTTCAGCGTTTTGACTTGTTTATCAGAGCCAACAAAGAGCAGTTCTGTGTTTAAGCAAAACATCACCTGGCTTGAATTACAAGCAGTAAACAGCTCTTTGTGGGAAGGAACTCGGCCAAGGTCAGCGATGCTAAGGGTCTAGGGCCTAGAGGGCTCCAACAGAACCACTCATGGCACTGATTGTCTCCATGCTGAGTTTGTATCTTCTTGATACAAAAATGGAAAAATTACTCATATTTCATGACTTAAGCTAGACTCTTCAGTAATAATAATGCTAGTGTTTATTTTCATTGCTATGAGATAGATAGTAAACTCTTTTAGCCTAACATAGTTCCTGGAAGGTACAAGGTTCTCATGTACTACCAGGGTGTGCCGAGTGAATGAATAAGAAATCTTCATCAGCGAACAGTGTCCTCCTAAGCTCTGTGCCTTCAGGAAGTGAGCTTTTAAGGGAGATGATGAATAGAGACGTTGGTGCTGTTGCATGAACTGCCAAAGTCCTGACCTGAAAAATAAGCCAGAGCAGGACGTCAGAAGCCAGACTCCTCCCCTTCCTGATTTCCTAGCCTTCCCTACTTTCAGTTGATCCTCCAGCACCCCATAACCCGGATATAGTGTGCAAGCCTGTAATTACAGCACTGAAGAGGCCGAACCAGGAGGATTGCTGTGAGTTAGGCCAGCCTGGACTACAGACTGAAAACTGGTCTCAAAAAGAGTTAATATATGTAAAGTACCTTGAATTCATTGTGAATCCTAACATTGGTATGATGAGGTCCATTAGCTATGTTAGAGACAGAGACTAGGGAAATCGAGACAGCTCTAGGCCACTAACAACTCCAGTGCCAGCTCTGTCTACACTACCTAGGCAGAAAACCCAGGGACCCTCTTCTCAAACACACACAGGTACTTCAGTGAGGCACTGTGGGATGTGTTCATTTTCTCACTGTCCTTACCCAAAATGCTTTTTTGATCTTCTTCACCTTGTGGCAGCTGGGAATGGGAAGAGATGGCCTCCACCTCAGGAATCATAACCAACATGAAGGCCTTTACAGCTGCTCCCCAGGCCTGATTGACCGAGGAACGAGTTTCTCTGATTAAAGAAGACATTCTAGCACTTACCTCCCAGCCTAGCCCACCTGCTTCTAAAGTCAGAGAATACTGCTTGTTAGTGAAGTTCTTTTGACCAGTGTTTTCTTTGTGATTTTTATTACAAGAATTTATATCTACTTTATGCTAGCATTATACTGCAAAATTTTATGTGTTTTGTTATTCATTCTCACAGCAGCCTTGTGGTACCTAGCCGCATTTTACAAAGAGGACAGTACAGCTCAACTAGAAAACCTGCCCAAAGACCCAGCGCTAGTAAAAGGTGGAAGCAGGTCTTCAGATCCATTGCTGTGTGCCTGAACCCCGACTTTCCTGTCACTGTAACGCTCAGTTCTGCCACCTTCTGATTGATGAACCTTCCCGGATCCTCTATCAGAAAAGCAAAAGGCACCATTACTTGAGTGTAGTTAATTTGTTAGCCTTTTCTTTTAGTTGTGACTGAATTGATTGCAGGAGCAAAGGCTTGCTTTATTTTTTATAAAATCATAAAGCAGCCTTTATGACAAACACCCCAAATATGTCATTTCCCCCTAAGTCTTCAGCATATTTAGGAGAGATTGGTTCATATTTAACAGCTTTGGAACTGTGCTCCATTTCATTGTTTTACTTGCCACATAGTATCTATATGGTTGCAGTTAAAATGAGAGAGACACACAGAAAGAGCTTCTCAAACAGACGCCTCGTCACTCTGTGTACAAAATACCCTGGCTGGCGAGTACACCCTGTGAGTAACAGGATATCACGGGAGGTCTGTGGACTGCTTTGTTTATTCCCATTTAAATTGCTTCAAACTTAAAAAAAAAAAAGAAAGTTCACTTGTCTTCAGATACAGAAAGATAAAGACTGTTATTTTTGTACAGAAATAAGGTTTTTTTGTTGTTGTTGCTGCTTGGGATGAAATTGAGGGCCTTGTGCACGCTAAGCAAGGGCTTGTCCACTGAGTCGCATCTCCAGATGTCTGACACTATTTGAAAAGAAAATAACTCGTATGTTCTAGAAGAATCGGCTTCTCTCAGTGAGAAATAAACAATGATTTTAACACTTCTGAGGTTAAAAGGTGATAGCTTGACCGCACACTTTTACTACTTCTCCCAGGCTGCCCCCACTTTAAATGACAATGTAGGATTTTGGAAAAGGCAAAAAACTATGAGGAGCTGAAGAAGTAGCAACCACAGCTTTTAAGAAGCTGACTGACATCCTCTCTTCCCAAAAAGCTGAGGCACTTAAGAAACTTGAGTTCTGGCATCAGAAACTTCAGGAAGTAAAAGTGAAGCTAAAATAGGACGATTAGTTGAAAGCCTAGAAACAAATTTAGCTCCTTAGCAGCATTGCCCCACTCAGCTGGCCAACACCCTCTCCCATGCCCCGGCAGAATCCCAGAATTTGGTTCTCTGAAAAGCGTGCCATAGAGAGATCTCTGGACTGGGAGGACACAGCTGAATGCAGCAGTGCTGTGCTGCAGGGATTAGATGAGATCTCCTGCTCGACACGAAGACTGCTGTCTAAGCTCAAAGATATTGGGTACTTAGACTCTATACCTTCCAAGAGGGCAAAGAATTGGAGCCATCTGACCCAAAGACACAGCTTGCTCTGAACTCTACGGTGAAGGCATGGTCGAAAGCTCCGCTGGGACTTTGATCAGCTTTCTAGAGGAACACTGTTTACTATGACAGGGAGATAAGAAAAAAACACAAACACCCAGATCTAGTGTGCAAGACTGATGCTAAAAATAAAGAAATAAACAGAGGAACAAGACGGGCAGGAAAAGGAAACCTACAGAGCCGACAAAAATCTGCTGCCAAAATCCTCAGCCACAGATGTTGTGTTCATAGGAGTGGGCAAGGAGTGAATGCTACTAAAAAATAGCATCCAAAGAGGAACAAAGACTCTTACAAATTAAGAAAATGACCTAAATGTAAACCTTTTAAAATATTGGGAAAGTTGAGGGAAATTTCCAGAAGTTAAAATAACAAATAAATCTAGAACAGATAAGAACATTATACAGGATAAATCCAAACTGCACATCCTCCATGTTTAAGACGTTGCACAAAGAAAGATAAGGAAAAACCATCAAGAAAACAATTATATAAAAAACGTGTAAGAATAGGTATGTTTCAGAACCAATGGAGCCCGTAACCTATCAATGAAAAGAGACCCACTACTGATGGCCTGTAGTCCTGAGATCTGAGAGCACGGGACAGAGCGGAATTTTGTGTAGGTTGTCAATAATGGGGCAGGAGGCAGGAGAAGTTTTAGACAACATGCCAGAAACATACATAAAATAACCTTATTTGGAAATTCAAAGTATAGCTTCTTTTGGATTCATACTGCTTTGACAATGATCATATAATTGAGGAACCACCAAGTCAGGCCATCAGCATTTGCTTTAGGAGAAGCAGAAGCTTAAAGACCAGTCTTGCAGAACCTCTCTTTTTAAATGGCTTGCCTATATAATTTTGGTACAAATAAAATGTAAAAATTTTAAAGTGCTACCATAAGTAGATTCCTTGTTAGAATCAATAGTGTAATGTACACTTATGGGGACCATGAGACATATCAGTTTCTGTAATGTTATGTAAATGGTTAATTGTGATTGAAGAGAGCATTCCCAGAGATGGGGCTTGCTGGGTTACGAAGGAGTTGTAGACCCATATGAAGATGGTAAGTTCTGAACAAGATTGTTATGACCCAGTAGGACTCCACTGCAAGAACAATGACCTTTTAGATGAAGTGGAAATTGAATTGAAATCATTTCATGAGTATGAGTTGGGGGAAAGGCAGTACTTTAAAATACATATATCGTATAACACAAAATTTAGCATCATTATTCTCTTGTCAAGCTTTCAGTTCTGTATGTTTGACCGATTGACATTTCAAGGACTTGTGCTTGATATGTGGTGCTCTTTCAGAATTTAATAACATTTTGTTGCCCTATTTTATCAGCAACACGCAGCCCAGTCAGCACAACTCTTGTCAATCCAACCACTTCGCTGTTCCATAGCCAGAGCCTGGCTCATGGTTGGGGTTTGTTGAGCATGTGTGAAATAATTGTAGTCTCATTCAGGAAGCCATGAACTTAGAAGCCCTGAAGGGCAAGTTAGTGCAAGATCAGCCCAGAGAAGACACTGGCAAATGGGAGAGGGAAGACTCCATCTAAAGGAAAGAGTGGGACGCGAGGTAAATGTGGCTGGAAAATAAAATAATTAGCATTTATGTGAGACATTCCATGTACATTGGTCATGTCTTTCCATGTAGTAACTCATATAATCCTCCAAAAACAAAATTTGAGATAAACACTGTTATTATTCATCATTGCTGTTTTATGGACAAGTAAATAAGGTACCTAAAGACTGTGCTCAAGAGCTAGTAACAAAGCCAGAGTTTTGGACCCAGCCATTATGGTTGCCACATCCCAGCTCAAAATACTAAACCATATTGGTGTTCAATTTTTTAAGCTACATAGCTCTATAAAATTGGCCAATTTAAAATATTGGCAACCAACTTATATTTTAGAGCTCTACAAATTAACCAACAGATGCTCAACTTATGACTTCTCAGGTAGGAGAAAACTGAAACATGGTAATAGGTCATGCACACCATGGCTGAGCACCAGGTCAGGTGCATCGCCATATTTAATGTGCATGGTAAAAGCAGAGAGAGGAGCTTGTACAGATTCGGACCTACTTTTTGGTTCATGGCATCACCGCGGTGAGTATCCAACTTGATGAACCTTTCAACTGTCAAGTGTAGACTTGGTTAAAAGAAAAAGGAAAAAAAAAATACAGTAAGCGTGAAGATGTCTTCCATCCATCACTGCAGGAAAACATGTAAGGAGTTTCCAGCTTCTCTGAAAAGCTGTATGTTTGTCCAAAAAGTCATAGTACTGTTTTCTCGTGTTGCACGGATGACAAAGGTTTGATATGCCTTGCTGCTTCTCCTATTATTGTGTTTCCCATACCATTTCTGTGAAACATGGATATTTTTAGAGCCAAAGGAAACATTGAATGCCATGTAATGTTTACAAGGCTTGACAAAATATGTAAATTCATTGGCAAATTACAGAAAAGTTATGCTTGCTGGTAATAGCAAAGTTTTATTTTTGTGCCCTAAGCCCAAAGCAGCAGTTCTGGAATAAGACATGAGTAAAAATGCTAGATGTTTATGTATTATTCTAGAGGAATTATATAAAATCATTGCATTGAGTTTTAAATAATGAATTAATTTTAATAAATAGATATTTTGCATTCTTTTCTAGGAACTAAGTATAATGATTATGTAAAATCTCATTAACATTTACTTTGAAGTAATTTAGAGAGTGGGTAAGGTATCTGTAGGTGTGTTTGCTTTTTCTTTAAATGTTGTGTTGAGATATTAAACCATCTGTTCTTGTGGATAAACATTTTCCTAGGATACAGATGGGATTATGGGATATGATATGGTTCTATGATTATTATGGGGTGATCAGACTGTTTACAATAAAATCTGACTTTGGGGACCTTATAATGATCACTAAAAGGAAACCATTCCAGGCTTCATGTTGGCAAAACATCTCTTGGAGGCCAGTTTTTTTTTTAGCAGATGTCAATATGGACAAAATTAAATGTAAGCCTTCTAAGTCTACATGATTTTTTGTACTTGTGTCATCTATAATTCATTTCCAAAGTTAATTCTAAGTAAGTTTCTTTCTGTTTTTTTATCAAATGAAAAAGTTTTGGGTGAATTTTATAGTCCAATCTTCCCTTTTTTTCCCCCATAATTTTTATATTCATGAGTATAGATTTATGATAATCATTACATTCAACCTCAGGAGTTGATGCATATACATAATGCATCTTAATTACTTTTACTTCCTTTTCACCTCCCCATCCTCCTGTCTAATCCTTCCCATCTCCACAAAGAAATGTTTTTAAGAAAATGTGTAAGGCCCCAGACTGACCACTGTGCAAACAAAAGTTTTTTCTGTAACCTTAAACTTCCATGTAATATTTATAAAATCAGGATGCATAAAGAGGTAGTTAACTAGCAACAAAATAAATAAGTACAGTCCGTAAAGTAAAGTAGCATTTTGTTCAGAACATTTCATAGCTCTGTAGGTATGCATTTGTGAACACAATTTAAAAGATCTATAGTCCATCTACCAAAAGATTTCCTTCTGAAAAAAAAGTTAGAACTTTATATTAGTGATTGTTACCCACTTTCTGTCTCATGGGGCACATTGGAATATTGTGTGTCTCCCTGGAAAGGATTGGAGGAGTGCGGAAGAATCATGAATCAGCACCACTGAGGGAACCTCCCGTGGCATTTTAGTGTGTTCCTACTAAGATGTCAGCCCTCCAAGTCCTCTCCTGAGAAATATGGATTAAAATGGATTTAAATAGCAGCTCTTTAGTAGCTTCCTCCAAGAGTAAATGTAAATGGCTTACCTTTAGTTTTTAAGTTAACAAATACTTTTAATATAGACAATTCATAAATATAATTACATGCTTTCTGATTCACTTACTGACATCTTTGCTTTGCAAAAATAAATAAATAAATATCTTCCATCTCCCCCACAAAAATTAAAACTAGAATGAGATACCACTTCAGACTCACTTAAGTGGTTAAATTTTTCAAAAAACATAAATGATAACAAGTGCTGGAGGGGATTATGAAGAATTGGAATCCACATACTGATGATTCTAAAATGATGCAATCTCTTCAGAAAACTGATTGCTCAATGTAATGAACAGTGATTCCATATGATTAAAGAATTCTACTTAAAGAATGCCCAAGCAAATTTAAAAATATGCTAACACTAAACGGTGTATGTAACTGTTCATGGGAGCATTGGGTCATAATTCATACCAGTAAAAGCTAACCAGCTGTTCAGCACAACATGACAAATATATCAGCTGTATGGTGCATATACATGTAATGGAATATTATTCACAAATGACAATGACAGAAGTGCTATTGGATACTATAACAAGAATGAACCTTGTAAACAGTTACAAAACATCACAAGTTGTGTGGTTCCATTTATATGAGGTGTTCAGCAAAAATTGATTTCCACATGTAGAGATAGATTAGGGGTTACTGGCAGCTGGATTCAAGTGGATGGGAAGGCTGACTTCTAAGGGTTCAGGGTTTATTGGGGCTGATAAAATTATATAGGGCTGAAAGCTTTGTAACTATGACTATAATAAAAAAAAAACTACTGACTATAATTTTAAAGGATAGGAAAGGCATCATCCTGGATGAATCACAAATGTAAATATGTGATCGTTCTTTCTGTGTTACTACAGCACCATCCAGTAGGAAACCGGGGGACCCCCTTGTCATTTCAGACATCAAGAAGGGGAGTGTGGCACACAGGTAAGGAAAATATATTTTCTTATTTATTCTAAGGCATTTTTAAATTTATAAGCAGAAATGATTCCTCCTACACTCCAGGCAGACATTGTCAGTGGATCATCGTGTTCTCGGTATTGTCCAGGCAGCCATTGTCAGTGGGTCACAGTTGATATTCCCAATGGCCATGATTAGGTAGATCTTTCCCCTGTTATTTTATGTCTGTGCAGACAAGAATCAGCTGATAGTGTTTTTTGGGGTCTTTCTTGAGTTCACATGGGTTCTTCTTCACTGGTCATCTCCCATCTTCGATTTTTCTAGCAAAAAAAAAAAAAAAAAAAAAAAAACAACCTTGAAAGTAGACCCACTTGTGAGAAATACTTCTCAAAAGTGTAAAAACTTGTGAGAGAGTTTTCTTAGATGTTAGCAGGTCATTTCCCAGACAAGCATAATTCCTACGTGATCTTCAAGATCAACAAAAATACAGCAACCTCAGACTCTTTATTTTGCACATTAAAAATGCCTTCTAAGTGATTGAATATGCTGATATAAGACTGATTATCTTTCTATTTTTTAATTAATGACTTTTTAAGGAATCCTATTTGTTATGATAAGCATTTCATTACAGACCTATTTAAAACCCAAAAGATGGGAAGAACATTGTATGACTTAGGCTGTGTAGGTATTAGCTCAACTGCTATGAAAACAAAACTCATAAACATCATGGACTTAGACAAGACAGTGTGTGTCTCTCACATAAGGCAGTCCAGGAAGGGGGAGCCCTCCCTCCTGCTTGATAGTCATGGACGTTCTTTAACCATAGGTGGCAAGTGGCGGCAGGAGCAGTGCTAAAAGAGGATGGGGTGTACAATTTTAGGGGGCTAACCCAGAATAAGGAAGGAGGAAATGGAAATTGGAAAACAATTATCAGTCTCTGTCATATATTTCTATGATCACTTATCAGTCTCTATCACATTCACATATTTCTATGATCAGTGTCAGATCACAGAAATGTATGTGTATGTGGATACACATACAAACACGTATATACAATATTTTCATTTTTTAAAATTCCATTATGGACCTTTGAAACTTTCAACAGAGCTTTACTGGTAGAGTAACAACATCAGACTTTCAGAGATGGCTTTCCAAACAGGTAACATCAGATTCATATATATCTCTTCTCCCAACTCCAGCCACTGCGAGTTTCTAGGTACGGGTAGAAATGGCAGATTCCAAATCTCCCGTCTTCATTAACTCCACCCACCCTGACTTACCCACTTCTTCAGCCTCTGCTGCGTCCTGATTACCACTATCATCAAAAGCATGGCAAATATGTTTGTGAAGGTGCATAAAAACCTTGGGACCTCTGGGGACCCCAGTCCTTTGTCTTCCTTCCCAGGAACCTTAAATTTCCTGCCTGAAGCTTATATGAATGTCCTTGTTTAACTAAAGAAAGTATTTTTTAAAAAATTTTAATTCTCCAAAATATAATATTGTCACAAATAAAATGGACAAGAGTGGACATTTGTCAATAAAATACAGTTTAAAACAAAAAAAAAAAATTCTAAAGATTGCCATAATGTCACATTATGCTTAATGTCTCTTTAAGTGTCCTCTTAAGTACATACCATGCATCATGTGTTTCTGTGCATTTACTAACAGAACTGGAACCCTTGAACTTGGGGACAAATTACTTGCAATTGATAACATCCGGCTGGACAACTGTTCCATGGAAGATGCAGTTCAGATCCTCCAACAGTGTGAAGACTTGGTGAAGCTCAAAATTCGCAAAGATGAAGATAATTCAGGTATTGACAGCATCTGTACTTAGGACTGACTTTTCTAACTGCCCATCTGTCAAACAGATAGTAGCTTTCCGTGCCATACATACAGCAGCCGGCTAGTGGGGTTGCCAGAGCGTTTCACGTAGTTAAGAGTCTTGAAATTGTGTACTCTCTTTCCCTTTGTTTTGAGTATGGTGTGGATTTTAAATAGTGGCACTTTTCATTGACTTAGAATATTTTCATTGTGAACATTAGTATAAATGTACTAATACTAAATAACTTTAAGGATGAAAACCAAATCATCACTACTACCTAGTACAGTGGAAGTAGTCACTTTCATACCATAATTATAAGCATAGTAAATGGTGCATTCTTTACTTGCCTTTATATTGTAAACTTTAGCCTTTTATAACTGGTAAATATGTAGCTTTATTACTTACTGTCTGTAATTTGTTTACTGTTTTATTTACAATTCTTAGATTGTTTCTGATGGCTTTGTTATTGTAGATAGTACTATTACCCATATTTTTATGCACTGATAGCTTTATCGGCTTTTCTTTTTTTGTATTATTTCCTTAGAAAATGTTTATGGACGTCGGATTGCTGGGTCAGACTTAAAAGGAAGTTAGGTGTCCTGTGCTATGTTGATTTCTGGAAGGGCAATGTCTGTGGGCAGGACAGACACCAGTAATGGGTGGGTGTAGAGGCAAGGGGGCATAGCTTCTCAGACTATGGCAATAAGCCTTGAAATCACACGAGGAGCTTGTCAAACGCAGATGCTGGGTACCATCCCCGGGCAGGGCCTAGACTCTGTGATAACAAACTTCCAGGTGATTTCCAGGCAAGGCTTTTGCGACGGTACCAGGAGCACATGTTGAGTAGCTGTATGCTGGAAGCCCTTGTGTCTGTTCATGGTAAGAATCTGAAGCTGATTGAAAAAGTGTGTTAATTGAAAGAGCCAGCTAATGCAGGGGATTATGTACGTGTGAGGGTGTGTGTGTGTGACATAAACATTCAGTTTAAAATTTTGCCAGTCTTATGGGTAAAACCAAGCTCTTTCCTTTTGTTTTGAATGTGGCACTGCTGTTTACACTTATAAATCCTTTTGCTTATTTGTATATACTATATTCATAATATACAGCTTATAATTTCCAGTTTTGTTTCATTTTCTTTTTAAATCAAACTACTACATGAAGCATAAAAAATATACATAGTTGGTCAAGGCCACCCCCCACCATCCCCATGGGCCTCACAGTAAAGGATTTCTGTTTCTGTATCTCTTACAGTAAATACACATATGCACAGAGAAATGGAGCAACACATGGCGTTAGATCTATGTATATATTGTGAAAGGTTTAAATAAGGTCAATGTACCTATCTTCTAAAAGATTTTTTGTTTCTTTATGATGAAAGCTTTCAAAAAACCTTTTTAGCTCGTGGAAATGTATAGTTCTTATTGTCACCTCTTGCCACCCTGCTGTGCAAAAGCACACCAGAACTTCCTGCTGTTCTATTTATAAGACAGTGAGTATTTTAAAATTTGCTTACTTCACCTAGATTTTGATTTGCTCTATAAAGTTTTTCTCTACGTAATCAACAGTATGTTTTGACTGGTGCATTTGATTCCATCATCACAGAACTACATAGATATTTCATAAGATGTGTAAGAGCAATTAAATTACATGGTGAAAATAAGTATTACTGTCATAAATAGACATAAATAAACATAATCAATTCTCATGTCTTAATATGACTCAAGCAAGAGCAGAAGTGTATAGGAGAAGTAGGAAAAAGAAACTGTTTACGATGAGGGATGAAGAGCCCCAATCAAGGAAATTGGTCAAGTGAAGTATGGTTATTTTTCATCTATAATTTCATCCCCTCTTTCATAGTCAGTGTACCTAAGATATTCAAATTAAAAAGAGGAAATTTTTATTTTGGTTCATGGTTTCAGTAGACAGTTGTTTGGTTCTGTCACTTTAGGCCTGTGATGAGACAGAACTTTTTGGTGGGAAGCAGGTGGTTGAACCAAACAGTAGTAAATTATTATTCTTAAATCTCCCTATCATATCAAGTCTCCTAGATCTAGAATTTATAGTATCCATCATCTGTGGTATCTATTTAAAGTTTAAAACTTCAGTACTGAATTCATCAGGGCAGTTGATAATGATGATTTTATTCAAGTATGTTTATAATCAATGTTTAAAAGTATGCACCGGCTCTTGGTCATTATTTCCCAAGCAAGTGATTTTCCATGCCAACGTTTGCGTTTCTCTCATTGCAAATCTACGTTAGTTGCACTTACTTTTGGGGATTTAGTTCAAGAGATGCCTCAAAGCCTCTAGCATCATCTGGGTGCTACCCTAGGGAAGCGGCAAAGCCCTGTGAAGAAGAAGCAGCCTGTTTTGCGGCTGCTACGCAGATCTCAACCACCGTCCTTGCTCACTGACAAAGCCAAGCCTGTGTATCATGTGTACGTTTGGCAACGCGTCCAGCTTCAGAGCTCAGCTGTACAGACGCCCTGGCAGGGGTTTCAAAACAACTGAGCACTTGGCGCATTGGATTTTATTTTCAGTTGCTGATTTCCTTTGGCTTATTTTTCCCACTTATTCTTTTCAACTATAGTCCCTGTACCTAATATTATGGTAATTATCATGCTTAGTAAGTATTTTTGAATTAATAGGCTCTATTTTTAAAACCCTAAATCCATCTATTGAAAAACACATACATACCTTAAATAGGGCTATAAAGATGGATGTGAAGGGCATATTTGCCCAAACTGGATGTTCTTAAATTGGTATACCAATTTAAATATACTTATGCGGACATGTTTTAATAAAAGATCACTGTTTGAAAATCATCATCTGGTCATCAATTTGGAAGAATTAGTGTGATCCTAATATTCTTCTCCCTCATCAGACTGAACACATAATTTGAGAAACTGAATTCCTTTTTAGTCAGAGGAAAGCAAGGGAAAGAACCTTTTAATATGAAACCAGGTCACAGATTAATTGAAGACAATCTGGTCATAAGGAGCACCCACTGTAAAAACAGATCTTGATTTAACATCCAACACTACAACACTTGAATTCTGAATCTGGGAAAGGTTACGAAATCTGTCCCTATTTTCAGTAGTGTACACATAAGAATACATACCCCCTCGGGAAGCTGTTGTCACTCAGTGAAGGAGATGTTTACTGGAACAGTCAGTGATTCGTGAGGGAACACTGCTTTTATTGAAGTTGCCTCCTGAAATCCCTCTCATTGCCTTTGTTCTGATTCTTGGTCAAGATATAACTAGGAGAAAGTAAGCATTGATCATTTGGATAGTCGTTGATTTTAGAAGTTAATGCTGTGCTGAATCTGAAATTGTGCTTCGTGTTGAATAGATGCCATCCTTTTTCCATCTACTTTTTAGCAACAATCTCTGTGTATATTCTATACTTTTGAAAATATTGCTGAGACTAATACAGGGATTTCTTTACTCTGGAAATTTTCTATTTCTTTCTTTAACTGTCCACTCTGCTCTATCCTTTACTAATGGTTCCCTCATCAGTCACAAGAACTTTAACTTTATGACCATATTTGTTACAACTTGATTTCCTAAGCTAGCCAGTTCTGCAGCTGGGCTTAACAGATGTTGCTTCAAAATGTGAGCATTTGTTTCAGTTGTACTAGTCTCCTTGCTCTGTTGTGATTTTTACCTAAGGAGATAATAGAACTGTAGCACACGTATTAAAGTCTTTGATTTCCAATCACACCATCAGCTTTATTCAGTGTCTATAAATCGCCAGCTACTTCATTCAGGACTACCAATTCTGAAATAAAGAGAACATAATCCCTGCCCTTAAATCATTTACCACCGAACAGGAGGGAAAAAATTCAATAAACAATATGTGAAAATTTTCATAGATTTACACAAAATATTGGCACGTTGGGGCATCCAGGTGAACCTGAAAGGGTCAAGGAAATGATTCCAGCAGCGTGGATCTGAAACAAACTTGGGAGGTGGGGCAGGAAATTAGAGTGTGGTAAATGCCAGTAGACAGTTGTGGCTGAAATGTAAAAGGTAAGGAGTGGTAGGTGATAAGCTGAAAAGGTAAACTTGAACCAAGTCATTGTGGACCTCTAAACCATGGTGAGAAATCTGAATTTTACCTCAGAAGCCAAGGGAAGGAGGGACAAAAAGGAAGGATACACTGTAGTTGACCAACTGTAGTTGACCATTGTAGTTGACCAATGACTACAGGCTTTGCTAAAATGCTGAAATAGACATTTAGGAGCATTCGAGTTAACTGTAGCCACAGAGAATGCAGTGACTGAGAATATCAGGCTGGTTTCATCATGGTTAAACTGGAAAACCCAACCCGGTTCACCTCTGTGACTCTTAGTATGCTCACTTATAAATGTTCACTTAATATCTATCATTTTGCATGGCTGTTTTAAAGATCAAAGGCGGTAACATTTTGTCAGCAATGTGTACACCTAGTAAAGCCCAGTGAATGCCATCAACAGCCATTGTAAGAATGTTTCTAAAATTAATTTCAGCTTTATTTTATGATAGCCATGTAGAGTCAGTCGCAGTTCTGTCTTTAGAATCTTTTGCATATATTATCTTTCATTATGACAGGAAGGAGAGACAAAGAGTTCTTGCACAGGCTCAAGGCTCCGTGACTATGGCTGCTACGCAATCCCCAGGTCCTAAAGATGCACGTGACCCTCTGAAAATACAATTTGTTGTTTTTCCTTGACTGCATCTGGGTCCAACATCAAGAAAGATGGGAGAGTTTGAAGACCTGGCTAAGTCTTGATCAGTAGAGGCTTTTGGGGATATGTGAAAAGAGATGGAGGCTTTCGAATCTAAACTCTATAAATTAAATATAGAGGACATAATCGCTGTCCTTAAGTTAGTCACCACCAAATACGAAGAAAAGAAGAAGATCAATAACTAGCAATATAAGAAACACTGTAATTCCCCATCTGAGCTTCTGTAGGTAATCCCTGACCCATACTCCTGTGAATAACCTCCACAAACTGATCCCTTCACCAACTTAGATATTGGTGCATTCATTACTTTGCTCTGGCTGTTGTATCCCATCTGGAGTGAAAGACATTGGTGTTTACATCTCCCCAGAAAAAGTTTTCCACGACAGTAGTACTGCCTCTCTGCCCATCAAGTATATAGCTATTAAGGATTTCTCTCTTTACTTAAGTCATCTTCTGACACAGTGCTTGCCTTTAGAGACCAAAAAGTCATGGTGTTCCTTTTCTTGGTCTCTACTCTGTAGAAAAACTTCCCCATGCAGAAGCTTGTGTCATCCAGAGTAAATTATATATTTCCTAGCAAAATCTTATGCAAATATATTTGCCTGTTTTCAGTTAAATCTGTCCTTTGAAGATGTGGGCTTTTTGTTTGTTTGTTTTGTATTTTGTTTTTAAGTTCTTCAATATTAAGCTAAGTAATTTTGAGTACTTTTTCCCTTAAATCTAGATTAGAGTAGCGGAGGTGCCTCATTACCCTCTCTCAGGAATGATCTTGGCCACATTAGGAGCAGTAGAAGGAGGAGCATTGGTGAGGAGCTGGCTGTGAAAGAGAAAAAAGAAGTACTCTTTTGTTTTTTATGCATGTTCACTGGAAGTAATTGCCCCAAAACAGGAGTGGGCCTGGTGAGGCTCACTTGTAAAAGCCCAGCTGACAGGGCCAGGCCTCCCTGGAGTTGCTGGTGCCTGTGGGTCTGGGAAGGCAATGAATTTGCATGTCTAACAAATTTCCAGGTGATGCCAGAGCTGCTACTCATAAAACACCTTTAGAAGCACTGTCACAAAAGGATCTACCGTTGGGATTTAGAAATTACTACTTACTTTTGATGTCTTTTAAGAAAGTCTTTGCCTACACCTATGTCTTAGATATTTGCCTAATTTGTCTTCCAAAGGGTTCAGTGTTACAGTTTTAATATCTAGGTCTTTGGTCCACTTTGATTTGATTTTGGTGCATGGTAACAGGTGTGTACCTAGATTCATTCTTTTGCATGTGGATGTCCAGTTTTCCCAGCACTATGTGTTGAAGAGGCTGTCCTTTTTCCAGTGTATACTTTGGCTCCTTTATCATGTCATCTACAAATAAGGATAGTTTGACTTCCTCCTTTTTGATGCATATTTCCTTTATGTTATTTTCTTGCTTGATTGCTATGGAAAGTGTTTAAAGGACTATGTTGCGTAAGAGTGGTGAGAGTGGATAGCCTGGTTGTGTTCCTGATTTAAGGGGAAAGACTTTCAATTTTTGTCCATTTACTGTGATATTCGTGGTAGGTTTGGCATATATGGCTTCTGTGAATTTGAGATAAGGCCCTTCTATACTTATTTTTCTCAGAGTTTTTATCATGAAAGGGTGTTGAATTTTATCAAAGGCTTTTTCTCTGACTTTTGGTTTTGCTTTTGTTGATGTGGTGTATTATATTGATTAATTTACATATGTTGAACCAGCCTGGCATCCCAGGAATGAAGCCCGCTTGATCGTGGTGTATGATCTTTCTGATTACTTGCTGGATTCTATTTGCCAGAATTTTATTAAGCATTTTTGCATCTATATTCATTGAGGATATTGGTCTATAATTTTCTTTCTTGGTTAAGTCTTTGTCTGGTTTTGGGACAAATAAATAGCTCCCAGAATTAACAAATGGGATTATGTCAAATTAAAATGTTTTCGCACAGCAAAGGAAATTATCAACAGTGTAAAAAGAGAAGCAAGAGACTGGAAAAAAAATATTTACCACCAATACCTCAGATAGGAGGCTCATAACCAGAATATGCAGGAAACTAAAGAAAAGGAAGCCCCTCAAAATCAAAGATCCTATTGAAAAATGGGCAAAAGAAATGAATAGGCAGTTCTCAGATGAAGAAGTTCAAATAGCTAATAAATACATGAAAAGATGCTCAACATCCTTAGTCATAAGAGAAATGCAGATCAAAACATGACTAAGATACCATCTAACTCCAGAGAGAATGGCCTATATCAAGAACACAAACCGCAATCGGTGCTGGCGAGGCTGTGGGGGAAAAGAAACCCTCCTGCACTGCTGGTGGGAATGTAAACTGGTACAACCACTGAGGAAAGCAGCATGGAAATCTCTCAAAAGACTAGAAATAAATACCCCCTTCAATCCAGCAGTGCCTCTTCTGGGAATTTTCCCAAAAGAGTTAAAAACAACACATAACACAGATATATGTATACCCATGTTCATAGCAGCACAACTAACAATAGCTAAAATGTGGAAGACACCAAAATACCCACCAACAGACCAATGAATACATAAATTGTGGTATTTATACACAATGGAATACTACTCTCTATAAAAACAGATAGGTTGGAGGCTTTTGTAGGTAAATGGAGGCAACGTGAGACCATCATGCTTAGTGAAGTGAGTCAGAAGCAGAAGATGAAATATTGAATGGCTTCTCTGATATGAGAAACCCAGATCACAATTATTTCATAGAACTTAATGTGGGGAATAATAGGAACTGGAGAGGGAAAGGGTTGAAAAGAGAGCAGGGAAGGATTTGTAACTTTGCCACGATATGTATGTGCACAAAATACTCAAGATCAATGTAAACTTTACATTTTGCACTTATACATATCAATAAAATGGGGGAAAAGATTGTACTTTAAAATTCATGCTTCTCTGAAGTAAATAAAATACTAATACCTAAAGAAAAAAAAAGAAATTACTACATTTATAAAGAAGTTTGAATTCCCCTGTGAAATACTCAACTTCTTGGAACTCTCTTAAAACATCACTTCAACATGACCAAGTGACATGACTATCTGACAGTCAGGAAATCAGTAAGAATGTTGTTCTAAGTGACTTATTTGCCCAGGCCTGTCTGACTTCAAGAAATGTAGCCATACTCTAAAGTGAAGTCCTTCCTTTTTAGTTGAGGTGAACTTTGATTGACCTGCACGTGTCTGACTTCCGACGACTGTTCCACATCCATGCTGCCTATTTGGCCGCAGGAGCAGCTGCCGTCATGGATTCAAGCCAGACAGTGTTCATTTGGTTAAACAGGCAGCACTCGAGAAGCCTGAAAATAACATTGCAGATAAGTAATGCAGCAATTTCGCATCTGTTCTGCGCTCCCATTAATTTTCTTAACTAGAGCTGAGCAGAACAAATAAGTAGGCTGCCCCCTTTGCTGTCTTTAACTAATAGTTGTAAACCTTCTGTTGGGATATAAAAGCTGCTTATAATATCATTAACATCTGTTTAGATTCATGCTTAAACTTACTGGTGATTTTGCATTTTTTCTTTTCAGAAAGTTTCTTTTCTGGCTGAACACTCTAGCTGCTCCTTTCTAAGTTTTTAAGCTAGAGCAGTCTTGAGAGGAGAGTAGGTTGGAGTGATTCCATCTCCAAAATCCTCTGAGCATTGCATTCTAAATGGCAGTTGGTACCCTCTTCTAAGCGGCAGGGCCTCTCAGATGCCAGTTGGACTGCAAGCCGGGAAGGCAGATGGAACTGGAAGTTCAGCCTAGAGCTGACTCAACACTCTTGGAACAGCAGAGGGAAAAGTTCTAGGTTTTACTGGTCCCTGCTGTGGCATCCCAGCCCTTAGTTTCCCACTTTGAATGAACCAGATTGGCTTTGTGTCACTGGCCTGGAAAAGGAAGCTAGGTCTTGACAGAGCTGGGGAACCAACTCCCCGAGCTTTCTTTGTTCCTGGGAGCCAGACTGAAAATTAATATCAACTCTTTGGCTCATTGCAAGCGTTTCCTAAATTCTTCCTGGTGCCAGGCAGGTTATGCAGATACGAAGATAAAAATCTGTTTTCAGCATTATCTTATTCTAACAAAAGAGACAGGGAAAAGGATATTTGAAACAGTGTAAAAAGTGTGACATGAATTCTCACTGACAGCAGAAAAGTTCGCCAGGAGCAACGAATCTAGATATTACATGATGATGGCTTGGGGCCCTATGAAGTCAAACCTGCCTAAGTAAAATCTTGTTCCTTTGTATTTAAATTCTATTGTTCAAAAGGTTTTAAATTAGTTTTTCCCTTGGGAGGGAAGCAAGAATGAAACTTAAAAGTTGAGAAAGCTAGACAAATACACAGGAGCTGTGGGCATCATTGTAAAGGCCCCAAGTCCCAGCTGAGGTCCAGAAAGGCTCCCTGGAGGAGCATGACGTTGCCAGCCATGTGTGGCAGTAAGAGGGAAATTTTTCCAGGAGAACAAATGGGAAAAAAAAAACCCAAGACATTAGAAACATGCTTTTTAAGGAAATGCAGTGATTCTGGGAAGAGAAAATTAGAAAGATGGAATGGGGCTGGGGAGGACAGTATGATCCCTCTGGAGAGATGGAGATTCTTACTCAGATCTGTGGAGAGGTAGAGATTCCTGCTCAGGTCTCACAGGGGGGTCACTTTTTTTTTGAGACAGGTCTCACTCTGTAGTCCAGGCTTGTGGCTGGTCTTGAACTCACTATGAAGTCCAGGCTGGCCTTAAACTCAAGGCCACCCTCCTGCTTCATCTTCCCTGGAGTGCTGAGAGTATAAGTGTGCACCACTACCCCCAGATTAAGTGAGATTATGTGGTGCTGGGGAATTGAACTCAGACCTCTGGCTTGCTAAACAATCACTCTAACTACTGTGCTATTCTTCCAGCCCTACATTTATTTCATTATTAAGGAAAACAACAACAGCAAAAAAAAGCTTCAAAGTAAGAGAATAACATACTCAGAGTTTTAAAATATTCTGAGAAGAAAAGAAAGAAGTTCTGTGTTGGCATCACTGGTGGAAATAGATGTAAGGAGAGAGCAAAGGCTGGCTCACAAACAGGAAAACTGTGTAGGAGGAAACCCTTCTTAGGAAAACCCAGTCAGAGCCACGCAGGGGCCTCCTAAAAGCAAGTGGCAGTGAGGAGCCTGGGAACCTTGCCTTGTGGCCAGAAGGGCAGTATGGTCTGGATGAGACCGTGGGTGGGCAGCCGTCCTACCATCATCCGTGCAAACAAGGAAGCCAGTCTAATTAAGTGGCTGCTTTCTCAAAACATCCACACGTGGTTTTCTAAGAAGACTAATAATATCTTCTGACTAAATTTCAAGTCAGTCCAAAAGTAGAGTAAATTGTGTAATGAATCATGCAATACCCAGGATCCGCCATTGTTGACTGACTGACAGTCCTGCTTTATTTGTAGTCCCAAGCTCATTTCTCCTTCCCATCCACACACTGGAGTATTTTGCAGAAATTCCAGGCATCTTATCACTTCTTATAAATATTAATAATGTGACCCTAAAGGATACTGTCTTAAAGACACATAACTAAATAGCATCATCATATTTGAAAATGTTAGCAGTAATTCTTGCTATCATCAAATATTCAGTGTTCACATCTCCCAGAAATGTGATTTCAATTTTTATATATTCATACATCTAAATAAGTTAGAATGTGTGCATTTTTATTTTATAAAACAATTAGCTTGATTAAGTTAGAATTCCAAAACGTCTACTTCTTACTTTTGGTTACAATGACTTAAATCTCTCCTTTCTTCTTCTGTTCTTTGTTTGTGGCAATTTATGTTGAATCAGAAATCAGCTTCTGTATCTGCCCTAATTTAAACGGAACACTACTTCATTCAGTTTCCACTCCATTTGGTCAAAAGCTTGTGACCCTCTTATTAATAGTTAAGGTTTACTTCTCTGCCAACATTTGAACTCTGACGAACCTAACAGTTGCCTTCTAGTCATAGCGATGCTGTAGATATGCCTGGGAAAAGATAGATAGCCTCATGTAGGGTGACCTGGAACCCTACATCTCTCTATCTTTGGTGGGTATGGTGTGTGTGTGTGTGTGTGTGTGTGTGTGTGTGTGTGTGTGTGTGATCTTTGTGATACAAAATACAAAACTGCCACAGAATACCAGAAATCTCCATCTGGATTGCCTGAAGCTTGAGCTAACTAGAACCAGCCTCCTCCTCCCTGTTGGGAGTGGGACCACAATTCAATTTATCCTCCCATCCTTCAGTGTTTGTTTCATTTGGACTGACAATTTAATTGAAATGTTCCACGAGTTCCTAGGCATGCATCATATACGCTGAGCAAATTTAATTTTCCTCAAATCCCGTAAAAAGTAGGTGCCCATATTCAGAATGCCGGTTGTCCTTGGACAAGCCTATACTCATGCTTATTTTGTTTAGTGACTTGAAGTGCCAGAGTCCTTGCAGTAGCGTACACATCCGGACAGAGTTGCCAACAGAGTGCCCTGCAATAGCTAATATGGACTGTGCCAGCAGTTACAAATCTGTCATCCAGAATTTGATCCAGAAAATAGTTATTGATGCAGGCGAGAATGTATCCATAATTTATTTGATAAGATGCTATTCATTTAAATCAAAGCCAGCTCTGAAGGGTGACCAAGTACAGAGTGTCCCAAAAGGTTTCCCTATGTATGGTGACTTGAGACAGTCTATACATTGAATTTAGGGCTTGTGTAATTTTTCTCATCAACATTAGTTATATCAAATACTATGATAAATGAATCCTGAACAAACAAAATTTTGTATTTTGTATTTTTAATATTTTATATGTATGGCAACCTTTAGGACAGCCTGTATTATATTGTAGGAAAATGTAGACTTTCCGCCATCATTTGCTTTCTCTGAATCTTGATGCTTCCCTCTGGAGCCCTTGGTAGACCATAACCAGGCATTTGTCCAGAACGTATGCAGAGGCAGCAAGAAGTTCATCAATCGTCAATGTTATGTTAGTCTTGATGTGGAAGATTCTCAGGTGTTAATATAATTTTGAGTCTAATGTTGAATGATTTTATACTTTCCAATGTTTATTTAATTATTGCAGTGTGTGAGCATTTAGCTCTCAACCTCTGGAGCTTATAAGGAGTAGATCACTCAGGAGGTAGAGTTGATGGTCGTTGATGGTCGCATTCCAGGACTGCCAACTTGAGGTCATAAAAAAAGTAAAAACTGACAGGAGAGAATGTATGCCTCTCCACATTTTCCTGTGGACTTTTCATTTTATACCCTCTCTGATCCTTTACTGTGTGCACAGATAATTAAATTGTTAAGTTCTTCTTTCCCTGCTTATTTTAGGGTTTCCTATGGTAAAAGAAAAAGCGCTCATTGCAAAATGTGGTTTTGTTAATATTTCACTATGTTACAGTCTAGCTGTAAAAGCTGGCTGTTTTGTAAAGGAGCTACTGGACCATTTCTTTGTATCCTTGGGTGTAGAAATGAAACAGCTCCTTACCCACTCACAGCTTCTGGTCCCAAGAACGAAACAAGAAATGCTCAGGAACTTTAATCATGTCATAAGCAAATATAATCCTCCTGATTGTGAGACTTCATAATGCAACCCTGACATAGTCACAATATCCACCAGGTTGGAGATGGCCCATGACGTCTTTCTGGCAAATGCTTGAGGTAGACTGCACTCAGAAATGTCTTCCTTTATATTAATAGTAATGAAAAATAGCCAAAATTAGTACATGACAATTTGGCAACCTAATATAGTCTGCTACTTACAGTGGCTTCTACTCTCAGAAACAGAGGGGAGATAATCATTCAGACCCCTGTTGTAATACCCAGTAAGTCATCAATAGGGCTCTGATTTCAGGACAGCATTTGTGGAATAATATGAAACAGATTCTAGATTTCCTGCCATTGTCTTCAAACTAACTTGTGTCTCACTTAGCTGTATGTTATCATTTAGTCCGATTCTGAGCAAAGTCAGCTTTCCTATAGTGAATGTTTGCCATTATGTATAAAGCCTGGAAGTGGAAATCCATCCTCCTATCTCTTCTTTGTTATTGAGTGGCTCCTCCTTTGCGACTTGATCAGCCCTGTGTTGACCCTACAGGCATTTGTCACATCTTAACAAATCCTAAGCAGACATCATGCTAGGCATGAGCTAGTCTGAAAGTCCTCCAAACCCAGTTGGGTTGGTCACTCACAGATGTAAAGCGTAAGACATCAGGCAGTGCGGTCCTGTTATATCTTTGTATTAGAATGGAAGGTCCTATTAAGGAAATACTGTGTCCTAATATCATTGTTTTCTGAGATAATGCTGTAGTGATAATGTTTTGAATTTTTTACTTGTTGTACAAGTATACATGTCTTACAATTTTGCTTCTTCTAAAATTGATTATTGACTCCTTGGCATTTATTGCAGATGAACAAGAAAGTTCTGGAGCAATTATTTACACAGTGGAGCTGAAGCGCTACGGGGGGCCCCTTGGCATCACAATTTCAGGAACAGAAGAGCCCTTCGACCCTATAATCATTTCAAGCCTCACTAAAGGGGGATTAGCTGAAAGGTAAAATTTCAAGGAGCTGCTATAATTTACAGCATGTGTGAGGTGCTTTGTTTTTCACAACTACATAAAACATACTCTCCTCCATGTTTTTTTTTCTTGCTTGATCTGTTGACTTTTAAATCTGTATAACGAATTGATTGTAGAGCTTTGAGAACTCTCAGGTAAAACTCCAAGTTGACTTTGAGGAACATCGTACAGACAGTAAAAGATGTCATGAGCTCAGCACTGATGTTAATCTCCAGAAATGTGTAAACTGTGTGAAAACTAGTGGTGCATTTATATTGCGTCCATTTGAGCAGACTAAAGTTCAGGGAAGTTAAAAGGCTTGTCTCATCCAGTTCTGCGAGTGTTCGCTGAGCCTGTTACCTGGCAGGTACTGTGCTTAGCCACTGTGTTTTTGGGAGAGGATGGTACAGGTTTTGTCTTCAGAGATTATGAGAAACAAAGTGTAGCCACCCCCCAATTTTCACATCTTGTGACAGGAAGTTTTCATGAATATTGTTCCTGCAGCAGTGGTGCACATACGTAACCCACTCTTCACCCTCCCCGAACTGTATTTCTTTCTGAGTCATGTTGTTGGGCACATAACAACCCCTTTCAGTAGGGCCATTCTGTAGTGACCTAGCTCAAAAACACGAACACTTCCCTCATTCCAACATTGGACGACAACAATTTGCAAAAATAAGAGATGAAGTATTGCAGAAAATTGGAGCTGGAAGGCACCTTAGAAATTAGTTTTTCCACCATCATCTGAAGGATGAAGGGGCTATGGCAGCCAGGAAGGGTTCCTCTGCTGGAATTTAATATTCTCATACCATCAGGGACACCCAAGGTGAGGTATTCATCAGATGTCCGTTGATCCTAGGTATCTCGTTAAAGAGACAGCAGAGATTAATATTGAACTGATTCAGTAGAACACTGATAACTAACAACTTAGATCTTTTGTAAACTAAAACTCTTAATGAATGAAGAGATCTTTGGCCGTAGGTGAGGTGGAGGAGGGAAGAATTCTTTAAGAGTAGGTGTAATTATGGACTTGTTAAGCAGCTTCTCCTGACCTATATGCGTCACCTCTGCTGCCCAGGTGTGGCTATCTAGCACAGCTTCCATATCCTGGAAACAAGCAGCAGCCCTACCTCAGTCACCAGCAGCCCTGTGAGTTGGGTTAATTCTTTCACTCAATGGATTTAAAATGGGCTCTTCCTGCCAGAGTCTGGCACATGGGTTCCTAACAATGCGGTCGTCATCTAGGGTAGACATCTGAGTGTTCATACCTTCCTGAGTCTCTCTGCTGTGGGCTCACTCCTTCCTCACCCAGTGCTTCCCACTGAAAGCAGACCTGTTGGGTGAGAATTGGGTGAGGATACAAAGAGAAGGGGAAAATGTAAGATTTATTAGTTTATTGTAATCAAGAATTTAAGTTCTTTTCCTTATCTACATTTTTAAGTGGTATTCATACCCTGTACATGTCTGTTCCTATTTGACCCTGAGGTCTCTCCTATGATATGATCACCTCCAGTGTAACGATAGGGATACTGTCACTACACATAAAGGTTTTAAAAGGTACCCAGGTCACATAGCTGGTAGGTGGTAGAGATGGGTTAATTTGTCAGTCCTTGGAGTCATCATCAACAGGGGAGGCTCTACTGCCGCAGGGTCCGGGATGTGTCCTCACCTCCCGAACTGTGCTTCTGATGAACTGGGCACTGATTGTGTTACACATTTTGAGTCTGTAGAAAGAATGTTCTGTGCTATTTGCTGATCAGCATAGTTCACTTTTGTGACTTTTTTGGGGGAGGTTATCAAATGACTCAGCTTTCTTGAAATTTTAAGATTCCCTGTCTGCTTCAAAATTAATTAAAACAATTTTTCTAATTTTAGTTGAAACTGAGAAGTCATTCACAACAGATGCAGTTATCTTACAGCGTAGCTCAAGAGAAAGCTGGAAGACATGACTTTTAGAGACCTTTGCCAAGTCTTTACTGTTATGAATGTGTAAAGTATGTCAGGGAGTTGATTTTCAGTAGCATGAGGGCGTGATTTCTACTTACTACGTTCCTGTTGGTGTTTCAGAACTGGTGCAATCCACATAGGGGACCGAATCCTAGCCATCAACAGCAGCAGCTTGAAAGGGAAGCCCCTGAGTGAGGCCATCCATTTGTTACAGATGGCAGGAGAGACTGTCACCTTGAAAATTAAGAAACAGACAGATGGTGAGTGGGTTGAGAGCCTCAATTAAGATTTCCAGTGCATTTCCTTGTCTAAAAGAATGTGCTGTGTCAATGTGTGTACTTCTAGGAAAGTGAGTCTCCAGCCACAGAATATTTGAGTAACTTTTTATTTAAGCTCACTTTGATTTTTAATCTCCTTTCCTGTCTCTAAAGCCCAGTCGGCATCAAGTCCCAAGAAATTCCCCATCCCCAGCCACTTGAGTGACGTGGGCGATGTGGAGGAGGACTCTTCTCCAGCGCAGAAGCCAGGCAAGCTCTCCGATATGTATCCTTCCACGGTGCCTAGCGTGGACAGTGCTGTGGACTCATGGGATGGGTCTGGAATAGAGGCCAGCTATGGGAATCAAGGTATGTCCTCACTTTGAAGAACACTGTTGAAACATGTGCTTCTCAAAGATTTATCTGCTACTCTTATTTGAGGACAAGATCTTTATTTAGCCTGTGTCTGTTTCAGTGCCACCACCCCGAACACAGTGAATTCCTTCATGTGGCAGGCTTTGCATTTCTTTCTTCTTCATGCTGATTCATCGTGAAAATTGATCACACACAAAAGACACCCTTGTTAGGTCTTCCCATGGCCAAATGGCCAATGTCAATCTTGTCCTCCAGTCGTAGATTTACATGAGGCAAACCCTACCGTAAACTTCACTGAAGATATGCCAACTGTCTTGTTTTCCACAAAGATGAATTCAAGAGTTCGGGAGCTGTGCATTGAGAAGAGCTAATGTCTTTGTCATTATCACATTGGTAGGGCACAGTATGCAACATTGACAACTTAAAGGAGGAAAGGACTTTTTCCACTCACAGATCAGAGGTTTCAGTCAGTTCATACGTTCATACGTCGTTGGCTTTAAACGGCAGCATGGTAGAAGGGCGTAGTGAAATGACTGGTGGAGGATAGCTGCTCATCCCATCATGGCCGGAGCAGAGAGAGGAGGTCATGAGGAAGGAGCTGGTGGCAGAGTCCTACCTTCAGTGACCCTCTGCCTCCCAACCAGGCCTCGCCTCTTAACAGCATGTAAAATCCATTGACTGATCTGCTTGATCCACTTAGCCCCGCAATCCAGTCGCCTTCCAGATACCTGCGCTTGGCCGTTCCAGGTCTGAACCTAATGATTTGTGATCCCATTTGTCTTGCCCACCCATGACTTTAAATAGAAAATTGTATAGATTTCCCTGTACAAATTATTAGAATTAGATATTAGAGGTATTCCTGTACAAGATATTAGAATTAGATGGTTTTCATCACAGCACATGAGAATACACAGTAGATTTTTCTCACTAATGTTATTTTAACTGTCAGTTAAAGAATACAGTACAGAAACAAACAACTTACGAAACACGTCTGGGTGTGAGGGTTGCTCTGTAGCTCAGTTAACTGGACTACAACAAGACTGTGTCCAACTTGCTCTTATCCCGGTTTCCCTAGTTTCTTCTGTCAGCCAGTCCTTGTTGTATTACTCTGTTGAGTCCTGTGATAGGTGGACAAAACGGAAAGAAGATGACATTTCAGAGTTGTCAATTTGTTCACCCCTTAGAGATGATGCTAGTTTGGTAGAAGAAAAACCATCTTGAATACCTAAAAGAGAATGGAAACTACATGGCAGTTAACTTTTTTCAAAAATCATCATACCTGTGACAGGTTAAGTCTGCCACCCAATAACAAACATTTTCATTGCCTCCAAGACTGATGGACCACTGAGAACACTGGAAAAAGACACAAGTCATATTGTAGAAGACACATTAATTTGCATTTATTGTTTATCATTTCTTTATTCATGTGAATAAATTTTTGTTGCACAGAAATTTTTTGTGAGGACACTACTGATATCAGTGTGTTAGCCCCTCTGAGGTGGCACATATAAACTTAGCTCTTTCAGCCATTTACTTCATAGGACCAGAAGCATGATTAAGATACTAATATGGGTCCTGTCCCTTACTATCAGAACATAAAAACCATTCAATTACTTATGAAGCATTTCAAAAATTTGAATAGTAGTCATAGTAATATTATTGTTGGCATGTACAAATTAGAAATCTTTACAAGGTTGAAAAAACTAAGGGATAAGTAGAAATAGCATTGATCAAGATAGAATTGAAATTTTCCAAGGGAATAAAAAGCAATTGTAGCATTAGAGTTTAGAAAGCACTTTCACGTGGCTCATCTCAAGTGGTTCCGATAACAAACCTGGAGGTTGAAGGCCGGTGTGGAACAGGGTTCAGCATGAGGGGAGGATTTAAGAGTCAGCCAGACTGACATCCAGGGCAGCCCTTGGTACCATGCCCAGCCTTGCCTCGCACCTGCACGCTGCAGGTACACGAGTGCCTGGGGTGACAGGCTGCTCCCTAACTGCTGAGGCAGCCCTCCGGTTTCTACATCACTCTGACAGCTCAAAAGTCCTCGCTTGTACTGAGCTTAAATCTTTCTGCTCGAGGCTTCTGCCTATTAATCTTAGTTCTGCGCTCAAGGTGATTCAGAACCCAACTAACGCCTCTTCCACTTCCTTCAGAGGCTGGAAGGCGGCTATCACTTCCCGGTGCATCTTCTCTCTCTGAGCAGAGTAGCCTCCGTTCCTTTAACTGCTCCTTACCTAACCTACTTTTCAGTATCTTTATCATCCTGTGGTATTATGTATATATTCACATAGAAATTTGCATTAACAAATAGAAAAAATAGAAAGCAAAGTCACACAACAGTCTGACAGTTCAGCGCAGACCAAATCTGCCTCCTTTGTCCCTGAGATTCGTAACACTTGCCAACGTACGCTGTGCTATAATTGTGGTGATCACATCATAGCCATTGTTCATTTTTAGCTTACTGTTTACCAAAACTTCGAAGTCTGGCTTTTACTTTCTTTCTTTACTTCATAATGGGTTAAAACAGATATCTCCAGGTTATGCTTCCAGTTAACTCTTTACAAGCGAGGGACAAAAATGTATTTCTTTTCCTACTAAATATCATGTTACGGGATCTATCTGTGTCTCCCCGAGTCCCTCAGCCTCCTGGCCAGCCTTCTGTCCTGCTTCAGGAAGACCTTAGGCATTCCCATTGTCCCCTTTAATGCTGCCACAGCAGTGCCACTCACCGTTGTGATGCACATCCTCCTCCTTGGGCCCAGAATCTGCCTCTGCAATCGCATTCCTTAATGTTCTCCACTGCCGCTTGAGAGTGTCAAGCTTCTCCCATTCACTTAGTCAACAAAAATGTGATGACTGAAACAATAAAACCGCTGGCTAATATACAACGTGTGTGTGCTATTGGGCAGCAGAGCCAGCTCAAGCATTGGAAATATCTTTTGGCTAAAAATAGTTATAAATGGTTATACAACTATGTGATTTAAACTCCTCATTCTTAACACAATTGCATCTTTGGAAAACATACTAACATTATTCTTTAAAAGTGAGAGTAACGGTGGGAGCTATAGCCCCAAAATTGTAGTAGAGTCAAAAACTAAATTCCAAAATCATTCTCTGATTACAAATTTCATGATTATGAGCCAACATTGTTTAGGTCGCTTTTCTACATTAAAATCAATTGTAAATTAAGAGATATAAATAGAAGATATTAATCTTCATTAGTATAGAAAACCAGAGAATTATGTTTGGGTATCAGAATTTTACAAATTCTAAAATTTAGTCACCCTAAAAACAAAAGTAATCTTCCAAATATCCTTCACTTTCAGAAGCACCTATTTGTAAGCGGATTTACTTAACATTTTTCAAATAAATAAAACTAACCATTACCGTCAGTAAACCTATAGGCTGATTGTTATACCTCACATTAGAATTCCAAGTATAAAACCAGATATTGAAACCCCAACCTAACAGAAATAAGAAGGAAAACTAATAAGGATTTTCAGTTCTAAATCAAAAGAGAAATTAGTTAGGATATATATTTTTAAATAATTTATTTTTTCAATTTGAACCTTTTATAAATTTTAACTTAAAAATGTACTTTCCAAGTATCATGCACATATTCTTTCAAAGAACCAACTCTTTGACTCATTAATCATTTTTATTGTCTTTTTAATTTCAGTTTCATTAATTTCAGGTATTCATTGACATAGATACACACATCAAAAGAATAGAACGGTCACAAATAAACACATTAATGATGCACCTTAAGGCCCTAGAGAAACATGCATATGTTCTAATTTCAGGTGCTTCTACTGCTTCAGTTAAAAAAAAAAAAAAAAAAACTTTTCTGAAAGTTTTCTTATAGTTGGGCTTCCCCTTCTTTTTCTTTCCTCAATTTTTTCCCCACCATTTTTATTAACATATATATGTATGCAATACATAATGTTTACAATGAACTTGAGTATTTTGTGCACATATAAATCACATAAACATGTCAATTCCTTCAATTTTTGGCCCTCCTACACCCTTCCCATCTCCCCTTAACTCCCACTATCACACCCATTTGGTTCCATAGAGTGCCTGTATTCTGGGTTTCTCCAATCAGAGAAGCCATCTGATATTTAATATACTTAATCTTCTATGTCTGACTCACTTCTCCACTCAAATCACCACTCTTTAGCTCAACTTCCCACCCCTAGAATGGGCTGCAGTGGCTCTATCTTGATGCCTCTTCCAGCAGAGCCCTTTATTGGGATAATTTGCTGACAGTTCTCCCCTCCCCCCCCCTTCAGCTTTTATGTTTGACTCCTAGGGTAAAGATATGTCCCTTCCAACCTGTTAACTTCTTTTGAACTGTGGCTTTTACCCAGACCTAATTATTCTCAGTTAGTTCCTATTTGAAATCATGATACCATCATCCACCAGCATCAGTCAGAGTCTGGATTCGGCTACAGAGAATCCAAATGGTAGCACTTGAACAAGGCAAAGATTTCTTTTTCTCCCACCCTGGTACAGAACCTGGAGAAACCAGGTAGCCATTAGAACACCCATTTTTAGGGCTGTTTCTTCCTTTTTTCCTCCACCCCTACACTAAGCTGTGCAGTGTTTGAAGATGGGAACCTAGCTTTCTTTATCTTAACATTTACGTCCCTCTATGGTGCTGACTCTGAAAAGCTTTCTGCGTGTTCACTTTGTTAGCAATGCTGGGCTTCCCTCCTTTCCTGTTCCCCTCTTGTTATCAGTAAGGAAATGAAGATATAGAGAGGCTGGATGACTCGGTAAGTAACAGTGGACATTTACGTCCACTGAAACCTCACTGAATTCTAGGCACTTTTTTAAGGGCTAATGCATGTTTATTCTCCTTAATTCTCTTAGCCACCTGGTAAGTGCTTTAGAAACAATGAGAAATATATACCATGTAGCCACCCACTATATGTGTATAAAAATACCCCTCCATATACACACACATATACACATGTCCATGAGAGTCTCAAGTGTTAGTTGAAGCAATATGTAACGGTTCCAGGGCAAACTGTGAAACCAGGGAGGGTACGTTCCATTATGAAGGAGAGTGAAGAAGAAATGTCTCCCATATAATGGGTAACAGATCATGTAATAAGGCACAAGAGCTCATCTCTCTTGACCCCTGAGAGTATTTGTATTATCTTATTAAAAATTATGGGATTTTCTTTCTTTAATTTTCCAAAACTCATCATTACAATTGGATTCCCTACCTAGGTATTACAAGGGGGGGCCTCTATTCTCCACGTGATTCTAGAAATAATTTTGAAAGTTGAATTCCTATCACACATTTAAAGTTGTCATCTTAATTATTTTCTCCCCAAGTTTAAATACTTGCAAAAAATATCATTTCTAGTTTGTTTTAAATACGCTTAAATGTGTTCTGTTAAAATCTTGGAGCCGCAGACTTACCTCAAACTCATGTCCGCTATATAACCTAAATTGCTAAAGCCACTCCCCGTTGTCTTAGTTACTGTTTTGTTGCTGACACCTACAACTTAAGAAAGGTGTCAGAAAGTCTCCACTCATTCATGGGCAGCCGATGGTGTTGCAAGGACATGGCAGAGGCCTAGCTAGAGAGAAGCTGTTCATCGCGTAGTAAACAGGAAGCCAAGAGAGCAAGGAAAGCCAGAGCGATTTGCCCTTCCAATGAGGCCCCAGCTCTTAACATGAAATCCAAAGATACAACATCCAAATACATGAAGCTCTTAGGGAACATTCCAGATCCAAACCGTGACATCCATCAAGCTAATCAGCTATCTCCCTGTTTAAAAAAAAAAAAGTCAGTTTTCACTTTGTAACTCAGATAAACACAGTAGTGCCCTAGGCTCATCTTTCTTCTAAATTCCAGTTCTAAGAGGGAGAAGAAGATGGAGAGACAATGGAGGAGAGAGAGAAAGAGTGAGAGAGAGAGAGACAGAGCTGTGCCATGACATTTCCTGGTTGAAATAAGATGCTGCTTCTAAGAGACTATCTCAAAGAAGCAAGGCTTTCCCAAGTTGTTTCTTGATTTGACGTCTGGGAATATTTAAACCTCAGCGCCAAGCACCTTCAAAGGTTTGAAATAGATGAGAAAAATGTCGTTTGTTTGTAATGTGGCAGGGGTACCATTGTGAACAGGAAGGTAAGAAGAGGGAACTGACAGGTGTCACCCCTTTACCCTGTGGTAGCTGAGTCAGTCTCAGGAAAAGGTTCATATAGAACTTACGGATCTTAAAACTGATTCTCCTAAAAAATGCATTGAACTCTCAACAAAATCCACAAATAGCCATAGTTACAGCTGTTAGCATCCTGCGTAGAGAACAAATAATGATAGTAGCTACCTTCAGGGTTGGTTATGAAGAATAAGCAAAGTGATATAAGCACATAGTGCAGTCCTCATGCATAAGAATCACCTGCTGAGTGTCCGCTATTGTTATAGCTGATGCTGCTGTTATTTGATCTCTCTGTTGATCAATAGTGTTATGTCCTAACGGACGAAATCATCCTCAGGCCCAGTCCTACTACCTTATTTATGTTTTAGGCACCAGTTTTCAGGCCTCAGGATACAATTTCAACACTTACGACTGGAGGAGTTCAAAACAGAGAGGCAGCCTGTCTCCAGTCCCCAAGCCTCGAAGCCAGACTTACCCAGATGTGGGGCTCAGTAATGAAGACTGGGACCGGTCCACAGCCAGCGGGTATGGTTTCATCCATTGCTACCCCATCCCGAGATGATGACGGGGAGAGGGGTATGTGGGCAAGGTTTGAATCTTTCTGTTTCTAGAGCCACATATGGTCAGAAATGACTTCCTGAAGCCACTGCAGTCATCCTTATTGGCCATATGGCAGGGTGCTAGAACTTCTACTGAACAGGACCAATCTGGAACCATCACACAGCAGGGAAGAGCTGGGTGTCCCCTAATGAAAATAGTGGTAGCACTGGGTGTCAGTCAGTTTCTATAATCCATTGCTGGCTCTGTCAACTAGGTCAATTTCACATTAAGTTACGTGTATTTTTAAAAGATACATCAGGAACTCCATATTATTAATGAAGAAGTATCTCTTGGCATTTTGTTCCTTAGCAAAATATTTTAAGGAAATTATAAACAAAGATAGCATTGAATTAATTAATTATGATCTTTGTAACAAGAGGGGAAAACATTTTTTTTTTTTCTGAGAGGGTTCTGCTTCCCTGATGACAAGCAGCTGAAATGCATTTCTAGGTTATGTTTCATCCCAGAAAGGCCAGGTAAGTGCAGTTCGTTCAGCAGTAGCCATGAGTAATCTGAAATTCAGTTAAAAAGACCTGATGAAGGGTGTTTCAGTCTCCACAACAACTCCCTGCCTTTCCTAGAGAATCCTTAGCCAGAGGTGGCTTTACTTGGAGGCCACAGTAAAGCTAGCTTGGATGAAAGCCAGATCCAAAATGAATCACTTTCTTCTTTTCTGTGGGTAAGATAGAAAAGTTCTGGATATGAAACAGAGAGGGAGGATTACATTTGCCCAGACTGTGTTTCTTTCTTTCCTTTTGTTTATTTTTTTCCTGTAAATACATGAATTCCAAAATCCCTAACACTTTAGAGACACGGGGCTTGGGGAAATCAGTAAGCGTCGATGGGTACTCCTTTTTCAGAAGTACTCCTTTCCTAGCTAACCAAAATATTCTACCCAAGACTCTTCGAACTAATAAATAAATTCAGCAAAATAGGAGGTTATAAAATCAATACCCACAAGTAACACCTATACACCAGTCATGAATCCAAAGAGAAATAAATCAAGAAAATAACCGCTTTCACAATAGCAACAAAAAAGTAAAATACTTAGGAATAAACCTCACCAAAGAAGTGAAAGACCTATACAAAGAAAACTACAAAACCCTAAAGAAAGAGATTGAAGAGGACTTTAGAAAACAGAAAGACATCCCACGGTCCTGGATAGGAAGAACTAATGTTATCACAATGGCATAAACAGTCTTTTTCTTGATGGCAGTTTCGCAGGGACTTCAGACAGTGCAGAGGCCGAGCAAGAAGAAAACTTCTGGTCTCAGGCGCTGGAGGATCTAGAAACCTGTGGACAGTCGGGAATCCTGCGAGAACTCGAGGTAGTCTCAGTCCCACTGCTTTCCTTTCTTGTTTCTACATTCATTTTTTTTTTTTTTGGTCCTTTTAAGTTTGCATTGATCACACCAGTCCATTTAAAAGCTGTAACCCCTTTCCACAGGAGAAAGCTGGCAGGCGTGTGTCTTTGAGAAACATGACTCTCTTGGTAGCTACCCTCTCTGTTTATATTTTTTGCTTGTGGAACTGCCTTCCCTGCCCCTTGCCTTCCGGACAGCAATTTGATTTTACACCGTGCCGTTGAAAGTATTATTCCCCATTCCCACCCCCAAGCTTACTGACTTGTGGCTTCTGCCGTCGCTCCTGCTAACCCGTGACTGTTCCCGTCTCCCACCAAAGCGCTAAGGAGCAAGCTAAGTCTCCCCGCAGTGGCGCATCTCATCCTCTTAGTTGCTTTAGAAAAGGTTTCTTTGGCATGTTTTCATCTGTACCTGGTATAGAAATTAATTTGATCGTTAAGAGGAACATAAGAGGAAATTATATTTCGCCATTAAAGTAGAAGACGATGCAACTGGTAAAAACAAACAAAAAAGGCCAGTCTCTTTGATAAGCAGAAAAATATATTTACATAGTACTTTGTTGTTAATTGCAAATCCTAATTCCATATTAACTCGGTGTGAATCTGAGGAGGAGTGAGATGCAGTGTAACAGCTGAGCTCCTGGCAAGTTCTTTAATCAAAGCTGTGAATTTGCTGACAGTATTCACTGTTTAGTCTGGGAAGTCCCGGGCTATTTCCTTTTATGTTCTTTTAAATTTTCCAAGCTGTAAAAAATAAAGTGGCAAAAGCCTCATTTTTATTTTGATGTCATACGAGGTCCCCAAGTCACCATAAGGAATGTGAATGGCATAACTGGGTGAAACTCTTGCAATTCTAAAATGACTCCCCATCTTTCTATTGTTTTGCTTCTCGGTTGCATGTGTGGACATTTTATGTGACTCCAATGTTTGTGACTCTGCAAAGACAGTTCTGAAAAAGTACTAGTTCGAATTATAAACGTCATGGTATTACCTGGCATGAATCTCAGCTTCAGAGCACAGTTAAAGGACGTGGACATGGATAAGCCTATAAAATTTCTAAAAATTGAGATGTTAGTAATTGACTTCTTTTTATTCAACTTTCAAAAAGAGCAGAACGTTGAAGCATCTACTGGCTTATTTAAACTTTTACCACCTCCTGTTAGGTAGGGAGAGAACAAGTGGCCCTCACCATGTAATGAGTACAAATCACAATTCTCAAACATACCCTGGTTTTTGAAAGCATGTTTTCGCTCACAAGCTTTTTGCATTTTGATACTTCTCTTTTGAAGGAAAAACTGTCCTTCTCACAGCTTCTTTTACGTTAGGAAAAAAAATTGAAAAAGTAATATGAGTCGGGCACATGGTGCATGCTGGCAGTCCCCGCTGCTCAGGAGGCTGCGGCAGAGAGTTTGCAAGTTTGAGGCCAGTTTATGTCAGTTAGTGAGATCCTGTCTCAGAATTTGCGCCTGGGATTGTAGCTCAGTGGTAGAAGCCTTGCCCAGCATGCGTGAGCAGGGGCTCAATCCCCAGCACCACAAAAAAAAAAAAAAAATAAAATAAATAAATAGTGTGATGAGGTTGCATTGCATTTTCACCTAGAGATTGAGTTATTCATGAAAATAATATTCATTAGCGTAGAGTCATATTGTGAAAGTATCAGTTTGGTGTCACATATCTCCACCCTTGAAGTTATAAATGAAAAAAAAGAAGGTCTGAATTTATAGGTCAAAGAAAAACTAAATCTTCAGCTAGGACAAGTGACTGCCAAATTCATTAGAATCATATTTACACTTTTATCACAGTGAATATTCACTTATTATTTTAAATGTACTCCACTCCCTTGATTGGAAATCCTGTCAGGCAAAAAATATTATGGGAGCAAGTTTCCTGAATATAAATTTTATATCCAATATTAAAAGTTAATGCCCACTATAAATGTAGACGATACCTAAGATGAAAAATGAGTACAATTCAAATGAAAATTAATCCTGTTCCTTATTACTAGCAGTAATTTACATTCAATTTTACCACTCAAAATGTATAGCTTCAACAAGGGAGAAATATTCAAATAGCCTTTGAGTAAGTTTTTAACCTCTCCTACAGATATTTCTTCTATAAAATAAAATATAGGATTTGTAATGAGTTAATATTCACATGACAATTAACAAAGATCGTGGCACTTAATAAATGTTCACTAAAAATATTCTAAATATTAGCTAGTGGTACGTCTTCTACTACTTGATTAATGAATACACCTTTATTTTTGTTTAACATGATGGAAGTTTTAACTAAATGTCAGAATCTCAATTATATCTGTGCTTTGATTTTTATATTCTTTAGATGCTACTAAATCACTTGAGGCTCACTCTAAACAAAGCAGTCAAGCCATGTTGTGAAAACTTGCACTAATGAGCTATTGATAACATTTCATTTCTTCATCAGAACCATTTGTAAATCCATTTGTAACTTCTGTGGTCGCTGAGACTCATCAAAGTGGGACTGTCATCTTCCTGATGTAGTGATTAAGTGTTTTACTTCCATTGTGTTTCCTGCTGGTCCCACGAACAATGGATATAAAAGCGTAGGCATAAACAGAACAGATAACTAGTCTAAGTGAGTAACAGTAATAAACCGATGGTCACCATGGCGAGGAAATGATACGGTTGCTGTCAGTTACAGTAGACTAAACATAGAAATGATAGATGTGAGTGCCAAAGAATAAATGATTCTCCACAGTGCCTACATTTCTGAGGTCCCAGTAACCGTAAAAAGGGTGTCTTCTAAAATAAACTGAAGAATGGATACCCCCTTTTGTATAAAGAGTAGTTTTTTTTTTAACCTACTAAAAAGGAAGTTTTCTCTGATTCAACTAATTCTGAATTGAGAAGGGGTTGTATCTGAGTAATCAAAAGCAAATGACTCAAAGCCTTTTGCTGGGGTTTTGTATTCAGATTTTTGAGGTTTATGGTAATTGTCATAGCTATCCTAGAGGGTTACTCAAGTATTAAATGATATGTCATGCAAAATGTACATATATGGGACCTAGTATGTGTTAATGTTCAGTGATGCAAGAATATCTTGAATTTATGGTTTCCCTTTCTAAAATTGTCAGTGAGGGCTGGAGGAATGGTGAAGCAGTTTAAGCCCTTGCCTAGCAAGCTCATAGGCCCTGAGTTCAATTCCTCAGCAGCACATGAAGCCGGGCATTGTGGCACACCCCTGTAATCCCAGCATTAGGGAGCCAGAGGCAGGAGGATTGCCATGAGTCCAATGTTAGCCTGGACTTCGTAATGAGTTCAGGACCAGCTTGGGATACAGAGCAAGACCTTACCTCAATAAATAAATAAATATTATCAGTGAGATACCAGTAATCAAATATCCACGTTTTCTTGTTTCCTTTTCAACAGAGTTGTTAGGTGTACTTACATGTGTGAGAATATTTGCCTGTTACTCAAAAACTCTGTTAGGAGTACATATATATATATATATATATATATGGTAATCTTGGAATTATGAAATTTCAGTGAGCAGATAAATAAAACCTGTGCTCACTTTACAATGTTTCCTCTGATAGTTACTGCCTGTATACATTTGTGTAATTAGTGTCTCTGTGCCTCAGCGTTTCCTTCTGTGAAATAGCAGGCATAAGAGAGTTACTTCCACCTAGAATTATAAAACTTGAGTGAAGTCATTCTAAGGACTTATCAAATAAACTGTCAGCTTATCGTTCATATCTTTATAAACAAGTAATTAATATTGTAGTCAGCCGCATGCATATGGAACTTGTTTTCTATTCCATTGGTTTCAGGAAGATTTACCAGTGGTAGTTTACCTTTATGTCACTGTTTCTAGCAGTACAGAGCTGGCTACAGTCATAATTGCAGACTCTTTGCATCTTCTAACATGAGAAACGAGCATCTCTCATGTGATATTGGTTTCAAATCCTCTTTTGTTCCAGTTCTGAGACTCAGTCATCTTCAAGAGCTAATCTTGCCCTGCTAAAATGCAGGAAATTATTTTGAAACTGAACAAACTTTTCAATTCACTGGTAAAATCCAATCCAAGCTTCCTAACTTTTGAACAGAGAGTTGAATCCAGTCAGATAAAAACCTTTCTGATTATCTTATGCAAAGACTATTTCTAGGAATACTGATCTATACGAAAGGATATGGAGGCCACCTGTTACACAAGCTTCTAGGGGAAGCCACTAGGCCAAAGGAAAACAATATAGAATGCTTGGCAGGAAGCTTGAGACCAATCTCTTGCCTTTATATCAATAATCCTGATCCGGAAGAGCCAGAGGCAGCCATGCAAACAAAGGCAGCATGTGTGGTCTCCACCAAGAAGTTCTTAGCTCATTTCTATAAGAAGTATAAAAGATGACCTCATGAATGCCCTCTGCTAGAGCCTCCTCATTGAAAAGTTAATGCTTAAAAGTAGTTTGCAATAAGCAAACTGCTGGGGGTGGTATTTGATTAAATAAACTTAGTACTTACATTGGATTTGAGATGTACATTATAAATGTCACTTGCAAAGCCTTCCAGACTTTCATAGTTTAATTAGTGTGTCCATTCTCCAGCCTTTGGTTATGCCCTGAAGAGACTGTTTTTGACTGGGCAGAAGGAGAATTGTGCTTAATGTTGAGCAACCAAACCCTTTCCTTATCCGTGGCTTAATTGTTTCTGAAAATTGTCAATGCCGCAGGCAACAATCATGTCGGGGAGCACTATGAGTTTGAATCATGAGGCTCCAACACCTCGCAGTCAACTGGGGAGACAGGCCAGTTTCCAGGAGCGGAGCAGCTCACGGCCACACTATAGCCAAACAACTCGGAGCAACACCCTGCCTTCTGACGTGGGCAGGAAGTCTGTAACCCTGAGAAAAATGAAACAAGATATAAAGGAGATCATGTCCCCAACCCCCGTGGAGCTGCACAAGGTCAGTATGCATTCTTCTTTAATTTAGTAACCACTGTGAAATGTGATTGATTTGCAGTGAGCTTGTGGAAATGATCTTCTGTGGGCTCAGCCAACTGGAAGAGCCAGAACTCAAAGGCAGATCTTCAGACACTTTATTCTTAAATATGTTCCCTGGGTGGTTGGACATCAGGGAAGACTGGCTCTCAAGGAATGTATATACCAAGAATGTGTTTATGGCCAAAATCTTATGAAATGTGAAGCTCCGATGTCCTGTGGAGCTACAGTGAATTAGTCTGATATTCCAACCTCACTGGAAGAGGAAACATTTTGTAAACAGTGTATACTTAGAGTTTCCGTGGAAAGGTATTTAGATATCACATGGGTTTAATCCTTAATTATAAACTTTCAGTAGATTGTTATAGATCCAGAAACTATAAAGTTCCCTTTAAGACATTTGTTAAATGTCTTTGGCCTGGAGAGGTTGAGCCCTTGGTTTTGTTCCATCATTGATGTTTTATAGTCCTTGAAGTTGCTTTGTTTCATGGCATAAAACCCACTATTGCGCTCAGATCTGATTTCCAGAGATTTGGGTAGAATTCAAATAAGACATAAGTAAGGGACTCTGTTTGCAGAACACTGGTCCAAGGAGAGCAGTAGTTCGGTGGTGTCTCTAGTTTTTAAAGAGTTACTGCTCTATTTTATTAATATATAAGGAGGATAAAATAGTAACAATCTTACCACACACCTTATGAGAACCAATACCTTTTGTGTAGGTTATAACCCATTAATTAGAGATTATGTATTCATCCTATTCAAAAGAGCAAATAAATATCAGACAGGAGTTAAAAGGCCAATGATTCCTTCCTTTCTCTGAAAATATCAATTTCCCTAAACATTCTATAGCATCTAAATTTTTTTTCAGCTCCTAAAAGATATGGTGAATGAAGGTGTTGAGAGGCTAGATTCCAGTCACTCCACACTCCTCCGTTCATTTAATACAAACTCTGAAACTTTATTGACTCACAAGAATGTATTTTAGATCCTCAGGGAGCACATAAGCTAGTGGAAGACCATCAGATGAGTGAAATGATAAAGGCCAGTCTAGGAAGCCTTGGAGTATGGAGAGTGGGCTCTTCTGTGCAGAGGACAGGGAAGCAGTCATAAACATAGGCGTCAACCCTGCAGAGACAGTGGAAGATGAAAGCGGCACTCCAAGCTTAGGAGGAGACCTTGCACAGGGTTATCAAAGATTGGGGCACACCAAGAGAATGCAAACGACCAACATCAAGAACTGGAACCCTGTGCAATAGGAGGAATTACAGACTTACACAAAAGCAAACATGCTTCTGACGTTTTACCATGAGGACTCTGATCTAGCTCTTGGCAAAAAGTTAACTTATTTATCCAGTTACCTGGAGTCAGTATGTCTTCTTGATAAGTCGCATACCTACACTACTCAGAGCACATCATTAGCCTGTAAGAAGTGCGTTGATGGTTAGTTTGCAGAAGCCACAGTATTTGGTGCTAGTTATGCAGTGCCAAGAAAGGGGCTGGCCCCATCAAATGTTTGTGAACTCTGCCTTCTTCCCTTCTCCTTTTGCCCAGGCAGATAAAGGGATGGTTGATAACTCACCTCCTTCAGCCCTAAAAAGAGGGGACGCTGACGTGTATTTGGGCACCTACTGTCGGCCATGTGCAGTACAGATTCCACCTTCAGAGTGACGCATCTTAGCAGATACTCCCTTTCCTATTTATAGACTAAGGATATAGCAAGTATAAAATAGTCACTGTTTTCTTCTGGAGTAAAGCAGTTTCTGCCAAGGATGATAATTGATGGCCCAGGAATACAAAAGACTAGCTCCTCATTCCTCCTTCACTGGAAGCATTTAGAAAAGATAACGACAGTGAATTGCATGTGGAGGTTATTATAGCTGAGGTTTTCAAAAGGCGGCTCTGCTAGAAAATAGATCTTGTAAAAAAGAGAAAAACCTGCCATCCACTTATTGGCATAATGAGTGGCAGGGAATGAACTGGTTGGAACATCTGTGTGGTAGGGTGCAAGCAGGGAAGCCAGCGATTGCAGGCACGGTTGGACCAACTTACCTGATAAATGCCATGCCGCATGCCTCACTTTGAATCAGCCCTTTAGCCTAAGTAGTGGCTGTGATGTCATTTCTCATGTTGCTTCAATTCTGAGATGATCCCTGATGAAATAAGACTCTCAAAATAAGTGGTGTCCGAGGATTGTAAGACTCCTTCAATATCTAGGTAAGTGAAGCCGTAACGGGCGCCTGTAGCCTGACACTGCGGAGTTCTTTTTTCTTCTTCTTCTTCCCATTTTATGGATATGTACATGTGCAAAATTTAAGGTTTACAATGGAGTTGAGCAAAATGGATAGATCAACCAGAAAGACACTGCAGAGTTCTTGGAGTGGCTTCTGCTTACACCTGTCATAAGTGAGTTCAGTTACTCTAGTATGCCTTGCAAAATATTTGTCTCTCAGAATTCTCTCCTGTTAGACTCTGGGAAGGAAATTGTAATGAGGTATTCACTGCACCGAAGACAGTTAAATATGCAATGTCTTGCATGTGTTTTTGAATACTGAAAATTTTTGATACCATAAAAAAGTACAGTGACTTATTGATGGAATTTTGAGTTGTCTACCCTCTGGAGTGCCACAGCCTGTTGTTTGCGAAAATTAGGAAAACGTGCTCTTGGTTTGGTGACATTAGAAGAGAGCTATGGAATGAGAAAATGCCCCTTCTGTTAACTGAAGATAAAGCGGGCCAGACTCAGGAGTCTGAATGAAGCTGGCTTTCTGTGGTAAAGCCCCTGAATGGGTCTCGTGAAGGAATTCCCAAGGAGCTGCAAAGACCAGAGGGGCCAGACTGAGTGAATGAATGCACACCACACTAAGCAAGCTTCACGTCCTCTTCCAGTTGCTTTCTTTCTATGGCTAGTTGCCACTTGGTTAAAGTTAGGGCATGTCCACGTCCTGGCCAGCATATACAAAATCATACCATTTCACCAGAATTCACATCAAGATAACATGAACGAATGAACAAGGATCTATCTCATTGTTGTGAAAGGAAGCAAAGAAGCTGAAACTACTGTTTCTTAGGGCTGGGTCACTGATTCTAACTTTCCTACAGAAAGAAATAAGCATTGACTTAGCGATCAGTGCCGTGCGTCTCAGCGCTCTCTGTTCCTTACTCCCCATTTTCTACTCCTGGTTTCCTCCACATCTTCCTTTCTTCAGGCCTTTGTACGATTCCTTTCTCTAGATGACTTACGTTCATTCCCCTCATCTTCCGCGTCTTAGGCTCCACCAGGGTCTCGCAGGCTTTCCTTCAAGTTGGGAACATGCGTCCTGAAGGCAGACAAAGCAAAGCAAAGCGCAGCAGACGAAAAATTCCCCACCTACTTGTCATTTCTAACACTTGGCAACGGAGAAATGCAATCTCACTTTTGGGTTTTGTTTTGCTTTGTTTTCTTGTTATTGATGTTGTTGTTTGGTTTTGAGATAGGGTCTCACTGTGTGGTCCAGGCTGGTCTTAAACTCACTGTGCAGCCCAGGATAGCCTTGAACTCACAGCAGTCCTCCTGCCTCATCCTCCTAAATGCTGGTTACAGGTGTGGGCCACCACACCCGGCTTATGTGGTGCTGGGGAATCACTCAGGGCCCTCTCCTTGCTAGGCAAGTGCTCCAATGAGTGTGCTATTCCTCCAGCCCCCTCAATTCATTTTTGACTGTGTACTTGTGGGAGGGAGTTGGAGATGGAATGATTTAACACCTGGAAGGTGGCGAGGGTTGGGGGAGGAGACAGTCTGAGGAATAGTGGTGGAGCCCAGGGAAATGACACGGGCTCCTCTTAGGTCCCTGCTTCTCCAGCTTTCTCAGCTTGTAAGTACAGTCTAAAATATAATATAGTCATAAATACAACACACATGTACACCCACACTTAAATATATGAATGAATCCAAATATTTGCTATGCCACATACATTGGTTTATTTTTCTTTTGAGATGTTAATTGTAAGAAGCCGACTTAAGCACTCAGTAACAAGTAACAAGCAAAAATTTGAGGATTACAGCCTAAGGCGGTAGTCTGTACATCGAAGTAGGTTGTTGTATACCTCTGAAGACTTGCCATGGGATGCTTGTTAAAATTCAAGGTCCTGGATCAGGAGTATATCTCAGCCAGTTAGAGTGCTTGCCTAGCAAGCGCAAGGCCCTTGATTAGATTCACCAGCACCACATAAACTAGGGGGTGCAATCCAGGACTCAGGAGGCTGAGGGGGATTGCCATGTGTTTGAAGCTAGCCTGCGCTACATTGTAAATTCAGGCCCAGCTTAGACTACAGAGTGAGAAGCTGTCTCAAAAAAAAAAAAAAAAATTGAGAGTCCCGAGTCTTTGTGGTTTCAGGTTGAGGGGTGCCAAGAAGCTATATTTTTAGCAATCTCTGTAATAGGTTCTTTTGGAGACTAAAGATTGAGAGTCTGCACCTGAGGTCTAGCTCACCACAAGCTGTTATTCCATTTCAGTGAAATCACTGGTAACAACAGAGAGGCAGCTTGAAGAAGTGAGGTACATCTTGGGCCTGGTAGCTTCTACGTGTTATCTCTAAAATAAATTCTGTTTTGTTCTACATCTTATCGCACATAAGCACATTCTTTTTGTTTGCAGATAAGTGATCTTAGCTACAATTCAATGATAATCCTTCTTTCTCTTCTAAAACTTAAAGAGCCTTTGGTGTCCACTAAAATCTATTTCTGAGATGAATTCTAGCAACACTTCCTTGAAGACCTTAAGAAAAAATATACATATATAATATATATATATATATATATATATATATATATTATATATATACAAACATATGTAGATATGTATGTATGGTAGAGTAGAAAATTCTTCATTCAGTGCATGTGAGCTTTTTAAAACAAAATTCATATTGACTTTTTTCCTCTGTCATTCATAGTTTTCAATAAAAATACACTTCTTGCTTTTAAAGAAGTTGTAGTGGTTACCTTTGCTTATGACTGCTGGTGGCACAAATCAGAACACCTGAGTCACTCACAAGTAACCTGTGTTTCTCACATGTGATTCACTACCCTCGGCCTTTACCCCAGCCATGATCACATTGCACTTGCAACATACTCGAGTGTTTTGAGAGGGGATTTTGCTCTTCTTGGTAGAGTAAGGCTGCTTCGCTCCCGGATAAAAGAATGTTTTTCGTTATTTAGCATCAGCTTCTTTTGCAACTTTCTCCCAAGTCAGGCACAAGTGCAGCCCCAGGAGGAATGTGGTGTGGAAATGTGTGCCTTCTTCTTACGTGCTGCTTCTTCACTAAATAAGCGGAAAGGATACTTGAGCTCACAAGTGCACACACCAGGTGTAGACCCTCTCCAGACAGCTTGTGGACGGCCGTCCGCTAGGGAAATTCCTGAACACTGAAGGCAGCTTGCTGAATATATGAACTTTTTACTTTCCCTGCCATTGTCTGCTGGACTGAGCTTTTCTTTCTTCACGATAAGCCATGAAAAACACAGGCTCTGTTTCCAGGAGGACATAAATGTGGCCTGAAGTAGGCCAAGGCTCTACTGTTTCCTCCCTTATGAGAGAAAAAGACTGGGGTCACCCACTATTAGGAAATGGAGACCCCATCGAGTAGCGTTTCCCTGGTGACATAACCATCATCCAGAGTCTTGCCTCCAAAGAGATTATTTTCTCGAGACTTTCACAACGCTAGATTGACACAAGCTCCAGACAGCTGCTGTAGAGCCACCAGAGCAGAGATATAAGCCAGAAAGAGAACGTGTTGACAATGAGACATGAATGCATCTAGTCTGATGAGTGAGTTCTCTTTCTCGGAACCAGGGACAGATCACAAAGAGAGCATCGTTGGGGAAACATGTAATTGGGAAACAATTCCACTGGAGTCAGGTTGTTTTAAGTAAATTAATGCCATCAAGCCCTGGCAATTTTCAGAATGAATTATTCCCACTGGCTTTCCTTGTCCATGATTCTGTCCAGAAATACCTTTTTTTTTCCTAAATGCAAAAAAAGAGCAAAATCACATTTACACAACTGATCGGCTGTATCGTGAAATGCTTGTTTAAGTAAAACGAATGACAGCAAAATGACAAAACTTACTTTAAGGGTTAAGTTAGAATTATCTAGCTCCGTAGCTTGTAGGAGAAGGCAAAACGTTTGTGAGGGTAACTTTCTAAGGGGCAGAACAGAAATCGTTTGCGCCTTGACCACACAGAATCTAATTTGCATCTCATCGAATTTTCTACAAGTTGCCATCCACCTTCGCAGGGCAACCCCTGAGCAACAAAAGTGATAAGTCCGACAGTTACATCCCTGCTGTCAGATGACCCTGGCGCAGGCTTGCTGGGCAGTGTTCCAGAGCGCTTTGGTTTTTTTGTTTGTTTGTTTGTTTTTGTTTTTTAATCAGTGTCTTATCACTTCTGTAGTGAAACATATCCTACCCCTCTTCAGAAGTGTTAATAACTAGCCTTTTTCTTTCAACTCGCTGGCCTGAGGAATATTCACCTCTGATATGCTCATGCCTCTCTGTTATGATGGAGTATGTTTATTTAAAGTTTATAGAATTTTGTATTCCCCATAGGATGCTCATTTACAAGTGGCATAGGTCTCTCAAGACTGACATCCAGGTTCTTGGAGAAGAGCCCTGTTTTTCTCTTACCCCCGTTGCTTTGTCGTATTACTTGTCCAGAAGGGCCATGGTACTTACATGGGTAACGGTGTATCCGTGAGATGGGATATGGAGCTCTTACCTTGTCTGAGGCTCTCTACAAAATCAGATGTCAGCAGTTTCTAGCATGAAGAGATGAAATCAAGATAGTGAGCACCCAGTGCAGTAGGAGTTTAGTCAGTTGGAACTGGTCATCTTTCCTAAAGGACGGTGAGCCTGGGCCCCAATTCCAGAAGTCTTAGAAGACCGGTAGTCCCAGCATGTGGCCTCGAAACAAGAAGGTCCACCCAGGCCTTAGGAGAAGAGAGGCCCATAAATTGCAGAGGGAATTAAAAGGGCTTAAGAATTGGAGAAGGGCCTGACCAGAATGACCTCAGAGCTAGAAAGCAGAAGCTAAATAGAGAGTCCTGTGCTGTAAGTAGCACATAGTCCTAAAGAGATACCAGGAACAGGGTCTCAGCCACACAGCTGGCCAACTTGTGGATGTCTTGAACAGGTAGAAAGCATCAGTAATGGTTATGGCGATGACCAGGTGACCGTCAGCTACCCATGGCTTGGTTTGAGCTTCTGGAGAATTTGCAGAATTTCCTCTTTGTTTTTATATTAGCTGTCTGACGATGCTCTGAGGTGAGTTAGGTTAGCCGCACATAACGAGCCGCAGGTCATAAAACTGTGTGTCACTTCGGCTGAGACTGAATTCTCAGGCCAAGTCCGCCCCTGATCTGCTCACACTTAGAGGCAACATCCCAACTCCTGATTCTCTCGTTGGAGGGCCTGCATGTTTCCAACCCTTGATGCCATTCATTTGCCAGAGAGCCAGAGTAGGCAGTGTCTCGCCTCTGCCAAGCCAGGTCCCCAACAGGAGGCAGCAGCTGCCGCCTTTCTGACCCAGTTGTCTCCAAACCCATGAGTTTCTAGTGGCGTAAATCAAGATAGTTTCTTCTCAGACTGGAAGATTACAGTATACTGATGTTTGTTTTTATTTGTTTTTCATGTCAGCTCCACAGGTAGTATAGCTCCATTGTCCTGAAAATCTGTATTACTTGAATTATCATATTTAAAGAACAAGGTTCTTCCAGTGGTGCCTGCTAATAGTAAGCCTAAGTGCCTGATGATTTGCAGGAAAATCAGCACCATCTCTAAGAAGCAGGTGTGGATTTGGTCATTGGAGTCCACTGGGTTGGAGTCCAGTGGTTGAACCATAGGGAAGCTGTCAGGGCTTGGGAATTGTTTTTGGAGTAGTTGTCATTTGTTATGATCAAGATGCTAGACACAATTGCCCTTGATGTCCAAGTAGAGTGAGTTGGCTTTGCAACGAAAGCATTTCACATATGTCAAAACAAAAGACAGAAACTTTGGGTTTCCTATCTTAGCCTCAAGGATTTTGTTTGGACCACAGAAGAGTGACTTAGAAATGGAAGACATTCCCAAGCTGAATCCTGAATCCTGCTGAACCCTTCTGGCTCTTGTCACAGCTTCAGCAGAGATGCTGGGGACGGTGGTTAGAACCCACTGCAGCGCATGCTGAGTGGCTAAAATTTAACTGAGCCCACAGTGTTATTTTCAAGAGGTGCACCAGCTCTTTTAGAACAGAATAACTTCGCAACCATGTTCACAATCTTCGTGCCCCAGAGACATCCTCTGATCAACACAGAATAGAGACTTAAACAAAAAATAATTTGTTTTACATGGGCTAAGTTAGAATGGAAAACTGCCAGGATGCTGCTGCTTAGAAGCAGAGAGCAAGAGTTTATATAAAACCACAAGATGGCTCTGATGAGAAGAAACACAGCAAACATAAATTATTCATCTTCAGTTTAGTAGGCAGATGAAAAGGAAAAGGCTCCCTGACCAGCTAGGATATTACATGTCAAATACACACACACACACACACACACACACACACACACACACACACACCCTGATTTGGTGGAAGGAACACAGTAAAAGAGGTCAGGTATTCTAGTATTGAATCCTAGAGATTATGTATTCTATATGGATGAGTCATTCCATCAACCTCACCAAGGCTCAACATCCCTATTAGTAGAAAGATTTTGTTGTACAGAGTTGTTGGGAGATCAGATGCAATCGTAAATAAGAAAGTGGCAGGATAAGGGATTCATCTGCAGGGGGGGGAGTGTGACTTAAATCTCAGAATCCTTAGAATTGATTTTGGACAAGAAATAAATCAAAGTAACCACTGGAGAGGCCAACAGGGCTACATGATAAAATTTATTGTTGCTGTTTTGAGGGCAGCCAGCCTTGCTCACACTTTTGGAGTGTAACCAATTTCTAGAATCTTATTTTTATGTGGTTTAAAAAATAACTTCACTTTTGCTAATTTCCTCTTTTCAAGCTATTCCAAGGAGAAGGACACAGCTGTCTTTTAAAACCCACCATCCTCTCACCTTAGGAAATCTTTCCAGAGAAATACACTACTGTGAATTTCAGACCATTTGCTACTCCGTGTTCTGAAGAGTCAGCTGTAGAGACACATGAAGTGTGAGGCTCGAGCAGGTCAAAGGTCTTGCCAGTAACTGCGACTCTGAAGTGAATGAGCTAATCTGCTAGCCCAGTCTGATCGGCATCCATTGCCAAAGTTTTGGTTACTGTATTATCATTGTTTGATATTGACAATTTAAAGTGTCACTCATACTTGTGACCCTCCAGTGTTCTGGCCTGTGAAGCAGATACTCAAGAGTCACAAGTCTCCTGAGGAGTGAAGAACTTCACAGTTATTCTAAGCCAACACCAAATATCCACCCAAGTGCAAGGATTCTAGATTACTGTGTTGGAAAACACGCCACAGATCTGCGACCAACGTGAAAGCCCTAACATTCCTAGCCAGTTCAGGCTTGGGGACCCTCATATTCAGGTGCATCTGAAACATGGAGCTGAGTTTGCAGAGCAAGAGCTGGTCCACTTACCCAGCCAGCTACAGCACAGAGTCCATAGAGCCACAGCCCTGCACCTAGCTGCCAGTGACACAGAGGCAGCTGATAGGGTGCACCCCACTTGAAGAGTACTGGCATGGTGGCAGTGGTCCCCTACCCAAGTGTGCTGCTTGTCGCATAGACAGGGCACGGCTAAGAAGGACAGAAGGGGGCAGAAAGGATGAGAGACTCCACAGCTAAAGCCAAACAGCTGCTCGTAAGCAGGAACTCTGAGAAGAGAGATCTCATCCTCTGGTAAAAAGGGCTCAACAAATGCCAGTCAAAGAGCAATTCTCTTAGCTATTTTCTTTCTGTCCTCTTCTTTCTCTCCTTCTATTCCTCTTTTTCTTCCCTTTGAGAAAGGAGCATGAAGATACAAGGGAAGAGGTTAAAATATTAAACAGCAACATTCCCTGCAATCAGAATCCCTTCCTTGGGGGAATGGCTGATTCCAGATGAGAGGAAGGAAATATTCATGGTTAGTCTGTGATATCTCATGCCAGAAAGCAGAGAAGCCACCAGAGCGAATGGGTCCTATCCAAAGGACTTAACATGAGGAACTCCTGTGCTCACACTTGAAAGCATCGTGGGCATCTACAATAATATTGGTGCAATTGGTTGAAAACCCCTAAATTCATTTGGATGCAAAAACCTTTCACCCTCAAAATCCTCACTGGAAGTATTGCAAGTATATAGTGCACCAATTATATGTTCTGAAATTGAAAGGGAAGAGTTAATATTTATTCTGCTTGTCTTATATAAACTGTGTTTCAGAGTACTTAAGTAACACTAATTGGAAAAGGAGATTCCTCCCTTACGAAATAATCCTAGCTAATACAGAAGATTTATAGGATTAGAAAAAGATTATCTTTTTGCAGCCCTAATACAGTTACTGATTCACACAGTGATCATCAGCCATTAACTGTTGATCAGGAGCCATACAGAGGTGATAGTTGCCTGTTGTCATGTGAGCCTGTCCTACATGGGACATTGAGTGACTGAGCAGCGTGATGTCATAGAAAACACTGAGTATCTGTGATTGCGTCATGCCTTCTACAGCTCACTCCGACTTACATATCTCGAGCTAAGTTCTGCTTAGAGAAGTGTGTGAGCCAGAGGAGCATGCTACACGACAAATGCTAAAGATAGTGGGACAGTACAGAGGCCATCTCTTATCTACGGCTTTATTTTCTGCAGTTTCAAATATCTGAAGTCATCTGTGATTGCAAAATAGGAAATGTAAGATTCCAAACATAAGCAATTCTTAACATTTAAATTGGGTACTATTCTAAGTAGCAAGATAAAATCTCATGCTGTCCCACTCAGGAACTAAGTCATACTGTGCCCAGCATATCCACACGCTGCTTCTCACCCTCTTGGTTAGTAGTCACCTTGGTTATCTGATTGATTGTCACAGTATGAAACTACTTGTACAGGCGGTTTGCTATTGCATGTGTTTTGAGGCATCTACTGTCATCTTCCAACATTGTCCCCATGAATTGGCAGGATAACTAACAAAACAGGATGGGCACCTGTTCTACTTAAGAGTAGATTTTCCACAAATGTAATATATGACCTTGTTGTAGTCTTGACTTGAACAAGCCAACTCCATTTTCGAGAAAATTATTTTTGAGACAACTGGGAAAATTATGGACTAAATATTAGAAGATCAGATTACACATAAAATGTGCCATAGATTTTCTCTCCTGTAGCTGTGACCTACATATATTTTGTCTAGTTTTATATATTTTTTTAATTTGCAGCTGGCATGTAATATTTATACGTATTTATGGAGTACATTAAAATAATTTGACATAAATACACAATGTGTAAAAATGAAATCAAAATAGCTAGCATTTCTGTCTCCTCAAACATGTATTATTTTATGTGTTGAGAACCTTCACTTTTTTCTGAAATATGCAGTAAGTTGTTGTAAACTGTGACTACTCTGCCACCAAATGCTGCAACTCATTCCTCCTGTGTTTTAGTGCCCACTGCCTAACCTCTCTACCCCTTCTCTCTCTCTCTCACCTCTCTCCCTTTTCTCACCTCTAGGGACTATATGGGAGTAACTTTCTTAGCTTCCACCAACGAATGGGAACATGTGGTTTTCGTCCTTCAGTGGTTGATTTCACTTAACATGATGTCCTCTGGTTCCATCCATGTGCTCAGAACTTCATTCTGTTTTATAGCGGAGTATTTCATTGTGCAGATGTCACATTTTCTCTACCAATTAGCCTGTGAAGTATCACTTTGGTAATTTCATATTCTGGCTGTTGTGAACCATGGTGCGCTTACTATGAATGCAGGTGTCTCTTTGGTACAATGATTGCATTTCCTCTAATGGGATTGTGAGATTGTAAAGTGTCTCTAGTTTTGGTTGTTTGAGGAAACTCCAAACCGATGTTCATAATGGGTGTGTAATTCACATTCCCATCTACAGTGTATAAAAGTTCTTTTCTCAACACGTTTGACAATATTGTCATATTTATTATTTTTTATAATAGCCATTCTAACTGGGGCAAGATTTGCGTTTTTCTGATGATTAGCTATGTTGAACAAATTCTTATTGGTCATTTTTATGTCTTCTATTGTGAAATGTCTATTCAGAAAAAAGATCATATTTTTAGAGATGCATATGAAAGCATGTGGAAGTGAAATGACGACATTGGCTTTACTCAAAAGAAGAAAAAAAAGAAACGTGGTTAAAGTAAATAGGACAAGCTTGTAATAGTTGCTGGATCTGATGAATACATGGGATCCATTGTTCTAGCCATTTGACTCTTGAATGTGTTAAAATGTCTTTAATAACAGTTTTTCCAATGATTAACTCTTTCATTAGGAAAAAGAGCAGACAGAAAGACTGAATTTGAGTCGTTGATGAGAGAATAGGTGCACCTTGAGATCATTACGTTAAGTAAAATAAATCAGGCACAAGTTAAATATTGTATGGCTTTTCTTATATGAGAAGCCCAAGATATAAATCATTAAAAGCAAAATGAAAGTGAGAAGAGAGGAAACGAGGAGGTGGACTTTGTAGAGGCGGAGGGTCCTGGGGAAGGGGATGGTGGAAGGGTGGGAAGAAGAAGAGAAAATAAAGAGGATGAAGATGCTCTATGCATATGTATCAATTCCCCAAGCTTATATAATTATTATGTGCCACACACATATACAAATGAAAATAACAACTTTAGGAAAATAGGGGGAAAAAGAGTAGAGAAATTTCCTATATTATGGCCAGAGGTGGGCAAAAACAAAATCATGGAAGAACTTCCTCTCTGCAATTAGTATTTTTGTTTATTTGGATATTTTAAATATTGGCGATTGAACATAAAGCCTTGAGCCTGCTAAGCAGCATTCTACCACTGAGATACAGCTCCAGCGGGGGATGAGCATTTTTAGAGCAATTACACCCTCTGTAAAGAGATAGTGTGCTGTGTAAAGATCTGAGTTTTGCAGCCAGAAACCTTGCTTTGAACCAATCCCCTGCTGCTTGCTCTCTGACCTTGGGTACGCCCTTTCTGAGCTTTCACTTCATCACGTGCACCACCGAAGGACTCTCCATTCTACCTGCATCTCTGATGAAGAATACGGGTTTCCTCAACCCACAGTGGGGCAGGCCTGGCTCCAGGGTCAGAGGTGATCTCATTTCTCATGGGCACATGGTGCTGCCAGTCGAGCTGTGTCCTGTCCACCTGTGCTGTCTCAGGATGTTTTTTTTACCAGCTAAGCCTTGTGTAAAGGTGCAGGTGAGGGAGGATGGTTTGAACCCCAAATTTTCTCTAAGTTCACATTGCATTTTCTGTAGTGGCTTGTGAAAGGACCACATATCATGACCAGTTGGTATATCACAAAGAGCCCTTATATGCAACCAAACTTCCTACTGCGAGGCACTGTATGCACAGCACTATTTTAAGAGCTTTGGATAGATTGTTGCACCAAAAAGAAAGAACCTATGTACCTTATAGGGCTGGGCCAAGGGCTTTCTGCTAAGTAGCTGAGCCCAGAGCCCCCATGATGGCTTCCTTTTACAGTCTGTTTGCGATCCACACAGTGACTCAGTGCAGGGACTGGTGCATGCACATGTCACATCTCAGTCATTTTTACTTCCCTTTCCTCAGATCTCCTTCCCCTCTTCACAGAGTCTGTCTCCCTGGTTCCTAGCTTCTCTCTTTTGCTTTTTGTACTTATTTTCAGATTTTAAACAATCAGGTACACGACCTCACATGGAGACTCACCTGCCTTGTAGTATCAGCATGAGGACTGAATCAGATATCTTTACTGGGCCAGAAATTCATAAGTATGTTTTGCTCACTGCTACATGTACTTTCCCCCCCCCCCCCCCCATTGTATTCAGCTATTTCTTTAGCCCCAAATACAATACATGACACATAGGTTGGGCTGAATGCACTTGCACACATGTACAGAGAGAGAGAGAGAGAGAGAGAGAGAGAGAGAGTCACATATGCACAGCAATGAAATGAGCCTGAAGAGTGTCGCATCAGCAAACAGTACGTCTACCGATTTCCATGAGGTCGATCTGAGTGGGACAGCTCTGAGACCTGCGTTCTGACAGGTTTCTGCCACACACTCCAGTTCACTTTAAGTGGCAAAGCCTACTATTCCTTCCCCAAGCCCCCCAAAAATCAAAGTTGCAACTACATTCTTTCTTCCCGATGTATTTGTGGGGGAGAGGCAGGTAGAGGTAGACATCGGCATGCTTACATGTTTTATAGCCTCACAGATGCTGTCAATTATAAAATGAATTGATAACTAATTTTAAAAAGTGGAAAAAGAAGATCCACATCATAGACTTAATGAAATAAAACATTTCAAGTGGCAGGAGAGCTTCATGGTTAAACCTGTAGTACCTGGAGCCCGACAGGCAGAGCTCTACCAATCATTACCTTTGTGGCCTTAGGTGGAGTACTTACCCTCTGTAAAATTGAATTTCCTCACCTCTAAGATGGTCATAGCCATTCTGGTATTGATCCAGTCGGCTTGATATTTTAGCTCTCTATCCGTAAATATAATCCACAAACTGGCCACTTATTTCTCTGTCAATGTTTAATGCCTTTCTGGAGTACAATAAGCAGATATGAAAAAAAAAACTGCTATAAAAGTTCTAATGTTCCTATTTTGTCCAAATTCTGATTTTTTTCTATTTCACAAGAGCATATTGATGCATTCGTTATATGCAGATAAGTAAATAATATTTTTAAAGTTTACAATTGAAAAATTAAGTGCAAACCATTGCGTGAAGTATGCATCAGTTCTTTGGCAGGCCTCAGAAAACTTAAAGAGAGTAATGCCAGCCTTCTGATGTTAAGTGAATGTAAAATGCTGTGTATATTCTGAGCACCATGCCCAGCCCAGGAAGCGCTCAATGACCACTTGTTTGCCTCTTAAAAGAAGCTTGTTTTTTCTCTTGTTCACTGCTGTTTCCAGCACCCAGATCTGTGTTTAGAATCCAGTGGCATCTCAATAAGCATTTGATAAGTGTACAAATGATGTCTTCTTTTAGCCTCTACTGCAGATTCAGGAATCCAGACTAAGGGAACCTTTAGCTGGCAGTTGCTAACTTTATGTGTAAAGAAAACCAGCTAAGGCTTATAGCATGGAAGGGTGGACACCTTCAGTGTCTTATCAGCCCCTAGGCAAGTCCTGAGGAAACTAGCTGAGCCAAGTCCACAGCAAGGTATTTATTACAAGAAGACATTCAGGTTTTTAAAACAGTTGTGTGGATAGGACTGCATGAAGTACCATAGAAAATAAACTTTATGGTACTTGCTCAAAAAAAAAAAAAGTACACTGAGCAGTGTATTAAGCAAAACACCAGGCTAGGCCAGGGTTGGAAGGAAGGCCTTTAGTTTATTCCTCAACAGCTGTGCAGCTCCTGGCTGCCATTGATACCAGGAAGCTGCCCCCAGAAAATCAACCTTCTCTAAGGAAATTCTCCTTTAAATACATTCATGATTGCAGGAGGGAAGGGTGAAAAAGGGGAACAGGAAGATAAATAGGATGAAAAGAGAAGGAGGTGAACAGATGGAAAAGAAAGGACACAGGACACCGAGTCTTTGTCAATTCTGGGTGGGAATGTGCTTGATGTGGGGAAGAGCTTCAGGGTTGGGTGGGGGGACAACTCAGTGCCCCCATTATCAGCCATTGTGTTACTGAAGTTAGTTTGAAGAGATCATTCATCAAGAAGTCTCAGAAGCAACAGTCACCAGCATAGCTAACGTTTTTCTTCACATTCTCTCACTTTTCAGGTGACCTTATACAAGGACTCTGACATGGAGGACTTTGGGTTCAGCGTAGCAGATGGCTTGCTGGAGAAGGGAGTATATGTCAAAAATATTCGTCCTGCTGGGCCAGGTGATCTTGGTGGCCTCAAGCCCTATGACCGACTCTTACAGGTAAGACCTCATGTGGAATCTTCATTCCTTGCAAGTGACTTGTAACCAGGAACTTCCTGGGCATTTGGCCTCTTTTTGCTTTTTCCTTTCAAATCATGTCATCAAGATTATGGACTCAGTGGTGATGAAAAACTGAAGAATCTTCATCTCTAGTATCAACGTTTTGGCACTGAGCTCAGAGCCATCTTTTCCAACCTAGTGCTTACTCCTCAGATCCCATCCAGGCATGGGTCACGAGCGTCGATCTCTGACATGCACTGAAACAGCAACAACATATAGGTCTCTGGCTGCAAGCCCCACCAGTCTAGTCCCCCGTCACTTCTTGAGTATGGCCTAGGAGGCTCTCCTTCCCCTGCCAATATCTTTATCTCGCCTATCTCTTCAGTTACACTCGAGCTCCTGGTGGACTCCTTTCAGGAAAAGTATACTGTGACACCTCCTGGTCCAGAACCTGTGCCTGATTTCCCGCACAAGCCTCCCCGCAGTTTCTCCACCTATGGAGCTCACTTGCACATGAGCGCTGGCCTCGTCTGCTCATAGTTCAGCCCCTGCTTCGTTGGTATTGGCCGGCCACCTCATCCATCCCCACAGGAGGCCTCACGAGAGTTTGGTGGTCTACTTTTTGTTGCCAGCTAGAATGTCAGTTCATGCGGGCAGGGATTTTACTCACCACTTGACTTCCACTTCTAAGAGAAATGGCTGTCACACAAAAAGTGACCAAGATTGTACGGAAGAATAAAAGCCTGTTGACCCTGAATCCTGCCAGATGTCATTCCCTTTTTCTGAAGCAATCTTCCACCCCCCATCTGTTACCTGACTAACGCCTGCTTACCTTTTTGGCCTCATAATATTAATGCTTTCCAACCTTGGCTAAAAAATAGAATCTCCAGGGTAACTGATTCAAGGGCTCAGACCAAATTCCAGACCAGTTAAATCAGCAGCTTGAGGAACAACAGCAGTACTGTGTTTCTGAAGCTCCTGTGAAGAGTCTAATGAGCAGCCCGGTTGAGAAGTACTGGTATAGGTGACTGTGCAAATTTTTGGTTGACCGTTGCCCTCCCATTTCCCTTAGCAGATGTACAAGACCAATATTCTCTACAGTCCAGGTTCTTTTTCCTCTGGCTAGAGTGATATTATGAAATCTCCCCTAGTGGACAGTGAGCTTCCTGGGCAGGGCTCAGGTGAGCTTCCTGAGCAGGGCTCCTACCTTGTTCCTTATTTGCCTTTCTGTAGGGCGTGCTATCTCAGGATCTCACACAAGACCAGAAACCAAAGAGCTGAACCTTGAAACTTAATATAGCATTGTTGTACCAGGGTTAGTTTCATTTAGCAAAGCAAATTCCTGATCGTGATATGTAGTTTTTAGGAAGAGCATTTTGCAAGCCAGGCAGTAGGTTGACATCAGTCTCAGAAATATTCAACTGGAATGCCTGTCACCAGCCGCCGACCCTCACAGCATGAGGCTGTCAGGAACTGGCTGCCTTGCGGAGGAGTATCACTGAAGCAAGCTGTCTTGGTCAACTGGATGGTGCTGATGCAAACTCCAGTGGTCCTGTTTACCTTGGCAATAGAATGATTAGGAATTTTCCTAGCACTTGGAGATACTACACTTTTCATAGATACTCTACTAATTGCTAAATAAAATGGACCAATGATGGTTCTCTGTGAGTGATATATTCCCAGCCTACTGATTGGAGCCATCTCTATTTTCATGAAAGTTATATCTACACAAAATAAACTGGCTTCAGGTTATAAAGTTCTGAAGCTGAAAGAATGGCACAGCAGTTAAAGCATTAGGCCCTGAGTTTGATTCCCCAGCACCACATAAGCCGGGCATGGTGGCACACACCTGTAACTGCAACACTTAGGAGGCTAAAGCAGGAGGATTGTTGTGAGTTCAAGACCAGCCTGGGCTAAATAGTGAGTCCAGGATCAGGCTGGGATACAGAGTGAAACCCTGTCTGAAAATAAAGAAGAAAGAAAGAAAGAAAGAAAGAAAGAAAGAAAGAGTGAGCGAGCGAGGTTCCCGAATGCTACCGCTAGAGTAAAGCCCTCAGACTGTATTCTGGAGACACAGTCATTCCTTGTGCAGGAGAACGTTCTAACAACTGATAACACAGAAATAGCATCATGGGTTAATGAGGGCAAAGTGGGGAAGCAGAAGACCCCACGCCAGTAGCCCAGGCAGGTACGATGAGGATATCTATTTCAAATGTACTGAGTCTTTAACAGCTTCAGCCTACACTGGCAGAGCGGACTCAGAAATTCAGAGACTGGATTGGTTGCTCAGGAGAAACATTAAAGCCATATCTAAAGATTTCAGATATTGATGATGTAGGTTTAGAGAAAGTTGGTTATGGTGGCTTTTTAGTGAGAAGGAGAACTATGGATAGAATTTGACTAATAGCAAAATCAGAAGGACAGAAAGAAATAAAGAGAGGAAAGTACTAAAAGAAAAAATTAAAACGGCAAGAAGATCAAAACAGTGGTGCCCGGACTGAAGGAATAGCACAGCCTTAAATTTGATTTCCCAGCACCTCATAAGCCAGGTGTGGTGGCACATGCCTGTAATCCAAGTGTTCAAGAACCTGGGGCAGGAGGACTATCGTGAGTTGAGTCTGAGGACCCTGGACTACAGAGTAAGACCCCTATCTCGAAAGAAAGAAGAAGAAAGACTGATGGGAGGAAGGAAGGAAGGAAGGAAGGAAGGAAGGAAGGAAGGAAGGAAAAGTGGTGTCCTAAGAACCAGTCTCTTGAGAGTCTTACCCTATTAGGAAGTGGGGAAAAGTTGAGCATGGGAGTTTTACAGTTAACCATCCATAAGCCACTTTTAACCTGTGGGTGGCTCAATGCCTAATTGCCTGACCTGCAAATAAGGGGTCCCTCACTGGAGACTTGTTTCTACTGACTTAGATTTTTGTGGGTCTTGTCTGATTCTTGTCCAGTTTATGCCACCTAACCATCACTCTGCCCCAGGAAGCCCACCCTTTGGTTCTTCAAGAAAACCAGCCTAGGGAAGCCCCTGGCTTTCACACGGAGGAGCAAATTCAGTGCACCATCACAAAGAAAACAGGTTCAAAGATGCTCATTTATAGATTCAGGACAGAGAAGGTACGGTGAGTGGGGCGGGTAGTCCTCTCTTCCCATAAGCCAGAAATGAAGTCAGGAGGAGAGAGGGAGGGAAGGAGAGAGAGAGAGAGAGAGAGAGAACACGGCAAGGAGGCCTGCACACACGGGAGTAAGGTGTGCGTCACTTTACATTCAAGAGCACATGTGTGAAGGATCCCTCTAAAACAAGAGTAGGAAAAAAGGGAGCAGAGCCCGTAGCCCTGCTTCTTAAAATTCTTAGCTCTGGCCATAGGCTTGAGCCTTCTACGTGTGGGGTTTTACTTCTCATGCTGAGACAGTTACATGAGGGGAACAGAGGTTTAAAGAACAAGTGGATGGCGAGAGCAAATGCTGTCGGCCAAGGAAGATGAGGATGCGGGACTTCCTGGACTTGACAAGTTGGGGGTCACTGCCAGCAGTACAGTCTAAAGGGCAGACCCTGGGCCTCAGGAGACAGAGGAGAGGAGAAAATCAAGAACTGAAAGTAGAATCTGTGACTCTAAAAACTGCATTTAGTAAAGGAGAATGGAAGATGGGCAATAGAGGGGAGATAAGCTCATTGCAAGGGAGACAGCGCAGCAGCACGATTAGGGGGCCGGCTGTGGGATCAGCCAGGCTGCCTCCAATCACGTAGGAGGGTGGCCCTTCCCACCGCTGTCCCAAAGCAAAGATCTTACCCCCATCTAAGCCTCACTTTCTCCAACATAAATGGGAGTGATATGCAGCAAGCACAGCCCCCCTTACAGGATGGGCCATCTGCTGGACATGGACACGGGAGGCTCTGTGCTGGCGCCCTGCTCTCAAGGACCTAGCTGCCTAGTAGCAGAGAATAATTAGTGAGCTTTGTGCTTAGGATCTGGAGTGTCCCCCAAAAGTCTCATGTATTTCAATGAAACCACGTGATGTTGGTGCATTGGGATCTCCGCTGGAGGGGTGGATTGCAGTTAAGTTAGGATTAATGATGTGTAGTGGTCACACCTGGATGCAGGAGGGACTGGTTACTGGGCCGAGACCTGAAAGGATACATAAGCTGCACCTGCCTTCCTGGAGGGCGTGGTCTCAACGAGCCTCAGTTTGGCTTCCTGTTTCTCCGGGGAAGCTGCCTCCACCTCACTCCCTGCCATGTACTTCGATTGTTGCCGGCCACCCCTGCATGGACTGTGACCTTCGAGACTGTGAGCTAAAATAAACCTTTCCTTTCCTAAGTTTGTGGGTGTCGGGTATTGAGTCACAGGAACGAAAAATTAAGGCAGAAACTGGTATCAGAGGAGTGGGGTCGTTGCTGTACTTTACCTGAGAATGTGGCTCAGAAGTCTTTGGAACCGGTTTGCAGAAGGAATTTGGAAAAGTTTGGGGGTGCTGGCTGGAGAAGCCTTCGAGTGCTCTGAGCCGAGATTGCG